>OX411310.1:70026021-71226021 GCA_948150685.1 Rhaphigaster nebulosa
CGGATCATTTTGCAAGACACGTTGGTTTAGATTGAAAAGGAGTTGCATAAATTAGATAAATAAGTTTGTTGTTAAGAAATATTTTTTATCATACTTCGTGACCAGGACAAAGCTTATAGATATTGTACGATCATTGATTCCTAGTCAGGGGAGGATCAAGACAAGTGGGGGCCCTACGCGACCACGAGTCCGATCATTCTAACCGGGAAAAATGCCGGGCCTTCCCATAAAAAAAAATTTCAATCTCACCTTCAAGCCGAATTCATATCCGAATCAAATATAGATTTTTCTCCGCATTTTTTGGTTTCCTGTTTATTTATATAAAACATAACAGTTACCAGTTTTGGAAAAAAAATAGTAGGATTTTAGGTATGTTTATAATTGAGAACAATGACCACTACTGATTAAGGCTCTTATTTATGTATATATTTTTTTAATAAACTTATGGAATAGAGGAAGTACTACAGGGGAAAATAGAAAAGAAAAAGGTTAAAACAAAAACAATTTTATAGTACTAGATTGTTACAAAAGTCTTTGTGCATACAATAAGTTTTATTTAAATTTCTGTATATAATCTACAAATTAAAATTATTCTTCAAAATATAGGCCATCATTACCAATTATTTTAACCCATCTTTCTACACAAGTTGAATCTTGGTTGTCCGTGTCTTTCAAGGCGAAAAACTCCTCACATCCTGATTTGACATTCCTGTTGTTTTTAAACTGCCAGCCTTTCAAAAAATATGCCATTGACCGTAAAAGACCAGGCAATGCCAGGGATGTAGGGAGGGTGGGGTAAGTTGCTAACACGCTCCATTTCTAAGAACCTTGCTTTGATCAAGAGTGAACGATGGGCAGGAGGGTTGTCTTGCTGAAACATCACTCTAATATAATTGACCAAAGCAGGGGACTCCTTTTTTAAAATTCTATATGCTTTTTCGAGTTGTTCACAGTAAATCAAAACCTCAGTAGCTCTGCGATCTGGAACCAGATCAAAGTGCAAAACATCCTTATAATTCCACCAAACACAAAACATTACCTTGAAGATTGTTGTTCCCAGAATTGAACCGCCTGAACCAAAACGCTACTGTATTACGATGCACCACATTTTCATCTTCCGCCCTACCAATTTCCTCAGCAGCTGCCTTCGCACTTAATCCTCTTTTCCAGTAGTGCCTCAGAAGACCACGAATGATAATTTTTTCTTCCAGCATTATCAGTGAAATTTATAAAATAGAATGAAAGCTAGAGACAGTTGGCATACATAATTAAATAAAGGATTAGTCAAAGTAAACAACGATATATGCATTGTTTACATCAGTGTTGAATGAGGATTCGAATAGGTACTTTAATATTAACAATGATTAGTGCACAGACTTTTGTGACAACCTAGTATTAATCGAATTGAAACCTTTGTAATAGAAATAAATTAAAACGAAAAATATAAATGGCATATTTCACTTAATTCAAAACGTAATAACTCAAATTTTGAAAATTACTCAGTTTTTGCATATAAAATTAAGTTTTGACTTTGCATAAGCTAATAAAAATGCTGAATGAGTGTTTACTTTTAGATAAACCATTTCAAAAATTTCCGATTTGGGAAAATTGGCCGCTAAACATTAAGACCATAAAATGAACATTTTTTTTCTTAGATTTGTTCGATTATTTTATGGAGGGTTTCTTGAATCTTTTTGATCATTTCCACAATCATTAGGTTAAGATTTAAATTAAAGGGGCCCTTCGGTGCCTTTTGCTGTGCGGAGTCCTACGCTGCCGCCTTATCTTCCACTAGTTAGTACAATCAAAGATGAATTAATCAGACTTAATTCGAATGCATGGTCTCTTGAATCCTCTATCGGACTGATTACAAAGTTATGCAAGTTAGTGGAATGTTTTCTTACATTACTCAAAGATTACTCGAGCAATACCTGGGACTTTCCAATGAATTCAAAAGTAAACAAGTTATTTAAAATGTCTACGGATTCCTTACCAAGAAATAAAACTTGATAATTTATGGTATCATCAGTTGATCCCAATTCTCTTTTAATACGGTCAGTTTACTAATTTGGATAAAAGTAATTTTTTTAAAATAAGTTTTAAATACCTATGAAATCGAAAAAGACTCTTTAGTTGAACCGGAAATTGAATGATTTTTATTTTTAATCTCTTATCGATATTTCAAAAAAAAAAAAATGGAAACTATTCAGAAATATTTCCCGACAAATAAAAAACGTTGCAAATTATTACACTATGGTTTATTATTTCCAAATAGTTACATATCAAAAAAATAATTTAAACCATTTAACTAAACTACTCTATTTCAAATTGTTTTAATGTATAGTTATAGTTATGCTGAATGCTGCAGCTATTTATTGTTTTTCCAAGTAAAAACTATAAAATTCACTTCTATCAAAACACTAATGTTAAGATTATGATTTTATTTACAATACTGGTTCGATCGTCACAGCAGCAAAAAAAATTTTTTTTTCCTTTAGAAGTTTGAAGAGGGGGCATGCCCCAGTGTTACGCCTATGTACAGAAGCTGTATACTAAATATGGTCTTAAACTTAAGTAACACGATCGGACACCATGACCTGATTAACAAGTATAGCATATTGAACAGCGTATCATGCTAAGTAAATAGCCTCTACAAATTTTCTAAATAAATTTTTACAAATTTTATATTGTTATTATTAATTTATTCAACCATGGCCAAGGTTCTCAACAATGGGGAGGCGAGATGAGCCGAGAAAGAGTCTAATTTTGTTTGACATTAATAAGATTAATAATAATCCGTATTTATAGCTAAATATGCGTTTGAATATGAAAAGCATCCGAAGCTTTAAAGTCGAAGTTTTTCAGGACGATTTTCTTAACAGCTGTGTTCAAAACAGGTGTGACGATACAATTGGTAATCTATTTTTTTTTCTTATTCGGACTCCGAGCATGAAAATTGAATCAAAGAATTCTCTCAATGGAAGAATTGTATAGAAGTCAAGTAACATACTTTGATTACAGTCAGTGGCGTATTTCCTGACCCCCCATAAATTACAAAATACTTTTACTTATTCTTATGTATAAACCAAAATTTTAAAAAACCATTGAATGCTATTAGTTAATAATATACCATGGCATGGAAAATAATATTTATAGAGAGAGTCCCTCCGAAATCCCCTGTTGGAATGGGTTTCTTTTTAGTAGATCCTTGAATGGACCCTCCTCCCCCCTCCCTCTGCGAAACGAAATTCTGGTTGCGCTGCTGATTACAAAAAAAAAAGTTTATTCGGATAATAGATGGTATGGTCTGTAAACAAAAAAAACTTGATATTAATGACATTTATTAATGCAGATAATATGCAAAAAAATATATAAATATTAACAAATCTAAGTTATTTATACTTTTATCCTTTTATATTAAATACATACATAATTTTTTAACATTAAATTTATTTAAAATAGAACTTATTCATCCAACAAATACACAGATGCCTCATTTTAAAGAATTTAATACGAATTAAGAATATGTTTATAAAAATAAAAGTGGATGTATCATACGATACAAATTAAAATTAAAAAATACTTCACATGTTAAAATTTTTCATAAATGCATCTTAAATTACTTAATTAAAATTAATAATTTCTGTTTACATCATGTAATATACTATGGTATCAGTTTATTATGAACAAAAACTTTTCATTGTTAGAACAACAGCTAAATATAAAAGTATCTACATAAAATGTATCCAAAAAATAAAATAAAACCTCATCAGATATGGCGGGTGCAACTGTAATTAATAAAGTTGGATTACTTACGCCTATGTTTTATTCATGCTCATAAAATTCGTTCTTTAATAATGAGTCACTGGAATTTGAGTTGTAATATTTGTTAAAAATATTTTATTACTTTTAATTAATTTATTATTAATTTATTTGATCATACTAAACAGTGCAGGACTAAAGAATTACTAACTCTTATATTTGAATGGGAGATACGACCATGATAAATTATGGATATACCATTAAAACAGCAGATCTTTCTGAGTTGAAATGTTTCAATAGTCATTCAAAGAAAACTGGTCACTGCCCTGTTACCGAAACCTTTTTTTTTTTAAATCTCCAACAGGTACTATTTTCCTAGCTCCATCTCTCCCTCCCCACCACAACCTGTTACACACAGCTGTAGACGTCAGGATCCTCGTCGACTCCCGGCGCCGAGCAGTCTGGGCCCGTTGGTAGACTCATTTTAAGTTGCATAGACACAATTCAGTTTCCAAACGTATAGAAACTATTACAAAATCACAACGCGTCAAAATTCTTACAATGTTAAATAATATTTTCATTATTTATCTATAACGTGCTCAAATTTGGTTTTTAAAATAAACAATATTTTTGAGCTAAGGGTTGCATTGGTTTGAATATGCAATTTACCATCTCCTCTCAGAAATTAAACAATGCTTGTAAACATGTTTCATGCAGAGATGTAAATTACTAAAAAAAAAATAATAATAAAAAAATACGTATCTATCATGTAATAAAACTAAAATTATAAAAAATAATCCTAAAACTTTATATATGCTTAAAATTATATATTCATGTATTTATACCGTGTTTTATTAAAATTACGTTCTTGTATTTAATTTTTATTATCGGAGTACTATCGACAATGTTGCTAGTTTTCCGCTTCTACTTCCTATAAAATTTAATGGATACCTTATTCTGAAGATATTTTCAAAATAATTAATAATTTTTTATTTTTATCTATAATGGACGAGATTAATTGTGGGATATTTCCATGCAGCAATTTAACTTTCGTAAGCAAATATTGGTTACTTTTGTATTATTAATTTTTACTATTTTTAAATGATCCTACTGTTAAAAATAGGTTAAATGCTAGATGAATGGTATTTTCCGACACTCCTATGAGTAAAAACCAAACAAAAATATGTGAAGCGGATGCTGATAAGAACTAATAAAAGTCATGACTGTTAAGGACACAACTGCCTCTTCTCCATTTTTACCAATCTGTTCCTTTCAACAATTAGACCCTATTTCCAAGCGACTGAGCTTACAATAATATCACGTTGATTTCTAAAATAAACAAGTAAATATATGTAATATTATCTCTTTAGCCTGTGTTGCAAAACCAACGATTCTAGTCAATGCATTCATTTGATTTTGAAAGATATTAAATAAATTCGGTCAAATTAGTATAAAAAAAAGTCTAAATATTTATCCTTAATGGATCATTAGCCTCACGCTTTAAATACTGTTAAATAATTTATTTTAAAATTTGTTAATTGCTAAAAAATTTCATTATCAAAACTTCAATTTCAATCACAAAACTTTGCCAGTTATTCTCTTTTGTGAGTGTAAAAATATTATTTTTTTCATAATATCCCTTCGTTAAAAGAATATCAAACCAAGAAATTATTTCGAGTTTAATATAATTTTCTTCTACATATTAAAAAAAAAAAAATAAAAAAAATAAATAATAATAATGGAACAGTTCGGAATTTAGAATTTATTTATAGCTAATGCAACCAATACAGTCCTTGATTTAAAAAAAAAAATACATTTTTATATTACTAATCTACGCACTGCAACAGGTTAGTGCAGGTTGTTTAAGGCATTGATGACGCAGCGCGTGATAAAACACCACTTGACTCTCCGCACCCTCGAAATTGAAAAAAAAATAAGATCATTCGACATTGTCTTTAAAATAGGCGATTGAATTTTGTACAAGTACTTGGACGACCTTTCCTCTGACCCTCAAGGACGCAGCAAGAAATTTACCGAAGGAAGATATCTCTTATCTTTAACAAATAACAAGTCACACCTAACAAATAATCTAATTGTTAAATCCATTTCAAAACCTTCTTTCACACCATAACTCTATATTTATAGGCTTTAGATCTCAGTAAATTAGGGATATGAAATATGTATTAAACAACCAAATCATGGTTATACTAGGGGACACCTCAAACAAGAAATAAATAAATAAAAACTTTTAAAAAAATGATAAAAATAATAATAAGTGGTATTTTATAACATCAGCTAATCAAAACTATTTCCTTTGTCCGAATTCAAAAACTAAACAGGTGTAATCAATTAGGAAGTAAATACAAAAAAAAAATTAATAAGTTAATAATATAAATAAAAATTGAAAGATTTTAAATTCCATTAAATTAAATAATAAATATAAGTATAAATATAAATATACCATTCAATCATGGATTCTTAAGACGCTACTGGAAGAAGGAAAAAATCTTAAAACTAAATTCCTAATTATATTTTACACTTATGAGTTTCAGTATTTAAATAATTATGAATTGATTAATTTTGGAGAAGTTATTATTCAAGCTATAGTCAAAGTTCCCTGAATCAAATCCTATTTCAAAGGAAATCTTAGCAGTGAGAGTTAAGATACGAAGAGCACTTATGATTTTAGTATATTTTCTGTCTTTAATTCACGAAAACATTTATGAAATATATGGCTAATACAGTTCTGAAGTGATAAAAAAAGATTGCAGCTCGGTTAGAAATAGGTAACAACGTAGGAAGAAGTGGTCTGATCTATTACGTGACAGTAGTCACAGCAGAAGGCATCGCGTCACGCCCGCTTTGCGTCATTTACCTCAACTTCTTATCCTTAAAAATTTAAATAAACTGACAAGATTGTTACATATATACATTGCAATTATTATGATTATATTTTCAACAATTAAAACTCTTCAAAATTTTAAAAATGTCCATCTGTTGCGTTATTTAAAGGACACCTTCTTCAGTTGTTTTTATTTTCAATACTCCAAGAAAACTGATTAACTACTGATAAAAAATTGAAATAAAAGTTTAAGTAGAAAAAAATCAATAATTGTTCAACTTAAAGTTCCTTTCATTACATAAAAAAAAAAAAAAAGAAATATATTCTTATAAAAATAGAAAAATATTCAAGATAGTTAATTTTTTTAATAACACTTCATAAATTGATTAATAAAAGATAATGCAATGCAAGTCGTGTTACTGCTCTAATATTTTAAATTATTTTTCAAATAGGTGTCATGATTGGTTAATAAGCAACTCAATACACTCATACTTAAGATTTTTAACACATACCTATCACTAAAGCAATATACTAAACGCTAAACATTAAAAACGATACATTTAGCCTAAATTTAGAATGACCACGTATAGCAAATGAATTTCAGTAAGCTGTATAAAGTAAAATAGATTTAATTGAAAAAATGCATCAGCTCAGTTATACATTTTATAAACTTAGATCCGGACAGATTGATGATAGGAGAGTACTGTGGACACACAGCCAGATAGTGGTTAGAGTGAGACAGAAAGATGGAGAGCGAGAGAGCGAGAGGCAGTGGAATGTCAGGGAATGTAAAAAACTGGCCTGGAGGGGGAAGGCTGGCGTCGCCCTGTCTAGCGCGGTCACATGTGGGCGAGCCTTGTTGCCGGATCTTGTTCCTCTATAACCGATATTGTTAAACTAGGAGGGTAAAATCGAGATCAGTGATAGTCCTGAGTGCAGTGAGTTAAGCGGTAACAGTAAACTGACGATAAAAATCGGGGCAAAGTGGATAATACGAGAGATGATACCGACGAGAGGGTAGATCTGACAACAGCGCTCCTTATAACTCGGCCTCACTCCGAGCTGCCGACAGTCAGTGTAGTCGAGGGAGGGGCAGCCGCTAGCACCTCGCTGTCTCTGATCGCACATAATGGCTCACGGTGTCAGGCAAGAGTGGGCGCCATCCCCCAACAGGCCCAGCAAAGAGGGTAAGGGCGGCTCTCGAAGAATTTTCTCGCCACAGTTCAAATTGCAAGTGTTAGATTCCTACCGCAGGGACTCCGACTGCCGAGGTAATCAGCGTGCCACGGCCAGGAAATACGGGATACATCGAAGGCAAATCCAGAAATGGCTGCAAATGGAATCGACACTGAGATGTACTGCCTTAGAACAAGGGGAAGCAGTGGCCTTGAACCTCGCTGCGACCAGACAGCTCGACGTCAGCTCTCCGTGTAGTGCGGGCAGTATACCGCCCCCTGAGCCCTCCTCGCCCGAACAGAAGACCTCAGACTCAGAAGATGATTTGAGCAGTTCTGGTTCTTTATATTACCAAGATCAGGCCTTAGATTTCACCTGTGCTGCCCTCAGTAGAAAAAATTTCTATTCCCTTAGCTTTAAATTGCAGGTCATAGATGCCTATCACCAGGATTCTGATCAAAGGGCAGTTGTGAAAAAGTTCAACATTCATAGGAGACAACTTCAGCAATGGCTTGAAGAGGAGGAATCATTGAGGAATGAAGCCAAAGCGGAGTGTTTAGACCTGTCTAAGAAACGTAGGCTGGATATTTTCGATTATGAAGATAGTCCCTCCCCGAAGAGGACCTTTATAGATTTGGATGTTCCTGAGCAACCTTCGAGTGTGCAAGAAACTGCCCTTTGTCTCATCAAACACCCCACACCTCCTCCAGAAGTCACAAGTTCTGTCGACCTCCTTTACAGGCCATACACTATGTGCTGTCCTATTCCGGAACCGTCCCCATATGACTATCCCCAATGGAGTAGGCCTTATTACCCATACTACGGTGGTATACACACTTCCTATGTCACCAAATGGCTACATGATGATGCACATTACTACAAACAAGCGGTAAAAGATATCAATTTGTACACACCATTGCATAGTTAGTTGTAATTTCAACAATGACAACTGTATATTAAGTGCCAAATTTGTATAAAATCATAGTGTTCTTAGTTGAACACATAAATTATTGAGCTGACTGTTTTCGGGAGTGTTCTATTTTTGAAATTGAACTAAAGCTTAGTCTTCCATGATAGACTTAATTACGTGTAAACCAAGCACATTAAAAAAATATGTTAAAAACAAATCAAGGTATAAATAACTCAGGATCTTTCTTGTTATTAAAGTGTTCATAAATTAAAAGTTGTATATAGTTAAAATTATAGTTTTCATGTTGATAATGTATATAACTTTATAGATTTATTTGTATATTTTTAACTGTTAGGAAAGTTTAGTTGAATTTGTATTAAAATTTTAGATTGGAATTGTTCTAAATATAAGTTTACACTTGTGTTTACTAAAATGTGCCTTAAAAAGTAAAAAAAATGTGCCTTTATAAATTATTTGAAATATGTTAATTTTTAAATGAAATAAATATTTTTTAATTTTATTTGTCGTTCCTTGTCATTCATTCAGCTTTTATTTATTTTGATGAGGCAAGCTATACCAGACCAATAGGAGCAACAGACATATTTTTTTAAGAAGTTAAAAATTGGTCAGTAATATTTCTATGATTTAGTTAAAAATTATCTGAAGCAGAATAACGGAAGATATATTATTTTCCTTTTATTTGTCACATTGAAAGGGTTAATAAATAATAGACCATAATGTATAAAATCACCTATGGATTGAAATGAATATTTAGTTATTCAAAATTAATATTAAAATGAATATTAGTCATTCATAAATTATTAGATTTTACTTGATCACAGTAGTTGCATTATAAGTTTTATGCGCGCATATATTTATTGTATTATTTATTTATTTTTTATTAAATCCAATGCCCACTTTGGGCAGTTTTGCCATTTGATTCTATGCAGACCATTAGAGTAATTTTTTTACTTTTCAAAATATTTATAATATAATCTTAGCCTTTTTACTTGTTTACTGATAGTGAGTGAATAAATGTTATCTTAGTTGAATATAAATGAATCAGAAATAATACCTTAAATTTCTGTTTAACTGCAAACAATTCAAAATAAATATCACTGTTCTTGCTTTATGCATGACATTCTAAATATCTCATTTTACATAAATCAAATATAGTTCAGTAATCGTTGAATCATTAAGGTAGATTAATGTTATGATTAATTGAATCATAAGGTCATCATTTCATAAAAGGTCATTTTATAAAAATTGAATGAAGTTAAAAATTTCTATTACCTTTCAGTTTAACTGCATAAGATCTGCTTGATAAGACGCTTTTAACAAACACTGTACCTTAATTGAGTGATGCACAGTTTATTATATTATAAAATAAAAATATCCATAAGCATAATACAGCTGTGATGATCTTTAGAGATTGTGTCAAGAAAAAAATAATTAATTTTCATAATGTCATAAATTATTTTAATTTTTAATAATTTTCGTAAATTGGCCCATAAGGGGGAACATTAAAATATAAACGAAACTGCCACTGTGTTAAAAGTAAAAAATCGTCAGGTTTGAATAACAGGCAGAGTTGGGCATTAGTCGGTTGAAAATTTATCCGATTAAAAAAATTACTAAATTTTTAGTCGTAATTTTTAATCATGAATAAAAGTTTATTCAAAATGACCCAAATTTTATCCGATTAAAAAAACGACGAATATTCCGAATAAATTTTTAGCCTATTCTCTTTAATGAAAAAGTATCAATGGTGAGTTTATAACATTTTTTTTCTAAAATATTTTATTTTGATTCTCCTATATGTAAAAAAAGAATGTTAGATTACACAAATTTTCATGAATCGACCACTTCTTTCATGAAGCATCAAGCAGGTAATTTCCAAAGAAGAGATAGGTGGACCTATGATCAGATGTAGAGTGATAAACAAAAATGTAAAAAGTATTGGGTAATGTATTAAAAACAGATAAATGATTTTTTTTTTTTTTTATGAGCTGATTTCTTATTTATTTTTATGTAATGTTTTCATATAGCAATTTTTAAGTTATAGATGAATAAAAGAAATGCCTCGGAGAGGTTTTTATTCAATGGATGATAGTTAACCTTTATGATATTATTAGCATAATATTTATGTAGATTATTAGCTATTATACTTTTTTAAAACTACTTCTTTAAAAAAAGAGAAGAGAAAATACCTTATAAATTATTGTTATGGTAGCTTATTAATTATAAGATATATTTTTTTAATTTTATGATGGTAAGAATGAAATCAATTGAAATTTCAATTGCAGATAGAATTATTGTACAAACATTTTTTATAAAAAAAATAAATATTTAAATTCAGAAAAGTATACATTATTTAAAAAGATCACACAAATACCTATATGACACAATCACTTTACTTTCATATTGCCAAGGTTAGGTATAAATGTTAGCCACCTGTACTTTATAAATTTGGTTAATCTTCCAATGCAGTTGCAATTAAAATAGGGTTAGGACATTTTTTCGAAATCCATTTACGTAACTAAAATCAAATGTGATAAACAGGGCTTTATCAATAGAAATTAAGAGTACTTGTTTTTTTCCTATTTAACATGAATAAAAACTGAAGGTTCATCAACTGATAAAAATGTATTACCACATTATCAACAGGCATTAGCTGTAAGATGATAAAGTCAGCATTATGCTCCAATAATAATTTTTTTGTTGTCGAACCCTTTCCATTCTATTGTCAATGGATACTGATATATAGATAAAGGCTGATTGTTATAGTGTTCTATTTCAAACAAACAAAGATATATTAAAAAATTAATAAGAGCAAGTTTAATTGGTAATGAACTAGTTGAATTTCTATAAACATGGATAAATTAATTAAAATAGTTTATAATATAAATTTATTCATACTATACCTTTGTATTTGTAGCTTATAATATTCTATTTGTAACACAAATTTATGAATTAAGTTCACTTCAATATAATCATTTCACTAGTTACTTATATCATTACTTATTGATACTGCGCAACAAATAAAGAAATTTGATTACTTGTTCTTCATCTGTGTAATTTATAATAATTCTGATAATGATCTGAATATAAATATATATAAAAATAAAATTTCAATCTCCTTTTCCTCATTGAGATCTCTAGGTCTTCAATGCCTTCGTACAAGTCTTTGTTTTTTTTTGGCCAGTACTCTTCTCCCACTTTTCTTGGCCCATGGATACACCTCAATATCTTTCTCTCTATTCTCAGCAGTCTCTCTGTGCTGGTAAAAGTTATACTTTTACTTTTACATACTTTTACTAGCACAGAGAGACTGCTGAGAATAGAGAGAAAGATATTGAGGTGTATCCATGGGCCAAGGAAAGTGGGAGAAGAGTACTGGCCAAAAAAAAAACAAAGACTTGTACGAAAGCATTGAAGACTTAGAGATCTCAATGAGGAAAAGGAGATTGAAATTTTACGGCCACATGAAAAGGATAGACAAGGATAAATTGAACAAGCAGATCTTTGACAGTGTGATAAAACTTAAAAACATCAAAGGATACCCCGAGCAGATAAAGGAAGAAATAGAGAAACTGGAGATCAGAGAAGAGGACTACCAGGACAGAGAGAAATTTACAAGGATGATAGATGGAAAGAAGGTCCTTGCGGTGGGCCTCCTCCCCACCGCACAGAAGAGGAGAAGGAAGGTGGACAGAGGAGCGTGGGAAATGGGGGAAAAGATGAAGAAGGTGTGGGCTGAAAGAAAGATGAAAGCCATGAAATGATATATGCATGGTCCTTAGCTGGCCTTTGTCGCGATAATATATATATATATATATATATATATATATATATATATATATATATATATATATATATATATATATATATATATATATATATATATATATATAGATAAGAATCACTGATGTGGCCAAAACTAAATTTTACAGCAGGCATCTATAATTGTTACTTGAAATTTGAGAAAAAATGCACTATGGTCTTCATAGGTTAGTCGGTAGAGGGTCAAAACAGGAGTTAATGATATAAAAGATGGTTTAGAAGATTTAATTTTTTTAACTTGTTTATATGGGTCCAAACATGTAAAAAACAAAAATGCTAACACGGGTGACCTCAGGAGAACATTTGGCACCGAAAAAACCTTAAAATTTTAATATTTTTTTTTGTTTTTTTGCCTATAATTCCTAAACAGTGCATTCAATCGAAAAAGTTGTGGTGTAACATCAATGAATATTATAGTGGTAAGTTAAATAACACTAAATTCTGCATTGAATAAGTATCAGAACATAATAATTCGGTTAAGTGGTGTGGTCGAAAACCACAGTTCAAAAACAGTGATTTTTTACAACTTTTCAAAAACTGAGGCAGAATACTATATATGAGTCTGCCATATACACATGGAAATAAGTATCCTAAGAGAAAAGCTCATAAGATAAACATTATAGAGCATCAAATTCTGCATCCACTAAGCATCAAATTTTCAAATTCGGTCAAGTATGCCTCTCCCAATTGACAATCTCCTGATCTCTTGCAATAGGCAGAGTGATTTTTATTTCAAGATATGCTGTATGTATTTCCCCTCTCCTGAAAAATCCAAGTTTTCAACCTCCACCATGTGTGTTTTCCGCCATTTTGAGAAACCACAAAGAAAAAGAACTTTTTTCAATAACTCGCTTCCAGTGTATTTAAGATAAAAATGTGTCATTACTAATTTCAAAGAGCGTTAAATTTCCTGCAGGTTTTGCATGTATAATGTTTTAAAATTTGGAATAGCTACTGAGATACAGGGCTGTCAAAATCTGTTAAAATGTCAAAAAAAACGAAACAAGTTAGATTTGGTTTGCCTTAATAACTATTCTTTTAGCGCAGTTTAGTAAAAAATACATAATAACCAATCTTGTAGAGGATTAAAGTTACTACAAGATTCATCCAAAATATTACTCTCCACAGGTGCCATGATACATTAAAATAACAATTTTAAGTGTACTGGAAATTGAAAATATCCTCCACTATTCAAATTAGTATTCCTGAATGTAATATCATCATTAATCCATACCACACACATCAGACTGTTATTTTCAAGGCATCATATTCTTTATGTACTTGAAAGTCCTTCTGGGTTTTACACAGAACCTCGGAAGGGCAGTACAATTGAATTGGCACACATCCTGCTACCCACAAAAAGAATGTGAAGTCTCAGTAGCTGTTACTCAATATAGCATTCTTTATTTTGGAAATCTAAACTATGTTTCTGATTCAACCACCGAATCCAATGATTAATGAGGTTCAAGTTAATCCGGTTTATAATTGAGTTTTTGAGCACCATATTAGTATCACCATTTTGAATTTTTAAAAGTTGATGCCAGATTTAGATTCAGAAACCTTGAAAATTACTAGTGGTGTGCATTTAAGAAAGTTGATTAATTTAAAATGTACATTGCCATATTAAACACACCATTTTTGTTTCCAAATTATAATTGAAACTCCTAACTCCTATATACAAATGTGCATGAAAATTTAAAGTATCGTTGACCATCTAACTAACCATATCTTTTTTTCTCCAAAAATCCATTAATGCCATAATGGATTTTTCAAAAGGCCAGAGCCCTATTTCATACAGAAGTACAAGTGGGAAAAGTACTGTAACAAAGATTACAGATCACCTAATATAATAATAATTGTATTCAATTTTTTTTTAATTTACTTTTTTTTAATATAACTATTTTAAATTTTATCGTGTTTCAACATTTCACAGTGTAAGCCATAGGACCACTTGTACTTTACTTTATAGGCATCCACTAACTAACAAGTGGATCTATGATTTACCACGCCGATGACACACTATGAAATATTGAAACACAATAACATTTAAAATAGTTATATTAAAAAACGGTAAATTAATAAAATTATTGTTTAATGACGATAAGTAACTTTTAACATCTAAAAACGAACCTTTCCACTTATACTTTATTATGAAACAGGATTCAAGTTGTTCAAGAAAAATATATATCCTAAGTTTTCTTTTCAGAGCTAACCAGTTCTTTAGGTTGAACCTGGACTTGAACCTGGAGGGGGAGGTGAGAGTGTAGGATTTCACTAAAAATGTCCCATATATGTATACAATTTATATAAATACTTATATAAATGTATGATGGTTAAATATAGACATAATTCCTTACTATTTGGTTAAAACTGATTTTCTAGACAAGACTGATACTTCTTTGCTCAAACAGCAACTCACTTATCCACAAGACTAGAGCGGATCCTATTCCACAATTCAGCTCGTTCAGAAAGTTCTCTGGGGTCCAAGGAATCAAATCCGTGTCTCTATGTTTCTTTAGAAGCAACAATACTGCCATTACTATTGCATGTTAAATCATCAAAAATACTTCAAAATTTTTTGAATATTAATAATGGTTTAATGTCAAGTGCTTCAATAATCTAAAAGCATGCGGAAGTTCATATAAAATTTAATTTGTATAAATTGGATAGTGAACATAAAATCTTCATAAATCATATTTATTAATTTATTTAAATACAAAAATTTGATATTGCGAGCATCTGGTGATTTATTATATAAAATAATTTTCTTAGATACAATATTGAGATTATAATATAAATTCACTATTTTATGGAATATATTAAGCAATATTGTCAAATTCATTGAATTATTATTTCAGGGTTTCAGAAACACATTTTTATTGAACAATATAAAATCATGCATAATATGCTGTCAACAGATAGTTGAATTGTCTATAAGTTAGGTGTTTTAACATTATGTTTCTTTTTATCAATAGGTTTTAAAATAAATGCAAATTCATCTACTAATAAACTATGTTATTAGTTATAGAACATTAAGATGTTCACTGTAACTGAATTTTATTTAATTCACCAAAGTTGTTTGCTGTGTACAGTTGAATTTTAACAAAAAAATTCATACTTGATTCTTTAACTTTCCACAGGGAACTGACCTCAGAATGTATTCTGTACCACATATCCTAGAATGCTGCCTGTCATATTTTTCAGGATTCCATGACTAAATTCATCTGTGCATTTTTGCATTTCTGTTCAATGGCGATAGAGTGTTCCAAAGCATATTTTTTCAAAGTTTTTAAAAAAATATTACACATAAAAAAAAATACAGTGTAAGTAATATCCTCATGAGAAACAGGAAAAAAATGGCTTTACAAAAACTGTTAAAAGATATCCAGTATTATGAATTTTCACAGAAGCCAGTAGAATATTCATGAGGTTTTATGAAAAGTAACTGTGAAAAAATATTTCCAATATTTTGAATTTGATTAAATCTTCAACAGCAGAAAATTACTTAAGACTTTCTAAAAAAATCAATGTTAAATTAGAATTTATGTAATCTATTATTAATCAATAATTATTTCCATTCACAACCCTTTCTGAAGTACACAAATAAAAAAAAAAGTTTTGAGCCACAGTGGACATGTTAATTGAAATTTTACCAAGCTAAAATGGCATTACAAATTGATAAAGATAATAACATAATGTCAAAGAAATGTTGATATTTTAATAAAAACATAATTTTTAAAATCACAATGATAGGTCCAATTATAAACAATCATAATGATAAACAACCTTCAAACAAGATGTTTGCTCATTACAATTTTGTAATCCAAAATATATATTGTAACAAAAGCTGTAAGAGCAAATAAATAGGCAGTTTGGATTTATTTAAAAATTTTAACATTAAAGTCGCATATCAAAAGAAACAAAACACACAAAATTGGAATGAAAATATATATTTACATTAATAACATAACATACCACTACTGGAGCAGAGCATATATTTACATTACGTAATTAAAATATAGCAAGATAGGATAATATTATTTAAATCATCCCACTGAAGAAATGATAAGATGAAGAAAATTGTCAGCATAGCTGAGGTGTTCGCTCATCCACTGAAGAGGTGTATCTAATGGAGGTTCTATCCCATGTGTCGTCACTTTCACTAAAAAAATATGAAAGTTTATATTAATGAAACAAAGTTGAGTTGGTATAGTTAAAGCAAATTCCACATCCCTGATAACCAAGTGGTTAGAAGAGGCCATAGCTGCATAAATTTTAAGATGCCTAAAATCGAACTACTTACAAAAATTGCATAATCAATTTATATAACTGATGCTAGCTATCCCAGAAATAAGATTTGCTTATATATGATAGAGTTGAAAATTATAAGCAAACTCCTAGCAAAAGCTACTGAAGTCCTGACCAAACTTCCCAGTACAAGGAAGATCATCAAGCTGATTTGGAAAATTAAAGACGCCTTTATTGAATATCTTCCTTTTTTCTAATTATATTACTGCTAATATGTACACCTCACTAGTATCTGATAAATCTCCTCACAAACATGCATACCTCATAATAAAAATTGGTAGCATTGAAACAAAAGTAGATTTATTAAATAATCATAAAGGTTTGAAATCTATTAGGCTATTTATTTACTAACTAAAGCTTGAAATGTTCATTCAGTCCAGTTGTTTCCTTAAATTATCATGAAATAAAATAGTTCAGTAAATAAAATAGTTTTTTATTTGTTGGTATTAGAAATATCCCTATATCGTGGAATGGAGAATGAAGCAACATTCATAGGTGTTTACAACAGAGAAGTTTCACACAAGTCATTTAAGTATGTGGAATCATAAATATGAAAGGAATCATAAAACTAAGGTAATATTTATTTCAAAGTTACATAAGTAGTATGAGCCTGCACCACTATAACCCATGAAGGCTCTTAGGTTCAGATACTTGATAAGGTATTACTGTTTCTTGACAAACATTTAAACAAGAAGTGTGGTAAGGATCATGCACAAACTTTAAAGAGACTGGATGTGCCACCGTAGGGCTATTGTAGGATAAGCCCACCGTTGATCCACAGCTGATGAAATAACAATAAATAAATTATCTGCCACTGCTGAACAGCAATTAGGAGTTCAGTGCTTTACAGTTACCTTTCCCATATCCCACATGAGGAGTAAGAATCACAATTAATATCTACATAAAACCAATTAAAAAATACTTTAAAACAGAACTCCATTAAAAGATCCATTTTAAAAAAAGGTTATGGGTCTGTATACATGGCAACTCAGGAGGAGTAGGATGACATATCTTAAGAATTGATTTGCTGCCATTTCGATTCTATCATATGACCAACTAACTTGAGGAAATAATTTTTCATCGAATTTATTGTGAGGGAAGTGTTACCAGAACTTTCAACGAAACAACCGGTTACCAAAAAAAGTTTTGACTGTAAATATTCCAAGGCTAAGAGGGGGAAAATTTTTATCAGCAGTCGACTGCATTGTTTAAAATTCGTCTCATTTAATTTAGACATTTTCTTGGAACAGGATCAAAATTATAATAATTTTTCCAAAACAACAATAAAACTTCACATGTTTACACTTTTTTGCCATAATTTCTGATTTTATTAACAAATGACGTTTTGACACACATACATCTTGTTAAAATGTTTTCATAGTGAACTTGATTTCAGGTGAATAACGATAACAAAATTATCTATTTTTTTTTTTTTTTAAGTTTTCTCCATTTCTCCTCTTGAGCATTTTGAAAAATTTAATACGTATAAACCTGCTTGAAGAAATTCTCTAAATTATAGTGAAAACCACATCAAAATCGACCATCAACTTTTCGAGTTTTGTGAACACAAACATACGCAGGCTGAATTTTTATATATGTAGATATAACTATCCAATAGGTAGATTAGGTTTTTAGTTTACCAAAATGACTTTGTAGGACAGCAAATTCATATATAGGTACTTTCATTTAACCAAAATACAAAATAATAAATGCTTAGAACAGAGATAGTTGTTCCTGGAAGGAAATCAACTTGAGTATCACTGTCACAAAATTTCCAGCAAATGATTGTGTTATACATGTACATATCCACTATGCTGCACAAGAACAGCCAATTTGCATTTCACACATGTCTTTCTGAGATTCTTCTAAAATTCATCTTAAATTATTATGGCTTAGCCAGTCTCGCTGTATATAGAGTCTGAGCATTTTAGACACTTGAGCTTTTTATAACAATTTTGTGCCTCGTGATTAAATTCTTGACAGACATAGCATAGCGTAATACCTTTATTTATACCATTTAAGAACTATGTTACAACAGTAGTATATGGAATTTATTTTCTATAATTGTTCCTTATTATCCAGAATTACTACAGATAAGGACAATTTTATCAAATCTACCAGATTTTTTTTCCATTTGGTAGATTTTATATATTCCTAAACCTTGATTACATAAATCGGCTGAGACCACTTAAATATTTTTGTTTTTTTTAGGGAATTGAGATAGGTTAATAAGAGCATTTTTTCGCTGATTCTAGATATAACACACAAACTTCCTGCAAAATTTCATGATGGTATCTTAAATAGTTTTCAAGAAAAATATTTTTAAAGCTAAAAGTGTATGCTAATGGTGTGATTTCCGAGGCTTCGGGTTAAATTAATAAAACAAACTCATTTCCATCCCCATATTTCCATGTTTTACTATAGCAGCTGAGGCTTTGTGTCAATGGAAAATTAAATGCTGCAAATTATTACATAATGGTTAATTATTTCGAAATAGATAATCCTAACAAACAATAAAAAAGTTCTTTGGAATCATAATAAAAAAGTTAAAAAATTAAATATTTTAAATTAAATTTTGTATTTTATTTTTACATATTTTTTTTTTTTTTTGGCTTTATTATTATGGCTTCAAAACACTTAATGTTTTTCCCCTATCTTCATAAATGGCCGAGATATGAGCTGTGAAAACTATAATCGGCCACCATTTTGATACAAAATGGCAGGTGGTGATGTTGAGTTCTGAGGATGATCTTTAGTTGACGTGTGTTTTTGCTGCAAATTAAAAAAAATAAATGGGACCAGTTGTCTCGGAGAAAAATTCAAATGTTTTTGAAAAATACTGAATATGTAGGGTTTTGCAAAAACTTTCAACTTTAATGATTATTTAATCATATGAAAACATAAATCATATCTCTTAAGTTAAATTAATAGTTAGCAACAACAAGTTTTGTATGATTACAAGTTTGTATATCAGATGAGTTCAGTAGAATCTATATGACTTCAAAAATTTTTCATGATTTATGAAAGAGGAGATGTAGGGTTTTGCAAAAACGCGCCAAAATTAACAAGGGCTTATTAATGTCCTCCCTTTACGGAATCGTGAGGCACTTGATAGCCCTTAATAAATAATAAATTCAATTTAGTAAATAGTTTATTTAAAATATTAATTTTGGAGATTAAAAATAAGCTTTACTTTTTACTCAAGTTTTAAAGGTATATTTATATTTATATATTATTAAAGATATATTTATTATCCTATTTATGATTTATAAAATCATTGTTTTGTAATTAAACTATTCAAACTAATTTTATTAGAATATATTCTTCTGTTTAGATTGTTTAGCGAAATAGTTATGTTTTGTTCTACTCGTAAACATATTATTCTATATTAAATTTGGAATTTATGGTTTTTTTATCATTATTTTTAGTGATATTAAATTATGATTATGAATTATATTTCTCTTTTTTTTTGGTTTTAGAGTTTGTGAAGGTGCTTTAGTTTTAGCTATTTTAATTAATCTGGATCGTAGTCAAGGTAATGATTATCTATTAAGAATATCTATTTTATCATGATAAATTTTTTATTTTTAATCCTAGCTCTTAATAATTATTGATTATTGAAACATATTTTTATAGTTATATGTTTTATTTTTGTATTGTTTTTATAATCTTGTTTCTCCTACAGCAACTGCAAGTGGACGGATAAATATATAACAGTACTATACCACAGCACTAGGTTTTATCTTAATAGAATTTTCATTCATGACAAGCATTTCCATCACTAACATTTATGCTCTATCTCAAATCATAAATCTTTATTATTAAATTTCAAGATAATCTAGGAAGCCACCCGTTGGATATTTTCACAACTGCTACATATCAATACTCTTCTTGCTTGAATTTTTTTTACTAATAATTTATACTAATAAAAACAAACAGCACAACTGAATAAAGATTAAGTCAGTATATATATTATGATTATAAAAATTAAAATTTTTAATATACTATAATTATATGCTAAAACTAACATTGAGTAGGGCCATCTTGCAACATATTCAGCTCTTCAAGTAGCTGGCTCAGAGTTTTACGACAACCAGATTCTGAAAGTGGTTTCACTAAACGCTGTATGCATGGTTCATCTTTGTAGTAACATCGAAAAGGGATGTATCGAAATGACTCTTCACCTCCAACTTCCATTAGTTTTCGGTTCACAGCCCAAAACTGATCAAATTTATCTGTGGGAAAAAAAAATGATATAAGTATCAACAATTAATTTAGCAAAACTTGAATATTTTTTCAAGAATTTTTTTTTAAAGCTAAAAATAAAGATATTTTAAAATTATATTATTTCAAATAATGTAAATATTAAATAAAAAAAAAAAGCAAGATTTGAATCCGACTTATGATTTATAAGATTTCTGTAAGTCAAACTTATTTCCTCATCTGATTAATCTAAAATAAAATTCTTTGTGCAACACATAGACAACTAGTTCAGCTATGCTAATGAACATGCCAATGTATACATAAACATCAATGCTAAACAATGAATCATATCATAATCATATTTATTAATATAATTAATAAAAAAATATTTAAAAAATCAGCTAATAAATAAACTATTGACATACCTAAACTTAAAAAATATATAAAGTAAAATTGCAGGTTTAAAACAAAACAAATAAGATAGTAAAATATATAAAAAACAAATCAATTTAATAAGTAATCATCCCAGACAGTTAAATATGCTAAGGAATGACATAATTCCATACTTAGCATGCCATAGACTAATACCAAACCATTTATTTTCATTAAAAACTAAGAAAATGAAAATTAAATAATCACGGTACCTACTTGACAAAATTTATACCATTAATATTTATAAGACAATTAAAAAATAGGAAAAATAATAATCTTTAATGATCTCACCAGAATACACACATAAATAGCTCGGCAAATAACTTTTTTGTTTTGGATAACATTAATCATACGACGAACTAGAAAGAAGTTTAGGACATTTTATAAATGGATAGCATGACCCATATTAGCATAAAATGACTTTTAAAACAAAACAGTTAAGTCTCATTAACAAGGATAATGATTTCCTTCATTACTGAGGCTAAAAAAAAATTTGAAATAATAATAAGGCTTAATAAGTTCAATGTTGAGGTTCGATGTTGACCCTACCAACAATCACTGCCTATCTACCTTCTTCCACCTAACCCCATCATAAACCTAAATCAATGCCAATCCTCCCATTTACTCCTTGGGCTACTTCTAAGATGTTAACCTGCCAGTTCCGAGATGATTACCCCTTTTACTGATTCTTTCTTCATCAACAACAACCTTAAAGGCTGTATGAGAGATCTTTGGTATTCATTTCTAACAGAGCTAGTTGATTATTTTTCTTTAACTCATCCTCCTCCCTCCTCCCACCCCAAACCACTTTCTCTTTATACAACAATGCAATCAACGTCAAAATAAATTTTTACAATTTTGAATCTATTGAGGGGAAAAAAACATATTAATTTATTTGGATTCCCATTACAAAAAAAAATAATAAAAAAAAATGCAATATTATTAAGACAAAAAAAAAATACCATTTTGCAATCCTAGCCACAACTGATTATGATCCTTCTTTTGCATATTCATCACAATTTGTGTCCTATGTTTTAGGGCATCGGCCTCTTTTAAACAGGACATAAAATGGGTTTCAACAGTTTCTCTAGAAGAAGATATAGCATTTAAATTGTATCATCATTGTAATAGCATCATCATTGTAAATTGTATTATGTTACAAGAATAAGAAAATATGTAAAAACATATGCCACATTTGCAAATAAGAATTAATTAATCCTATACCATTAAAGCATAACTGCATATACCTTGAGGGGCAGTGCAACAATTCTTCTTCAGGAAATTTATCAAAATGAACAGTTATTGTCCAAGGCAGTTGGATGTCAGAATTATTGAGATCAAACAGTACACCTATAGGATAATGCCTAGAATTTTTAATATAATATTAAAAGAACATCATACAATTTATCATATTTGCAATATGATATATCTTAATGCATATATTAATTAATATATAATGATATTATAATATTAATTATTATCTTAATAAAATTAAAATATATCTTAAAAATGGAGCCTAGTTGGCCTAATGGACTATCAAATAGTTATTTGATATAAGGCATAATTGAATGAGATCAGCACGCAAATAAGTGATTTCTCAAAAATGGATGATCCCTCTCCGTGATAGACCATGTCTGGGATTCTCAGAGAATCATCCTTTCTCCCAGACAAAGTGTGTCACATCAATCTGTAGATAAAATACTTATCAGCATAATAGCGATGGCCCTACACCATGTATTCTGTGATGGAATTTACAAGGGCACCAAGGTAACTGACCACCTCGAGTTTGGTCCTTAGAAAGTCTGTCTCAGAAAAAAAATACCTAGGAGCCTCCCATTGACAGGGGATCAGTTCTAATCCTCTATACATCCTTGTTCGTATAACATCACCGAAGAGGTGTTAACAAGAATTATTCCTCCTGGATATCCTATCAACCCTGAGCAACCATAATCCAAGGATTTGGGTTCTTTAATGTTGCTCTTAAACAGAAGAAAAGAAAAGAAAAGGTTACTACTGACTAGGCCCAAAAGGGGCCAATTTCCAGCAATGGGTAGTCTACCACTGCTGGCTGTGAGTAGCAAAATCATGAAGACTATTTTTCAGATTTTCTGATATAATATGCTCAATGATCTTAAATATATAAAGTAGATTTAGCCAGTTAAATGTATGTAGTACACATATAGTTTTGAATTAAAAGTATTTACCACCAGCAATACCACCTAATAAAATTACCAAACCAAGCATGTCATAGGAAAAGATGTACTCATATCTTAACACCATTATTGAGCCAAATCATAGAGAAGGTTCTGGACCATGAATCAAGAAAGAAGGTAATCTTCAGTAAAAATCAAAGAGGCTTCACCAAAGCCCTACCGGGAACACATGTCAGCACTAGAATTATCGACGTAATCATAAAAGGCACCAAACATAAGAAAAATGATTGCATGGTGGTATTTTTTGATGTGGTTGGAGCTTTTGACAACATTGGACATGAGCACATTGTTAGCTCACTTGAGAAAAGAGGAGAGTCACACGACCTCAAAAACGTATTGCTGCTCTCCTGGGCACGAACAAAATCAAGATCAGTGTAGGAACCCATTCGACTAGGCACATCAATGTGCTGCGAGGAGTACCCCAAGCTGAACCCTTGTCACCTTTGCTATTCAACCTGATATTTAACGAGGACACGGTGACAAAATAAAATAGTAACCTTGATAAATTAATGAGCTCTTACTTGCTCAAACCAGAGCAAAAAATCAGTGTTGTCAACCAATATTTGTTCACGGGACTTATATATCCTATCCAGACTGCGCCTCTCATAAAGATACGCCCAGCGGTATTAGATGGAATTGATATAAATATCCGCAGGAGCATTAAGCCCATCATCGGACTTCTCATTAACACCTCTAAGGTGATGTTTTAAGCAACGAAGAGATATGGAGTTAGGACTGATCCCCTGTCGATGGGAGGCTCCTTTACATCATTGATCCATTGCCCATTGCCAGACTGTCTAAGGTGTTTGATGCCCAGTTTCAGTCTACATTTAATTATGAAGCGGAAATAGTAGAATCTGCCGAAATAATGAATGTTGATCAGAGCTACTATAATGTGAGAACTCTACGACAGTTGCTGCTGGAAAATGTGTTTGAAGAATGGGCAAATTACAGGTGACAGGACGTTGGTGTTCGCCATTTCAAAGAGACTCCGAAATCCAACAGAAGCATCTGCGAGAAGCAAGTTTTTTCGGTGTCGGAATGATCCAACGCCTTGAAACTGAATATTAATTACGCACCCCTGTGTGGAGTGCCAGGAGTCAGCAGACAGCAAAGAGAAGTTGGGTCCCTCTGTCACAAATCCGGCAGAGAGTCTGAAACACCAGCTCATGGCCTGGAAATATGCCCCAACAACTCCGTCCTCATAGGGTGAAGCATGAATTAATAATGTTCCTCACAGAAAAGGACTTCATCTGCTTTGATGAGGTCTATTGTCTTGGCACGGACTGATCCGTGAGGTATGCTGATATTTTCGCATTCTTAAGGACCGGAAGGACAGCATTGGTCCTAGATCTGACCATATGATTTGAGGGAAACGATCCCGATCAAGCAGTTGGAGTAGAAAGGGAAAAAAAAGCATTTATGAGAAATGTATTCCTTTCCTATAAGAAAAATTTCACGAGACCTTAGGAGAGAGAGAGTTCACTGTGAGAGGCCTCAGGTTTGGGTCTCACGGAGCAATACCGAACAGAACAAAGAGCTTTTTAGAAGACCTAGGTACTAATGTTCGAGAATATTATTCTGAACTCCCTGGGGATTATCTACCATCACCTGCATGTTAAATAGATTGGTCTATTTATCATTATGGATTTTTATTAGTTTTAATTTTTTAAAATTTTATTTGTATATGCATATTTGTGCATTCAAACTTTGATACTGGATTAGTTCCATAAGTTTTCCAATTATCTAAAAGTTGTGTACTAGATTAGGAAAGGGTTGATTGATAACTGGAAAAAAAAATTGTGGAGAAATGAGAAGGTAGTTGGATAGATAAAAATAAAAGATAGAAAAAAATATAATGTAATCGAATGAAGATGAAAATACTATGAATTATGTAGATGTATGATTAAATAATAAAAGGGAAAAAGAAGAAGAAAAAAAAAATGTAAAATGTTATCTATATTATATCCAACTAAGGATTGTTTGGTACAGTACGCTGTGTATTGTAACAACCCAATGTATTTGGGCAGCATTGATGTTCAATAAATCATTTCTCTCTCACCCATAGTCAGCCATGCAACATACAGTTAACTAGTTAGATTAGGTAGCTATATGTTTTCGGTATGTAGTATGTAGTAGCAATATAATTGTGAACACAATTATAATCTAATAACAATATTAACATAACCAATAACTGTATACATTTTAATATAGAAGAGC
Source organism: Rhaphigaster nebulosa (assembly GCA_948150685.1). Classification (NCBI taxonomy): domain Eukaryota; kingdom Metazoa; phylum Arthropoda; class Insecta; order Hemiptera; family Pentatomidae; genus Rhaphigaster; species Rhaphigaster nebulosa. The sequence continues at coordinate 70,051,931 of OX411310.1, forward strand.
AAAAAGAGACAAAAAATAATTGTTAGGACATAGAAAGGATATGTAAAAATATGAAAATAACTGCTTCCTTTCCAATACTCTTTGGAAAAAAATATGAATCTTATTTCTATGTTCAACATGCTTACATATTATTAATTTTTTTTTTTTATCTGCTAATGTATAACAAAATAAAATGAAAATGAAATGACATATAAAATGCTTTCATAAAATTAAAGTGAGAAATATCACATAGTCCAAGAAACGAACTAAAAAGTAAAAGAGCAAATAAATGCAAAAGGTCAGGTAGTTCTGATGTTGTTTGGGTTTGGATTGACATTAAAAATTTTAATTTGTGACCTTAGCAGAGGACCGGAAGTTTATTTTATTCAAGAAATACCCTGAAATTTTAGTTCATTTTTCATTCCATGCTCAATATCTTTAAAACTACCAACCATACGAAAAACTTCATGTTTACCTTTTTTAAATTAAAGTGAATTTGCTAGAATTTTGGAATTAATAGAGTTCTGTACGATTAATAATACTTGAGATACAGATATTGTTAATAACATGGATAATTAATAAGATGGCTGTGCTACAGAACAAAACATATTAATGAAACATTACAGACTGCATTAATATTAAATCTACACTGTACAAATAAGACAGAAAAATTTATAGTTGGGAGGTGAACTATTTCACTACTTTTGTATATCTGGTTGGTCTATATTAATATGATTTAATTATTAACAGTTGATTATCCATTCAGTTCGTGATATATGATTAATATTAGATATTTTTATCAGTCCAGAGCAGCATAAAAAATATTTGTACACGATTTCGACATTATGCTACATTCATCAAAAACCAGTCATCTTGAGAAATGTTAGGAACTATTAGACATGCGGACACCTGTTAGTGCTCAAAATGAAGAAGTTTGTAACCATCTTCTTTGTAGAAATAGCAGTTTCCATGATATTTACCATTATAATGCCACAAAACAAAAATTTCTTGTTTTTCAAAAAAATAATGCTGTTTTTGAAAAACTGTATCTCAGGTACTATTAAACGTAGAGAACTCTATTTGGGCTAAAATTTTAGCATATTTGATTATGATTAATTCCCTTGTGGGATGTAGGGCCGTTATGAATGTTTGCCATCTGTCTCTGTCCACAGCCAATTCTCCCATTTCTGTCCATTGGATTCCAGCAAGGTCTGCATCAGCCTCTATGGACCTCATCCCGGTTATCCTGAGTCGACCAGGATTATCTCTGAGGGTTTCAGTAGAGGGCTTCTCATGCAATGTTGTTCCTTGGACGGTGTAAGGTGTGCCCTATCCATTTCCACTTCCTTTCGCGGATTTTGGCATTAACCTCCCTCTGTCCTATTCTTCACCAGAGCTCCTCATTGCTAATCAATCTAGGACACCACACTCTTAAAATATTCCTCAAGCACTTGTTAAGAAAGGTTTGTAACTTCCTTGTTATAGTTTTGATGACCTTCCAGGTTTCAGATCCATAAAGTAGGAAGGTCTTAACATTTGTATTAAAAATGTGGATTTTTGTACCAAGACAGATTTCACTTGATTGCCAGATCCTCTTCAGTTGGGCAACGACCCTCTGGCTTCAACTTGGAACATTCTGTTCTGTGGTCCCATCCGGCGTACCACCATGCTACCCAGGAACTGGAATGACTCAACTGTCTCTAATTCTTCATTCCCAAGTAATATAGGATTAACGGATCTCAAGTTAACCTTCATCACTTTTCCTTTATTTATCTCTAAGCCATTATTTCTTGCATTTATTTCCAGAACTGCCAACTTCCCCGAAATATGTGTATACATGTGTGCTAAGAGACAGATGTCATCTGCATAATCTATGTCTTCCATGAGTCCAGTGAACCCCCATTTGATGCCTCTACGCCTTCCTATGCATATTTACTCAATTTAAAAAAAGATAACCCTGTGGGTTCAGGGGTAGAGCAGACCCACAGTATTTACCGCTTGTCGTAAAAGGCAACTAAAGGTACAACTGTCCGTTGACCTCTTACCTTTATCCCATTCATCCCCTCCAATGTTCCTTCTTATCCTATTCCTCTTACTTCTGAATTTGCTAATACCCCACTGCCTTATGGGTTAGAACAAAAGTTCAGAGGCTAAGAGAGTAAATCCCGGTCCTCCAGGTTGGCGGTTGGGCGCTTGGCCAACAACCCGGTCTCATAAAAAACATATTGTTACGAAAGCACAAAGAGAAAATAGCCGGACTGTTTTAAGGTCAAGACCTACGCTTGGAAATGGACTTTTGCATATCGGAACATGGAACGTTAGAAGTATTTTTCAGCCAGGAGTCAGTAGAATGTTAGAACAGGAGCTTGTGAAGTATAAAATAGATATAGTAGCACTGCAGGAAATAAGATGGAAAGAAGTAGACATAGTGACTCTGAATAATTGCACTCTCTCCAACAGTGGCAATAAGATTAATGTTTTGGGAACAGGTTTTATGGTAAGGAACGCTTTTAAACAAGTAGTAATTGATTAAAAGGCGGTCAATGACAGAATTTGTAGGATAAGACTGAAAGGAAGATCTTTCAATTTATCTATGGTGAGCGTGCATGCGCCCAACAGAAGAAAAAGATGAATTTTATGGAACACTAGAAAGGACTGTTGACGGAATCCCGAGATACAATGTAAAGCTTGTGTTAGGAGATTGGAATGCCAAAACTGGAAAGGAGAGCGCTCTCCATCCAGTTATAGGAAAACATAGCAAACACGATGTTTCCAGTGATGATGGTATACGTCTGATAGACTTCGCTGCATCTATGGGAATGAGGGTGAGTGACACCTTTTTTATTCACAAGGAGACCTGGGTTTTCCAGATGGAAGGACTCGGAATCAAATTGATCATTTGTTAGTGGATAGTAGGCATGCGACAGATGTCCAAGATGTCCGTAGTTTCAGAGGTGCTTGCTGTGAGTCGGAACACTTTCTTGTTAAAGGCAGGTAAAAATGAAAGTAGTCTCATTCCCAAGAGCCTGAGGAGAGACGAAATTGATCTTCAATAGAGAAAAACTGCTAGTTGAGAAGAGACGGGATCTAGTTAGGACGAAAATTAAAGAGGGGTTAGAGAGCTTGAAAAGTACTGAGTCAATTGAAGAGAACTGGAGTGAATTTAAAAACGCATTGAAGAGAGTGGCGAATGAGGTGTTAGGGAATAGACAGCAGAAAAATAGAAATAATTAGTATGACAAGGAATGTGAAAATGCATTGAAATGATGCTCGAATGAAACTGATGCATAGAAGAACGAGAGCCACAACAGAGGACTATGATAGAAAAAGGGGGAAGGCAAAAAAGCTGTGTAGAGGAAAAAAGAGAGCTAAAGATATTGATTGAGAAAGCTATATATATTGATATGGGATATCTGGACTCAGGAAAGTATGCCAAGAGAATGGAGCAAAGCTATTCTTTGCCAAAAAATATAAGAAAGGTGATAGGATGGCAAGCAAGAACTCTCATGGGAAAGCGCTTTTGTCGACTGTGTTTAAGGTATTCTCCATTGCATTTAACCAGAGGTTGGTGAGATGGTCTGAGAGGGCTAATGGAGACAATCAGTGTGGGTTTAAACAAGAGAGATCTACAACAGATTTAATTTTCTCACTGAGGCAGATATTGGAAAAGAGTTAAGAGTATAACGTTAGTCTGCATCACTTATTTAAAGACTTCAAGCAGGCATATGACTCGGTAGAAAGAGAAAAATTGGCTAGAGATATCAGGTTCCTAGAGGGGACCTGTTGGGGGACCACAAAAGTTGGTGAGATTAATTGAAATGACTTGGAAAGAAACCAAGTCTCAGGTAAGGGTTGGTGGAGCCCTACCAAACGAGTTTGAAGTGACGGGCGGACTGATACAAGATGACCCACTGTCACCCATATTATTCAACCTGGCCCTTGAAAAAGCGATAAGAGCAATCGTTGGGGAAAATATCTATAACAGGTAGACCCAACATATGGCGTACGCAGACGATGTAGTCATTACAGCACATTTCCAGCACTTTCAGGAGCGCTAGAAGAGTTTGAAGCGGCAGCATTGAGCAAGGGCTTGAGAATTAATGAAAATAAGATGGAATATATGAGGACGTCAAGGACAAAACCAGGTAGAGAAGTTCAAATCAATGGGCACAACTTCAGGCACTGCAGGAGCTTCAAATATCTAGGATCTCTAGTAACTAAAGAAAACGATAAAAGTACAGAGATCAAAGTCATAATAGCGGCTGGTAGTAGATGCCTTTTTGTGCTAAATAAATTGATTAAATTCCAAGAATTATCACTGCAAAAACCACCATTTATAAAAATATAATAAGACCAGTGGTAACATAGGGGAGAGAGAGCTGGGTTAAGGAGAGCGAGATGATCCTGAAGGTTTGAGAAAGAAAGGTCTTCAGAAAGATATTTGACCCAGTAAACGAGCATGGTCATTGTAGAATTAGCAAAAATAGCGAGCTCGAACAACTTTTTGGTGAGCCAAATATTGTGGCCATTATCAATGAAGGAAGACTGTGGTGGCTAGGCCATGTGCAAAGGATGCCGGATGAGAGGCTACCAAAGAAGATGATGAATGGCAGACGAGGTGGTAAGAGATTGAGAGGAAGACCGAGGCTGAGATGGTTGGACGACGGGGAGGACGATCTGAGCTGGCTGGGAGTGAGAGGATGGCGAAGGAAGGCAGGAATGGCTATCAATTCTGAGTGAGGCCAAGGCCCAACTAGGGATGTAGTGCTATTTAGTTAGTTAAAACAAGGTATTCATAAAGTTTTTCGTGCGGTTGGTAGTTTTCCAGGTCTTGAGTAAGGAATAAAAAATTAACAAAAATTTTAGGGTTTTTCTTGAATATAATAAACTTCTGGTCCTCTGCCGAGGTAGCAAATTTAGATTTTTAATGTCATCGAAAACCCAAGAAAGATGCTAAAAAAAATCAGAACTACCCAGCCCTTTGCGTTTTGAAAATATTTTGTTTCCTGGAATATAAAATGGCTCTAGAAAAATTATTTGCAATGAAACATTTAAATAGCACAAAGAAAAAGAAGGATTATCCGGTTTTTATTCAGTGATTAGAATCATCAATATAATTTTTCTTAGGATATCTTTACACAGAGCTCATAATGTTTAATAAAAATTGTATTAATTTAAAATTTGTTGTTTTTACAATCTAGTTTAAACATTAAAAAGAACTCATAACCAACAAATATGTATAACTTTTAACCATTTCAAAGGAGTTCCATTATAGTCAAGCCATATTTCAGCATCAAGCTTGTCAGGGTGTATATATTTGACAAAGTGTTTTCTGACCTAAAATAAAAAAAGAAATTATTTTATTGTAGTAACAATGAAATGTATTACAAAAACAAAATGACATGTTATATCAAAAACATGTAACAGCACATTGTATTCAGTATTAATTGTTAGCAAGCAAGAAAAAATCAATAAATATATTAGTCACAAGCTTTCAAATAATACAATTCATTGTAAGTAACTTTAATAAGTATCACAAAAGTTTATCTTAAAAAAAAAAAATTTTACCTTATCAGTCACTAAAGGAAAATAACTTAGCCTGGGAACAATTAGGTAAAATGGTTCAGGTGCTTGTAAATCATTGACCTCTTCAGGATTTAATTCAAAACATACAGGCAATTTTCCTTCCCAAATTTCTCTTAATACCTCCCTATCCGTAGCCATAGTTATACAATAAATTTATTGAAAATTTACAAGTTGGGATTTATAATGCAATAATATTCGCAACATATATACATTAAATCATTATCAAAATAAAAATTCTGACAGCTTGGAACGCTTCATTAGATTACACCAAGAAGCCTGTCTATCTGAAACCTACTTCATTGCAAAGATATGTAAACAAAAATGGAGTGCTAGCCAACTAGGTAAGAAACAATATATTCATTCCAATTGTCTAAAAAAAAAAATTAATTAAAACTTGCAATTAATGAGAAATCTTATTTTTAATATAAAAATAAGCCAATGTAGGACTACACTTACTAACCGAACAAATTACAGTGAAAAAAGAACAAGAAAATCAACAAATAATAAAAATAGAAATAAAAAAAAGGTATGAAATTATACAAAATCATAATGATTTAGCCTTTAATTCTTTCAAAAAAAATAAACTTCAAACATTAATAAATTTAAAATAAATATCGTTTAGAGAGAATAAAGTTATAATAATTAAAAAATACAAATGCTTTGGAAATCTGTTAATGCATAATTAGGAACAAAAATTGATTGATAACAAGAAATACCTATTTACAATTCTTTTGGAACTAAACGAATAGGAAGTGACTGGATATGCGGGATTTACATTTCAAAAAAGTATAGGAGCGACAGATGGAAGGAGGAATGGAATTCCCTAAGGATGAGGATAGGGTAAGGAAAGATCTGGCAAAAGCTGCGGATCGGTGGACCGTTGTAGAACCTGCTCCAAACTAGAAGGCCGAGAACAGGTATGGCGGTAATGGACAGAAGATATGAATTGAAGAAGATCTGAGATGTATGATGGACGGCGAGATTGGAGGACTTTGTACTCTAGATTCTAAATAAAGTGTGTTATGTTCTAAGTCCGTGTTTGTTGATTTCTTACAAATTAACATAACAGGAAGGTCTGAGTAATAAGAATTTTACATTCAAAACGTTAGTTTCTATCCTTAAACTTTTACCAATCAATCCTAGACTAAACTGCCAAGACTAATCTAAACTATTCAGCAAAACATCTTGCTCACTTTGAAAGTATCATTTTATTTAAAGTGTAACTAATTTTTTGCTCTAGATTTTTTTTAAACATTTATACAAATTAATAATGAAATGGAGGGCAGTAAAAAATACTAAGTAATCCGATGAAATAAATGTTAATTAATAAAAAGTAAAAAAAAAATATAAAATTGATCAAATTTGTTAAAGTTTTCCTTTTGGGAAAATTAAATAGTCTTGGGGTATATCGTCCATACCTCCACAACTGCCATCCTCAGCTCTGGTATGTTGTTGGGAGGGTTGGGCACTCTCCTCAGTCGTCCCACAACTGCTCAAGAAAATTTATGTCCGGGCTCTGTGCTTGCCGCCCTAAGATCGAACCTTCGTTCGCAATTCAGACCTCCTAGAAGTATTGCGAAACCCGTCTTGCAACATGGGGTCTGGCATTATCATGCATTGGGAGGAAAATATATAGGAAAATGGGACGTATGGCACCACCAATTCTTTCAGGATGTCTATGATGATAAACATCCGCATTAATGTTCCCCGGGTGAAAACATGGAGCTCCATTTTAGCCGCCATGGATATCCCTTCCCACACCATTACCGAGCCACCCTCGAACAGCACTCACCCAGTCATGTTCCAGGGAGCGTATCGTTCCAGGGAGCCTCCTATACACTCGGCCGTACAGAGCAAAACGGAATTTGTCGGTTTAACAAAACATTACTCCAGTCGTCCTCCGTCCAGTGCATGTGTTCTCGAGCAACTCAAGACGTACTCCCACTTCTACTGTCAGAAGTGGGACCGTGGCTGACCTCCTTGATCTCCTGCAGTTTTCTCCTCACTGCATCGGCGCTCACGAACTCCACGGAAACTGTGTGCGGTCTCCAAATCTGCAGAAAACCGATCTCTCAGAGTAAGGAGGAACATAAAGCGGTATTCTTTAGGTCCAGTAGCTCTTGGGCGGCCAGAATCTTGTCTCCTGAACGAACTCCCCAGTCTCCCTGTAGCGTCTCCGAAGCGTTGCATCCGGCACAACAACAGCACGGGCAATGTAGCTTTGGCTTCGTCCGTCTTCATTATGCGCTATAGCATGGGCCGCTCGTTCCGGTTTCATGCTGGAATAATGCTGAGAAAATGTTTTAGAGGTCTACTCTCCCTAAATAAGCGAAAGGAACTGAATGGAACACCGAATAAAGTCCATTGCTATTGTTATTCTGATCTGGTTCCTTTAGTTCGAGGGATTAATGAATGCAGATATACACAGTAAGGATTACTTTCTCACCATATTATCCCTTATTATGCTGCACATAATATCATTTGCGTTATATAACGTAAGACCTTATTTTTTGAAGTTCGCAAGATTTTTTGCTGAGCAGTTTATATTCTCCTATTGGAAGTATTTTACAACAAGGGGTGGAAGAATGTGCAGCCAATTTTTTTCGAAATATTACGTCACTAGGTTTGGGATAGAAAGAGGCTGCTCTGTTTGATATGAAAGATATGGAGATTGATCGCGACAATTTGAGAAAATATATCAAAGTTAAATAAACTTTATTCTGGGACTAGGACACTTAAGAATAGCAAATATGTACAAATAAAACAGAAAAAATGTCTGGCCAAAGACTAATTTATTAAAAGTCAATTACTATTTACAATAACCTCAATCACAACATATAAGTAAGGAAAAAAAAGAAAACTCTTCTGGAAAAAACGTTATCAAGTAAAAAGAATAATGACAATAACCTAGCAAACGGAATCTTAACTTTGTACCCAACCTAAGATTCGTCAATAATCATCGTTTTCTAGCTAGGATACAACTTCAATTAATCAGTTCGTTACCTTACTTTTTGATTTCGATGTAGGTTGTTAAATCGATATCGATAGGTTCTTCAATTTTCACTCAACTTACTGGTTATTTTAGGTTTCACTTGTCATGGCGGCTATGTTGAAGGTGTGTGTTTGTTTATTTTTGCCGGGATATTGTAATTACATTGGAAAAAAAATGAAATCCTTTGAAAATTAATATTATATAGTTCATAACTCATTCCTGATACAATCTTATTTTTATCACCGGGAAATGCTTATTGAATAAGTGTTTATCTAAACTGTTATCCTTTTTTGATGTTATGGTTTGAATCTTATGTTTTATTCTTATAATTTACATAATCTCTGTTATCTGTAAATAAATTGTAGTTTTTAATTGAGCGCTTCAAGTTGATTGTTGAATAGTCCTAGGTTATTTGTAAACAGTTTGTAATTGTATTTATTTTTATTGTTATTAAAGGACTTATCTCACAAGAAATTGTTTTGATACTAGTCTTCAAGTTTTATACAATTTAATGGATGTAATTATTTAACTGTTTATTCTTTTTGCAATTTAATTGATTTGGAAATCACTATTGTAGGATAAGGGCCAGTTAACATTTGAAGATCAGTGGCCATCTATGCGGCCAACTATATTGAAATTGCTCCAACAAGAGCCAGTTACTCAAAATGAATGGCATGGTATTTTCTATTCTGTTCATGTTGTATGCTTGTGGGATGAGAAAGGACCGCCTAAAGTGAAGGATGCTTTGAAGGATGATATAATGGATTTTATTAAGCGTGCCCAACAGGTAATTTAGAATTTTTTAATTTAGTTGGTAAAGCAATATTAAAATACAGGTAGTTTCAAAATTAATTGCAGCTCAGAGGACCATATTTTGATTAGTATCCACAGTAAAATTATTTTTAAAGCATTGTTACATTCATTACTCATCACATTTTATTGTTAAACTTGCTTATCTGTTTTTTACTTTATGGCCAGGTTACTATCGCTTCTATAATCATTATGTTAAAACTTTAAATTTAATGATTAAAATATTTTCTATCATTTGAATTATGGAGTAACAGTTAAAATGAATTCTTAAAGTGAGTTTAAATGATGAAAAGTTTTTGTTCCTTAGATGACCAGAACATTGATCTGACAAAATATTATTCCTTATGGTTACAATTAAAAATTTGGCTCTGAGTATGTCATATGTCCGTTCCGGTGTCGACTTAACAGATATCCAGGATTTAGATTTACGATATTGATGTCTTAAGGCTATTTGTTATCCTAGACCTAGTTTGTCTGTGTTATTGATTGTTGAAATTATTACTGCTTTTGGTGAATTTTAGCTGTTAACTTTCAATACTTGCCCAAAATATAAAAATAAGCCCCAAACTGGTCCTTGACTTATATTGTTAGTCTTACATAGTTGGGTCCTTTGTCAGCAGAAGTTTGACAGTTAACTGAAGTGTCGTTATCTGCCTACTAGTGACCACGAGAGAGATGCAGTGCTAAGTACTATGATGCCTTTTAATCATAAATGAATAGGTTATTAATCAAGATTGTTAAATTAATTTGTACACCCAACATGATAGTTCTCATAGTGAATGTATAACTAAAAATTGAGGGATGTTCTGAGGTTGGTTAGACATTTTAAACAATTTATTCATCATCTCGATCCAATTATTTTAGTTATTAAACGTTAAAATTTTTGAATATCAACAAAAAGGAGATTTAAAAACTTAGGATCATTAATTCAAGAAAGGCTTCACCTTAAAACAAGTGATCAGACTTATTTTGATGGGTTTACACATTTGTCTCATTCCGAAAGTCCAAAACATCTACTACTGCTTGGCTGGTAAACAATCCAACAAATGTGTTATCCACATGCTTGTGTGTTCCAGAGAAGTAAGCATGGAGGACATCGCACCTTTGTCGGCTATTACTTGCAGTTTAAACTGTTTTCGTTTTCAAAAGATGATATTAAAAATATATTAAACAGCACAGCAGTAATTTGTCTATCTGTTAAAAGTTCTCAAGCAACAAAAGCGTATGAATACTATACCAGTGCTTGCCGCTAGTTTTCTTTGATTTATGCCTAAAAACCAACACTAGACCGAATGCATGCCAGCTTGCGCAAGCCATTCCAAATACCCTATCTATTAGGTTGTAATATCAAATCAAGATTAAGTGAATCATCTTTTAATCTTACTTTCTCTGATAAATAATATTTTGATGCAAAAACTCTTGCAGTTTTCTCCTAGGTTTGTTGAAGAGTTGAAATTTTGTTGAAGAGCAGATAGACTGAGATTCCACTCCCTCGGAAGTAACTTTCCTCATTTCAAAATTAATATCTTCTTTATTTTTAAAAATATCAATGTGTAGGCATGCATTATGGTACTCCGAGTGCATTATGAACTCTACTCCAGCTATTTATTTTATTTTTATAGTATGTGAAGGGTTTTTGCTATAGTAACTAAGTTCATTTATTGGTGGAGGCTTTACCTCAAATCAATCCTTGTAAGTTTATCTTTGGCTGGATTCGGAGTCCTAATTTTTTATATAGCATAATCTCCAAGGTTTCCCATCTAATGTCTTAGTGATTTCTTCAGCTTTGCCAATGAAGAAAAACCAACCTTAACCAATAAGCTTCTTAAAACTTAACGTAAAACTAAACTTCTCATTCCTAACTGTTTTGCTTATAATGTAGTTAATTCACTGTCAGTGTAGTTAATCTATCCTTGCCAGGCAGTTTTGCTAAAATTCCTTGTTTGAAAACTGTCCTCTTTGCATTATTTTCTTAATACTAAGTACAGTAGTGTTGCTTGTTTATCCAAGAAAATATCTATCTTTGGTTTGTAACCAGGGTCATAAATGACAGTATGTCATAATCATGAGGTTCACCTGCCCAGCTGTGACTGACCATGTAATTGGCAACATTGAGTTAGAAAGTATTGATGAGAGTGAGATGGAAAGCAATGATACACCTTCAAGGGTGTGAAACACCTTAGTCCATCATCAACTTAAACATTCTCGGCTACTTAAGTCATAGACCTCAGGACCTGATTTCCCTTCGGTATCAGAACTTCAAAGTATTTTTGAATAGGATGAAGCCAAAGATGTACTCACTTAGTAACAGACAACCTTCCAGTTATTATGTAACTTAAAGAAACCAACAGCTGCAGTAAGAGCGTATTGACTGTCTTCAAAAGAAACCAACAGCTGCAGTAAGAGCGTATTGACTGTCTTCAGTTTGGAAAGTAGTTTTTCTTTCTTTGGCTTTAAACCATTCAAATGTGTAGGGTAATCAACCACATTTTATGTTCTTGCATAGCAGCCAGGATAGTAGTTAAGCATCTTTTCTTTTCTGTTATCAAAGATATTTGATGGATGGAAGATCATTAGATTGAGGTGGTTCTCTTCTACTGATTTATTTTCCTTTGACTCACTGAAGTCAGTCATTCCACTTACCAAGGTGTATTTTCTACAAGCATATAGATGTAAGATCCTCTTCGATTTCTGGCATTACTAGTGGTTAACCAGAAGATTTCTACTAAGTGCCTAGCATCCTGCATGAATGGGATGAAAATATTCCATCAGGGGAGGGAGAAACCTGATCTTTTGTTGTAGATATTCTGGTTTGAGTCCAATTGAGGTTGTTATCCTTAAAGATCTTGCACTGTTTCCTACCACTGGTTCAGCTTCGCAGATGTCTTTATTCTTTTTCTTTTATTTTTACATCTTCCAAAGGCAAAGACTGATGTGGCTTCCTCGAATCTAAAATCCATCAACTTAGGACCTGTGGTGCCTAATCACTCAACTAGTTGTTGATATCTTGCTGTGTAATTAGGGATTGATAAATTATTTGTCACTTCTATAATTTTGTTTATACATTCATCTTCAGTTAAGATAAAAACACATAAAAGTTAAAATACCAAGATTTAAGTAGATTATATCAAACAGAAAAGTTTGTACTGCTTTGTTCTCACAATGAAAGAAAGGTGGAATGTTTATAGGTAAACGGTTTAAGGGTCGGGGTTTTCCCAGTAATTCTGAGGAGTAATTGTTTTTTCTAATTGTTATAGGTATAGAATATTGTTATAGATGTAAAATAAATTTAAGATTGGACTATTGGAGATATTTATTTGGTCATTGGTAATGTTGATTGCAAAACTTTGTAACCACATCAATATGAATTAAGGTTAGCATAATCTACTAAGCATGATATTTCTGTTCTGTTTCTGCTGGTCATAGAATGATTCTTTAATAAAACTGTGTATTACAGTGGAACCTCGTTTAACGAGCATAATTTGTTCCAGAAATCTTACTCTTTATGTGAATCACTCATTTAAGTGAAACATTTTTTCCCATGTACATAAATTATTGTAAAATGTGATGTAATTGCAAACTACATTGAAATAGAAATGCTACAAGTGCTAAACTTTGGCGGATATAGTATTGGTGAGGAAAGTTCTAGCACATGCGCACAAACAAGTGACTTGAAGAGGAGGAGATTTCTCCTTTCTGTGCCACTTGTTAAGCGAACAAATTATATTAATTCATAAAATTAAGTATATTTGTGATTATCTTAAAAATAGTTTAAAAAAAATATATTTTCATGATTCCAGGATTTATAAAATTGTTTATGTTTCTGACTAAAATTATAATATTAGAATTAACATTAGAAATATCATGGATAGTTAATAAGAATAGAGACTCAACAATCCTGCTTGGCTTAATTTATTATCGAGTGAGCTGAAGGCTGTGAGAGTTGATCCACCACGCATAAATCTTTAATTTAAGGCTTCAGAGTTTATCATTACCAGTTTAGGCCATTATTTTTCAATCCAATTTTTTTAACTGTTAGCACTATAGTGTTGCATAATTCATTAATCCTGATGGCATTAGTTCATAAAAATAATACCTTTGAAATCCTATAATATGGAAAGCATTATCTTCTTTAGATGCAATCCCACTTTTGATGTTGTTCTTGACCGCTCACTTCTGAGTATCCAAAATTTTCTGTGTTTAGCAATTTCATGAACTATCCACTTTTGTTCTCAGTTACTATTCTTTTCAAAAATGGATCATTTTATTGCTTTTTCCACAGTGCATCACAAATAGAAATGCGTGTATTGAAGCTGTATTTGGTTAGAAAATGGGAAACATAAAATCAAGTTTAGAAACGTAGCCGAACTTGTGCAAATGCTTGCATGCGAGATATCTAGAACCATAGCAATCTCCCTCACTGATTGGATTGAGAGGAATTTTTTTTAGTGGTGGCCTTAACATCACGGGCTCCCAAGCCATGGAACATCATTGAAACCAAAATTTTCTGCTCCAACTTTTGAAAACCAGTTTCGACATGTGCATTTTTTAAAGTATCATGCCCATGAACATATCAAATTTTTCTATGACCTTGCTTTTTGAAGTGATAAAACAAAATATGATGAAAATGGATAATATTCTTAACAATTATTAATTTAATTTGTTTCTATGAATAATATTCTCTTTCATGTTCATGGAGCAATAGCAAACATAATACTGATCTTATATCATATCAACAAGCCTTTAAGAGAAATTCTTGCTGACATAGCGATTCAAATCAATACATCGTAAGTCCAAGTTTTTGTTCCATTCACTGTATTAATGATGTGGCTATTCCCAAGAAGTTATAAGACTTGATTCAACCCCTAGTCAAAGCTATAACAGTTCTTTCAATACCTTGTCTCATGTTCTCAAATACATAAGTTACATTAACTCACAGGCTAGAACAAAATTTTGATTTTGAAATACGAGGTATTGGTTTGAATCTATCGAGGTATTGAAAAATGATATATTGGGAAAAGAAAATATACTATATGTTAAGATGTGCATTTAAAGATTCTGAAAAGGTGTAATGATGTTGTGCATTAGATTTTGTAGGATAAGAAAGTATCTTAGATACTGTTTTAGGATCAGTCCATGTCAAATCAATAAATTAAAAATATTTTTGGACCTTCAATTCTCAGATTTGAATGCTTTTTTTATTAGTTGTATTTATAAAGTTCATCAAAAATGCAAATTTTCAGATTTCTTACAACAGTAGTTTTTTCGTAATAAATTTTCAAAAATTTAAAAATAGACAAATTTCGCATCTTCTTTATACAGAAAAATTAATGTAGATCTGCAACCAATGGTGCTAGACAGCTCTTTTATGACTCATTTTGAAGCTATTTTGAAGGGTTTTAATTTGATATGCAACACAACTTACTTTAGAAAAAAATATATTTGTTTGCCTTTTTTCAAAATTTTGATTTTTGAAAATCTCAAAAACACCATTTTTGATTTTTTTAATAAAAAAGATATGTATTCTTACATGCATTGGCTAGAGATATACCAAATTTGAAGATGGAGAAATGTTGGGTTTTTTTTGTTTTTTTTTGTAACAGAAATCTAAGTATTTTAATGCACGGCTCATATCGGCACTTGAGTAAGAGTTTCTTTTATTTAAAATAATTACTAGTTGTATTTCGATTTCAAAACAGTATAATTTTACACATTTAGGTTTCACATTTTTAGTTTTTTTTGTTGAGGAGGGATGATCTTGCCATCTCTTCTTGGGTGAGAGTATACGTTCTTCCTGTTGCTATTCTTGGTTCAACTTTTTTTCAGAAGAGTCTCAATTCCAACATCCTGAATATCTAGCTTTGGCTATGGATATTAAAATGCTGCAGGTCCTCTAGGATGCAAGAAGCTGGCTTTAATTTCATTTGATTCATGATTGATGTATGGGTTCCACTTTTCCCTGCTAAAATGCAGTTTTGTGGTCTCAACTCACAACATTTAGAAAAACCAATGTGATGTGCTGGTGGGTATTCTGCTTTGAACATTTGGTAAATTTCATTCAGATTTGTCTATACTAGCCGTTTTTCCAATGCAATACATTTCAAATAAATTTTTGGTTGACTGTCCCTCCGAATCGTGACATCTTTCTTCCCTGGCATCATCTCTGTTATAAAAATCAAGAACAAGCTGAACAGTTGTGAAATCGTAAAGTTTTCCCTAGCTTGGGGTTAGGAGTTGAAAGGACGCCCTTTGCTTTAACTAATTTTTTTACTGCTCTGGCCATATATTCACTTACTCCAAACTCATTTTGAATTCTTCTGCAGCTCCAGCTACAAGGCAAAACAGATATATAGTCATTTTTTCATTCAGACTTGCAGTTTGAGAAAACTTGTTTTTTAGTTTGGGCTATAATTTCTGATTCATCTTGTACACTTTCTGATTTCTCAATCTTCACGTTCTTAAGTGAAATTTCAAGTTTTGTGTAGGAATCTACTTTAAGCTTTTTTTTCTGTAATGGCGATTCTCCTAATAGTATCAATGATTTATTTAAATATTCCAAAGGTAATCAGGGTATAATTATAGTTGACATCCACATGATAGTATAGAAGGATCAATCTAATTAGGGATTGATAAATTATTTGCCACTTCTATAATTTTTTTATATTGAAAACTAGTTTTGAATGTTATACAATATATAATATATTTTGAATTGCTTATTTTTTGAAATTTTTGTGTGTTTTTAGAACTGAAGATGAACGTATAACATTCGAAACTAGTTTTCAATAAAACAAAATTATAGAAATGGCAAATAATTTATCAATCCCTAATTGTATAATTACAGTCATCCTTTCTGCACCCTGGCAGCTGTCCTGAGCTTGGTCTTATTGGTTTGAATCAGCTCTTTTTTTAAACTGTTTGGTAAGTTTTAGCCTACACCCATCACATATTTTCATTCCTAACATCTTCCAAGCCCAAAGAACACACCCAATCAGTAACATTCCTCAACTTTCCTGACATAAAATGTTTGGTTTATTTTAAAGGATTACAGCATTGCACAAAAAACACTGCCGAGCTGGTCCTTTTTTTCTTGATTTGCCATGATTATATAACACACCCCACTAAAATTTTGCAAAAACAAAAAGTTGAAAAATAAATCTTCACAACATGACAGAATACTTTTAAAAAACAGACAACAATTTAGTACCAAAATTGGATAAATTTGATGATACACTCAGCTAACAGACTGAAAGAGAACTGAGCTGAGATAAACTAGGAATTGTCAAATGAGTAGGTTGAAACAGAATCATACATGCAGCTACATGTTTCCCAGGGCAAAAATTTATAGTAGTAATTTCCAAGTAAGTTTTTTTTTTTTTTTGTTTAATTCATGTTATGGCTTGTCTGTAATGTTTGAGATTTTCAAAAATCAAAATTTTGTACAAAGGTCAAAGTATCTTGTGTTGCACATGAAATTGAAGTTCTTTAAAATGAGCCATACAAGAACTCTCTAGCACCATTGGTTGCAGATCTACATGTATTTTTCTGCTTCAAGACTGACTCAAAATTTGTCAATTTTTGAAAATTTATTATAACAAAACTACTGTAGCAAAAAATCTGAAAATTTGCATTTTTGATCTAATATGAGTACACCTAATAAACAAAAAATCGTTCAAACCTGAGACATGAAGGTTCAGACCTGTGGGTGATTTGTCATGGGCTGACCCTTAAGGGTTATTTTTTAAATTTGAAAAACTGTAAACTAAAATTAAGGGAAAGAAAAATTGTATTTTAAACTGTTGGTATATTTTTTAAATTATTTTATTTTATCACCATTATCATACCTAGTTCAAAATAAAGCAATTCAAGTATAACAGAAATAGTCATTATTCAATATATCTGAATTCATTACAGAGAGTTCTTTCCCATCAAGATGATCAAGCTCTACTTAAAGCATACATTGCAGAATGGAGAAAATTCTTTACCCAATGTGATTACCTACCGACACCTTTCCGTCAGTTGGAAACTGCATTGGCTGGGAAAGCCATGTCAGTCAATAAGAAACCACAGAATGAGGAGAGCATTGTAAGAAAGGTAATTCATAGAAGATTTTTTGCCATGATTTACTTAGGCTTGCATTATTACATTACATATATTTGCATTGGATTACTTGTACAGTGTCACCTCAGTAATCCAAACTAATTGCTGCAGGTGGGTGTTCGAATTACCGAGGGGGTTTGGGAAAACTTCAAATAATAAAAGGTTTAAACTCAATACATACATTCAAATTTATTAACTGGATGCACAAGGGAATACTCACTTGATTATATCGAACTTGCATAAAAATAAATGTTTTCCAATTGATATAGGTAGATTACCAAAACAGTCTCAATTCATTATATTTATTTTAGTTCATGTTAGAAGCTTGGTTTCCAGCACCATATTCATCTCTTTCTAATCATTACTCTGTCATAAGGGGGGGGGGGGGGGTTGTTGTTTGAACATTGGTCCATCATCTAAATATTATTTGTATATTATTTCCCCAGACCTGCATGGGAAAAAGAACATACCTGACCCCCTGCATACTAGGTTCTGAAAAAAAATAAATATAATGAATTGAGACTGTTTTGGTAATTTACCTATATCAATTGGAAATAATTATATAACAGTCTACCTATAGTTTTGAAATAATTAATAAATTTTTTGAAATAAGTAAGTTATTATTATTTATTTTGACTTTTGGAGGAACTTCCTCCCTGCTTCTTCCTTAGACATTGTAGGAGAAGGATTAGTTGTCAAGGTATATTGTTTTCTGTTGCCCATCGAATATAAAGATTACTGACATTCTATTTTTATAAAAGAAGGTAAGGGATTACCAGAAAATAACCACGGGAAGAGTGTGTCTGCTTGCATGCATATGAGCTAAGAAAATTTCTGGAAATAAAACTTTAGGCTAGTCAGTAAAGAGTTTCTATGAGGCAAAAGGTGAGATAGAAGCTTTTATTTTTTTAAATTGTATGTAAATATGTAAAATTAAAAATGCTTACACGGGTGACCTCGGGAGAAGTTTTGGGAGCCAAAGAACCTCGACATTTTTGTTTTTTTGCCTATAATTCCGAAACGGTGCATTCTATTGAAAATGTTATGGTATAAGAAATTAAAATTGAAGAGTTTAAAGGGAGAAGTTGGTCGGGGGGTGCGATCAAAGAAATAGACTACTATAATGTGAACTTATATAAGTTAAACTTATATATAAGTTCACATTATAGTAGTCTATTTCTTTGACCGCACCCCCCGACCAACTTCTCCCTTTAAATATAAATATACGGTCAACAATAACTCCCTCCATTCTAAAATTGAAGAGCATTAAATTCTACATTGAGTGAGCACCAAGGCATAACAATTGGATTAAGTGATGTAATTGAAAACCACTGTCATAAAACAGCGATTTTATCCAACTAGGTCAAAAATCATCTTGAAAAAACATTAAGAAAAATAAATATTTTCATTTTTTTTCTCAGTAACTTGCTTCCAGTGCATTTAAGATAAAAAGTGTCATTACCTATTTTAAAGAACACTACATTTCTGCAAGTTTTGTCTGTAATCATTTTTAAAATTCGGAATAGCTACTGAGATATGGGTCTGTGTATCTGCAAAAGTATCTCCCGATGTCCAGTAATTGGTATGTAAATTTACCAATTGACATATGAGTTACAACCCTTTAACAGCACCGGTATAAATCCTACTGTTATTCTTGCTGTAGTATATATAGTCAATGTTGGATCTAAGGGGGCAGACAAAGGAGGCACTTGCCCTTGACCACAGAATTTAGAGAATGGCTAGGTTAAATTAAATTAGGTTAAAAATAAAAATATTTACTTCCATTTTTGATTGTTTTGACTTTAATTCAGTAATAATATGAGATGATGATATGTATTGAGGGAGAGAGGGTGAAAGAAGGGATAGCAAAATTAAGGATGCCCCACCCTGAAAAAAATCCTAGTTCCGGCTCTATATATAATTAATTATTAGTGTAATTATCCGTGTTGTGGATTCTTATATATCAGTTTTTGACAAAGTTGGAAAAAATCATCTTTGGATTTTCTATAAAATTGTTATTTCAATATTTCTTGGTGTTGTTAAAAGTAATTTAAAATTTTTTGTATGAATCTTGCAGAAAATTTAATCCTCTATAAGGTTGGTTATAATGCATTTTGCACAAAATTGCACCAAAAAATAGTTATTAAGGTGAAACCAAATTAACTCGTAGATACCTTCATAGACCAATTACAGGGCATCGGGAGATTGCCAATTTGGAGAGATGTACTTGATAGAATTTAATATTTTTGGTACTCAGTAGACGCAGAATTAGATGCTCTACTACTTTTATTCTTTAATTTTTAATTTTTTTCTTTTATAGTTATCATTTCCAAGCTACACACTCATATCTAGTATTCTTCCTTTGTTTTTGACAAATTTGGACTGTTGTATGATCGTGGTTTCGACCACACCACTTAACCCCATTATTATGTTGTGGTACACATTTGATTTAGTGCTGTTTAGTTTGTTATACCATAACTTTTTCAATAAAAGGCACCATTTAGGAATTATAGGGGGAAAAAAAAGGTTCTTTGGTTGCTAAAACTTCTATTGAGGTCACCCGTGTTAGCATTTTTGTTTTTTACATGTTTGCACACATGTATACAATATGTTCCTTTTTTTTTTTTTTTTTTGACAAGTTCAGATTATTAGAGAGTTCGGAAATTTTGGATTACTGAGATTGCACTGTTTATTTAGTTATCAATGCATTTTGCTTGCCTTCTGTTTTTTGTGGTGTTTTTTCTGATCGTTAAATATATCAGACTTCTTTATTAAAAAAATTTATTTTAAGCCATTTCTGACTGCATTGTAGGTTATAGGTCATGTTTCATACTTTTTTTTTAAGATTCTCGTTCAGTCCATAATTTTCTTATTTGTTATCAAAGCCATTTTGAATCTTAAGAATTTTTTTAATTTACCATAATCAAAACATCTCAATGCTTCCTTATTTATACTATATCTTTTATATTTCTGTTATTCATCTAGCCAATTTTTAGAATTATTTTTTTATTTTGATGCAGTTCTTATTCACTGCAGAAAATCAGATTTTTGAACACTCTTCCTCGTTTGTCATAGGATTGCAAGTGTCTCTTCAGGCTGATTAATTAACTCCTTTTGCTAAGGGTGTCTAATCTGGAGTTAAATCTTATTTGTTTTTCAAAACTTAGTAGATGCATTGCTCTTGTGAAGCATTATCATTAAAGTTTTAGCTGATTCAATACTTTTGCAAATGCTGCCGTGAGTTAATATTATTTAATAACTAGAAAGATGGGAATAACTGCTAGATCTCCTATCAATGTTTTTAAGGAGTGCTTAAAAAAAAAATCTGCTTTGGAAAACATTAAAAATGGAAAAGAAACAGTGCTGGCTTTGTTGTAACATTGCCCTGTAACAGGCATTCTGCTTTGTCTGCCATCTTAAGAACAATTGAATAGAGAACAGAAAACATGTATCACTGTATATAAGTATTTAAACCTAAGAAAACAGACTGCTACCATACCAGAGAATGTTCTGTCTCAATTCCTGAAATTATATAGTATGAAGTATGGCATGAAATAAGAATAGAATTATTCTTAATTTTTTGCTCTTTTATGGTTCAGAATATAATAATCATTCATTGTTTCCTATTTTCTAAATACTGCATTACTCTTTCAGCTCATGCTAGACAGTTGGAATCAAAGCATATTCAATGATATAAAGCAGAGGTTACAAGATTCTGCAATGAAGTTAGTCCATGCTGAGAGAAATGGAGAAGCATTTGACTCTCAGCTAGTGATAGGAGTTAGGGAATCTTATGGTAAGAACTTGGAAACCAAAGTACTAATTAAAACTTATGTATTTATTAGAGTTTGTGTAGAAAAGTTATAAATAGAATGCTTGTTAATAACTACTTCTCTTTTTATGTAAAAAAAAAAAAAAAAAATGAACATTAGAACAACTCAGATGATTTAGATGAAACTTAGTTTGGTAAACCTGCTCCTTCTAGACCGATTAACGATATGTTAGGGGTAAAACAGCTTTTCTGCATTGGTTTGGGGGATGGATCATCAGCAATTAAGAACAATTCGGCTGATTTTTATAAGTTATCATTTTTCTCTTTGGCTGACTAGAAATACTGTATATGTAATTAGCTCTCAGGTCTACAGTCTAGTCTTTTTGGGACAATGCTGCTATTTGAACAACTTGACTAATTTGATAAAATTTGTTATATGTCTGTTATTTGATGATTAAAAAAAATTTGATGGAAAATTGTATTTAACCTCTTCCTGTGTAGGTCTAGCATCCATTTCTATTACAAAGGGTGGATATTGATAAAATATGAAAAGCTGAGAGTGAATTAATCTCTTCCACCTTTGAGTGTATATCGGCTAACCAGATGGGAATGGCATGTAGTGGCCAGGGGTACCTTTTTTTGTTTTTAGATTAATTTAATTTACATGTTTTGGAGTTGCTTTCATCCTCTAATTTCTAGTTTTTTCTAGCTTTATTTCTTTTTTTTTCTAGTTTTATTTTCTTCTAGTCTTTTATTTTTTAGTTTCTAGTTTCTAAGTACTTCTTATTCTCCTAAACTACCTAGATTCTTTCAATTAAATTTTAGGGGTATGCAGTGGTTATTTTAGAATCATGCAGAACACAAAAAGTTTTTGACTTCCAGGTTTTTTGTTGTTTTTATTTTGGTCTGTAGACGGATTACATTATTTTTAGTCAATTTTTTTTTCGTTCCTTGCGGAGATATACTTAACCAGCAATTAATAACTTTTTTTTTTATATGAGTCACCTCATAACTTTTTTCCTTGAACTCTCAGCTTGAATAATTTTTTAAGATCTAATATATCATGGAAAAACCTGTTATGAATATATAGTGTTGTTACCAATATCTTCTTGTTGGGTACGGTAACTTACTGTAGCTGCTTCTTTGAATATATATGTATAGCCTTTATGATTTGACCAATAGGATTGTTAGTATAATAAAAACTTTAATTGTATATTATTATATCAATTAATTGTTACCCAAGAAATTATCTTAAAATATAGTAACATTCATGTTAATTATTTAAAAATTGTCTGAAAATTTAAAGGTTTTCTCTAAACTTATTTTTTTAGCATGTACCTCATCAGCGTTTTGTTTATAAAATATTTATGGTAGTTGTTAATTTTGTTTAATTGTTTATTCTTGTATTTCAGTTAATCTTTGCTCAAATCCTGAAGACAAACTTCAAATTTATAGGGAAAATTTTGAAAAAGCTTACATAGATGCTACCGAAAGTTTTTATAAAATGAAAGCTCCTCAATATTTACAAGGAAATGGGGTGCAGAATTACATGAGGTATGCTGATGCTAAATTGAGAGAAGAAGAATTGAGAGCCCAGAAATATCTTGAGCCATGTAGCGGATCTGTACAAGTTGTATGTTTATTTTTGTAGATTTTATGTCTTTTAGTATTCTAAGGTTTAAATATTTTAGATTTTATAGATCAGTTTTTTAACAATATTTCAGTTGACCGATTGCTGTGTTAACGTTCTTGTGTCTACATTTAGAAATACGATACTAGCAGAATGTGCTGGGATGATAAAATCCAACGAAACAGAAAGTAAATATTTTAAAAAAGAATTTATGATCTTGTTATTGTAATTTATCAATTTTTTAAGTAATCTTTCTGATTCTTTTTTTTTTACCTAGATTTTATTTTATTTATGGTTTGAAGCTGGATTTCTGTGTTGCAGTAGATTTATATATAGTGATATAGCCTATAACATTTTTATATTAGTGGCAATAAAATAAATATAAAAAAAAATTATAAAATAATTATTTTACATTTAGCTTTTAATTTTGATATAATTCTAAACTATATTTTTTTTTGATTTTGCAGAGTTGCAGCTGATGTTTAAGTTAATGGATCGTGTTCCTGATGGGATTGCACCAATGTTAAAGGACCTCGAAGACCACATAGTCAATGCAGGGCTTGCAGATATGGTTGCATCAGCAGATGTCATAACCCAGGTATTATAATGTAATGATAAAATTGGCTAGGGTTATAAGTTAATAAAGTGTTATTAACTTACTGTAATTTTTTACCAACGAAATAATTTAGGGACAATTTTATTTGTAAAAAGAAATAACTATTAACATTAAAAGTGTTAAAAAATCAAATGAGCTGTGGAACTAGTGCTTGTTTGAGTGATCAGAAAGTAGAATTTTCATATGTATTAAAAATCTGTTTTCGAATTAATTTGTCCTACTAATCAAAGAAATAATATGTTTTTGTAACAAAAAATTAATATTGGACATTCAAAAGTAATAAAAAGAAATGAAGAACAACAACGAGTGTTGACTAACTATTTGATATCGCCTTATTATTATTAAGTCATCATTTGAGCTGATATGCACCCACTTGGGAAGTGAGCTATGTCTATGGATGGTAAGCCGCTAAGAGAGGATAATGTCTCTTCCCATTTGATTGTCGACCGGCTTGAGGAGATTACTAGATCGTCGGTTGAACTATGTGTTAGATTCAACAAAATTTATTTTAATATGCATCAAGTGAGTGTAGAAGTTTTAAAAGTGAGTCAGTGAGTAAATACCACTTTAAGGAGTCATCCTATTTAACTGTGAAACATCATCGTTTGGCTTGAGAAGAAAGAAGATGGATACAAAGCAGGAGCATGAAGGCATCGAATGGCGTAGCAAAATAACTTTATTAATTTGTTTATGAAATTTTAAATTTAATATTTTGTTTTTATTTTTTGTTTAGAATTAAGATATACCTATATATATGATTTCTATTGGAGTAAGTTTTGTTGACTGCAAATAGAATTAAGGAAGAAGTTGTTCGGGGAGTGCAATCAATGGTAAATACACTAATAAATCATACTTATTCCGACCAACTTCTTCCTTAAATATATATGATTTGTCATTCCTCGAATAAATCCATGTTATTAAACCAATCCACACTTTGCTTTGTAAAATTATAAGAACTTGTTTTTATATATATTATTTATATATTAATTTATATATAATATTTTTTTAAATTCTTTTGGTCATTACATTTTATTAAATTTTTAAATAATGAATAATTTTTATTTTCATATCAATAAATTGGGTTTTTCTAATTGTATCTTATATTACAGTCGAACCTATGTATATCGAACTTCCAAATATAGAAAATCTCTATACATAGAACTATTTTTAGGAACCTTGAATTTTTATTAGACAAAAATATTCTGTATATCGAATAAAATTTCTATATATCAAACAAAAAATTCATATTAAAAAAAAAATATGAAATGTGATAGTCACAAAAAAAAAAACCTTAGTTTACGTTCATTAGAATGGGTGATAATTAAATAAGAAACAAAAATGTTTCACTGGTTTGCAAAGCAATGGAAATTCAGGGAAGATCTTGTTTCAGAAGAAACACAAGAGTACCTAAACTCTCTGAATCTCTTTCCTAATATGGAGTGATATTTTCATTTTATATTCAGTTTAACTTAACCTTTCTTGTTGTGAATATTGCTCCCAAACATGACTTTGGTGATGAATTATACACAAAAAGACATTAGAAGCAATTTCCGCAAAAACAAAAATAAATAAATTTTTATGTATGTTTGCATATTTTTAATACATTTCCTTATTAAATTATTAATATATATTTGTAAAAAAATTTGCAATCTGCAATGTAATTTGTAAACATTTTCAAATAAGTGATATTGATCGTTCAGGTTAGTTTTTGTTTAACCCTAAAAAATGTTTGTTACATCATTAACCCCAAAAAATTGCCTTTGATACTTCTTTAACTGTAAAGAATAGCTGTAATTGTTTTTAGCCTAAAAAAGGTGACAGATTGCATTCTTTCTATACATCGAATTTTTTCAAAGAACCTTCATGTTCGATATATAGATGTTCGACTGTATTTATTTTTTAAACAACATCCTAACAATTCGATCCTAATTCAAGATTATTATTTCACATAAAGTTTAAATAACAGTATAAAAATAAATTATTTCAAAATTAGTGGAAAGTGATGTATTTTAATATTGGCGATTTTGCCAGGATTGGGTGTTTGAATATTATTCCATATTGTTTTTAAAGTTAAAAATATTTATTTAAGTGAAATATTTTAACTATATGTGTGTGTGTATATATATATATATATATATATATATATATATATATATATATATATATATATATTGTAATATACACATTTTTTCAGATTATAGGTACGTTGTAAATAATTGTTTTTTTGTATCTTAAATTAGATTTAGTATTTGGAAATAGGGATTCTCAGGAAAATAATAATACATTTATTTATCCTGACTGAAATCATCATAAATTATAATGAAAAGTGTGTTTGTCATCATAAATGGAACCAAAATATACGCTTTCATTTAAAAACATGGCGGCTCTATTTTGGACTTCAACAGAACCACTGCCATAATGATCGAGTGGGTGAAGATGATCAATTTTCCAACACTTCGACAATAAGTCTAATATAAGAAAATAAAAAGAAGTTGAAGAGGTTTTGATCAAACGAAAACCTCTGAAAATAATAAATGGTCCATTCGCATTGGAGAATGGCAAAATGGCAGTTCGCCATTTTGAAACCTGTTGAGTGGTGTAACGGACAAGAAAGGAGAGCTATTGTTGTTTGGACCAGGGACCGGAGCTGACATCATCAGAGCTTCCGTAATACTTCATCCGCATCATTTGGTGACACACTTTAATTAACTCCCGTAAACCACCGTCATCATTCTACAGGAAGAAAGTGTTAAGTTTAAGATATATTGACGCTTCACGTTTTATTATGTTTTGTGTTAGAGATAGTTCTGTGAGTATGTGTCTGATTGTCTGGTAACCCTGCCCAGAGATAAGAGTCAAAAGTTAAATAAAACAAATATATATGTAGAAAAGTGAAAATAAGTTTAATTTATTTATTTTTCCCAAAAACGAAACTTTACATATTATGTATATATATATATATATATATATATATATATATATATATATATATATATATATATATATATATATATATATATATATATATATATATATATATATATTTTATGTTTTATTTTTTAAAAATCAAAATATTAAAAATTAATTAATTATTGACTATCATATTCTGTTAAAATATTATTTTTGTTTACAGGATTCAGAGAAGTATGTAGAAAGGCTGCTTAATTTGTTCAATCAGTTCAGTAAGCTTGTGAAGGATGCATTCAATGATGATCCGCGGTTCTTGACTGCAAGAGATAAAGCATATAAACAGGTTGTGAATGATACAACTGTATTTAGGCTTGAACTGCCTAGTAAACAGGTATATACTCAATTTTAATGGGTTCCTCATTTGGTATATGTAATGTTTCTGTTACCAATTATTATATATTCTAATGATTGTGCTCCTATGGGGAACCACCTATGCACAGGGTGTCCAGCATCCTTGAATTTCTTGAAGTTCGGGAATTATGCTTGAAAACGGCCAATAATGGGGAATTTTTAGTTTTTAGTCTAATAATTCTATTTTTCCATTAATACTTGGCAACAAGTGTATAAAATATTGAGAAGAAGGTTGACTATTTCTAATTCCAAGAAAGCTAGAAAAAGCCTCCTTCCACTAACTTTATCTGTCTGTCTCAAACACATACTCGTTCTATTTTCTTTCTCACCTTATGGGGCTCGTTTCAATTGTCGCTATATGAACTAGAGATATTTTGGAAAGGTAAAATAAGGTATAAGATCCAACCGTCCCAGCTCCAAACAGCTCCGAGTTTCAATTTAAACCGATTTATGCTCGTCTTCTTACACATAAGGTTCGCCCTTCAGCCTCAAGCGAGTCACAAGGATAAGGAGCTGCCATGAATTATTTTATTCCCATAATTATGATTTTGAGCAATAGTAATATCCCTTATATGCACGAAATTTTGAATCTTGAAAAATACATAAACCAAAAAATATAATTGTTTAATTTTAAATATATTCAATAATATTACTCATTTTAAATTCTATTTACTGTGATACTTCTGTTAGGAGAAGTTTCCCCCCTCTTCTCTCCAATGGACATTGCTGCGTACGGACAATTTTTAAATGTTCTGGCCTGGAAGTAAAAGAATTTAGACCCCTTTGCAACGTACATCTCTCTAAAGGGCGTGAACAGCCAAATTTTCGTCACAATGAAAAATTTACGACACATTCATCTTCAGTTCTAAAAACACACAAAAAATTCAAAAATCAGCAATTCAAAATACAGTTTGGCATAACGATACATATTTAATAAGTGTAATATAAATTAGTAATATAAAACATTTAAGAATTATGAATTTAATTAAGACAAGAAATCAAACACATGTTGGTACTCACCATAGTTTAAGTTGATTATATCAAACAGAAAAG
The DNA here is from genome assembly GCA_948150685.1 of Rhaphigaster nebulosa. Taxonomy (NCBI): domain Eukaryota; kingdom Metazoa; phylum Arthropoda; class Insecta; order Hemiptera; family Pentatomidae; genus Rhaphigaster; species Rhaphigaster nebulosa. Next base: position 70,079,787 of record OX411310.1, read on the forward strand.
TTTGTATTGGTTTGTTCTTACACTGAACTAGCAATGGAAGAAATGTTTTTCCAGTAATTTCGGTTAGCAATTGTTTTTTCTGTTATTGATGTGAATAAATTTAAAATTAGACTATTGGAGATATTTATTTGCTCATTTAAGAAAAAATCTGGATTGGATTTGAAGGATTTTATTATTTCAAGTGGTTCATATATATTTAATTTGAGACTTAAATTTAAGACAATTATTTTATTCATTTAATACCTGAAGTCACAACATTGAAATTATTCTTTTTATTCTTCCATGTACTATTTCTGGTCTAATAAGGGATTTATTCTAAAGAGTGAAATGGTGTTTTTCAATAGGATTAAGCAATTTTCCAGGAAGTGATAACATTTTGTTCTCCTCACCTCTCATAGTCAACCAACCCTCTCAGTGGTTTTCATAGAAGAGGGGATTTCTCTACTCATTATGCTTTCTATTTTTTAATATGCCATTTATTATAAAGTGGGTGTATACCACAGTAACACTGACAGCTCTATTATAAGTTTACTTCTTTTTTTAAATGATGAAATTTATTCCAATAAGTGAAAATTATTTATTTATGCTTGAATTTGTTGTTTCTGTACTGTATTCTCTATTTGTTATTATTTCTTTGCAATGCATTTTGCCTTCTGTGTAAAAAGTTAGGTAACAATTGTTGATTATCAAACAGAGATACAACCTTTATAATTATTCAAATTTATCCTCAAGTCTGACATTGTTCATTTTATCAAAAGTCAACCCAATACAACATTTTATGTTTCCGATTTTGTTTTAAATTAAATTCAATAAATTGACAAAAAGCGCCTTGAATTTGTTCATGCCTTATTGCTGGACACTCTGTAAGTACTAAAAATCATATCAATGTTATCGAAATTTAATTTAATATTTTTTGTGTTCTTAATTTTTTTTTTGTATTTGGCAAATGTAACAAAGTTTCACCTAATAAATTATTGTTTTAAAAAGGCTTTATACTAGTCTTTTGATTCTTTTGTGATATTTTGAATTTAAGTGTTTTCCCACTAGAGCTGCTTAACTGTTAATTCTGTTAATTTGGGTACATTCATTGTTTGTTTAGTTGTTTTAGAATGCATTTTTTATAAAATATTTATATCTGTTTTTTTGTCTTTAGCCTTATATTTGATATTCTCGGCTAGGTATACGCAACATCCAATAATTTTCAGTTTCTTTGTCTCTGTTGTTTTGTTTGTTTTATTTTGTATCTTTCCTGCCAATTTAAGTTTCATGTTATTTATTTTATAAACCTCTCACCTTTTGATATTGTCCATTACCATATTTTATGACTTAAATATTGAATCCGTCATTTAAATTCATATTCTACTTTGATATTTAATCAGTGTACCTTAAATATTTAATCATTTAAATAATTAAAATTTGGTGATATGGAAGGCTGCTTACTGTATTCTCCCCAACTTAGAGAATTGATTTTTAATCCTAGATTTTTCATTTTAAATTCTAAACTTACATATTGAGAGTAAAATGAGAAAACGTAAGTCTGTTAATAATAATAATTGGGATAATGGACTCCTCTGGATCTCTGCTTAAAATATTACATCATTTGGTCCTCTCTTTTTTCTTCTAGGGACCATGAAAATGGCCTTTAAGTCTGCAACCTTCCTTATCAGTAGCCTAGCTTTTTGTGGCTCCTTTGAAATCTGATGAATCTCATAAGTTTGTTAATTATAAAAATTGGGACAGCAGACTCATGTGGATCTCTGTTCAAAATAGTATGTCATTTGGTCCTCTGGTTTCCCTCCAACAGACTTGGAAATAACTTCTATGCCTATAACCTTCCTTATCAATGGCATAGTTTTTGTGGCTCATGTGAAATCTGGTGAAATAGACTTACAAGTTTTTCTCGTAGCATTGTCCGTATACAATCCTTATGCTTTTGTTTTGTTTTCAGTCTGTAATTTTTTTTTTATTTTTAATAAACAGGAATTATTTTTTTGAATCTTTTTCCAGTGTGGTGGTGTTAAAAGCCAACCAGAATCTAAATGTCCAGAACTTCTAGCTAACTACTGTGATATGCTCCTCAGGAAAACTCCTCTAAGCAAGAGATTAACCTCAGATCAAATAGAATCGAAACTGAAAGACGTTGTAAGTTTATATTATAAATCTGAATTTCATGATTAAATATCTTAATGTTCGCAGAAAATAAAGTTATCTTTTTTTATCTAGCCAATCTTGTTCTAGAACTATGGTTGGTCTATCAGAGACTATATCATTTACAGTATCATATTTGTGGTTTGCAAAGTACTGACTTCTATATGGAGTTTTATAATAATTGTCATCAGGTACTGTTTATTTGACAGCAACTGTGCGATATCATGAGACCCATTAATAATATCTGAGATTTTTCATATAGATTTTGGGATTATGGGTTATCAAACAGTCAAAGGGACTTTAAAAGAACAAAACATTAAGTTAAGTTTTTATTATAAGCTGATATTCTGTCCTAAGCATGTTGGCTAAAATAGGTGAAAGATATACAGTTGAACTTCCATGTATCGAAATTTTATTTAGAAACCTTGAATTTTTATTAGAAAAATATATTCTTTATATCGAATATAATTTATATATATATATATATATATATATATATATATATATATATATATATATATATATATATATATATATATATATATATATATCGAATCTCTTTCCTAAAAGAATTTTCATTTTAAATTCAGTTTAACTTAGCCTTTCTTGTTGTGAACATTGCTACTAAACCTGACCTCAGTGATAATTATGTACAAATAGACAATAGGAGCTATCTTGTGCAAAAACAAAAATAAATTAATTTTTATGCATGTTTTCATATTTTTAATATATGTCCTTATTAAATTATAAATGAACATTTGTAAAAAATCTGCAATCACAGATGTAATTTGGAAAATTTTTCAAATAAGTGTTATTGATCGTTCAGTTTTGTTTTTGTTTAACTCTGAAAGATTGCCTTTGCTACATCAGTAACTCCAAAAAATTGCCTTTGGTACTTCTTTAACCCTAAAGAATAGCTGTAATTGTTTATAGCCTGAAAAGGGTGAAAAATTGCAATCTTCCTATACATTGAAATTTCTATATATTTAATTTTTTTCAAAGAAAGTTCATGTTCGATATACAGAGGTTTGACTGTATAAATCAGAAAGTTATTCTGTTAGGATATCCTTCTCATAGGGATTATTAGTGATTAAATTATTACTGCTTTTGGTAAATCACAGCTTTCCACTGCCATTCATTCAAAACATAAATAATCCTTCAGTGGGGATCGGGGCTTTATCAAGTCCCTAGAACTGGAACAGAAAACCATAAAGTTCTACATAAAGCATTAAGTTTCATAAAATCATTATATCATCTTCTATTGGCTTTTATACATTATGTCTGATTTCTTTTTTAGTTGTTGGTTTTGAAGTATGTTCAAAATAAAGATGTATTTATGAGGTTTCACAAAGCTCATCTTACTAGAAGATTGATCTTAGACACCTCTGCAGATTCAGAAAAGGAAGAAAATATGGTAGAATGGTATGTAAAGAACAATTTATTGATTTTGAATTGGATATTATATAAATCTATGTGGTACTTTTTACCCGACTACGGTGAAGCCACAAGATGGGTAATGTGTTTAGCTTGACCGTTAATAAGTATCTAACGATTTTTTAGCAAATGGCTCAACTGATCATCAAGTATGATGGGTCAAATTATTCATTGTGATCCCGTGAATGTTTTGAAACATTTTGAGATCAAAACACTAAAGAAATGTTGTATTAAATGTGTTTAATCTGTCAACGCCAAGTTTCAATATCAACTTCACTAACAACAAACCAATGCGCTTAAGTCGATATGCAAGTACATTCCGTCACTTAAGACGAATAGGGTTGTAAGAAATAAAAGTTAATTTCGTAGTAGGGGTTTTTATTTTTTATTAAATTAAATTTTTATTATTATCCGTGGACCACTTTTATTTCATTTTATAGCATCGATAACTGAACTATCCTGTAACCAAATATTTGTTGGAAAGTGTGTGTTTCAGTATCTTACTGGAATACTGAGGCTTAAATCACGGAACAGTATATTTTTGTATTTAGCACTTGCTATGTTTAAATCTGATTGTATCACATGAAATTTTAGTTCCATTGATACAACCTACAACCCGAGGGTAGCATTAATAAAATATTCTGAGTCCATCTTTTCTCACTTGGAGGGACAATAACTTTTCCCTTTGACTTTGTTGTTTCCAGACAAAAATGTATACATTTTTTTTTTCAATTCACTAATTACAATCTATTGTTTAGTCCTTGAGAAAAAATGCATGTATTTGTATGAAGGCCACTATGCAAAAAAAATTTTTTTTTTCAAATGAAGTTCTTTACTGCTTAGTAAATTAGTTACTATTAGCGCCTCTTATTATTAGTATTATCTCTTTTCAAAATTGTATATTATTGTAATATTCTTAAAGCCCTTTAACACAAGTAAAAATTTTGATCCAATTACTGATCAGAGTTGGTTAGCCACCTAGGGGATATGCAGAAGCCGGTTCCCTATTTTACACAGTAACATTTTTAAATCAAAGTCTTTTTTCAAATTGAGATTGGCTTACATATTTTTCCAGTAGGTGTGCCAGGAAAATAACTTTACTTCTGTTTTGAACTCAAGTATATCTCTTTGGTGCAGGGTTGCAAATTCGTTGATAATAAATTTAAAAACGTTGGAAAATTTTGATGAATAAACTTATCAAAGCCCTCTTACGCAATTAAGTTTTTTATTCAAGTTACTTTTTAAAAGTTTTTGATCAAAATTCTTACTCATGTGAAAGGGCTGTGATAAGTTTATTGATCAAAAATGAACTGTGATTTGTGATGATGACTGTGATTGATCATGAAATCAACAGTAATAGATACTTTTGTTTTCAAGAATATAGCTCGCCCACAATTGGATGGCAGTCCGAGGGCGAATTCATGTGGTACTTAGTTGAAACTAACGTCTTTTTTTTTCCTTTATCTTCAGAATTTATTTACAAATTTATACATATCAAGATAACCATATCATCTTATAATATAGTTATACGTTAATAAATATTTTATAAATAAAGGTTTGAATGATAATTGGAACAATTATTTACTACTAATCAAGATTTTGATCTTGAATTAAATTTTCATGAATTGACAGTGTCTTTTTTGGAAGTGGGGAAGTGTTGAAAAAGGTAGAATTTGAATGAAATGAGAGAAGAAGAATGTCGGATATTAAAAGGGAGGAAATTCCAGAGGACAATGGAGCGGGCAAGAAAGGAACATGCGAATGTTTTGGGTCAGAAAGGCACGATCTTCTTTCCTGCGAGTGGACCGAGGATTTGAATTGTAGGAGGCTGTAGGGTTGAAGCATCTAGGGTTCTGGATTTCAGACTTTTATGGAGATAAAGGCCTACATCTCCACCAGTCCGGTCAATCCGGTCGTGGCGGAAAAAGTAATATTCAGGTAAGGAAACAGAAGAAGAAGGAATGAAGGTCTTAGCTATGTTTCAGAAATTGCAATGATATGGTAAAAGTTTTGGATGAAATATTGTATGAATTCGTCATAATGAGCAGGTAGAGACTGGGAATTAACGTGACAGATGGTTAGGGCACTAGACATGATGAAGAGGAGATGAGTAAGTCTACAGTAATAGGTGGGGAGACGCTATAGTTAAAATCATATAATGAATACAAACTGAAAGAAAATAAATAATTACAAATAGAATAATGAAACAGTACAAGCAAAATAACAAAAGATGGTGTATTACGAAAAACATAGGAAAATGAGAAAACTAAATACATTAAAATAAAGAAAAAATACTTCTGCACGGAACCGTAACACATCGCATTAGAGTTGGAGACCTTTGACATATGCCAATTGCGGCCAGAGCATAGAGATGAGCAAAAAACATCGAGGTCCCGGGAACGGTCGATGTAGATCACTGGGTGGCCATCATCCTTCCGGCAGCACACTCTGCCGCCCGCAAACCGCACGTAATTTAATTTATCTGCAGACCTTTTTTGCCTGGTGAGCCATTACATGTGTCTGTTTGTCTGAGACATTTCTTCCCGAAGATATATCCGGTGGGAGTCATTCTCCTGCCAGCCAATATCCTGGGTGGAAAAGTCCCACTTTGTCTTCCTTCTCTGAACAAGCTCGTCCCGCATAGACTGCCTTACAAAGCGAGCGATTACAGGAGATGGTCGCAGGTCATCTTTTCTCAGTCTTCGACACTCCACCGTATCTTCGTCCTCCAGGAAATCTTCATCTCGAGGCCTGCTCCTACATTGGTCACCAGGGCCACGGGAGTCTCCCCAGTAAGGACTGGAATGCCCCGAATCTCCCCTAATCTGCAAAGCAGCAGCCCCTGCTCCGCCTTATTTAGTAGAACTTCTAGTTCTCCTACTCGATGTTTAAGAGTCTTGTTTTCTGTTGAGAGGTCCTCTAAATGCTTGGCCTGGCTCTCGAGGTGGCTTCTATTTTGGAAAGTCTCTCATTCAACTCATAACTAAGTTCTTTGTATTTTTCTAGAGATGTTTTCAGGCTTTGAATGCTTCGTTCACGTGGGTGCCGAGTCGATTCACCGCCACTATTATATCCGAAAGAAAGGGCTCGCTGGCTTGCTGTAGGCTGCTCTTGGTCGGTGAAGATGGTTTTTCACTGGCTGAGCCAGTCTTTTTTCCTTGGATACACTTAGTACATAACCAAGATTTTTGTTGAGCCTCAACATCTTTATCATGTAGGTTACAGCACTTTCCATAAAAAATAACCTGGCATTTACTGCAACTCAAATTATTTTTCTCATCTCTGGAGATCGTACCTTCACATATCGAGCACTGTGCCATTTCGATCAATAAATAGTAAATATTACTCACAGTTGACAGTATTTATCAACATTTGCGAGTGTCAGTGGCCTTTAATGCTCAAAGGCTTAGGAATTATCAGGCGCTCTGGAAGCAGTATCAGAATAATTCGATCTTTTTTCTCCGATTTTTGTCATATATATAAGCGGTGTCATATAAAACGTGGATATGTGGGAATTAAACACTATTATAAAGATCAAAAGATTAAAAAAAAATTGAAATCAAATAACGGATATAGAATATTAATGATAGAGCAGTACTAGAGCGATGTTAATGAATTGACGTCTCGAGCCAGACATATATGTATATATATATATATTGGTATATTACATTCATTAATGTTATTTTGAAACATTTATCTATTTGATATAACCATATAAAGTTGAACTCCTACGTTTTTTCAGGTTAAGAGAAGTTGGTATGCCTGCAGATTATGTAAATAAATTAGCTAGGATGTTCCAGGATATTAAAGTTAGTGAAGATTTGAATCAGCAGTTCAAAGAAGAATATAGATCTACTAAAGGAAGTATAGCAGGTAATATTAGTAATTTTTATTATATATTTATGCATATGAGGTGGGTGGAGTGGATACCTGAATACTTTTTTTTCTTTTTACATTATTGCTATTTTATTTTAGGATTTTATCTAACAATCAATATTTTTATTGCATCATATTCCATTTATATATTTCAGAATCAATCAATATAAAAATATTAAACGCCGGTGCGTGGGCTAGAGGAAGCGAAAGAGTGACGGTGTCATTACCACTTGAATTAGAAGATTATATTCCTGAGGTTGAAGATTTTTATAAAAAGAAACACAGTGGGAGAAAACTTCAGTGGTATCATCATATGTCTAATGGAACGGTTCGTAGTTTTTGGCTGTTTATTTAAAAATAATTATGGCGTACTTGCATAAAAGTTTTTTCTAGCCTTTTTTCAGTATTCATAAATATTCACTTTTGAAAAAAAGATTTTTGCTTGGCATAATCCTGTTAAACAAATGTGATTGTTGTTCCTTTTTCCAATGTTTTGATCTGCTGGCTTTTATTTATTTATTTCTTCTTCCTAATTTTTTATATTTTATATGTTTTGTGCTCTGTTTTGCCATGAATATTTTATTAAAGTCACATTTCTCTTGCAAATGCTTACTCCCACTATACATCCACCTAGCATTTAAGTGTTAATGTTTCTTCTATCTAGTCTCCTTAAGATATAATGTTTATTGATTATGATAATATGGTATGTTTATTATGAAGCTTTAGCTACTCGTGGTCTGTCTGCATCTAGTGGTATTTTAAAATGATTATACCATGTTTAATACCTTATTAATATATTATACCAATTAACACATGACTATTGCCTATCAATCGATCCTGATATAAATGACAGTTGAAGCAATGTGTAAAAAAAACAGTCCTGCCTTTAAATGAGAAGATGTTCAAACTTTTCAATTTCATGATTTCAATTTCTACCTTCAAAACCTTCTTCTTTTTTTTCTGAGCCTTCAAATGTAGCGTACCTGACTGTATTTATTGGTCCACTTTATATTTAATGGATGCTTAGATGTTTTCATTAATATATATATATCTTAGGTATACACATTGGCATTTTCTTTCTTCAATGTGTTATCTTGTTTCAGATTACATTTTCAAATGGCATTGGAAGATTTGATGTTGATGTCACCACTTTCCAAATGGCTGTTCTGTTTGCTTGGAACCAACGACCATTTGATAAGATCTCTTATGAAAACCTCAGGTTAGCAACTGAGCTTCCAGATCCTGAGCTAAGGAGAACATTATGGGTTTGTGTTTTTAATAGTAATTACTTCTTAATTTGTCAAACTTCCACATTTCTTTTAATAATCCCCTGAAATATTAAACCAAAAGTTCTTTCTCAATGTACAATTTTTTTTATTTATTTTAGTTTAGTTATTGCCCATCTCATATCAATCTTTTCCAATTTAATGGGTTAAATTTATTTATACTTATTCCTCTCATAAGTGACGAGTGATTAATATTTGAAACTGACACCAAAGTTATAAAAGCTTTGGCTCATTAAATAAATAAAAATATAGCACATCTTTCATCAAAAATATGCAAAGCATAAGATGAGATAAGGATAATATGTCTTTACTTAAGTTAAGCGTTCAAAAACTTTTTAGCTTATTCCTTTTTAAATCAATTTTAATGTTTCTTCGACGAAAAGACACTTTCTGATTAACCCTTTGGCTGCCTAATACTCTCTCGGTGGGAAGGTACTGTAGTCCGGGATAGTCTAGCGCCTACAGTGCCCCATGTGCTGAATAGTTTTTGCGTTTAGCATTTATAATTTTTTTTCCATTCTAGGTTTTCTAATAATGTTTTCCATCCTCCTTTTTGATTCGGACAGTGGACCAGTGCTGGCGGAGATAACTTTTTTTTTTATTTAAATAAAAAAAAATTAATGTGTCTATTATTTTTTTTATTTTTTAAATTGTATTATTTTCAATAATTAAAAATGTCTTAGTGTATAATATATATTCCAAAAAATGGCGCTGGACAAAGTGCCCTATCGCACTCCTGGCAATATATATTTATTTGCCGCCTTATATACTTCAGAATAAATTTTTTTCAACATATTTACGTACTGGACTATTCACTAGCAAAGAGATATGCAGGGTAAATTTCAGAGAAACCTTACTTGGGCGTAAAAAAAGGGATGAAGCAGAGCAGCTATGAAGGCTTGCTAGGAAGCTGAAAATGAATTCCTACTCCCTCTATCGGCTTTGAAGGACATTACTACTTCTTTAAATAGTCTACAGATGGCGATAGTCAAAGAACTAATATAGAAGGTAGTAGCAGTCAGACGCTAAACAAGCCGGACTACTATATGAGCTCGTAGCACACCGGGCGCTGCAACGGCCGGACTACGTTGGAGCTCGTAGCAGCGAAAGGATTAAGCCTCTATCCGACATATGTAATCAGAGATGAGAGCATTTCGTTCAGGTGTGCCATGTTTCTGTGTTACTGCACAGAGCTGAGATCTGAATTAGTGAATTTAAGAAAAATTATCTTATGTTTTAAATTTCATTATTGAGCAAATTTATCTTTAGAAATTATTTTCAATACTTGCATTATGACTTTTATATATATAAAATTATATTATTTAATGTCCACAATCCAATATTACAAAGTATAAACGATAGTTACTCTTTAGGACTCCATATCTCTTGTTCTATTTTATTATATAAAATTTATTCAATTGTTAAATTTTTTGTTTAATTGTTAAATATATTGTTAGTCTCTAGTTGCATTTCCAAAGTTGAAAAGACAAGTAGTCATGTATACACCCGAAGTTCAGTCTCCCAAAGATTTTGATGAGAACACTGTATTTTGGATTAATCAAGAATTTGGTCTAGTGTAAGTATGATTTAATTATTGTTTAGCAATATATCCTTATTTTTTATTATTTTTTTTATTTATTTTATTAACTATTCCAAAAAAGGAGAAGGCTCTTCACTTTGGCATGTGTGTATATATATATATTTTTCTATTGGCACTATAGACCATAGTGATCTTTAGCTGCGCGATGTGATATTCTTACAGACATTTATTGCTTGCGGAAGCACAGACAGTCTGGAGGGGGTCACCCAGCCTCGCGTTGCTGCAAACAATGGTTTCCACGGTGCAGCGGCAGGCTGCCCATTGTTCCATAACCGGTCCATTTGGGGCCCATATGGCAGTGTTCTTCCCACCGACTCGCTCAGGTTCAAGGACAGTGACAAATCAGTCTAAATCCACAGATTATGGCTGTTCGGGGTTAGTAGACGCAGGATGACCCATATTTCTTTCCCCAAAGCAGACCGTCCATGGACCAAACCTCCAGGCTGCTATTTTACATCCTGCAAAACCACAATCCCTTTCACAATCACTCCTATGCCCGGTCTGTGGTAGTAGCCTCTCTGGCGGGCCTCACATGCCCGGGGGAGGAGGGAGGAGGTGGTAATTAGTTGCTTGAAGAATTAAATTAATTGTTAATTTAATTATATTAAATTAATGCCGGCACCGGGATTTGAACTCAAAATCTTTGTGTTTGAAAGTAGATGCACTTTTTCAAGCGCGTTTACCCGCTCGGCCACCCCGAACTCATATATATAGGATACTCCCCATATTGGGAGGGAGTATAAATTAGTTCGGTCCGTTTTTTTGTGGTCAAAAATTCATTTATTTCAGAACGAAACTAAGTATCAATCAAAGTATTCTCCATCGCTGGTTGCTTTTTTTTTTCAACTCTCAGGAAATTGTCGAAATCCATCTCGAAAAAATGTTTTGTCTTTTGGCGATCCATGTTAGGAGTCAATTTTTGATTTCTGCGGAAGAAGTGAACCAGTGACCTGCCAAATCGTACTGCTTCTGTCGGAACTACTAGTAATCAGAAGGAGCAATGTCCGGAGATTACGGCGGGTGTGATTTAATATCCCACTTGCGTGTTTCCAAATTTTTTTTTTTGCAATAGGAGGCCGAGTGTTGTCATGCAGAAGAATAACTTTGTCATGTCTTTCCTCATATTCCGGCTGTTTTTCTCATAATGCACGGCTCAAACGAATCAATTGTGCCCTATACCGATCGCCCTTAATGGAATGGCCAGGTTGTAGCAGCTCATAGTAGCATGATTTTGGAACCATGAATATTCGGCTTTGGTGTTGATATTGAGGTCGATGGCAACAATTGATCGGGCATAGCGTAGTATTTATCTTCTTGGGGTTGTCATAAAATATCAATTTCTCATCCCCAGTCACAATCCAATGTAAAAAAAATCTTTCTTTGTTGCCTTTGAATCAGTTGCTCCCAAGTGAAAAATCGCCATTCAACGTTTCTCAGTTTCAGTTCATGAGGCACCCAATTGTTTTGCTTTTGAATCATTCCCATGGATTTCAATCGTAGGAAAACTGCTTGTTGAGTCATTCAACATGATTCTGCAAGCGCCTCTTGCGTTTGACTCGGATCTTCATCGAGTAATGCCTCCAATTCTTTGTCTGCGAATGTTTTTGGTTGTCTACAGCGAGGCTTGTCTTCAACGCTGAAATCACCATTCTTGAAATGTCAAAACCATTCTCTACTTGATTTATCAGCTGGAGCATAAACTTCCACAAGCATTCGATGCGCTTCAGCTGCACTTTTCTTCCAATTAAAACACAAAACTAAAACCTCCCTCAAATGCTGCTTAGGTAACACAAAATTTGACATATTAAACTTAGTAAAAAAAAAGATTTTTGTATGAAAACCAAAACGACAGAATTTTGTTTCCACTTAAACACAGCAGAGAAAATCTCCGCCTCAATTTAGCGACTTCTTATTTGGTACTACACTTTGTGAGACCTTTTAGAAGCTGTTGATATCATCCACTAGAGAACAATTGTCATTTTACTAATTTTTTTTTTCAATTTTTCTCGTAAACGAAGGTGCCGATAAAATGTACTATAATTTTTTTCAGTCAAATGTTCTATTTTTAAAATATTTTTAGAAGAGGTAAAACCTGTTTATCTCAATAATAAAAAGGAAAATTGGAGAAGGGGACACCTCCTCTAATAATTTGAGAACTTACTGCAATCTACAAAAATTATGATAAAAAATTTTACTCAAAGAGTAATTAAATTTCCAGTAATGTCTCAAAAGACCGCAAATCAAGTTTTTTTCTTCTGACATCGCACGTGCCTTTTAAAAATGTAAATGACTCCATAATGCCAACTAAAGTCACAAGGAATTAAAGGATTAGTCAAAGTAAACATTGACATAAATAGTAGGAACAAAAACATTCTTATAGGATTAATTATGAGAGTTGGAATAAAGGGTTCTGTTCATGCACAAGGACTTTTGTTACAACCTAGTGTAATAACTTTTATAGGTTATAAAAAAACAATTCTAAAACTTTTTTTTAACACAAATCCATGTTTTTTGTTCAAAAACAACTTTTTTCTCTTTAAATATTCTTCCTATCTCCCTTAGTTTTTAATGTATTCACATTAAAAAAGTGCTGTTTTTTTTTTTAAATAGTCATAATTAGAGCCCAGATTCTCATGAAATTGCACTTTTTTCCCACTAGCTTGAAATTCACTGGGACCGATTTATTTATACGAATTAAGACATCCTGATTAACATACGTAAGTTTTATTTTGCATGAAATTGCGCATTTTTAACTTTTTTTATGTAAATTGCACATTTTATGTTTTTACTGCATAAAATTGCATATTTAGCCGTAATTAAAAAAAAAAAAAAATTTAAATTGCTTAGAAAAGTAAACATTTTAACAAAATTAGGAAGGAAGTTTCATGAAGTTATGCATGGCTGTTTATAATACAATTAAGAAGATTAAATTTTCTGGGAAATTCTCAAAAGTTTTTTAAGTTTGTTTTTCTCTTTAAATTCATATGTTTTTCTCTTTAAATTCGTAGAAAGCCAGCTAATCCCAACCACTCCATTCTCTCCCTTGTGTGTTCCATCGTGCTACAAAATATGCTACTCAGTCTACCGTTAACAAAATAATTATTCAAGCACATAGTTTTTCGGGAAAATATATATTTTATAATTTTTTGGTCATAAATTAACTGATGGATATGACAGCAAACGACATTCCACATTAATTTTTAAAAGTGAAAGAAATTAGTACCCGTACAACCTAATTAACAATAAAAATTAAACTTGGTTATGCAAAAAAATTATTCATACAGTAACAGTTGCCTTGATAATAACTAGTTAGTTTGTTATCATCTCATGCTTAGCCCTTATTCAAATACAAAATCAAAATGGGCCAAATGATCAGAATTGAGATATAATTTCACAGAATTAAATTCTGCTTGCTAAGATGAATTGTTCAATTTTTTCGACACAGATTGAGTTATCGATATGTCGGGATTGTTTCACTCAACCATGCAATACACAATTAAAAACTTTAAAGCCAGATCAGTGGACAATATATAACACTGGTAGAAAACATTTTGTCACAGTACGTGAATAACATGAATTCGTGCGAAAAGTAGCCATAAGTCCTCAAATAAGTGCTCGTGAACTTTCAGAACACATAGCATCAAAATGTTCCATCCTACCTAGTTTTATGATGAGAAACAATAACTTATGTAAGAAAACAAAATAGGTAGATGTAATTTTTTTCCAGTGAATGGCAGGATTTTAATTTTTGTTGCATATTTTTGCAACAATAACAATTGTTTTACTGAATGAAATGCGGGGTCTAGTCATGACTTACTTAAAAAATGACGAAATTGATTGATATACCACTGATTTTGAATGTAAAGAGAATTCCTTTCAAATCCCATTAGTTTTTATATTATTACTTTTTGTTTGGTTATTGATTATTTAAAATAATATGTTAGTTTATATTTATTTATTTTGTAGCAAAAATGGCAAATTACAAAAACGAGGAAAAATAAATCTAGTTGGTAGGTTGCAACTATCAACTGAGAGGAGTAAAGAAGAAGATAATGAAAGTATAGTTCAGTTGAGGATATTGAGAGTTCAGGTATTACAGTTTTTTTATAAATATCTATTCATATTATAATAACTATATCTAAACCATAAAAAGTCAAAGTAGAAACAATAATAATAATAGTTTTACTTAAAACTTTGGTATGGTACTTATTTTTTATAACTTTTTGATATTAGAATTCATCATTGGTGTTTTTGACAATTTAAATAAAATATTAAAAAATAAATAAAAATGAAACTAAATTGAATCGTTATTGGTTTTTCATAAAGTTTTCTTTTGTTATTTATTTTCTTATTTGAACTAAATCTTGTTTATTTTTTTTTAAGCATATATTTTTTTTCATGTTTTAGGAGGCAATAATTAAAATATTAAAAATGCGAAAAAGGATTAGTAATGCTCAGCTCCAAACCGAGTTAATAGACATTTTAAAAAATATGTTCCTACCAAGTAAAAAAATGATCAAAGAACAAATAGAATGGCTAATCGAACATAAATATATGCGAAGGGATGAGGACGATATAAATACATTCATTTACATGGCATGATTATTCTTAACGAAGATATTTAATATTATTTGTGCGCCATTTTTGTATTTTTCCTCATCGTTAAATGTTATTGGTTATCATGAGGTTGTCAGGTAACATTAGTTGCTAAATACTTATGTATAAAACCATTGTATAGTTGTGTGTCTGTTACAATCAACAACGGGTGTACGATTACTTTGTAAATATTGTAATCTTTTATATTTAAACATTATGAATGAAATTAGTTATTCATAATTATGAAGCATTAATAATTTATTGCTTAATTGATCAAAAGTATGAGGCTTGTTTCGAGCTTTAATGCTTCCTTGTAGGAGTAATTTAAAATCAACTATGTAGCTATAGATCTGGCTCTGGGATTGTCCATTTAAATCACTGTATACCACAATTATTTTTGTATATAATTGTATAAGAAACCTGTTGATGTTAATATATATCATGAATAGCATGGCTAAATTAACTGAAGACTTGAAATGAAAAAGAGCGCAAGTTTAGGATGTAGATTAGTAATTTTAATCGAACTAAAAATAAAATAATTTTGGGAAGAGAAAGCTACTGAATTATTTTCATGCCTGGTGTTTATAACTTTTTTTTTACTGATAATAATTCATAGTAGTACTCATTGGTTCAGTGTTATTGTAATCTAATTAAATTATATTGAATGATTTTTAAAAGTTTTAAGCTGTTCGATTAAAGTTTTATTTCAGTCATCAAATCGATGTTGAGAAATTTAATTGACATGAAATAGCAAATAATATGAATTATTTCATAATGCCTCATTAAGGCATAATTAATTAATTTCAAATTATTATGAAGGAATAAAACCTTTAGATGTACTGAAATGTTATTTTGAAGTTAGATAGGTAATCATTTTCAGCATGATGTGGATTTATTACACCTCAGAGTATAGGAAGACTTCTTTGGCCAATGCATTTGAAGTATGTCCAAAAATTAAGAAAAAAAAACTATAAATGTCTACTATTATTGATATAATTGTTGTACATATTTATTCACTATTAATTTCTTGTTACTTCAAGTCTTCATCACTATTATGCTATCATAGTAATTGTTTTATTTATGGCCAGTGTGTATTAAAAGTTAAAGTTACCAGCAATACAGTGGAACTTTTTAAATTGAATTGAATTTCAAATTTCTTGTAAGATAAGATATATTTGTATGAATTACTTATTTAAATTTAACAACTTTTTTTTGTCTTTACTGCATACTTTTTTTTTTTTTAACATTATATTTATTTTCTTACTCTTAGTTAACTACATGAAAAAGTGAAATTGTTTTAAAACTAAGTTTATGTACGTTAACAACAAATTATCTGTGATAAAAAAAATAATTAAAAAAAAAATGCAGTAAAATCTATTAAATCAGTTTACTGATAAACTGTATTTTATAATGATTTTTACTTTCAATTAATAAAGTTAATTATATAATTTTACTTATTAGTTCTTTCAAATGACTTTTTTTATTGGTTGTGAAATTTATTGTTAAAAAAAACCAAAGGGATCGAAAATGAAATCAAGAATCTCTAAAAAATGAAAAAATAAAGCATTTCAGTTAAAAGTTACATATTTTATTGCCTATCTCCTTTTTTTATTGATATAGACTAAGGAAACTTGGTGCAATTTATAAGTTGGGGAAATCTTAAAATTTTGAACAATTGAGAAATTTTCTGAATTTCTTCAAAATATCAGGATTTTGTAGATTGTCCTATAACTATTTTCCACATTGTATTTTAAATATCATAGAAATTTTAAATTAATAAATGATACATGGCCTGGTGAATTAAAAATATTTTTCAATCATTTTCAACTTCATAAATTATTGGTGTTCAATAATAGCAACAATGCAGTCAGCTAATTTTTTTCTAGATAGAGCTCAGTATATCGAGAAGAAAGGATTAGACTTTTCCAGACAATGTAAAGGTTTAGAACAGTGGTTGGTTCCTCTAAAGAGTGGTCTATGGGAGGGCCCAACAGCATCCTTCTGTATCTTTTTTGTGTGGGTTGTTTGATAGAACTGTTTTATTGTTTACTTTTCCTGGGGTTTAAGTAGTAGTTGAAAAGTTTTAAGAGGTGAAAGGACTTTAAACGTACTCAAAATGCACTTATAAGCAACCTAATGGAGCATGGTTCAGTTTCTGGCTTAGTGGTCCGAAGACCTCTATGGGTTGGGAACCTCTGGTTTAGAACATTATTCATCTACCAAGACCAAAGGAAGGTTGGTTACTTGTATGGAGGGTAGGATGGAAGATGTAGAGAATTAAAATAATTGTTAAGAATTTAACGTATGTAACAGGCATGAGAAACTAAGAAATGTATCATGATGAACCAAAATTCAACTTAATAAACGATTAATATTATAAATATAAACGTTGAACTGAATTAAAAAGAATGTTATTTTGAATGAATTATTTGGAGGATAAAATAAATCTGGTTGAAAAATAAATGTAGCAGATTATACATGATAAATGAGCTCATAGCTATCATATAGCCATTCTTTGATTCAGAACTAAAATAAAGACTAATTAATTAAATAGTCTCCAATAACCAATAACCAGAGTGGAAAACAGATAATTTTTATAAAGTTGGGAATTTCATTGGGAAAGTTTCTGTATTTTGTTAATAGGAAAGAATGGATAATTTTTGTATTTCAGGTTCTTTAAAGTGGTTACATTAGGCGTTAACAAAGATTTTAGTTATGTCAAAAAGATAGTGAACGTTTAGACTTTCTGTGTATTTCAGTCATGAAGTTTGCCTGATATAATTTAATTGAAAAAAATCATCTGAAGTTTTTGTCCAAAATTAAGGGTTGTTGATGAAAATGTACGATGTGTATATGGTAGGCTAAAACCTTATCTGATTTCCATTCTTCCAGATGATGATTATTCAGTGGGCCCTCACTTTCCTACTGGAATTAGCTCTCTTTAATTTTAGTTTTTCGTAAGTGTCTATGGCTATCATGCATTTTCTTCTTTGCCCGTTCCTATCTTTTTTAGGTTTTTACACATTCACTGTGAAAATAGTGAATAAGTTAAATGCTTTAGTCAATTACTAAACAAATGGTACATATTTTTAAGAATCATATTAAAGTATTAATTATGGGTTATAGTAGGACCAGCCATTCCATTTATTTAAAGTTTATTTGTTTGATTAATCGATCACATTAATGATATATTTTCATCATATATGGATGGAATCATATATTTTCAGAAGTGAAGTATCTTTTGAATAATTATTCAATTGTGAATTGTACATTATATCGATGCCATTTATTGAAAAGGGCTTAGGCACCAAACATTTGAAATTTAGATTTCGATTTATTATAGGACATAAACACCACCTCTATCAAGTCCCACTCAAGATATTTAAAAAAAAAATTGGGAATGGTCTAAAAATCGACTATAGATGATGTAAACACCCAAATACGTACGTCACTCTAGCTTTGGCCAGTGCTAGAAGCCTTAAAAATATATTCTAATTGCAAAAGGTTTGCCACCTGAATAAACTCCTCCTGTATAAAATAATTAGGAATAAAATTTAAAAAATATATATTGTTAAAAAACAATACCGATATATTGTTTGATTAATATTATACAAATCATTTCATTAAAGGAATATGTAGTTCTCAACGACCTTGTGACCTCAGTATCAATATCAGTGCTCTTTTCTATTTTTTTATTTTATTTTATGGGGAGTCCTCTTCAATAATATTAAATATATGGCAACTTAGACTTTCAGTTCCTTTATTACTTAATAGTGAATACATTAATTTAATAATATTTAGGTTTCAGGTCATCATCCCTATCTTCAGAACTATTTCAATGCAATTTGATATTATATTTTATTAAAACTATTATTATCTAATTTTAGATATCTAAAATCATTACAATGAGTTAATTTAATTTACCTTAAATGACTAATTAATTATTTATTAATAATTCATTTTATTCATATTTTTTATTTAATTACTAACTAAAAAATGGTGAATAAATTTATTCACTGAATAATAGAATAACAAATAAATGGGTTATTCATTATTCTTGCATAAAATAAAAAGTTCATTCATTATTAATTAATTTTGTTCTGAATAAAATTTGTCCAACACTAAAGTAAACACGACTTTTTTTTTCATTTGTGGTAATAATTAGTTACTTTATAAGTTTTTTAAACAAAGTCTACCATAAGCAAATAATTTGTATTAATTAACACAATGAAATTTTAAAGTATAAAAATAATAAATTAACACTTTTTTAATAAAACTGATAATTCTTTCTTTTAGTCAGA
The DNA here is from genome assembly GCA_948150685.1 of Rhaphigaster nebulosa. Lineage (NCBI taxonomy): Eukaryota > Metazoa > Arthropoda > Insecta > Hemiptera > Pentatomidae > Rhaphigaster > Rhaphigaster nebulosa. The sequence goes on from OX411310.1 coordinate 70,099,028, forward strand.
TTTTGTGACAGGGGAGGACATCCTTAGAATGGGTATTAATCCCTCTTGCATGGCAAAGGGCCCTAACCCTGTCAGGCATAGAAGAAATTAAATTATATTCACAATTACAGAGAAATAACATTGAAGCTAATTTAATTCACTAGGAGGAGGATGAGGATACCTGATAGAGCATGAGAATGACTAAATTATCCCACAAATCCCCATATTGGGGATATTCTATTCATATTGGGAGATCGTGCAAGCCAGTTCAAAACTAATCCTCACTTGCTCTAAGTACGAATACGAAACTGAAGTGACAATTCTGGCGGTTTACGGGCGCACATTATCCTGCATCAAATGATCTGTTCACCAATAAATGTACCAAATAGGATCACAGCCACTAGGAGCACTTTCTCAATGTATATCTGAACAGTCAGAGGCTTATTATCAATGATAATCAGTTCAGTATGAGTGTGTAAATGTATTCCTTTCCAAATCATAACTGATTGCCTTTGGAAAGGCTGTAACTCCAAAAGAGTACATTGATGCGCTTCCCTGATTGTCTACACACTTTGGTTGGCAAATAATCACCTTTCTAGGAGTTGAAGCCCTGTTGTGGGACGCCTTGTTCAAATCCATGCTCCCTCAGTCTCTCCCATATAATGTTTGAACTAACATAGATATTTTGCAACATTTGAAGCCAGTCCTGAACCTCAGGTGCAGTTAAATGGTGACTACTGCTGGTCCTCCCCTCATAGCTGCCTTTATCCTGTAAACGCTACAGTGCGTCATAAATAGTGGACTTCGCTACTCCAAGCCCTGCTGCAATGTATCGGACGCTCTGGCCTTTTCTTGCCAAGGCATCAGCTCTGACTATTTCTTCATTTGAAAACACCATTATTCTTGCCCAGATAATGATAAAAACATGTGGTTAAAAAATTAAAGATGTTATAAGGTGCAAAAACAGACTTACAGTCGGGAAGTGTTTAGTCTTGTAAAGCAGCCTCAATACAAATGGGTGGTTATCTCCAGTCCTATTAATCCTGAAAGGATTATTTCAATGTACCTAATCCAAACCTACTCTGTACTAACCAGGTTACCCGCAAAAACAAACAAATTATTCATAATCAACCTTTAAAATAATAAGTGCCTGGTTTTTGGCTTCTGAGTGTATATCTAATTGCAGAAAAATTGTTCTGAAGATGGGAATGATGTCACAAAGTGAAGTTTATATTAAATCAATATATTAGTTAATAGCTAATAAAGGAAGTCTAGATTCCAAATATTTAATAAATGCCCTTTTCATTAATCTCCAATGTTGGTCCTTCATGAGAATTGATCCAGTTTAAAAGCTTCTAACCTGAAAAAATGAGATCTCTGGATGGAAGAAGATATTCTATATGAATTTTTTAAAAAAATGGAACAATCTCAAAAAGATTTATTGTTAATAGCTGTGTTATAGTTAATTAAAAGTATTATCTGTATGAAACTTTCTAGATAGAACATATATAAATTTAATTTAAAAATAACCCCAACTACAGAGACAGCTATTATATCTTACAACCCTATTTGTCCTAAGGGACATAATGTACTTGCTTATCTACTTAAGCACATTGATGGGTTGTTAATGAAGTTGACGCCCATGAATATTGAACCTTGGTGTTGTAGTTGGGTGCCTTCCACACCCATAGGAAAATGAAGACTACTTTATTCTCTACATTAATTTACTTTCTGATTGTTTATAAGCACAGATGCAAGGAGCTTTCTGTATTTTGGCACATAGATGAATGGGATGGAATGTTCTTGCAATGAGCTGTAGCCTGTAGTGGAAGGCATCTGACTACTATACCAAGGTTCAATATTCATGGACGTCAACTTCACTAACAACCCACCAATGAGCTTAAGTAGATATGGAAGTGCATTCCGTCTCTTAGGACGAATAGAGTTGCAAATATAAAAGTTATTTCCATAGTCGAGGTTTTTATTTTTTATTAAATTAAATTTTATTTTAACGTTTTAGTTTTTCAAGTAGATATTGGCTAGTTATAATTTATTACCATGTGATCATGAGCTTACATATGATATAATAAGAAACATAAACAAAACACCATATATACTTAAAATATAATAAAATATTTGTATTTTGAGCTCACAATTTTTACTTCCCCTTACCTATATACGAAGTATATAGTAAAGGGAAGTATTGCGATCGTGAAAATTTTCGAATTCGAGTTTTCGACGGAAATACAGGTTTTAAAGTCTCCTGAGTACAAATGACCAAGTCTCGCAAAATGGTCTGTGTGTCCGTGAACAATCTAGCTCAAAAACGAAAAGTTGTACGATACTGAAATTATGTATTTAAGATTGGCTCATGCATGTGTTGTTACAGCAACATTTTTGTCAAAATCGACTAACCGGAAGTGCCACTTTATATAATCGATTATACACTTTTTTACAATTTTCTCGAAAACGGCTCTAACGATTTTGATGAAACTTAACTAAATTATTCTTCATAAAGACCTTTAACTTTTCATATGTATGGTACATCACCGAGGAAATGCAGAGAAAAAAGCTATGATGAAAAGAATATTTTATTTACACATAACTTCACAAGCGTGCAATTTATGGTAAATTATCTATAGACTTGTATAAAAGCTAATTAAATCATCTAAAAAACAAAAAAAGAATCATCAAAATCGGACCATTCATAGCAAAGATACAGCGCATCGGACTAACCGGAAATGGTAATTATATCGTGGATATTACAATTGTTTACAATTTTTTCGAAAACGGCTCTAACGATTTTGATGAAACTTGCCTAAATTATTCTTCATAAAGGACTTTAACTTTTCATTTATCTAGTAAATCACCGAGAAAATGCAGGGAAAAAAGTTATGATGAAAAGAATATTTTATTTGCTCGTAGATTAAAAAGTATACATTTTACATTAAATTATGTATGAATTTGTATGAAAGGTAATTAAATTATCTAAAAAACAATAAATGAATCATGAAAATCGGAACAGTATGAGCAAGGATACAGCGCATCGGACTAGCCGGAATGAGCTATTATATCATGGATTTTTCACTTTTTTACATTTTTCTCTAAAACGGCTCTAACGATTTTGATGAAACTTGCCTAAATTATTCTTCATAAAGGTCTTTAACTTTTCATTTATCTAGTAAATCACCGAGAAAATGGAGGGAAAAAAGTTATGATGAAAAGAATATTTTATTTGCTCATAGCTTATAAGGTATGCATTTTATGGTAAATTATGTATAGAATTGTATGAAATGTAATTAAATTATCTAAAAAACAATAAAAGAATCATCAAAATCGGACCAGTATTAGCAAAGATACAGCGCATCGGACTAACCGGAATCAGCTATTATATCATGGATTTTACAATTGTTTACAATTTTCTCGTAAACGGCTCCAACGATTTTGGTGAAACTTGCCTAATGTCTTTAACTTAAAGACGTTTAACTTTTCATTTATGTAGTATTTCAATGAAAAAGTGCAGGGAAAAAAGTTATGACGAAAAGAATATTTTATTTGAGCTTAACTTAAAAAGCATGCAATTTATAGTAAATTATGTACAGCATTATGTGAAAGGTTATTAAATTATCTAAGAAACAAAAAAAAAAAATCATCAAAATCGGACCAGTATTAGCATAGATACAGTGTATTTTATGAGGAGCATAAAATAGATGGATAACCGAGCGCATCCGAAAGGAGATGGATGCGACCGAACCTCCTCCCATCGATCCGCCAATCTGTTGTAAACAATACGCTCTGTAAAAAAGTAATTTAAGAATACAAAAGCGGAAATTAACTTAATAATTTCTACTTTCACATTATTTAATGGAAAGAAAATGTTTCCATGGAAACTAAACCAGAAACTTTTAAAATATATTTGCAACTTGACAAAGTATATTTGTACTAAAATTATTTAAAAAGCTGTTTTATTGTACTTAAGTGGGAGAAGAAGTGAATGCTGCTGAGTTTATTAGAAGCAGTGTTTATGTGAACTCTTTAAAATTATATTAAAAAGATAATTATTATAGGGCGGTAAGGGAAAGTTATGTGATGCACGCACCTCACCAGATTTTTCAAGACATTAACGGAACTTCACTGAGTAATTTGAACCATTAAACTCAAAAATCGGTCATGTAATTCGCCCAAAAAATCATTAGATATCCTCAAACAGGCAGATTAAACACATTTCATTAATATTTTGAGCTTAAAATGTTTCAAAACATTCATGGGATCACGAATAATTTGAGCCATTCCCTCCAAAAAATCATTACATACCCTCAAACGTACAGATTAAATACATTTAATACATTATTTATTTAGTATTTTGAACTTAAACATTCACGGGATCGCACCGAATAGTTTGAGCCCTTAAACTAGAAAATCACCTCTGAGCTGTTAGCTCAAAAAATTGTTACATATCTAAAAACGGTTAAGCTAAACACATTACCCTCCTTGTGGCTTCGTTGTAGTTGGGTAAAAATATTTCAATGTCTCACTTATTCAGTGTGTTTTTCAATTTGTAAGAGATCATAAAAAGCTGAATAATGATAAGAAATGAATGTGTCCTGTACAATGAATGTAATAAAAATAAAATACTAGCAAATGAATTTTTATTGAGACAGCTTTTCATGAGGCTAAGTGGATCAGTATGACTACTCAAAAATAATTTGTAATTGTAAGAGGAAAAATTAATTACGTTATCTCATATCTTAAAATTTATTATTTCTTCTTGATTATTTTTTGAAAAACATATACTTTACAATATTAATAACATAACAATAACAAAGATAAAGTAAGAATTACAACTAGTAATGTGTAATATTAAAGTTTACTGATCAAAGTAAACAGTATAAGTAACATTATTTAGTAAGCACTATTTGAGTTTTATATTACACTTTCCATCATCACAAAATCAATTGTAACAAAGTGGGTATTGATAAACTACATGAATTACACTGTACAAATTATAAAAAGAATATACACTCTCTCACACTCATTACTTATTTAACCGTAACAATAATAAAATATTTTAAATTATAAGCTATTTACAATAAATGAAACAATATACAAAAGATAAATGAAAGTAAAGAACAATTTGTTATTATGCTGTTAATATAAAGTATAGAAGAATTCTCACTAGAACTATGTGATGAAGGCCATTAAATTTACAAAACTTTCTCCTCTAACTGAAGAAAGAAAATATACACACAATATATACAATTAATTTATCATAAATGAGAGGCTTAAGTTGAACCTCTTTATCCAGCAGTAATTAGCCAGCAAATTAAACAAACACCTAACCTGCTACATATACAAATACTAGAATATTTTAATTATTACAACCAAATGTTACATTTTAAAATAAAAATAAACTAAAATTTATTTATTGTCTTAAATTTATATTCAATAAGCTTGTTTAGATATTTCGCTATGTTTGAAACATGTCTTTAGCTTTATGAAAAGTTGAAATCAACTTTTGACTAGACTTTATTAAACTTCACTAACTTATTACAATATTAATAATTTACTTAAAGATAAAAGGGAAGTTTGCTGTAAGGAGGCAAGCAATTATGGCAACTGTAATATTGTGTCAACTATTAAATATTGAATGTCAAAAGACACTTTTTTCATTACATAACAGTTGCTATAGGAACGGGCAATAGATGAATATCGGAAGTGTGATTTGCACAGAAATATCTGTCTGAGCGAATCACACTTTTGATATTCAGGTATTGTGTGCATCATCTCTCTAGAAAAATGTGTTTTTTCACATTCAATACTTTAATGTTGACTAGACGATACATTTATACCAAGTAGAAATACAGAATGCTCTCTTTTATCTGGCATTGTCAGGACTGACAGGACATTGGTTAACAGAAACGATCAAACAAGAAAAAGTATATTAATAATATAAAACAGTTTTTCATTTATAAATTTGAGAAAAGGAATTAGACAATTCATTTGTTGTATTTAAAAATATACAGGCTTTGATTTATTTCGTACTCAACACTTTGAAATGTCTTTAAACAAAATGAATTACATATGTCTAAAAATCAAACAATCCTTAGGAATGTAATTTTTATTAGTTTCATAAGTAAAGTATACTTTTTAATATAAATGAAACATAAAAATATATGACTTTTGTCCTTTAGTGGAATGCACATTACAGAGAGTTTGGTGTATCGATTTTAAAACAAAAGTGAAAAGGAACTTTTGGCTCTTTAAAACTAGCACCTACGAATCAAAAATCACCTACTATATAAATCACCTTCTTTATATTAGTCTAATTCAGTCCTAACATTTTAAGCTACAACTTTAAATGATATTTCATACCTAATATTACCTCCTCCTATACAAGAATTGAACTTCCGATGAATTTTAAATCTAAATCATAGTTCTTCTATTTCACAGCAGAATTTAAAGATTTTCAACATTTTATAGTGTACAATTGAAAACACCCACAAGTGTGGACTATAAAATAACCCTAACTATAAAATAAGTAACTATAATAATAAAGATACCCATACCATTTTATTTTTTTAAATTGGTAAAAAAAAATGCTTCTAATAACATTTCTATAAATCGAACAAATATTTGAGCTCCTGAACATATACTTCCCATCACTCCTCCTCCCAAAAAAATATAAAATTGCCATATATTCGTTTTTGTGAGGGCACACACTTGGCATATAACATATCTGCCATTAAATCCATTATTTCCACAATTTTAAATATATAATTTTACATATTCATTGATCGCTAATTTATTTTTCTTTACCTTTAGAAACTTAAATTTAATCATTTTAAATATATATTATACATATGTATGTCATTGATACATTATATTTTGAAGAAAAATTTAATGAATTTTTCTGAGGAATGTTCAATGATACATAGAGATTCGACTATATATTAAAAACAATGATTTTTGATACCATAACTGGATCTGTTACAAAATATAATTTATTCAGATCTTTTATGTTTCATTAACAAAATTGAGAAAAATATTCGATATAACACTTGTTAATTAATTAGAATTTTAGATCAAAATACTTTACATAATGAAATTCTAGTATATACAGGAACCAGTGAAAGTATTCGAGAGTTTTTACAAAATATAGAGATATAAATAAAAACAAATCTTAATATTTTGAATTAACTCATACATTCAGGAGTCAACTAAAAGTATAAATTTTACAGTAAAGAAGTATAAATTAAAGTCAACTCACTAGGAGCAAAGATAGTGATTTAAAATAAAATATCATTGAATATTTTAACAATTTGTAATTGTGCTATTAATAAATGTAATCCACAAAACTGTCTAAATCTATAATTTTTCAAAATCAATTGTAAAATTTAGGTTTTACTTGTCAATTGTTGCTTTAAAATTTGCATTAATAAAAGCTAAATCTATTAAAAATTGTTCAATTATCACAAAAAATAATGCAACCAAGCTTTACATTTGACTTAAAAAGAAGTATTAATATTTTCAGAAGAGAAGAAAGATTTCTGAAAGTTTGAAAAAACTATTAATTTTTAAAAAATCTAAAGTCAAATGCTAAACATTTATGATAAAGACAATTCATTGACACAATTAATTAGGAAGAGAGAGAAAAATACAGCAATAAAATACTATTAAGCAGGTTGAATAAACAGTCCAGTCAACCTAATTAGATTAGTTATGCTGAGGACACCTGGTATGCATGATGCGAGGTTTAACAACAGCTGTTGGCTGGGCAGGAGGTATAGTCTCCTCGCAGACATGTACCACGATGCCAGGTTGGTTATCAGAGCCAGCGTGTAGTTCATGTGTTCCTCCTGTACAATTGAACAGTCTCTACTACAAATTGTGTCCAAAAGTTATTGAAGTGAATACAATAACAAATTATTCTATCTTAATTATTTTTTTGTGGATATGATTTTCATAAAGCAACTGGCTGAACAAATGTAAACATTGCCTAGCTGACATAACATTGTATCAATATCAAATATAAATACATTTTTATTTGATTATTATGAAAGGATTCAGTATTAAGGAGGTGAAAAAAAACAACTGATATTTGAAGAGTTAATAGATTATGAGAAAATCGGTAATATAAAAAAAAAATTCTAAAATAATAAAATTTTCTAACACTGTAAAACTACTCAGGAAAAGATAAGGAGATGCCATTAAACACTAAACATTCTATAACAGTGGCTCACATCTTACAGATAAAGGAAAACGGAATGAGGGATCAATCTCCCGCCTTGAACAGATAAGGCAAATGAAAGCAAAAGGATCAATCTTCAAACCTTACAGGGGACAGGAGTACGAGCAGAAGAACCAACTACTGGTCAAATATAGAGTAAGGTCACAAAAATTATCTCGACCAGGAAACTCTGCAATTGTGCTTTATTGGGACAAACCAGAACAATATTCAACAATAAAACACAGTTTCAAAAAAACTTTTAAAAGCAGCCTAATTAGCCCAACCATGTAATTATGGAGTTCTTATTTACAGAATTAATGTACATTAAATAGCTAATAATGCATAGAGTTAATAAAGCAAAATGCGTGTTTTTGGTATTTATGTAATTTAGCAAAAATACCCACATTAGTTCCTTAAAAAAAAGGTTTTTACCTCAATGATGAACAATTATTTTTTCTACTCAAGGTGAAGTTGGTTGGGGGTATGGTAAAGAAAGAAAATACATCAAATTCTTTAAAATTTCTAAAAGCTGTTCAGTTTTCCACAAATCGGAAACTACTCAGTCAACATTGGCTTTTTTGACAAAGGTCCTCCAGGACATGGGCTTCCTTCATTAGTTAAGTTGCTTCATCAAATTCAATATAATTTCATAGATAATACTCTGATAATGATTCTAAGAAAATTTGGCAATTTTATGTGCTAAGAGAGTTTTACCTCTTCACTCCATCCATATTGACCTCATGTTGATTTATTGTTATTTCTTATTGATCCTCAAATTTTGCTACAAATTTCTGATAGTGGGGTGGCCACCGGTGAACATTCCTGTTATATGTGTATATGCATGTTTCAAGCAAACTCATTTTAATAATCATAATAAGTATTGAAGAAAAAAAAATTAACAGCTAAATAAACATTTAGCCCTAAAAATATTATAACTTAATCATTTTACTTCACTTAAGAGAAAGATTATGATCAGATTCGACTGAAATATATAACCAGATAATAATAGATGAAACCTTTTGTTTATCTATATGACTATTTTAAACACAAAATTTTATATTTAACAGAAAATAACAACCTACTAATTACAAAAAAAACTTTATCATTAATTTATTTGTCAGAGGATTTAACTCAAGGAGTTCACAACCATTTATTTCCTTTTTGATAAATGACTACTCACCGTTCATAGTAAACAAAGAAAAATTATCAACCAAAGTGCGTCCAGAATTAAAACAATGCAGAAAAGCTTGCCACTTTCACTATATGTCATGCTTGATTTCATTCTCAGGCACTGTTCTTTCAAAGATATATAAGATCTGAAGAAGGATTATACAATGTGTTTTTAATTTCCCTGTCAATAGAGATAAGGGAATAGGAAAGCTTACTGTTCTTAAGTGGTTGGCTGCTCATTTTAAGGCTAGTTTACATGCCATAATTTATTATGCATTTTATAATATTTGATAAATTACATTAAATAAAAATTAAAATATAATGAGTAAGCAACAAAGCATATGCCTTATAGTATCGGTATCAAATCAAGGATGAAATGGATCAAAAGAATGAAAAAAACAGCATCATTTTCCAACAATAAGTAAAACAAAAAGGAGCAGAGTAGCTTAGTGTGTAGAGCACTGTGTTACTAATCTCTAGGTCCTGGGTTCGAGAATGGCTGAGGCTGATAATTAGTTATTCTGTTAACAGTCCTGGATTGACCCTGTGGCATCGAGATGTCCATGCCAGGTACTGAATCCAAAACCTTCTATGGGTTTTAGTGGTACAGATTTTTTTTTTGTTTTGGTACAACAAACAGAAAGGTGTAAATAGAAGTGGCAAATTATTCAACCTCACTTCTCAATACTGAGTCTTCTGTTCTTAATTGTTTCAGATATAAATTATGAAGCAAGTCTGTCAGGTAATTCATGCAATAACATGATATGGGTAAATTAGTCTCTTTTTAATCCTTACACAGGATAAAATATCTTGACAGAGAAGACAAGATTAGCCTCAGACAAGATATCTCACAAAAGCTTTTAACATTAGTCGTTTTCTACTTTAAACGCATTATTCCGCACTCACTTTATCCAACAAATTTTCGAAAAGTTGACAAATACTTCAAGACACCCTTAGGTCGTGGGGACATCACTATTCTAGGCTTTTAGGACATCACTATTTTTTAATTCTTAATTTTGTTTAAAAAAAAAAATAATTTGAACTCCCGTTCAAGTCTCGTGGCAGTCCAAAGCCATACATAAAAAAAATAGAATGTTTTGTTAAAAGACTAATTTAAAGAAGCACTTATATAAACAGTAATAAAACATTGTCTACTTTATAAAAATGTTGGCTTGTAACTGAGCTCAATGTTTTACTTTTTAAAGTCACTTCTGACTGTAAACAAGACAGCCTATTAAAACCTCAATGTAGCCTATAACAGTTTCATAACAACAGTTTCATAAACAAACTTACAATTATATAAATGTAAGTTATTCAAGGGGACATTAGTCCCAGAATAAAGTTAAATTTTCTATTCTATTCTATATACAATATGATTAGTCACAACAACATTTATTGAAATTTTCATATTTGAACAAAGTACCTAGTTATAGTGAGATTGAGAAAGAAAAAAACATTAAAAGAAATAGAAAAGCAATAAGGAGTTGCAGATGTTATAAGTGCCAAAGCGCCGATAGACCCATCTACAGAGTTTAGCTTGAAGATTAAATCCAGGGGTCTCCCAAAGCAATCCTTATACATCCGACCTGTTAGTTTCAACAGTGTTAATAGCTATTCTCTTGTTTATTTCTTTTAATACTCAATTTTTCTCAGTATGCTAAATGGGTTGAAACTTAACTATAGTAATGTTTTTTTTTCAAAAGTAAAAGCCACCAGAAGGAAATGAAATTTGGAATTAATATGGAAAATGTATCAAAAATCGCAAAGAGGACACTCCATAAAGTGTACATTTTGTCGCTCATCAAAACTTAACTGATAAAAACAATTAATAAGTCATTCATAGCACAATATTACTAAACTCTGAAAAAGAAAAAAATGGAAAAACAATATTATTAATGAGAAAAAAAGGCAATTAAGATCTCACCAGGGGTAAGATTAGCAATAGCAGCTAGGAGGTCATAATTAACAAGAGGTTCAGCTTCCCCAGATGGCTCCCAGCCAATCGGTGGTGATGCTGGAGGTGAAATAAGGAACTGCTTCTCAAGAGCAGGAGGTTGCAAATGTTGATCAGCACTATCAATTGGCGTTACAGGCTATGGCAAAGCAACAGTCAACATTAAAGCAAACAAAAATTAACAACATGAAGTTTAAAATTTATTCAATTTACGTTCAAAATAGTATTCATCCCACATAATACTGTGAAAGAGGTCAGAATGTGCCAACATTAATTTTATTTCATTAGGCGTTTCCTAGCAGCAGAGAAGTTGAATCAGAACTTCCTTAAGTACTTTATATGTTGAGTACCTTAGTGATAGGCACATTCACATCCATTTTTATAGTAATATTAGTAAAAAAAAACTATATATTAGTACTTCAACAAATATCACAGAGGGAAGCATTTATGCAAAAAGGAGTGTCGTTTTCAATAATTTATAATATCAGAACTATTATAAAGCGATTAATTATACATTTATTATTTATTTAAATTAATTGAAAATTAAATTAATAGAAAAAAGTTAGAGCTTATTTTCTTGCTGGTTTTGAAATTATCACAATTTAATTTTACTGAGATTGCAGAGACCAATGAACTGTTAATAGGAAAACAAGTCAATTCAAGTAAAAAAAATAGAATGCATCAACAATAGAAACAGAAAGTCAAAATAAGAGTATTAATCACGGTATAATTTTAATCTTGAGTTGTTTTTGTAATTATTTTATTTTTTTTACTATTTATTTGAATACAAAATAAAAGATTTTTATATTAATTATTTATTTTTTGGAAGGAAAATTAACACTGAAATGGTCAGAGATGCAAAAAGTGTCAAATGAAAAAGTAATTTTGTTTATTAGAGACAAATCTTAGACAATCAGCAAGCTATAAAATATATGATTTATTTGATAATTAAAAATAAGAAATAATCATGTTGAGTTGTACGTGAGATGCTTGACTTCATACTACAAGACTGATACTAGTGGTTATAATATGATTAAATCTGTTATAGCAGTGATAATTGTAGAACTTTACATTTACATTTATTTTACATATGTTGGATACATTTCAATGAGTACAGATAGGGAAAACAATGATGATAACAATAATTAAAGAATTGGACTATAGCACATTGGCTGGTAGAACAAAAAGCAATAATGGTATTCATAATAGCATTTTAAAATAAATTTATAATTCCTTGGATCGATAAAAAGGAATAAAATGTTTCAATTTAACATTGAAAAGGGCGATATCAATTATAGTACTTTATAAATCTTAAGGCAATAAAAAAAGTTGATAAACCTGAAATTATTGATTTCATTAGGTTAACAGTCTATTAACTCATGATTTAAAATTTATATCATTCATTTCCTAAATATTTGACATAACAGAAAAAAATCTGACATTAGAAGGGTGAATAATGAAATTTTTCAGAACTAGCTGAGAAATTGTAAATACAAAAATAAACTTACAGGTGTTTAATTTTTTAATTTTCGAAAATCAAAATTGTTATATAAATATTAAATTATTTTTGTTTAATTAAAGTTGCAAGTTGGCAGTATCACCCTGACTTGTGACTCACTAACTTAATTATACATTTCATTATGCAACATTTTTTTTAATACTTAATCACAAGCATATAAAGGAAGTTTCCAATTTTTATTTTAATAAAACTATTTTGTCTGCATTAATAATGAAATGACTTTAAAGTAAACCACATTTCCAAGACCAAATTAAGGTCATAAACTAATTGAAGACACTATTAAATAAAAAATAAAATAAAAAAGCAATGATTCCACAAAATTATTTAATAGGAACTTTTACTTTTTTACATATTAGTAATTGAAACAACTATATTTTACATTTAGGGGGAAAAAAGGGGTTAAGTTTAATAAAGCTACTGTAAGTTAATGACTTTTGCATAGAGAATCATTAATACAACTTATAAATATGAAGCCAAAATTAGAAATTATACTAGAGTTCCATCTACGAATAGTTCTTAAAACACCACAAACCGAGTAATATTTATAAAAGAAATTATATAGAACGTTACTACTATCAAAATTTCGTGTTCAAATCACAAGAGTGAGCAATTATATGGAATAAATAAAATAACAGTTTAAAATAAAAAAAATTAAAACAAATATGACAAAAATATGCTGATGATGATAAATAAATATTTTCAAGTTTCAAGAAATTATAATAATAATATTTCAAGAAATTTAACAATAAATATTAACAAACATTTCTTATCTTGTAAATACCTGAGCAAAATAGCAATTGATAACACTATTTAAGAACATAGTTTGATGAAGTTGAATTCTGGCATTAGCAGCGGCAGCAGGGCTACTGTAGTTAACTCTCATTCTTTTAAAACTTCTAAAGTACTGAAAAGACACTATTTCCCCAAACTGAGAAAACAAATGTTCAATTTCTTTCTGAAAATTATTATTGAACATTTAAGAAAATTTGAGTAATAAAATAGTTAAAGAGTTGTTTAATGAAATCAACATCAATAAAGTGTCATCTACCTTGAGTTCATCAGTCTTGAACAGTAACGAATCTAAATTTGTGACAATTAGAGAAGTAGGCAGATCTTCATCATTAACTAAATCAGCAATAGTTTGTGGAATGTCTTTCTGGGTATTAGTTTCATTCAGATTCAATTCATTGTAGTTAGGGTGTAAATTTGGCAAACCATCAACCTCATTAATGATCATTTCTCCTTCATCAGAATCAACACTCATTGGTCCTTCCTCCATGTCACTACATATGTCACAATCAAATTAAATAGACAATAAACAATAGATGTCTGGGGTTGAGAGTAAGATAATGGATTTCTCAAAAATTATCACCCCTTATGTCATAAAACACTTACCTCCACAATACTTTACTAAACTACGACTTACAGAACAAAAAAATTGGCTAATAAATAGGGAATATATAAGTTCATATTATTTTTAATTCAAAACGGATTCATGAAAATCAACATAAGCCGACAAGGCAACTTGATGAACCTAAATCCTTACAACCTACTGACTATTATACATCGGCTACAATACTAATTAGCAACTACCAAACTGTCAACTACTTGGGCGAAACTGATATTTGATGTAGTATCAATATTTTAAATCAAGCAAAATATAAATAACTTTTTCTTTTTGTTTGATGAAGAAAAAAAATGTATAAATTATTTATTTTTTATTTCTTTTGTAAAATCTATTCAATAAATTGTCTAATGAATGGAACTGTTGTAAATAACGAATATATATATATATATATAAATATATTTTTTTAATGAAGAGAAATGTATAAGCACCCTAATACTTTGATATTGTGTCATAAAATAATTCATTGAACAGGCGCCATTTTTAAATTGTTAAAATCTTAATCCTCTGTTACCGGCCTAGATAGAATCTAATAAGGTCCCCGACTTTAATTATAGCATTCAATCCGACCTATAGAGCCCCATTTATATTATGTAACAAATTATATAACTTCATGTTATATAACCAGTTACAGATTTTCCATACCGTGTCCGTAAAGATTAATGAAAATGTCTACTTTCAATTACATCTAATTTGTTACATAAAACAAGTTACATAACATGAGCTCGGGGACTCAGTAAGGCGAAAGTAAGCGGACTGAGTGGACGCACTTTCACTTTGTCAGATTCAGTGTTAAGATATGGCAGAGTGGCAACGAGGAGACGTATTTAGACTGATAAATTTGTATAAGGAGAGGAGACTCCTCTGGGACCCATCCGCTGAAGACTATAAGAGTAGAAGTAGGAAGCACGATTCGTGGCGTGAACTCGACGAGCAATTAGGCGTACAAGAAGGCGAGAGCGAGAAGAAAATGAGAAAGCTAGTAGGACAGTTCCAAAGAGAGTGTAAGAAAGGGAAGTCTACAGATGAAGGAAGATGGGTTTATTTTAAAAGTTTGATGTTTTTGAAGGACAAAAATCGACCTCGATCTATATCAGAAACGGAAATCACCGATATTTTGGAATCTTTTGAAAAGGTGGCAGATCAGGTATTTATGAATCATGTATCATACATTTGTACCTAGATAATATTTATACTGACCTTATATTATATAATTTCCACTCAACTTCCGGAAGTTTAACATCACAAAATTATAATGTTTTTTTGTGAGCAAACACAATTCCCCTTTAATATATCTTTATTTTTATAATAATAACATTTTGAATTCAATCAAACCTTATTAATTCAATGAAATCTTCTTTCATCCTCTGGGGTTTTTCCTTTTTCTCTTAAAATTGCTGCTATTTTCTTATGTATAATCGTTGGCAGTAGTTCCTTAAGTCTGTTTTTGTCCACCAATAATTATTTCGTCTATTAGTCCAATATTAAAACTAATTTTTAAAACATTATTACATAGGGATTGTTATGAATGACATCAATATCACACTCATTAGAGAACTACTGCCACCGATTAAATATATAAGAAAATGACAGCAATTTTAAGAGAAAAAGGAAAAAACCCAGAGGATGAAAGAAGATTTCGAAACGTCGCACATTCTGACGATTCGACTATCTAGGTGAAATAGTTAACATAGAAAAAAAATAAATGATACATGCCAGTCTCATGAAAACAATAATCTACGTAACGTCTGTATATTTCCACACCCTGTCGTGAAATCAATAAGTAAATTTTGTTTTCTGTGAATTTATTTTACATCAGGGCAACGGAAGACAACCCAGTAAGTTTTTATCAGCGTTTGATTTTTTAAATGTAGATTTAGTAAGGAGCATCTTTATTTCGAATATTTGGAAAGCCATATTTACAATTATAAAAATTATGATTACTAAAAACTTTCACCGATTTCCGCCGAGATATTTTCACTGAATATAGTCTGTAATATATAGAAATAAGTTATTCATGAAAGAATTGGTAGTACCGGCTAGTCTGTGTGTATGGTCCTTCTTCATATATAATATCTTTTAATATCTCAATATCGATAGTCAATGTTTTTAATATTTGGTAGGAATATGGAGAAGACAGCTATGCAAATATTGTGTGCCAGCTTTCATTAGAAAACATAACGGAAAGCTCTGAAGTGATAATAAAACCTCATTTAGCGGAAATTCTGCCTGACATTAAAAAAAAAAAAAATCATTCTCAGTTCCACCATTACCGGCTTAGATAAGGATCTTCTTCATATATTTTATAAAGTTTTAAGCACACTGTCATTTGGCTACGGTATTGATGTTGACAACTTTCAAAATTTCATAACTGAAAACAGAGAATCGTACATTAGTTTATATTCGAGGTACAATATACCAGTAACTATACATATGCAAAAGATACAAAAGACGAATAATATTTAAATTTTACTATCAAAAATTTGCTCCCCCTGATGCATATGTATGTGGGCATCTGTTTATAAATCAATGAAAGACCTCGTTAATTTTTTCAATTGTAAGATTAAGTATTATATTTCAATCTACCTCCTCCAAAAATTATAATATGGATGCTTTATACCATAAAAGGGAAATTTTATACTTAAGACGCCCTCCACTACAATTCTAGCTCTGCTAAGCCTCTTATTATTGCATACCCAATTAAACCTTTATCATATAAGGAACTAGTAAACGATCAAACAATTTGACAAACGACGATTTTGAAGATACGGATTTGACAAACAACACTCAAACGTTCAAACCTGAGCTTGTCAATCCTCAATCATTTTGAGTTTGTTGTTGTACTTGGTCGTACTACACAAATCGTTGCTTGCATTGACTCTTTCGAAGTATATTTAAGAAAAAATTTGTTAATCGCCAAACTCTTTTTGTTCTTGTTCATATAATCTTTGGACTTCAGTTTATATATGATACCAATAATAAAAAATCCCATTCTACATTCTTACTGAACCTTGGAACTAACTCTACATCTGTCATATTAAATGAAATGTCCAAAGTTGTAAATATCTGTATAAAAACATGCTGATCACACAAAATGCAACACACAGTGGGTAGGTGAATATATCTCAACTGATAATTATTTGACAAATATATCGTGTAAACCTACAAACGTATTTGTCAAACATTGCGTGAATCATCTAACAAGAAAAATGATTGACAAACAAAGGCGTATACTCGCCAAATTGTTTGATCGTTTATGGGCCCCATAACACCCTATCTTCGTATACTGATGAGCATAAAACAAAGATTTTCATTTATTACTGCTATAAGTAAAATTCTCAAATATTTCCTGTTAATACCACCAATCTCAGAAGTTGACCAGTTTAATGTAAAGAATGACTAATATTTTTCTTGAACACTGTGACAGGATAAAGTAGATTATTAGCAATGTTTTATATTTTCTTTTAAAAAAAAACAGTTTAGAAATATAACTTCTCATTCTTTTGTCTTGCCTATTATTTTTCACTGGTGACTAATGTTTGGGGGGGTGGATTCATTCTGTTTTCATTATTTCAATTAGAAATACCACAGCCAAAATAACTTCTTTATGAATTCTTCCACAGTAAGAGTTTGCTTAGTAACATATCCTCCTGTTGTCTACTAAAGATGTGGATCACTTATCCTACTTGCCCAAATGCATTAGACTCTCACACGCATATAGTCTGGTGATAAAGCAAAGCAACTTCTTGTAGTGCCCTATTTGGAAGTATGTAGTTCCTGCTCAGTCATCATAAGTTAAATGTAATTAAGGAGCTATTTGAAATTCCGCCATTTGCCGAATCCATAGATTATTTCACAATAACCATTTACAACAGCAAACTAGACTGCACCGAAAAACCTCCTTTTCTGTCCGCAGATCCACTGTTTTGATTATTCGCATACCATCCATTACACCTAGTGCTAGAAAAAAAATCCCATTTGTGAAATAACCATTTATATTTTTCACTTCTTCTTACGCTGTTGGAAGCAGTGCCATTCCATACTAATTTAACACAGAAAAAGACCATTTTGAACCTCATTATCTCATATTTCCCAAAAGTTTGGCAGAAGTATAGTATTGGTATAGACTTGGAAAATGTAATATTTCACTGAGATATCTTAACTTGTTTATATATTACAGAACTGTAATTGGATGGAAAACTGTAATATAAATGACCAAAAAAAAAAGGAAATAGACATTTTTGGAATTGCTGTAGCAGCTTTTCTAATTTAGCTAGGGACCTGAGATGAGTTTTATTTTCTAGCATTTCTCATGCCCTTTCTTTAGACATTCAAACTTTATATGTTAACATAATACAAAATTTCTCGAAACCTAATTTAAATTTTTTTTTAAAAGTACATATTTTAAAATGTATTCCATGAATAGTTAGTTTTATTGTTTTAAATCACAGAGAAAATAAAAATTTAGGATAATAATGGCTTAATTATTGAAAAAAATTTAGACTGAAGCTCTTTTTCATAACAATAAAATAATATGTTAATAAATGTAATAATGAATGGAGAGTCATTTAAAGCTTCGCAAATCAATCTAGTTTTAATACTTCTACATAAACCATAATCATAGGGCCCTGTGGTTATGCTCAATGTAGAAATATTAAAACCAGATAAATTTGTAAGGCTTTAATTGGCTCCCCTGTAAAGAAATCATTTTTCGAGTTATCATAGTCTTCTTCCAACGATATATGCATATGTTCTAATCTTTTGTCCAAAATTAGTTATTTTAATTAACATAAAAATCAGAATGATAAACTTGTCTCAACATTAGAATATCTTTATACAAGATCTTCACTGCTGAATAGTTTTTATACTTTTTTATTAACAATTTTGTCATTATCAAAAATAGTATACATTAAATAAGACATATGTGTATTAAACTATTACCACATCACATTTTACAATAATATTCTTAACATTTTTACAAGCTATTATGCCCAAGTCCTCCAACCTTTACTATTAATTAACCTATTACATAAAACTACTAAAAATTATGGAAATTCATTTATCTTTGTAAAGATTTAATATAAAAGGTTTACCTACTTACTAGTAATTATTTCAAGTGCCTATACCTTAAAAATCAAGCACTATTTCATTATAATATTTCTAATATACATAGATTATACAAGCATGAAAATTATGTAAATTTTTTTTTTTTTTTAATAACTTAAGAAAACCGCATTGGCACATAGTTTCCAAAATGGACATAAATTTGATTTTGAAAACATAAAAATATTACATAAAGAGAATAATGGCTTTAAAAGAAAATTCCAGAGGCTATTTATATCTCTGAAAACATCAATTGCACAGTGAAAAATATAAACCAGAAAGAAATATTAAGCAGAATTGATATATAATGGTTTGGAATTGTTAAAAATAATCAAAACATGATATCTAACATTTGTTTGTGAATTTTATTTATTTATTTATAAAAGGGCAAACGGCAAAATCCGGTGATACACTCTAGTATTGCACAAATAGTAACTAGGTTTATCTTAAAACTGGAACATTAGTTAGCCACAGAACATGAATAGATATAAGAAATTATTAAATGATTCAAATTGTAACCACACATAAAAAAATATTATATATATATATATATATATATATATATATATATATATATATATATATATATATATATATATATATAAAGAAATATTTTTACAAATATAGTTAAAAATAGCTCTGATAATACATAAGTACTAATTAATTAGATTTCTTAACATAATTATCATATCTCAAATTAAAAGAACTTTTAAAAGGAGCTATAACAACATCAGCTGGCAGTGAATTCCAATAAGTTACAAACCTTAAAAAGAAGAAATTTTTACGCAGCTCGAGTTATTAGGAACAAAAAGTTTTAAACTATGTACTGGAAGTTGTTGAGATGGAGTGCTGACAAAAAGATGGTCTAACAGTCCAGAGTAGTGCCCATGATAGGCTTCTATTAGATCATCCCTAATCCCTCTTTGCTCTAATGATGATGAATTAAGAGTTGCCATACGATCTTCGTAGGTGAGATGAAAAGTGGAAGGTTGAAGCTTGGTCATCCTTCTTTGAACCCTTTCCAACAGATCGATATCCTTTCTGAGTGATGGGGACCAGGCAGAATGGGCATAGTCCAAGTGGGACCTCATAAATGAGTTATACATCCTCAACAAATTGTCACAACTAAGATTTGGGAAACATTTGTGGATCATATAAATTATCTGGTTACATTTCTTAACCTTCATTGCAATATGGTTTTCCCATTTAAGGTTGATGGAGATCGCCATGCCCAAATCAGGAATGGAATCCACTTGTCTAAGAGATTAGCCATTTAGGATGTAACTGTGCTGAGGATTGTCATTACTTAGATGCAAGACAGCACTTTTAGATGTATTAACGTTCAGAAGCCACTGTCTACTCCACTCTTCTAAAATCAGGAAATCATATTCGAGGTACCTATTATCAATGGCATTACCATAAAATTTACAGTCATCAGCAAAGTTTGAGAACTAAAGACAAGGTCTGAAACATAAATAATGAAGAGAAGAACGCCGATGAAAAATCCCTATGGGACACCACTAAGGACAGGGAGAGATTGAGAGTATGACGTGCAAACTGACCTGGAACCTGCTACCACACAAGAAATGTGGTATCTACTCCAAGATATTTCCCATAATAACATATGGATTGAGTTTGTAAATAAGATGACGATGAGGCATTCTTTCAAATGCAGCATTAAAATCTATATAGATCACATCAACTGGGCGACAACCATCAAGCTCCTTGGTCCAATATTCTAAAACAGTGAGAACAGACCTTCCCAGTAAGGAACCATATTGAGTCTCAGGTAATATTGCAGAATTTTGTGGGCTAAGATTTAGAAAAATTTGTGGATCATATAAATTATCTGGTAACCTTTCTTGACCTTCACTGCAATATGGTTTTCCCATTAAAGATTGCTGGAGATCGCCACTCCCATGAAAATTTGTTTTAACAGACCTACCCCGTAAGAAATCATGTTGAGTCTCAGGTAATATTGCAGAATTTTGTAGACTAAGACTTGGGAAACATTTGTAGACCATATAAATAAGCTGGTTACATTTCTTAACCTTCACTGAATTTAATTTTTTGACACCAGACTCCTTATACTGATTTCATAGATTGTTAAAAGAATCTGTAGGAACTTTGTTTTGTTTTTTAAAGTATGATGTTGGTATTACCTTAACACCATTAAGTATTAACTTAATACTACTAAGTTATGGTAAGAGACTGCTGGTTTGTATTGTAACTAACAAATATTCTAAACATTGAAGAAGTTTTCATTATGTCAGTTACCATGTTTATGGACAAGTGCCTCAAACATTAAGTTTTTTAATTAAAAATGTTATTAGAAAGAAATGAATGAATGAAAGGAAAATTGAAGTAGGCCAAAGAATATTATAATTTTGAATTATTTAAATAAAAATTGATTGAAATTAGGAAATGGAACAAATCAAATAATAATTTAATGCTTAAAGAGATAGATATCATGTATGTGTTGGAATAAAGTTATAAGTGATTGTTTTAAAGTGAAAATAACAATGATAAAATTATTAGTGGTTTAAACATTGAATAATTTAAGTAGTAATTTGTTGCCTGTGAAACAAATGATATTTTCATAGTATAAGATTAATAAGACTATAATATGAGAATTGAATTTAGGGTGATATACAGAATACAAATTGTTAGTTTCAACTGGCATCTATGTCCATAGCGACTGAAATGTACGATAAAGAAAACCTAACCTTGTAGAAATAGATTTTGATTAGAATGGTTATAATGAGATAAAAGTTAGGTAAAGGTGCTTAAAATAATTACTAGTAAGTAGTAAATCTTTGAGTAAATAAAGTAAATCTTTTGTATTAAATTAAACGGGGGGACGCAGTTAACATGAATGGCACTTTAGTATGGTGATAAGTGATAACGCGTGGTATATGCATAGTGGTACCATTTTTATTAATATTGTAGTATTTTCATTAATACACTCTATATTACTATAATTGAGAATTTATAGCATCTATTAAGATGAATTGATAGCACAGGTTGGAGGGTTAGGGCATAATAGCCTACATAGACTTTAAGAATAGTGTAAAATGTGGTGTTAATAATTTAAAACAAGAATCTTGTTATATACTCAAACATTTACGCCCTCGTACTTTTTTCTTTTTAATTTAATTGATAATTGGAAAAAGTTATTAATGAGCAATACTCTGTTTTAATTGTTTTTAAGCAATAAAAATACCACTCAATGATAGATATCATAAAATGATAATTGACAGACTTGATAAGTAAATATCATTGAATGATATAGAATTTATCAAAAGGCGCGTGGGCACTGAATAAATATGGTCCAACGGACAACCATATGGGCCGAGATTTGGTTAGTGTGAACTGAAGGCATGTCAAAACCAGCGAACGGTTGGCCTTGGTCGAAAGTTGGCATTAGGTCCCCTCTCCTATTCTAGACGGCAGGATCGTTCGTTGGCCTAGTTGTAATTTGCCTTGGCTGTTCAGCTGATGCTATTTAATTTCGTCTTGCGTTGGAAATTGCTGGAGTATGGAGTGGGGCAATGAGGCTGCATTAAAACTCATAGACTTATATCGTGAACGGGAATGTTTATGGGACCCGACAAACCCAGCATATAAAAATAAATTGAAAAGATTAGAGGCTTGGGAGGAAATAAGTGAGCTGGTAGAAGTTAATGTGCACGATGTGAAAAAGAAAATGGAATCCTTATTGACTTCTTTTCGCCGTGAACGACAAAGAGAAGAAAATACTAAGAGTGGTGCTGATGAAGTTTACAAATCTACATGGTTTGCTTTTAGCAGTATGGACTTCTTGCTGGATAAATTTGGAACCAAAAAGATAGTGAACATAGAGGTACAGTGAATACTTTTTATTTTATTTCTGTATTTTAAATTTTGATTCGAGTTCTGAAGGCGTAATTACTATCATTTTAATGAAAAATCATATTATTACTCAAATGCGTTTTTGTGCTCAATAGAAAAAAAAAAAGAAAATGTAAATTATATAGTTGCAAAAAAAAAATATATAGAATTGCCTAAATTACAAAACATTCTCAAGTTCACTATGTATTTAATATTGAATCAATAAATCGGGGTGGGAGATTCCGCAGTTCGGTCTTCGCCATCTACCTTCGGATACTCTCTACGTTCTATCTATAGTCAGGGCCCTAGTGCAGGGATCGGCAACCTTCTGGTGACAAAGAGCCAAAAATATATTGAAAAAACATGGAAGAGCCACTAAAAAATAAATATTATATTTAAGAAAAAATCATAAAAATCGTTTATTTATTTCAAAATAATTGTTTTACAATAAATTATTATTATTTACTTATAAATTAGTTTGTGCTAGCTATTGCAGTTGGCAGTGTATTATATTATAATAATATTTTTTTAATGAGAAGATTGCTCCTGCATAGTGTTCGATAATATTTCAATATTTGGTAAATATTCAGTAATCTTTAACCTAAGGCAGGACTCAAGTCTTAGATCAGTAAGATTGCTTCTTAAGTGATTCTTTATTAATTTCATATGGGAAAAGACATGCTCACAATAATATGTGGATCCGAAATTGTTAATAATCCAAAAGCATAATTTTATAAATGATTAAACGATTCTGGAAGACGATTCCAAGCTTCAAAAACAATTTTATTTACATTTTGAAGATTGTGAATTTCGGTCCACTTATTCTGAGAAGATAAAGTGCACTTATATCTTTCTAAACCTTCTAGTTCAGAATTAAGTTTTAAAAATATATTATTCCATAAATCTTTGGATTTTAAATCCAATAATTGAAGTTCAATTTGTGCCTGATTAATCAATGGGAATGGTGATAAATGTAATTGCTGCATACCTGCTTCAATTGGTTTTGTCAAAAAAGCTAGTGTAGCTTTATATTTTCTAAATTCTTTAAATCTTTCTCCAAAAGCTTCTTGCATGTTAACAATAGTTTGTGCAAAAAAATTTACATTAATAACATTGTTATTGTCCTTATGTTTTTGTAAATTAATAAAATGTAAACATTTTCCTGCACGTAAATCATTCACAAATACAGATAACTTTTTTTCGAAACAAATTATTTCAACTTAAAGGGAGAATGCAGTATTCCCTTTTCTTTGCAGTTTCATATTTAACTGATTTAAGTGCGTTGTTATATCTACCACAAAATGGAATTTTTTTAGCCAATCATCGTCAGTTAGTTCACTATATAGCATATCTTTTTCATTAAGAAATACTTTAATTTCTTCAAAACATTGAGAAAATCTCTGAAGCACTTTACCTTTTGAGAGCCATCGAATCTTATTGTGCAAAAGTAAATCAGTGTAATGGCAGTCCAATTCATGAAGAAATTCTTGAAACTGTCGATGGTAGAATCCTTTTGCTACTTTTGTATTCACAATTTTCACGACTAAATCCATCACTTTACAAAATTCTTCAAGAAGTGTTTGAGCACATCCTAATGAATTCCAAATCCACTCTTGATGAGTTATACAATGGAATACGACTATGTCATAATCAAGGTTTTTTTTAAATAGGGAAATAAATTCTGTATGTTTTCCTATCATGCTTGGTGCTCCATCTGTGGCAATTGAAACCAATTTATTGATATCAATATTCTTTTATTTTAAACACTGTATAACAGAGGATGTGATGTCTTCACCTCGCGTTTTTCCTTTGAGCGGTAACAAACCTAGTAATTCTTCTTTAAGTTCTTCAGTGGTTATATACCTGCCAAGAAGACATATTTGTGCGGTATCACTTACTTACATCACATGACTCGTCCAGCGCAAGAGAAAATGACGCTGTCCTGATGTCATTAACTTGTTGATTAGATACATCTGAAGCCATTTTAATGATTCGATCTCCAATAGCATATCTTTAATTTTCTTAATAATTTCATCTTTATTTTTTAAATCATTGAAGAGTACTTCAGATGTATTTATAAAACATTCCTTGATATATGCTCCATCTTTAAATGGTTTTCCACGCTTTGCAATTTCATAAGATAATACAAAACTAGCATGTGTTGTCATGTTTGAAGATTTTATCCATTTATTTAAAGTCGATTTACATTGTTTCATTCTTTTTTCGAGCTCCTGGACAGCTTTTTTTCTCGATTAGCCAGCCGGATAGTCTTCGGAAAACTTCTTATGTTTCGTCATAAAATGCCTTTCAAGATTTGATTTTTTATTATTAGAAAAATTTTCATTGCAAATAAGACAGCATGGTAATCCATCGGTATTTTGAATAAATACAAACGAACTGGTCCACTCAGCATTAAATTGTTTTTGCTAACATTGTAAACCTCTAAAATTAAATTAAATTATTGAAATAATTTAAAAGTATTTCAAATTATTATTTTGAACAATAGTATACATATGTATTAAAGTTGAGACACATTCCCAAGAAATACGTGAGCTAAGAACCCTTATTTACTTACTAAAAAAAAATCAATTGATTATATTAAGAAAAAGAATAACCTATCACAGAAGCTAGGCTATAGGTTTAAATGATAGAACTGTTATATCATTTTAAAATCGGTGGTGAACACAAAAAGTAATACAATTTCACTATGTTATTTTAACAAGTAAAGCCTTATTGTAAAACTTAGTAAAGATTATGAACTTGGCCCATTAATTATTTAGATAATACTTACATGGAGTAAATGACCAGTTATGGACACGCTTATGGATTTTTCTTTTGTTAATCAGCACCTAACAAGCTATTGATCATTTTTCAAATGCTGTGATGGCATATTTTTGTTATTCCCTGGTTACAGAATTATTATCTGTCTTTTTCCAACCACAAAGTGATTTTTTTTATACATTTTTTAATTTATTGCTGTTCAACTTCATTAGTTCCTGGACACCTCAAACAGTTATGAACACCTTGAAAACTAGTTATGGACACCCCTTTACTTATCTTTATATAATATCAAAAACAGCAGGTTTTGTTTAATTAAATAAATTTTAAATCAACAATAATACGTTTTATTTACATAATAATATACAGGTAAAAAAATTAACCACTATTCCGACAAATTTACGTTTTATATAGATGATAACTAGCTGCAAATATATTGTCATCATTATTATCGCTTTCATGATCAAGCTGAAAACTAGACGGGCACACAAACACACTTTGCAATGTTGCGCTTCTCTTTTTTTTTTGGTGAGGCTGTATAATAATTTAGCAAGTAGAGAAGTATTTGTCTTCTCCTCATTGCCATCATTTAACAATCTGTTAGAAATATGTCCGTTCTTGAGGATTCGGTATTTCGCTAACTACGCTTAAATTAGCCGGAGCGTAGACATTAGTATTAAATTCTATGTGCGTATGTTGAAAATTTACGGCGTCAGTTACTAGACTTAATCCTTAAGGAGTTTAGATATTATTATTAATAGACTCTATATTACCATTAGCTTCTTTTTCTTCACTAATCCAGACTTCATTGAAAGTTTAATTTTTTAAATATTCCCATATTGTTTTCAAACATTCTTCCGCAATGTTAAGCACATCATATTTTTGGAGTTTAACTAACATTGCATCTTCAACTAGCTCTTCAAATTTCAACTGTTATAGAGTTTTTGTGCTGTTAGCAGCTTTTTCTAAAAGGTTTTTGTTAAGTTTGTTTTTTTGATAAACACTTTTTATAGTCAATTGCGTTAGGATTCCATGGATGTATACCACAAGTTCTAAACCCATTTATAATCGTTTCTCGTTTTAGTTGATTTAATGTTTTTTGGAGAAGTGGAACAAAGTGTTTTCGAGTGATTTCCCTTTTTGGATTTCCAGTTCGCCAAAGGGACACATTCTGTTTCCACAGTTCTTTTAGAGGCCTAAAGGCAGCAACATCAACAGGCTGCAGGATTTTAATTGCATTTAGGTACAACGATATCAAAGTTATACCTGACTCGGAGGAGGTTTCGCTCAATTGCCTAGTGAGGTGGCTCTCATGACCATTAGCAAATAAAATAACAGAGCTCTTGATTTTTTGGGAATCCAAAAAAGGAATAAAAATGTTTTATGTATTCACAAAATACCTCTGCAATCATCCACCCACTCTCACTTCTATCAATACCCCAATACCAATACATCCTACCAACTAGAATCCTGCATCATGGGGAACTGTGCTGAACATAATACGACTGTCGATTGGAACTAAATGAGAAAAGTCTGTGAAGACAATATTTCGAAGACCTCAGTGTTTCTTGGCGGACCGAATTGCCACGTTGAAATTGATGAGAGTTGTTTCACTAAGAGAAAGCACAATCGAGGACGAATTTTACCTAATCAATTCGGTGGAATATGTAGAGAAACCAAGGAATGTTTCCTTATACCAGTGCCTGACACGCCAGCATCTACATTGCATCCGATTATTATGGAGCACATCGCCCCGGTGACAACCATTTTCAGCGTTTAATGGAAGGCTTACAATAATTTACCAGCACATTATCAGCATTTAACCGTCAACCACAGTCTACATTATGTTGATCCTCAAACCAACGTTCACACACAAGGCGTAGAGAGTATGTAGGCAAAAGCTAAACTACATAATTAGAAACATTGGGATACTCATAGATCAATGTTAAATTCATGTAGCGGACAGAGGCATAAGGATGTCTGTCAATTTGATAAAATATTGAAGGCTGAATTTATGCCTTCTAAGTAATTTATGTTATGTTTGTTATTTGTTTATTTTTTTAAAAATGTATCTCTTATAATAAAATTAACTGTTTTTAATATCAACACATGGGCTTATAACAATAAAAAAATCTGGTGCGGTGCGCGCATCACACAACTTTCCCTTACCGTCCTGTAATAATTATCTTTTTTAAACAATTTTAAAGAGCTCACATAAACACTGCTTCTAATAAACTCAGCAGCATACACATCTTCTCCCACTTAGTACAATAAAAAAGTTTTTTAAACAATTTTAGTACAACAATCCTGTACACTGCCTATATATTTTAACTTTGTCAAGTTACAAATATATTTTAAAAGTTTCT
The DNA here is from genome assembly GCA_948150685.1 of Rhaphigaster nebulosa. Classification (NCBI taxonomy): domain Eukaryota; kingdom Metazoa; phylum Arthropoda; class Insecta; order Hemiptera; family Pentatomidae; genus Rhaphigaster; species Rhaphigaster nebulosa. The sequence continues at coordinate 70,127,399 of OX411310.1, forward strand.
GGTTTAGTTTCCATGGAAACATTTTCTTTCCATTAAATAATGTGAAAGTAGAAATTATTAAGTAATTTCCGCTTTCGTATTCTTAAATTACTTTATTACAGAGCGTATTGTTTACAACAGATTGTTGGATTGGTGGGAGGAAGTTCGGTCGCATCCATCTCCTTTCGGATGCCCTTGGTTATCCATCTAGGGCCCTGTGCTCCTCATAAAATACACTGTATCTTTGCTAATACTGGTCCGATTTTGATGATTCTTTTATTGTTTTTTAGATAATTTAATTACCTTTCATACAATTCTACACATAATTTACCGTAAAATGCATAATTTTTAAGCTATGGGCAAATAAAATATTCTTTTCATCATAACTGTTTTCTCTGCAATTCCTCGGTGATTTATTAAATAAATGAAAAGTCAAAGACCTTTATGAAGAATAATTTAGGCAAGTTTCATCAAAATCGTTAGAGCCGTTTTCGAGCAAATTGTAAAAAAGTGTAAAATCGATTATATAAAGTGGCACTTCCGGTTAGTCGATTTTGACGAAAAAATTGCTGTAACATCACAGCCATATACCTAGATTAAATACGTAATTTGAGTATCGTTTGAGCTAGATTGTTCACAGACACACAGACCATTTTGCGAGGCATGGTCATTTGGACTCATTGGACCTTAAAGCGTGTATTTCCGTTGAAAACTCGAATTCGAAAATTTTCACGATCGCAATACTTCCCCGTTCTATATACTTCGTATATAGGTAAGGGAAAGTAATAATAAGAGGAGGGGATGAAAGAAGCGGTAGCAAAATTAAATTTGCCCCTTTGGAAAAAACCTTAGATCCGGCCCTGGGCCGATATAGCGATCTTTGAAATAACGGTATCGGCTAGAATTTCTATATCGGTCGATCTCTAATTTTTATTGGCCTGTGTGAAATAGAGATGTTAACAAATGCGTTTAACTTATTTTAATAATTGCTATTAAAATCCTGACATATTATTTGTCTATTCGTAAATTTTATCCATTTTTATTCAATGAAGCATGATTTATCAAAGCCTGCTTCCGTGTAGTTAATAGATGCTCTTATCTGTGGTCTGTCATTCTTCGGACACATTCGGCATTCCATCTACAGTGAGGCCCTATGATCTATGCTCATACATCATGTTGGAGATACACTTGTGAACTACTACTGTTACTTATTATTTAAGCCAAATATTTAGTACTTCAGTGAATATTTATTGGAAGTTTTAAAGTGACTTAAAATCAATCATGAAAATGTGAAAATTATTTGGCTAATTTTTTAACAAATGATTTTATACTTTACCATTAAGTGCGTTCGAGTGTTTTTTTTCCTCAATACGGAAACTGATAATTGAAAATTTCGTTAAAGAAAAAAAAAACACTTTGTTAGAGGAGGAAAAATCCCAGAAAACATGGATGCTTGAATTATATTCACCGAAAGCCAGTGGCTTAAAAAATCTGTGATGAACGTAGGAAGGGAATTACTTTTAAAAAATCCGAACTCCCTAAGTGACAAAAATGTTGAAGATGATCATTCTCATTCAAGGCCCAATCATTACTCTAAGAATGGGGTGCCTAATCTTTGTATAACGAGTGTCATAACAAAGGGTTCCCAATATTGAGGCGTGCCACAACTGTAATCCCTCCCACCTTCACAATAATTATTTCCATATCTGTACCCCAGAAGTAAACTGCGGTAAGTAATATTTTCAAAGTTTTACAGTAATGCAAAAAGATATTTCAGATTGCACTGTATTGCTTGTTGTGAATAATGGACTTTATATTTTATTACCTTTTAGCTCATCTACGATACTCATACTCGAAAAATATGGCCAGAATAATACAGATACGATAATAAAATCAAATTCATCAAAATTGGACTTGGTTTATCTCTGACGTACAGATATAGTATAGGCGCTTGTTTTTAAAAATATTTTTTACTCCGATGAAAAATAATGAAATCAGTCATTAACTATGATTTATATAATTAATCTTTCATCCCTGATAGAGATTTTTTTTTAACAAGCTTAAGAATACAAAATTGAAAACTTACTAGCCATCCGCATGCTACTTCTGAACCTACTTCTGAACCAGCGTGCCACATTGTGATACTCGTGCCTTCTGTTGGGCACCCTTGATCTACGGGGATAATTTTGGTTGCATTAATAGGAAAATAAGAATTAAACATTTACTGTTAAAGTTGGTGGATTTATGATAAAATTTAGATAAGTTGAGGAGGAAAAACATGATTGACAAACAGAAAAAAAAAACAGTTATGAAATAAAAAAGCTTAGCAATTTTTTTCAGAATAGTAAGATAATAAAGTAGGTTTTTTAAAATAATTAATTATGGTTATTAATTATGTTGTTTCAGAATGCTGACTTTCGACCCCCACCACCAAAAGCTTTAAAACTACCACAGATGAGCACTGAAATGCAACCGAAACGACCACAGATGAGCACTGAAATACAACCGAAACGACTACAGATGAACACTGAAATGCAACTGAAACGACCACAGATGAGTACTGAAATGCAACTGAAACGACCACACATGAGCACTGAAATGCAACTTATAGCAGCTGCTGAAAAACTGGCCAATTCATCAGAATCCAAATTTACAGACAGCTGGGAAGCGTTTGGCTTATGTGTTGCAGGAGACTTACGAAATTTAGAAAGCAGACAGCAAACTATAGCCCAAAAATTAATATCTGATGTAATTTTTTTGGCCAAGCTGGGGCGTCTTTCAGAAAGTAGTGTAGTCACTGAACCTCCTACACATTTCATGACATCAAGCATAGGTCCTACTCCTCCACTATCTAACACCAGTATGTCACTCTCTCCCTACCATGAGGAAAATAGCCTCCCACAAGCTAGTTTAAAATAGTTTGTTTCTTTTGAATTGATATGTCCTCACATGGCCGACGATATTTTTTAACAATGGTTAATTATTGCTCTCAAATAATTTTAACCGAATTACAGTTAGATTTCAGATCCTATTTTCTTTCTAAAAACTTTAAACAATGTAGGTTTTCAATTAATAGGAGAGACATGTACATTATATATATATACATGCAATGTATGTTTTATTCATTGCAAACTCAAACGTCGAGTCGTTATAGCATTTAATTACAACCCAAAAGGCACATCTTAGTACGAAGGAAGACACGGCGATCTGCCCACGATCACTCCACACAGCACACCTACAAAACAAAAGCGATTACTCCAAATGGAACATGGAACGCTGAAGCGGAACAGCTGGTAGTACTCGTCGTGAAGACAATTTAAGATCACTCCACTCCATTGTTCCATTTTTTACCAACAGGAAGTGATTTATGCTCACGTAAACATGCATTAATGGAGTCATAAATAGTGGTTCTACAATAATACCAAAAACATATAAATAATTTAACCTTGACCCCCTCTCCAAAAAATAGTGAACATTTTAAGCATATTATAAATGTTATAATTATCATTCATAATTATTTCCTAACATAATTATTTGTAAACAAATAAACGTAATTACAAATTATTCATATCAATATTTTAGAAAACATGATATACATCCGTTTTCCACACTCACGATCTGTTAGAGTGATTAGATTTTGTTTTAACACTGAATTGCAGCTTGTCCCCTCAACTCCAACCACTCCACATAGGATTTTACTCACGATTTTCATTCGCCATTAGGTGAGGAGTAATTTTCAATGACGCCCTTTAGAATGCCTTCGGCAAAATAAGTACCTTGCCTAAAACACATTATTGTAGATGTTGCTTTAAGTAAAAAAAAAAATATATATTTTAGTTGAGTTTTTTAAATTATAATTTTTTAACTTTCGTAATGTTTCTTAAGTCATTGCTCTTTTTTCTATTCATTATCTATTTTTGGATTTCTAAATTTTCACTAATTCAGATTAATTTACTTTTTCATTTCATGAATGTTGCTCCTCTTTATTTTTCTCCATTGATAGTTTTTTTCAATTCAATCAATGGTAAAAACATAGCTTGAATCCAATTACTGCGAGATAAGTCTTAACAATTACAATTTATTTTTAAGTAAAATCCTGATTTTGTGGTGTTCTGAACAAGATGTTTTTAATTGTCTCATACTGTTTTGTCCTGTAATTTTTTATTTGATTATTTTAGTTCCATTAATTTTTTAGTATAAGTCATAAATATGTAAATAGACAATTGACCTGAATCAGTCTTTGTATTTATTATATTTTGTAAATAAAATCTCTTTTATTTTTATAGCTCTCTGGACATGGTCTAATTCTCTATATAATCATAATGGAAATTACAAAATGCTATTTCAATAAATCAATTTAATTTATATATGATAGTCATGATAAAATATGATAGCGATTCCCTATCATATTGTGATTTTAAAACTATGGGTAAAACATTTTTCAGGCTCATGCTTTTTCTTTTGCAACCATTTTAAGTTAGTTTTGCAGCTGAAAACAAGTTTTCGGAAAATGTCTCTAACTCTGGTAATTTTACAGATATCAAAACAAAACAAAAACTAAAATTATAAGGATGTGCTCTACATTTTTTTTTCCTCACAACATATCACTTAAGTAGTAAGGAAAAATGGTTTAAAAAAATCATGAAAATTGACATAAAACCAGACTTTTAGTGCTGTAAAAGTATATTAAGAAAAGAGACTTACCTAAGATTTTTTTCTTGTATAGTTTTGTCATTGTACTACATGCTGTATTAATTTCCATCTTGAAAAATTTTGAATTTTCAAACATGGCCAAAAGTAATTTTCTGCAACATTTAATGCAGAATATCTCAAAAGAGACTGATTGAAAAATTATGAAACAGACCTTTGTCTTGCAAGGACAAAAATATAGAGTACACCCTTATCATAATTTTAGTTTTTTTTTTTTGATATTTGCAAAATTAAAATTTTCCCAAAACTTGTTTTCAGCTGCTTGTGTAACTTAAAACGGTTGCAAAACAAAAATTATGAGAACAAAAAATGTTTTACCTCTGGTTTTGAACTCATAAATTAACAATGTCGTAAAAGATGGTCTAGGTGATTTCAAACGGATTGACCCGCAATAAAAATAAAAATTGACTAGCAGTGTGTGTGTGTGTCTATATATATGTCCTGGATTTTGAGCATAAAAAACAAACAATATACCAGACCTACTTTCAATTAAAGAAAGTAAGCAGTAAAATAAAGTTAACAATATATTTTCAACTCCAGATGTTTCTTTTAAATTTCCATATCCAAGATTTATCCTTTTATTTGATCCAAGGTTATCAAAATGGTCAGAATTAATAACAAGAAGAAAATCTGCTAAATGTGATATTACTTCTAAAATACATTCAGTTTTGTTTTGTTTTTCTTCAGGAGTTGATTTATTATTATTTTAGAGTATATCTTTTTGATTGGATTACTATACCATTTTGGTTTTGTAATAGCTGAGGTTTTCATTTTGGTATTCTCAGAAAACCCCTGGATGCAAGGGCAACCTGTAGTAACAACTCACTATTAAAAACAAAATTAAATCAATACTGAGCACTAAACTGCATGCAAAATAATAAAATTTTAAAACTAGCTAGTAATTTTTATGTAATGTAAAAGCAGCTGACAAACGACCAGATAGCAAACCAACTTCAGTACTTATTTATATATTTACTATTTATATCATTGAGAATGAGCAAATGTCATCACTATACACCTTTTAATTACATAATTTTTTAATGATGGGTTACCAAGAGAAAACATTGTGCTAAATAACTATATAATTTCCAAAAATTCATAGTAAACATACAAAAAAAATAATAGTGAAATTAGGCAATATACAATTTCATAGTAAAGTACAAACAACAAATATATTTTATCACAGTACAATCAGACTACCTCGGCTTGTCAAAACTTTGTAATCTGCCTATTTCTACTAATTTCTATTCTGCATACATTTCACAATTCCTACGGAAATAAATATTTCACCAGTTAATTGATAAGAAAGCTATCAGTTTGCAATTGACTTTACAAGTGAATAAATTATGGCATCTAAACATTTTTTATCTCATCTTAACTATCTCAATATCGATCATAGTAATTTATATCATACTTTTACTTATATCACTTAAATAATTTACTTCCCAGAGAACATACAATTTTTATAATTCACAGATTTTAGGAATGTCTTGTTCTATTTTAGTAAAAGCAGTTTGGAGATTGTTAATTTTTTCAACTGGTATCCAGCTATGAGTTTTATCGATATTTTGAAAGGGATCTCCAGTCATAATATCCAAGGGTTCAACAGCATTGGGTAATACAAGCCTGAAAACAAGAATATGTCTTCAAAAACAGAACAGTTATTTATTTAAAATATTGAAGATAAAAAAAATGTATAGCTAAGAATAAATTTTTAAATCAAAGAAACTAGACCATAATTGATGAAAAGTAAGTTTTTATAGAATAAAAATAAATTTAAAAAATCTTAGGTATTTGAGAATTATTATTTTTTTAATCATAGGCATGGACCAAATATATTAAATTTACTAACTGAAACCTCAATATTTTCACATTAGCAAGATTAATATTGTAAAATGTAAAAAAATAATCTCGGGCTGAAGCAGAGAAAATATAAAGTATAATATAAAATTTTTTTATCTTGGTACAGTTTGATTAAATGCCAATACCGAAAAAATAATAAAGAATAGTAGTAAATAGGAAATTTAGACACAAATATTGGTATATTGAAGAGGATTAACGTCAATGACAGAAATACCAAATTTTTAGGATAGTTATCTCCTGAGAGATAATTTACTTGCAAGTATAAAGAGTGAGGGGGAAAGGTGTTGGAAACAGCAAAATTAAATTTAAAAATACAATTTAAGATATGGCACATTTTTTTTTTGGTTAGTCCACTGCATATTAATATGACTAGAAGAGTACCAAAAATGGCACATTCTAATGTGCTGTATGAGAATCAAATGACTTAAATCTACATCAACGTATCTTTCAATAAAAATCCTTTAGATAAGTAGTATATTAGAAAGGCACATGCGATATAAATTGGATATTACATGTATAATGCATAATTCACATTTATTTATGTTGTTTTCCATTATAAGTATTGGTACTGGTAATGATGGGGGAACTAGTCCGGCAAGTGGACGTCGTAGTCCTTTTTGCCAACCTCATAAGACTACACAGAGGTTGCCACCTATGGGGGAACTATTCCGGCAAATGGACGTCTTAGTCCTTTTTGCCAACCTCAGAAGACTACACCTCGTACTAACCAGAGTGGGAGTGGAAAATTCATTTCTCGGAACCATCGAGAAATAAATATCACTACTCCAGGTAAGAATCGAACCCGCACTGTTCTGGACCAGGCACTGTGGAATCTTCGTCCCAATGCGATCAGACCTTGGCCATCACAGCTTCTCCATTTTAAGAAGGGACAAAATAAATTTTAAAAAATCTCAAAACAATGTAATAAAGAGAAAAAAACATATAATTAAGTAATAAAGAAAAAAAATTACATAGGAAAACCAAACACAAATTTTTTTAATAAAACGTTCATTTCTTCTTGTATTCATTTAACATGGGGCAAAAAAGAAAAATCCACTGCTCACCAAGTCATACATAGCACACTGAAAATAATGTTTTTCCAAAATTTTGCAATTATACATAAACTGTTTGCATTGTCTGCCTAATCACAGTAGCACGTTATGTAGTAGTGTTTATGTAGTAGGGGCTAGAATTGGCTTCATTTGCAGATTATCAGTTTTTTTTTTTTGTCAGTAGTAATTTTGTACTATTACCTACATAAATGATAATTTACTTTTAAAAAACCTTAACATTTTGAATTTCTAAAAATCAAAACCAGCAAATATCACATTAAGAAAAATCATATAACAATTTATGAGATCATTAACTTTTTTATTTACTTATTTAGTTTAAATAAATGGTACAATGAAGTAACCTTAATGCATGAAGAAATGTCCTATCAGGATTCACATCTCTGCCAGAGCTATAAGTATAGTCACCAACAATCGTGTGGCCAAGATAGTGACAATGAACCCTTAATTGATGCCTTCTTCCAGTTATTGGATGCAACAGAACCTTTGAAGTAGGATATGCTGCGAATAAACCCCTTTCTAAAACCATGAGACGAGTAAAAGCTGTCCGTGGCGCCAAACATTCAGCATCATCTTCCACACACATTTTATGATTTCCATTCTTTTCACTGGAGCATTCTCCTAGCACACCAATCCTCTTGTTAAATCGATATTCAATGTTTGTTCATGATCATTGGTTAATATTTTACCTATTGCTGTTTTAATGTCAATCACCTCTCCGGAAACATGACCACGGACTAAAGCCATATAATACTTCTTTGCAAATCTTTTTTCAAAGCAAAGTGCTGCAGCAGATGCTGCTTTTTTATTCAAAGCCAGACATAATACTCCACTGGTCACAAAGTCAAGGCGATGGACAAAATGAAAATAATGTCGAAGCTTAGGGTTAACTAATGAAGGATAAAGTTTACTTAAAATAAAGTGTAGTGATTCCTGAAAAGAAATGAGGGTAATATTTTAATATAAAAAATACGATACCATAATAGACAAGTTTAGCTGAATTTTCCAAAACAGATTTGCAATCAAACATTTATAAAATATGTTGTAATTAATATTTACTTCATGCTTTATTCTTTAGGCATGCATTAAATAGTTACTAATTTTTTTGTTTAATTTGGACATCCACCCTGACCCTTCTCCAGATTAATGATCAACTATCCCAAACATAATTTATAAAATATTTTGAAAGCTTGACATTTTTTTGAACTATAAAACCAATAATAAAGGAGTGGGGCACACATGAGCCCAAAAAGAGCCATATTCCCTTATAATAAATCATCACCTTACAATTCCTAATTCAATGTGAGATAGACAATGACTAAATAAAAATTGGAAAAATCTAAAATTTATTAAATAAATTAATAGTATTCAATAAAAAAACAATATGTCAAAGAAATGAAGCATCCACTGGTTAGTGACAAGGAATTATGAATCAATAAATACATAAATGTGGAAAATATGTAATAAAGAAGAATTAGAATTGATGGATAATAAATAAAGGTTGTATATTATTAAGGGGATCAGTCACTGTGACATAAAAAAACGAAGTAATAAGCTTAATATTTAAAGCTGATGTTTTTACCAGTTGCTATACATACCACATAGATGGCTCACACGGTAAGGCCGAAAAGTCAGTTTAAAATAAAATGTTTTTATTTAACATTGCAGTATGAAAGTACTAAGTGCTATATTATCCTTATTAAAGAATGAATTACTAGACATCAGAAAATGAGAGAATAACAATTTCCTCTTCTTATTTTATTGAATTATTTCTAAATCACTCATATGCTGCAGTTTTAGTAAAAATTGAATATCATATGATCCAACCGATTGTCTAATAAAATTTATAGTATGCTGTGCACTAGTATGTGAGCCTAAAATATTTGGATAGCACAGCTTGAAAAATGTTTCTTTCTAGTTTTTAAATCTCTATAAAACAAATTTACACATGAAGGAAAAGGCAATTAACTAATGTTAAAATAAATAAATTTTGAAAAAAAAAAAAAAAAAAAAGAAAGAAAGAAGCAGCAAAAAATTAAAAACCTGGACTTAAGCTTCCCCCCCAAAAAATAATAATTTAGGGCCATTCTCATACACCCGTTAAATTTTATTGAAAGGCTCAAGAAAGAGTTCCATTAAAATGTATATATATATATATATATATATATATATATATATATATATATATATATATATATATATATATATATAGATATATGAATACAACTCTCCGATATAAATGAAATTAACTTATAATTGCAATAATGGACCTGTGGCATATTAAAATAGCTGTGCCACAGTAAACTATTAATATTATAATTAAATATATAGTGATTTATTTTATTACTAAAAAAACTATTCAGTCATTGTAACGCATCTGGTTTTGATTGTTATATCTACATGGTCCTTATTATAGACACCTCACGACATGAACTTAAGAGAGGCTGACGATAGAAGTTATACAAATCTACATCAAAAATATATAGATAAATAGTGATGATATATCTCAGCATATGTAAACACATAACACAATGCATAAATAAGGTATTCCTGGGTTAATGAAGGAAAAAAGTTTTAGTTACAGTAGAAATTAATACACAAAACTTCAAATTAAACACTATGAACATAATGAAGATAGAAGATAAGGGCAGGAAGAAAGAAACTTCTTGCTTGAATTGAATGAACAATCACAATAATATGAAATGACTACACCAATAATTGGGCTAGAAATAAAACAGGACCAAGAGTTAACACCAGTTGGGAAAAAAAACAACATACACAAAAAGAGTAGCTGTATTAAATGCAAAATCAATCTGAATAAAAACGAAATTTTGCACATCAATGCCTAATCACAACAGTTATGAAAAACAACCCACAAAGTTCACGTTGAAAGAAAATAACAGAAACTATAATTACTAAAGCGAACATGTACTAAGTATTTATTCCAGAAACAAAAACAATGCAATAAAACAACAGAACATTGTCATGGCAGTAGAGCCTTACCCATATAACAAATAATTTTAACTAGATTCCCAAAAACCTGATGTCACATAGATCAAACTTACAGCAACATGAGGGTCATTGCTGTTTATAACTATATCATGGCCTTTATTAATAACTAAAAAATTGTCACTTAGATGAAGTACATCAATTTTTTGAGATGATGGGTCACGCAACTTAAAAGTTACAAAAGACCAAATCTTTTCTAACCCATATAAGCACCTCAATATAACTTTAAATAAGTCCATAATGTTTAGCCATCAGAGTTGCATCGAAAAATCAAAAACATAAGATTATCCGACAAATGCAATGGGTTCAGAATATTTTCTCACGTGATAAACAGGAAAGTTCAAAACCCATTCTAATACGATTCGTTCAAATACCACATATTCAAACAAGCAACTGTGTAAAGAAATCTGAACTAGAATAATTCTTTAGATTAAACATAATTAGTATATTTGGCAGACCTATCATGAACAAACACCATCAAAACACCAAAAGTTTGCCAAGCATATCAGTTTAGTTTCATCACCGTTAAAAGGAAATTGATACTGCATTATTTGTAGAATATCCTCCATTTTTAAACTTATCTCCAAATTTGGGCCAAATTGGATGAGCCATTTTTGGAATGTCATTAACAAATATGTTGTCATTGGGCCATGTAGGCACCAACTAGCACAATCTCTCAAATTTCATTAATAGATAAACGGTAGTAGGTCTTTTGTACGTTACGAGGATTTGACAACAGACGCCTAACCAAATCTATTTCTAGATACCTAAAACGTAAAACGCGGAGCTTTTTTAGTTAAGAAGCGTTTCGTTCATTTGGGAGAAGAGTGCCACAATAGGAAAGCTTGGAATTTGATAGAAGGAGCGATTTAGGTTTATCGCTGTCCCTCTGTACAGAATTCATACTTAATTCCATTTGAAATTTAATCTGTGAAAAAAAAATATTAATTTTTATATATTAGATTATATATAGTGATAATCTAATATATAAAAATTAATTAGGCTCGTTTCTTCGTATTTTATGCGCTACCATACCGTTCAATGAAACTTCGTCAACTCATTGCTTTCACTTAAAGGTAATATGCAGACTGGGTTTGAAACAATCATAATCTAAGTGGTTGGAAAAAATTATTTCTAAAGCTTAAGAAAAAAATAGTTTTTCGAATAACTCAAAAACTATACATCTTCTGGAAAACTATAGGTACTAATTTGAAAGATAATTAAAGTCTATACAAAACAAAAACAAAATCATCTAACCTGGACCAGCATTAGCAAAAATACTACATATATAAAAGCATATTGGACATTGTATCCATGTTTTCAACGTATGTTCCCATGGAAACACGTTCAATTTTAATTTTTTTTGTTTTCAATAATTTGAAAACTATACATTTCATACACACACAGATTGTCATTTAAAAGGAAGGCAATTGAATTATCAGTATAAAGCCAGCAATTCGCGGTCCACCATGTAGGACTACACTAAATATCGAACTACCGTTGGACTGTGAATATCGGTGCAGGATTAGATAGAACGTGTAGGATGTTGGTAGGCTTCTCCATTCGTCCTACAACAGTTCCGTTCTCCCAGTGGTGATCGTGAGTGGTGTTATCTTTTCAACCAGTTTTTTGTTAATATCCACGCCAAGATAGAGACAGAAAGGCTTAAGTTTATAAGATTCAACCAGAGCAAGACTGCTAGCGGATTATTATGTTCATCTTAAAGATGTCATATGTAAGGGAGATGGATGGTAACGTTTCAGATATTGGAAAAATGTTTGTTGCCATCCTATTTTACTGGTGTGAATCAGAGAACTCAAAATGTCATGACTACAGGCTGGAGCAAAAAAGTTTAAAATATGCTATACAATATGCATTGAAAAACCCTTAAATATGCAGTAAACCCTGCAGTAATAAGCAGTTAAACCTGAAGGACTATGCAGGAAAATATGCATGATAAATGTCAGAAACGTGCAAAAAATAAAAAAAAAGCTGTAATTATTGTCTAAATTGCATTGTTTAATAATTTTAATTATAATTTATATTATAAATAAGAAAAGACATAGGTAAATTTAAAAACAATTTTTTACGCTGAATTGTTTTATAACTAAATAATTCTTAAAAATTAAAATAATTATAAAATACACCATTTTTTCACTTTGTTCCCTTTTTGCAAATGGAGATTTCATAGGAATTAATAAGGGACTACCAGATGCAACCAATGCAAAACAAATTATTTCTTTGAAAGATTTGAACAAATTCGGCAAAAGGTACTAAGAATGGTCTCCAAATGTAAAACAATTCTCCTAATACTTCACATGCAAACCTACAGTAAAGAATAAACTATTTTTACATTCTGATCTCAAATTAGAGTGTAAAATTTCAAAAATAGTTTATACACGTACCTGTGTTTACGTGCTGGTCGATTTGAAAATTTCCTCCGCATGTTACATTTTTATTCCACAAATTGCAAACATTGGTTTTTCGAGGTAAAAACTTTCTCTGTTGAATTTAAAGGGTTCTAACTGTTTAACATGGAACTAAATGATGTTCCTAATTAATGCATTATGGTTTATGCGAGAAAACTAAAACGTTTTTAATTTAACCTAATACGCACAACGGAAGTAACACAGTGAGTATGAAATTCCACAGAAAGACAAGAGGATATTTTTTACTTTGCTAAAGAAAGCATTCGGAAGTAAGGGTTCTAGAAAAGTTATCAAAATTACGATGTCAACATTATTTTATATGAATACCTTACTATATATATTTGATCTTTTAATGTTTGTTTTGTTTGAATTGCAATAAAATTCTTTAAACTATTTTAAATTGAAGGTACACTTTCATTGCGGTTGTGATGAAAACACAAACTTGAAGTTGTCTATAATCTTTTGTTTTTACTACGACTACGATTTTTATATTTCTCTAAACCATTCATCGTAGATGGTGTTTATCCATCTTATAATTGTTATATTCAATAATATTTTTTTAAAAACAAACCATTAATCCCGCAATGAATGTGTAACAGGAACTAGTTTAATTATTTATTTTTTATTTAAATAGGCAGAAAAATTATTTAAACAAAGTTTTGGCCAAATATTCAACAACCAATCAAATATGCACAATACAATTTAATAAATCTACGCCAAATGAATTAACTTGTAAAGATATTCAATCATTTTGATTGAAAAACGCATCAGAAAAAATATGTATTTGTGTACAAATCTGGTCTTTAGTCATGACATTTGTACATCATTACGATCGTCCTGATTTGTTTATCACGTAATCCTAAATGGTCTGAAATTGGAGATGACTTAAAAGATGGATAAATGCCTCATGGCAGACACGATATAATAGCTCGAGTGTTTCATTTCAAAGTTAAAAAAATGATGCATGTTTTGACAGAAGGCTCAATTTACAGTCCAAGTAAAGAGTTGCATGCTTACTGTGAAATGGCAGAAGGCGGACCTCACCCCGAAAGAAAACAGATACATATGTGAGAAGCAAGTTCTTTCGGGGTCAGAATGGTCCAATCTAAAGCTGAATATTAACTATACAACCCTGCGTGGAGTCCCAGGAGCCAGCGGACAGCAGAGAGAAGTTGGGTCTCTCTGTCGCATATGCAACAGAGAATCTGAAACACAAGCCCATGTGCTGAGAAAATGCCCCAACAACTCTCTCCTCATAACACGCCGGCATCATAAGGTCAAGCATGAACTGATGAGACTCTTTAGGGAAAGATATATTATACTATATTAAAATGTAGAGAGAAATGGTTCTTCTATTTAGAGGGGTAGAATTTTTCTTAACATTTTCTAAGTGTCATTCCTTATTGCTAACACCAATATCCATTGTATCAAACACAAACAATTTCATCCTGCATGAGAAGGCCATTATAGGATCAATTAAGTTCTTAAATTATCTTGCTCATCTATGTGCTTCTTTGGCTGTTTTGTTTCATAGTTTGATTTTTCAAACAATGTATTGAAGCTGTTTACTCGGATTATTTACTTGTAAATGTTTTTAAGCACAATCAATCAAGCCCTTCATGAAGATTGAAAAATGCGATACTACATACCTGTGATTATACATTTGTAAGCTCAATAATTTTCTACATGTTTTAATTTTACTTCCGTTTTATGTTTATATATATTTTTTAATGATACTACAGTGTTGAAATAAAAATTTCAAAAATAAAAAGTCGATCATTTCTCACTCCCTAGATATATACCCCATCCCCTGAAATTATTATTTTTTTTTTCAAAATGGCGTATTTATGGTTGATGATTATGCATGCTTATATTAGTAACTTGCTAAGACAACCATAAATAAAGCTAAGAGCTAAAAAAACACGTTTTTTTTTTTTTTACGAATTAGTTGATGCCCAAATATGACCGAAATCTTGAAATGACCCATATCTAAAAAAATAAATACAAACATTTAGCTATAGATAAATATATCACATCATGTAATGAGATAAGTCAGGTAGAATTATAGTAGGAGGGAAATAACATGATTAGCAAGTTATTATTGTTAATTACAAAAGCTTAAGTTTTTGACTGCTATATATTTTAATACATCAATAAACATTTATCAATGCATTAAATTTATAAAATCTTTTATGGTTTTCAATGCCTTTACTCTAATTAGGGCAAGATGAAAATAAAGGTTTTTAAATATCAAATAGTTCTTAGACCGACTGGATTTTACAAAACATAAATATTTTATCTCTTTGATATTTGTAAGGAAACCTTCCACTTCAGAAACGTTGTTTGTAAATACTCATTGCTACCTTTAGGGTTTCCATGTCAATTTAAAAAAAACAACTTTCTAATGGATTTTTATCCAACTGGTTGTAGTACCGGCTTGATTTAAATGTTTTATGATTATTTTTTTTTAATGTACCATAATTTAATAAACTTGTTTGCTTAATCAATGTATTTGGAGATATTTTTTTTACCAAAGTGTATTTCTTGGCTGTCAAATACTTATAAACTGCACATGATCTGTTATTAAATTGCATCTATTTGAATATCTTCGGGTATTGAATAAAGCTTATGAAATGGAGGTAATTTGCTTACTTCCTATCCATATTGTAATCTTAAATTTAATTTAATTTTTCCTCGCCTATCTATTATTATTTTTCTTTTTGTTTTAGGGTACTGAAACAGAACTCAAAGTAAGTGTTTGGATTTTTTCAGTTGTCAATTTCATTATATAATGTTTTTTTTTTCTAAATAATTCAAGTTTCAATTGCAGTTAGTGTTAAAATGTCTTAATGAAAGAAAACACCCAGTAAGTGTAATTCTTTTAATGTGTGCCAACGATGTGGCCTAAGTTGTAGGCCTTCATAAGCGCTGAGCAAAACAACATACAATCATAAAAGTGTTTAACCTTTTATACTTGAGGATGAACTTACAGGTTTAAAAAAAAAATGCATACAATTTTTTTTTTTAATATTATTTTAAGCTTCTATTTGAAATGTATTAATTGATAATATATTTGGTTTGGTGAGAACATTTTAGATTCCATATTGTTGAAAGTTTATCAAAATTCAATCTATAATGCACAAAACAGTTGAGGAAAAAACCGACGTGTCAGAATGATGCAACCCTATACAGTCAGTTTTGTATGCCATCATTTCAACTCAATGGTTTTTCTTTTTGTCCTCGACAGTATTCTGCCAGCAAAACCAATCGTATAGGGCCACCTTAAAAAAGTTTTTTTAGACTAAAAAATATATAAAAGCTTTTACACTTTTATGGTTGTATCATGCTTTGCTTAGTCCTGATTACCACATACATCCTAAACCAAATCATCGGGACTCATTAAAAGAATTATTACACATACCATGTGTTTTTCTTAACCACACTCCCAATCAGCTTCTCCTCGATTACATCTGAGGTCTATGATATTCCCACTATTATGAATATAATTTTAGCTGGAGCATACTTACTTAAAATTTGTATATATGAACAAATCAAATTTTATAGTAATATACAATGCCCATTTATGAAGGTGTTGATTGATAAGGTAGTAGAGGCTTCACATAGTATGAAGAAACTTTTTTTTTTTCTCCCCCAGACGCTGACTTTTTTATTGCAGATATACACAGAGAAGTGCTGCTTTTAGGCTTATTATACCAACCCAATGGCTATCTAGAGGTTGCCATCCTTTCCTAACTACAGTGAGAATGCCTAGATTTATTTTGCTGCTTTATAATAATTATTACTTTACCTTTGTGGGAATTGAACCATCACTAGGAATGATGTATAATAACCAATGAACAGTAAAAACTCCTTATTTAAAAACTTTCTTGACAGACTATGTTTTATTCAAGTCTGCTTATTCTGGTATCCTATGATTACAGTATGCTTGCTTCTATTTTGTATTTTGATCTTTTTTTAAGCATGAAGATGCTTATTTACTATTCGTAGTAAAGATTTATGAGTACATGGATGGAGGTTTCTAGTACACCTGAATAGATGAAAGGGATATTTTGAAGTTGATTTCTATATTTCCGTTTTTTATTTCTGTTCGGCATTATGGTTAATGTTAGGCATTGGATCTTAACCCTATAAAATTTCATTACCATGTTACTTCCATTCCTTTACTATCTACTCAATGTATGTAGGTAGCTGATCGTAGTTCCTTTTAAGCAACATATCTTTATGTACTTATTTTTTCCGATGATTTTGCAAAGAATAGGGGTCATAATACTTGTGGAGAAGACCTCTGACACTGTTTATCGACTATACTGGATTTTCCACATGCAAGTGGAATTATTGAGAGAATTTAGGTGGTTTTTATTTAAACAACATAAAGTATTCACCTTCACACCTTCTGGACGCTTTAATGCTCAGTATAATTGTTTTGAAGTAATCTAATGACTAACTTAGTCAAGGATTTTTATTATTTTATATTTATCTTGGTAGAAGTGATTGCGTTTTTATGATTTGTGATGACTAAAAGTTTTGTTGGTTTTAGGAACCAGAGCAGCTGCTGAAGGTTAGTTAAAATTTCTCTGTAGACATTAAAGTAATAGTGTTACTTAGTTTATTGAAATTATTTAATATTAATGTTTTTTCTAGAGTTTTATTCCTGATGAGGAAATTGAAAATGTTAGAGTGGTGGTGCGTGTACGGCCTATGAATAAAAAAGAAATTGAATCTGGTTACAGATCAGTTATCACTGTGAATAGGATAAATGGCAGTATTAGTGTCAAAAATCCTAATGGAGGGCGAGATGATTTGCCCAAGATATTTACGTATGATATTGTGTTCGACATTGACTCGAAACAGGTTATTATTTATTTTTTCATTGTATTTGTAGTATATTTAAGCTAGATGTTTTTTGTTTGTTATACATTCCATTATTTCTTCCAAATTATTCATAAATCAAATTTATGGATAAAGTAAATGTTACATACATTTATTTAGTTAATTTAAGAAAATTTAGTATTCTTTTTCCACAAAATTAGTCTCATAATTTAATGTTGACTTAAATAAATCATTTGAAATTTGATTGCAGATGGATGTTTATAATGAGACTGCCCGACCAATAGTTGAAAAAGTTCTTCAAGGCTATAATGGTACTATATTTGCATATGGACAAACTGGAACAGGGAAGACTTTCACAATGGAAGGAGTCAACACTGAACCAGAACTGCGTGGTGTTATACCAAATTCATTTGCTCATCTTTTTGGTCAAATTGCTAAATCCAGTGAAGAAACAAAGTAAAGTGTTTATCTCAGAAGTTGTCTTTTCCTTTTCCGGGCATCAAATTCAAATTTAATTGGTGGTTTAACTTTCAAAGCAAACAAAATAATTAAATTAGTCTTAGGTCCTAAAAAGTATTGGCTCATAGTTATACCTAGAACTAGAGTTCTGTATGTTACAGTAATATAGTAGCTTATGATTGTAAAAGACAAACCTAAGTTTTAGATAAAATATCTCATGTGGACACCGAATGACTTCTTTTTACGCCTATTAAACTACAAATCGGTCACTCTAAAAGTAATCTTGAATTTGGTTACTAGTTTCCGAAAATAGCAGTTACTGAAAAATGACACTCGGCACCACAATGTCTATTAGTGCCCATCTATTGACATCCACACCAAACACACACCTTTATAAAAATGTTAAAAACAGTTAGTATGGACCTTGAAATCTCAATTTGTGATTTTTAGCACGCCTCATTTTCCTCCCTTCTAAGAAGGCGGGAAGTAAAAAAAAAATAACAGTTTCAGGTAAAGTTCCACTTCTGGCTAGCTAATTTTAACCAAAATCTAGTATATTATTTATATTGATGTAAAAGTTTTATATACCAACTTTGAAATGTTTTGTATTATATTTTAATATAATTTTTGTTGAAAGTCTATTATGACCTTCAAGTAAAGGACTACTTCCGGTTTGCCAATTTTAACCAAAATCTAGTATGTTATTTATATTAATATATAAGTCTTATGTACCAAATTTGAGAAGTTTTGCATCATATTTTTAACCTTCAAGAAAAGTACCATTTCCAGTGATAATGTAATGATCAAAAAGGGAGGTTCACAACTAGATGTTACAACAATACCAAATTCTAAATTTCTACAGCTAACCACTTTTGAGTTATGCAAGATACGAACGAACGTACGTACAGATGCCACAACGAAAGTAGTAAAAAGATTCAGGGATGGTCAAAATGGATATTTCTGTTGAAATCTGAAAACCGAGAAGTGGGTGGAAGGACTGTGTTAGATCTGACGTGATAGATTCGCATTTTGATGGGGCTCATTGGAGGGAGGTATGTAAAGAACTATTATCGGTGGTTTCAGCATTATTATTATTATTTTAGGGAGTGGGGGAAAAGAATGGGTAGATAATATCTAGATCCTCCTCTTTGAATCTGGAATATAGTTTGAGAAAATCGTAGTATGAGGTTTAGAATTTTACTGGGTTCAATATGGTGTGCCCTGTCACATGGTTAGGGTAAATGTGAACGGTGTGTGGGTTGAGTTCAGCATGGAGCAGGCTAAAATCAGAACATATAAGATTAAAAATGGTTAACAATAATTAAACATCCCCGACTTGGCAATTTTAAAAGTTCCATAAATAGTATTATAACTTCATTTATTATCAGTATAATATTTTAATACAACTGAATATTAAATTTGATTTAACATAAAATTAAAAACTTGATGGTAATAGACCCAAACATGGATGAAAAAAAGTTTGAATTCTTTAAAACATCCTTCTTACCTTATTAATAAATATCTATTTCATGCATCGTTTTATGGATAATGACCAATATTTTATTTAATTTTTCATGTTTGGAAATTTTTCACTGTTTTCACATCTTGGTGTTTATATTTGGATATCTATAATCTATTTTATCATAATACAATAATATAATGGGTTGAATACTGTTTTTATCTTATTTTAACTGAATTTCTGATTTTCAAAAATTCAATTTTTGCATTAAAAGAAATTTCATATTTTATGATTTAATTTGAAAATATTTTATTAATTACCAAAAACAGTTGTATTAAACAAAATAATTTAGTTCAACAAAGTTTATTAACAGTTGATTAAAACTATGAGAATGTGTATTTTAATTAAAAATTATGTAGAATTGTTTATTTTGAGATATAAAATTAGTTTATATCTCTCATATTTTGTGACTTTTCGGTGTATCTTAAGATGAAGCTGTATATTGGTCATTTAGGATATGATTTAGCATTGGTTAGTGCTGGTTTGACATGAATGAATGGTATTTAATAGCCCAAGATGGTAGGCTGCTACTATATTGCGGAAAGTTGGGATGAATCTGGGGCTTGCTCATGTTCAAATATATGTTGACATCAAACAGGCAGTTGAAGACATGTTCTATTCAAATGGTGTAAATAATGCTCAAAAAAGGTTATATTAAACTGATATTGTTTGAGCTAAAAATTGTATAGATCTTTTACGATTGTTATTCTTTTAGATTTCTGGTCAGGGTTTCTTATTATGAAATATATAATGAAGAAGTGCGAGATTTATTAAATACTTCATCATCTGTAAAACTAGAAGTGAAAGAAAGGCCAGATGTTGGTGTATTTATAAAGAATCTTACTACTTATGTAGTCAATAATGCTGATGACATGGACAGAATAATGACCATTGGAAACAAAAACAGTTAAGTTTCTATGATTTCTAGTCCGAGAAATTATTTCTGTATTTAAAAAAAAATTATTTATAGTTTTTATCTCTATATTAGATGGTAGTCAGTCTACATCATTAATTTTATTTTACTTCATATTTCAGGGGTTGTGGGTGCGACAGCTATGAATATTGAGAGTTCTCGCTCTCATGCCATTTTTACTATCACTGTTGAAACAAGTGTGACTGGTGACGATAATCAACAAAGAGTTAAAATGGGCCGGTTGCATCTTGTTGACTTGGCAGTGAGTATTAAGTAAATAATGATTTTTTAAAATTATGAATATTATCTCGAATAATGCTTCTCTGATCATTTTAAAAGTATATTAGTGTAATCTCATAGTTTATAATATAGAGCTGACTGTTTGATACTCCTTTTATTTTCATTTTACTTTTAAAGCATGATCTACTTAGTCTTCTTGGGTTATTATATATGGGTTAATATAGTCAGTTATTTTTCAGTGACTATATTAACATTTACCAGTAAACATTTATAATAAAGAATATTAAAAAGGCCTTGCATATATAAATAAAATTGATGTATAACATTTCTGGTAATAGTTCCGCAGAGCTACTGGTGAGGTCGGCTAATGCTTTTGGGACAGTCTGTAACGAATGCCCAGTCTGTTGAGGCGGCCATTGACAATCACTCACTATCACTTTCTTTGTTATTATATATTTAATTTTTACTTTTCTTTTGAAAGATCATTGATCCCATCTTTTTTTTAATCTTTGGGTGTGGATATCAGCCTGAACAGAGCTCATCTGTTTATACTTTATTTGCCACTTGTATTTTTGATTTATAATTTTATAAGCTATTTTATTGAAATTAGGCGGTTATGGTTTATGATTTGTGTAGTTATAAAATTTATTTGTTTTCTATAGCTCAGCATAGTTATATTTATATTGGGTTGTCTTTTTTTTTTTTTTTTAATTCTTTTATTATTCTTAAATATAATTTAATTATCTTTCATTTTATTCTTATTAATTTTTTAGCATTAAACTTTGATAATTTATTAAAATAGATAAAGGGCCTGAAATTGTATATGTTTTCCCCTCAACTAAATTCCATAAATGAAGATCTCATTTTAGAATAAATATATGCCTTATCTTAAATTATTTAAGTTCTAAAACCTGGTATAAATCATGTACAACGTATAAATTCAATAAAATATTATAAGAAACATCAAAAGTGTCAACATAAATTGTTAATATAAATAAACTATATTAAATAATAATACAATCTCAGAGTGATTGGATTTTGACATCGAAGACTAACCTTACTTCAGGCAGACTCGGCATTCCATGGACATACCATGCCAAAAAAAGCCGATCTGCCAAGAGGCCTCACCCACCAGTAGCTCTGCAGAACTATTATCCATTTTATTTTTGAACATCTCCATTTGTCTATTGCCTAGTACTATAATACTTGTTTGGGCAAATACCTTTTGATATTAAAAACAATCTAGCACTTCTTTCATCTTTTAATGTTTCGTAAAACTCAAATAACTTAATTTTTCTGAGTTATGGTTATAATTTTTGTATAAACATGTGATCAAATCTCATATTAATAATGACTTATGATAACAGTCACTATAGTTACTGAAAGAAAAGTAACTGGTATACCTTATCTTCAAAAGATCCATATTCTTCATTTGTTGCAGTGTAATAGTTGATTTGATAAAGCTTGAATTGATTATTCTTGTCTTGTACCTCTTTTGTCTCTTGTCTTAACCCAATGTTTTGGATTTTTCCAATCCATTTTCCTTTTATTTGCTTTGCTGTTTTTTCCTGCTTTGATTGAAATTAATAAAAAAAGTTTTCATTTCGGATAGATTATCGCCTTTACATGTATTATTCTTTTCTTTGTGGTTAATTTTATTATAATATAATATTGATTGTGTATTCTGTATTTTTCTATTGGTTTGTACAAGATATTTGTGGCCCTTATAGAAGTTCAATTAAACACATTGAAAAAGACATATGCTCAGTTTCTTTTCTTCTAAAACCAGTAAGGAAAGCACCTACTTGGAAAATACATGCCGAACACTAGTCAGTAGTAAACCATGAATGAAAAAAAACAACTAAAAAAAACAAACTAAAATCTGGCAACAACAAAAATACCACGAAATATAAAAAAAATACAGTGAAATATTACAAAAAAGAATCTAGAATTTCTGAATTTAATTGAAGTAGAATGGACTGGACTACATTTGAATTGGAAAGGGTAAGATTTTTTTTAGAAAGGGCTTCTTTTGACTTGGAAAGAGTTAAAGTTGAATAGAATATGTTGAAAAGCATTGTCTTGGAATATGTTAAATTTAATTTAGAAATGCTACAGAAATATTTGATTTGTTACCATAAGTAGAAGTGTTTTGTTTTAAAAATGTGTTTAGTTTTTATTTACATTTTTTTCCCCCTTACCTGGCCATATATGGCATACAGATTGTTCTAGTTTTAACTGTAAGCTAGCCAAAAACCTTTTTTTATCAAACCCTGTTTTGCCCAAAATATTTTTATGATTAATGGGATTGAAAATGGACTCAAGATCCCAAAATGCTGTATAATATTTATTAGAAGTCATTTACTAACCAACTGAACCAAGTGAACAAATTTTCTTTGTAAATTATTTTTTCAACAAATTTAATGGTTTTGATCACTCACGATAAATTTATGAAAATGGGTATAACTTCTTCAGATGGGTAAAACCTCGCTTAGAAGTAAATGCAAAAGTCATAACACTTAATACTATTTGCTTTTAATTTAAAAGGAAATTATATTTATCCATGTTACAACTTTTAGAAATGTCTTTTAGCCTTAGAAATTTACTTTGTTACACAACTTAACTGTTATTTTTTTTTCATACAGCAAATTGGTGGCCCCGAGATGGCATTTCATAAACTTTACACTCATTTATTTGAAAAGCTTTTATGTTTTCGACGTTTCTTCAGATCCCAATTGGTAAAAACAACTTACTGATTCCTTAGTCTAAGAAATTTAGACTAAGTCCACTTTATTTAAATGTTGGCCAGAATTACGCCAAAGGAACTAACTTCTTCAATACTTGATCTTATCAAGATTAATAGTACAAAACATTCATGTCAAATTATTATAGTTTGTAGTTAATATTTATTTGTTTATATTATATTGAGGGTGTTACAGTAAAACACCGTAACCTTCAATTTAAAAAATTAATTTTTTGCATCATCCATCTCTGAAAGGTCAAATCTATTTATGGGTAAAAAATGGGGATTTATAACTTCTCCTGTTTAAGTTACTTTAGCTATAGATATTTTTATACATTTTTTTAATGCAACATAAAAATAATTTCACTCTAAAAACTATTATTGTGTCTAGATAGATAAAACAAAAGAAAAGATTAGGTCCTGCTTCAGTTCAAAATTACCGTTGAGTCAATAAGAAAAATATTCCTATTTCTCGCTTATCCTTAAATATTTCGAACCAACATTTTTTAATTTTAATATGTTTTATATTTATAAAATATTGAGCATTCAATCACATTTTATTTAATCACTCATAAATAGATTCATCACGGTGATATTTCACCTATAATATATCACTATATTCTCTATATTAGTGTTTGGGTGCTGGCTCATTCTATTGTTGGGAAAGGGGTGATATGTATTGATATATGTGTTATTTTTGGGAAATATTATTCTTAAGTACAAATTATAAATAACAGGCACAAGGTGCAAACAAAAGATAAGGGACGAGCCAGGTAGAAAGATAACTGACAGATGACGGCAGCTGTCACCATAATGCTTACCTAGCGTTTACCCTCAGATATAACAAGTTAATTTAAAAACCTACCGAGAAGTGGGCAGTATGACAAAGGCAAGATGTGGTCCATCCTGGAAGACGTAATCAATTTTAGGAAACCAGTCACCCTGGGATCCCAGCTAGCATACTGAAAAAACGCCGGAGGCCTGGGAAGGACGTCATTCGATTAGAGCATACTAATGGATTCAAAGAGATCGTCCCATCCCGGACAAGGTGTGGAACTATGCGCTGAAATCCTGGAATTTCCTTCCTCTATAAAACTAGTTGGCCAATCATGAAAAAGATACTGCCCAGTGCCGGGGATCTAACCAGCCAACATCTTCAACCCCCTTAGGCAGAACAAGGAAGAAAAGGGAGACCGAAGCCGAGGAAGATACGGAAGGGGACTTCTTGCTTGAGGGCCGAACTTCGAGGACTACTACTAGTTCTTCCCTCTGCCTGCTGAGGATGACAGATGATCTGGCTTCTTCATACTCCATGACTCAAGAAATACAGGGGAACCCGATGGAGAGATGCTGAAGGACCATCAACATCAATTATTGCAGATAAGATATTTATGTAAGAACTGTTAATGGTTAGGTCTAGTCTGAATCATTCCATGGTTAAACTCTTGTAACAGTTTATTACTTTAATTTTGATGAATAAAGATAAATGTTAGGAAGGAGGTTGTTCTTTAGTAACCAGGCCCATTATTAATTTGAATATATTTGATTAAGTATGATAGCAATAAACTAGATTAGCATTATTATTAAACTTAGAAGTAGGAACATTATCTTGGTTAATTATTAAACAATGGTAATTACAAATCAGGCCCTTGGAAAGGTATCCAATTTAGTGGACAAAATAAGTAATTTAAAGGGAGAAGTTGGTCGGGAGGTGCGGTCAAAGACTTACATTATTATAAGTAAACTTATATATTTTGTGCCTAAGTGTGAATAAGTGTATATGTGTATAAGTGTGAATTACACTTATAATAGTGTAATTCTTTGACCGCACCCCCCCGACCAACTTCTTCCTTTAAATACACATATATGGTCAACAAAAACTCCCTCCAAAATAAGTAATTCATATTTATTTATAATCTTACATAATTTTGGGATAATCATCCTCAATGATTGCCCAATGGCATCCCTATACAGATTTATATTATCAATTAAAATATATGCCAACTCACTCTAGATAAAACATAGCAGGGGTTGTTTTTAAAACTCCTCTTTATTGTCTATGACTGGGATGCCGCAAATTAGCTTAATCAATATTTTTTTTATCACATAAAATTAAATATTTAATTTTTTACTCATACAATATTTAATATTTGTACTCCTGTTTAAAGTGTTTTTTTTTTTTTTTTTTAAATAATCGATCAAAAATGAAGGAGGCAGTTAAAAAAAAAATGTGAAGCAGAAAACTTTTTTTTAAAATTTATAAGTTTCACCTATCTCAGACATTGTAACAGATAAAAAAGGAATGTTGTTATTCTCATAGGAAATTTTGTCAGCTTTTATTTTGTAGATTTTTCAGAAAACAATGTTGTTTTCTACGGCTGACCATTTACTTGATTTTATTGAAAGAACAAAAACAAAACATTCTTTTTGCTCCTCTTTACACTACTCATAACTATGGTTCCGGTAATTTATGTATCTTTACTTACTCGTCCAAGCAAAGCCTTGAATTCGGTTTGTCTGCTTTCAATTTTTTTATCTGTTTTCAAAAATTATTGATTTAATTAGAATCATTCAATCACTTGTCTGATTGATTAATCCTGTTTCATTATTCAAAATGAAATATATATATATATATATATATATATATATATATATATATATATATATATATATATATATATATATATATATATGGATATGTTTTTTGATGCTTTATTCCATTATCTACATTGGTGTAATAAATTTACTCTCTCAATCTTTGCTGATTTGTTTTATCCACTGTTACCTTCGCAAATTAAAATCACACAATTAAAGCGATGATAATAATAGTGTTATGGCTCACAACAATGATCGACTGTGAAATACTTAAGTACAGAATAAAGAAATATTTCTATAATGCTGATACATTTAATTCAGCTGTTTACAATTAAAGTAATCTTATTTTTTAAGCGAAAAAGTTATTACAAATAAATTACTGTTTATTTCTGATACTTTTACCTTTAATATCTTAATTAATTTCTTTAATTCAACTATACATATAAACTACTTTTACTTTTCATCTTTTATGCAAAACTTATTGATTTTAGTTTATTGAAGAACTAATATTTAAAAATAATGAAATAAACCATTTTTGTATTTATGCTCTACAATATACTGTAGTCAAAGGCCATCATTTTAGTGTATATGAATGGTAATTAAGGAAATAAAACTCGGTAATAAATTCTGTAACATGTAAGCTGCTGAAACATTTATGTTGGAGATAACATGTATATATCTGGTGATTGTCTATACCTGTATTAAATAGTCTTAGCAGATTTTTTTTTTAAATTAAAAATAATTATTAAAAAGACATATATTTGGGAAAATTTGCTCCTGTTAAATTTAAGACTTATTTATATTATTTTTTTTAGGGGTCTGAACGACAATCAAAAACTGCTGCAGTTGGTAACCGTTTAAAAGAAGCTACAAAAATAAACTTGTCCCTTTCGACTTTAGGCAATGTTATCTCAGCCCTTGTTGATGGCAAGTGCACTCATATTCCTTACAGAAACTCTAAGTTAACTCGCATCCTTCAAGATTCTCTGGGAGGAAATTCCAAAACAGTTATGGTAATGCTTGTCACAAGCTATTTAATAATTAGTTACTTAAGAAGAGTTTATCTACTTTGTCAAACATTTTAATAAAAAAACAGTCATTTATACATTTATTTTTTAAACTTACATATCATGAAGAATATACCATTATGGGTGGTAAAAAGTTATTTTTTTTATTAACATATGTGAAACAATAACATTGTATTTTGAACTAATTTAAAGCAGCATTAAATTTTAATTCTTTCAGGAAACAATAAAGCTTAAACGATATGAGAATATTGACGTGATGTAATAGTTAGTATAGTAATGTTATTAATGAACCTGGAGACTAGAGTTAAATGCTTGGAGCCCCTGAGCTATTTTGATATATTTTTTAGAGAGGGAAGGCAATGAATCACATCTGGTTGCTTCATAAAACTAGGATCTTTTTAGTTTTATTAATAACAAAGGAGAAAAGCTTATAAAAAAAAAAAGGAAAAATGTTTTTTCGTAATATAAATTTTATTATTATTAGAATGTTGTTATTACTTTTGTTACTATTATGAATTTGGACATTTTCTAGTATTCAACTATTTCATCCCTCCCACAGTATTTTTATTTAAATCTGAGTATGGCATATCAATGTAAAGTCAATTAGAAGGAACTAAGTTCTAGTGAAATTTATAAAATTGAAGTTATTATTTGAAATTAATACTGTGGTTTTGTCATTTTTTACTTTTTCAGTGTGCTACCGTTGGACCTGCATCTTACAATTATGAAGAGACCATTAGTACTTTGAGGTATGCCAGCAGGGCAAAGAGTATTTGTAATAGAGCCAGAATCAATGAGAATCCAAAGGATGCACTACTTAGACACTTTCAATTGCAGATACAGGATCTTAAGAGGCAACTTGCTGAACAAACTTTCAAAGGTGTAGTGGTAGTTAAAGCCTTATGAATGTTTCTATTTTTTTAGCTGGATTGTCAGTATTATAATATAATTTCACATCACCAAATGGCAGAATTTTACCATTCAGCGCCTTACCTTAGCTTGACTTCAGCTCTATTTAATGTGTTATTATTTAAATTTTAAGTACGAAAAAATTGTATGTACAACAGTTAACTTTTCAGAAAATTAGTAATGCTGAAAAAAATAAATAAAGTTTTTACCATTATAACTTTTCATTTCAGTTTCAGAACCAGAAGAAGAGACAACAGAAGATGAGGAGGAAATAAATAATAAAGACAAGGAAATTGAAAATAAAGATATAGATAAAGTTATCGATATGGGCATTGAGAAAGGTGATGAGAGGAATATAGAGCCACCTGTTGATTGTGAAACCTACAAACTGAAAGAAATAAAGGACTTAGAACTAGAAAAAACTAAGTATGACATTTATTAATTGATTCTTCATTGACTTCAGGAGATTACTTATTATTTGCATTTATAGGTTTACATATTGATTGAATTCACTCCTTAATGAAACTTATTCCATTTATCTTTCATTCTAATCCTCTCTAGTTTTTAACTAGTGTTTCTAGATAAACTTAATTCCTTGGTCTTAGTTTTTTTTTCATTACGTATTTACTGATAATGTAACCATCAAATATTAAATTGTTGATAATAATTAAAAATCTGACTCTGGCAAATGGGTACATGGACACATTTTCAAACATAACACGCTCTGAAAATTCCTTAGGAAACATACATGGCTAATGTACTCTTGTCTCCTGGTCTGTTAGCTGTAATGCTAGAGACAATTCATTAGTAATGTAGATAAAGCCACAAAAGGACAATGACACACAGGTTTTGACTAAAACATTTTGCAGAAGGAAAATCAAGTCGAGGGGTTGCTTATTTGTAGTGAATGGTTAAAGACAGAACCACCTGGCGGTTTTAAAACTGACTCAGTTAGTGGTTTGGACCACTTACCGATTCGGTTTTCAAAATGCCTGGCAGTCAGTAGTTGAATGTTATTGCATTATTCTTAACAGTTGTAGCTGTTTAGTGAGCAGTTTGCCTACCATTTATTGAATCTTTTTATTATTATTTTTTAACGAACAAGGAAAAAATTCAATGCCGAAAAATTAATCTGCGAATCAGAGAAGTCTCCTGCTCTGTGAGACACGAGAACCACAGAACATAGTGATTCTTCTATTTGAAAACAATTCTTTCAAGAAATCGTTGACATGTTTGCAATTGAAGACATGATAGCAACAGAGAGGGATGAATTGTCTGAGTGAAAAGTTATTATTACAGAAACAAAAAAAATATGAGTAATATTACTTTACTCAAACCAATTATTTTTCTTGCAATACTATTACTTTTAGTTTGGATTATACGTTTCCTAAAATTTTAATTCTCTTTTTTGCCAACATATTAAAGTAAATCATGCTTTACTGTTTAATTAATTTAGTTTTGTTTTGATATTTTGTGAATGGAATTCAGTTTTACTTTCATATTAAGTTGTAAATATCTTTGTAAATAATATAAAATCACCACCAGAAATTTCCAAAGTTCCTGGAAGAATTAATTGGTTAGACATTTATTACAACAGAAGTGCTTCTTCTTTACTTATTTAAATGGAATAATAACAAAAATTTATAATTATAATTAAAGTCCATTGGGATATCTCATCCTAAGGATTGATAAAGTAACTAGATAATCTTATTGGAAATCAAAGTGTGTGCCAACAGCATGAAAAACGGCATTGATAATCGCTGCCGTTTTATATAATTTCATTTTAGCTTTGAGTTACTCTTGTGAGTTGGTATAACTTTAGGTTTGCAAAGTATCAATAGTTCCCAACATAATTCTTCTTACAATATCTTCTTCTTCGATGGCACTACAACTCGTGAAGAGTCAGGGCCTCCCTTTGTCTGAGCTGCCAGTCTTCTCTGTTTTGTACTGCTGCTCTCCCATTTCTAGTCCCCAGCAGATCTATTTTGGTTCCGGGTTCACCTTTTTCAAGACGATTTATCATCATTAGTTTCTCCTCCAAAGTTAAGGTAAGATGTTTTCTTCTTAAAGCTCACATTTGACATTAAGAAAATGGTTTAACACAAATTAAACTTAGGATGTTAATAGAAGTATCGAATGTGATAGAGTGTGTTGAAAAGCTAATAATAATAAATAAATAAATAATAAATTCTTGGAGAATAATCTTTTTTGTGTTTTCTTAAAACTCATGACTCATAGTTAATTATATTCTCAAAAGTGTAAACTGCTCCATCGTATTACAATAGAATTTCGCACTGAAGATCAATTTAATAAAAAAACTAATTGATATCCACCGATAAAGAAATTGAGAAAATAAATAGGCTTTGTATTCAGCAAGATTTTTTAAGCTTAACAACTTGTAAGATTTTTATAAAACAAACAATTTTGTTGAATGCATATGTATATACTACAAATCAAATCTTCAATTTTAATTGTTTAAGATCGATTTGGATTACAGAATTACATACTCCGAATTAGCCAGAGTCCATTGTACTTAGTTTTATCCTCACTGATTACTAGCCCTATCTTGCTTCCTTGGCATAATATAATTTGTAGGGCCTCCTTTAAATAAGTCTCATTTCTAGCAATCATAGTGATTTAGTAATCATCAGTGTATGTATATATTTGCCACATATTTTTTATTATAGTACCAGTTTTGATTACATCTTTTACTGCTTGGTGAAAGGCAATATTGAATAAATTCGTAGACAATGCATTGCCTAGGCACACATCAAAGTGGGCACTAAATTCTTCACCGTCATTCCTTCCCGCAATAACCTTGGAGTAAACATTATTTTAAGTCACTAGTGTCAGGTTTATCAGCTTGTGCCGGAATTGATTTGTATTTAATGTATTAAAGGTTTCTTGTTAATGGTATCTAAATTTGTAATCAACTAAGAGAAAGTGCAAGTGTATATTAAATTCCATAAATTTATTTAATGTAGTACCTATTTATAAATTTATGGAAGAGAATTGGGGGATGGAAGAGAATCTCTGTTTTTCTTTTTAAAGCTGAAATAAGTCATTAATGATTATAATACGTTCTCTTAATTTATATTTCAGGTATGAAACACTTGCTTTGAAGGAAAAACTTGAAAGTTTGGAAAAGAAAATCTTAGTTGGGGGTGAAAATTTACTTGAAAAAGCTGAAGTCCAGGAACATCTGTTAGAAGCTTCTGCAAAAGAATTAGAAGAAAGAGTCAAGCTTGAAAATGAACTACGAAACCAATTAGCTGAAAGAGAAGTATGACTACATTCTGGCTGTTTCATTAACTTTCTTCTTTTTCTTTTTTTATTCTAAAAAATCAATCCACGCTTCGATATTTACAACTTCTGCAACTCCTTGTTGCTCTTCTGATTCTTTTAACAATTTTTAGTTCTAAGAAATCTAAAAGACTGTTGTATTGATTTTTCTGTGTATTTTATACAGGTTTTTCCTTTACAAAAAATTATTGTTTATTTTAAAAAAAATTTATTAAAATTTTTATGGTGTAAAATGACCGTAAGCAGATAGGTATAAAGAATTAAAGAAAGGTTGATAAACTTTTGTACAATTAGTCGACATATTTATATATTTATACTTTGTTAACACTGGCTATATTCTTTTTAATGATTAAATAATTTCCGGAAACAACCTCCCTTGATATCAGGTGAAAAAATTATATATTTTTTAATTATTTATATTTTCCATTTTGTATGCAATATAAATTAGTGTTTCATTGCTATATCAGAGTTCCCTTATTATTTCATAATTTTGTTAGGCTGAGAGAATCGATATAGAAGAAAAATATTCATCTTTACAAGAGGAGGCTATTGGCCTGACAAAAAAAATAAAGAAAGTATCAGCATTATTGATAGCAGCTAAAGATGAACTTAAAGATCTGAGGCAGGAGAATCAAAGAGAAATGGAGGGGCTCCTCGACAATGTAAGGCAACTTACTAAAGAGTTAGCTCTTCAGGAAACTATTGAGAAACTCTTCATTCCTGACAGTTATCGGGTAACATATTTATATTATATATGTTAAAAACAAAATATGTGCTTGAATATTCCTTTTTATGTATACATGTGGCCACTCCTTAGAATAATGGCAGCTTAACAATAGGCTAATACCCACCAGTGACCAAGCATCCCTCTCTGGTTAGATATTTGTCTTAATTTCAAATACTGCATTTGAGAACTTGAGCCAGCAAGCAGACCTAAGCAGATTTGGGCTTTCAAAGCTAAGAAACTGAAAAAAAAAGTTAAGTAAAGGTGCGTTCACACCTTTACTTTGATTTGCATTGGCAAGTCAAATGCGAAGCCAAACGTCAAACATGTGAAGGGGGTTTACAGAAGCTTAGCAAACTAACCTATTCACATGTTACTGTTTCGGCTATTCCAACTTTTGTCAGTTGTTAATTTCAGCTTAAACTATTTTTATTTTATAAAAAAAACTTCAAAAGAAATATATAAAATAAAAACATATAAATATATAATTTATATAAATACACCAATATGTGGATACATAACTAGCGCTTATGTGGCACTTGCCGCAAGAACCGGATCAGACTCAAACACATAAAAGCCAAGCCGAGTCAAGCAAAAGTATCCCCTTTACAAGCTTGATTTGTTGTATATAAATAAGTAATTAAGATGTTTTTATTTTATTTATTTTTTTACACAAGTATTATAACTTGTAGGCCTCTCCTAAATGAAGAATATCTGCCTAACTTTCAACAGACACCTCCATAATGGAAAGGGTTGGGATTCGGTCTTATTATCTTTACATTACAAATCCGTGCTCAAGCCATCCTGCTAATTACAGTGGCTTCCAATGAGATGCAGACAAATAATAAATATTTTTTTAAACTTATTTGTAAATAAATATGGTGAGCTAATTATGTGCAATTAGAAAATCAAGGGGTTTGCATAATATGTATTCGTTCCCTCTGTGAAACCTCCTATGTGCCAAACACATGATTTTACAGTACAAACGAAAAACTGATTCATAAGCAATGCTATAAAATATAATTTTATAAAATTCTCTAAATATAACTGTGAAATCACCTATGCAAAGACTGTCTTAGAAATGTATCATGTGTAATTTCTAGTGGTAACTGTTGCAAATGCTTTAAAAACTAACAATAGGAGGATTATTTTTTATCAATTTAAATCATGTTACTATTTTTTAACACATGAATCTTTTTCATCAGCTTATAAGAGATAAAATATTGTTTCTCATAAAATCAAAATAACTTAACTGGTTTTTGGTTACACAGGAGGTTTCACAGTTGCAACAACGCTTGGGATTCTCTTAGGATCTTTGAAGGCTCTATAAGCTCTGATTATATGTATCTGTGTGTATCGAGAGAAAGAAGTAACTGAAACAATTATTATTATTATGATTGACTTATCACGCCAAAGTATTATAGTAAGCCACTCAATATTCAATTATGGAGAAATATAGTTGTGAGGGATGGTGCATACATACACACATACATAAAATAGGTATTTTAATAATATAAACCTTCAAATAATTGTTTAAATACTATTTTTAGGAGTTGATAGAAAAACATGCCCATTGGAATGAAGATATTGGTGAATGGGAGTTGAAGTGTGTTGCATATACTGGTAACAATATGAAGAAATCTGATGTGGTGGATTCATTTGTTGCAAACACCGAAGTAAGTCATCATCAGTTCAACTTGAAATGTCTGAAATGTTCATGAACATGACTAATCTGTTTGACTCAAAACTATTTTTTGTAGGACTTAGACATTACAAAAACATTCTGTTTTTATGTGGATTTGTTGTTTATAAAAAAATTAGCTAAGATGGAGTCAAAAAATATCACTGTTCTTCGGGAAATCGATAACATTTTCATGAAATTTATTTCCCGTGATGAGTATTTGACCTATTGTACATGAATAAAGAAAATAATCAAGAAAACTGAAGACAAATAATGGATCAATTCATTTCAGAATTATTTTATTTAAACAATTATATATATTTTTTAACTGTTGTATTTCTGAATTTGCTAGTGACTTATATTACTTTCAACACTAAACTTGATTAATAATGAATATTTATATTCACTAATGATTAATTTTAGTTCATTTTTTAGTCTTGATGATATATGACTTTTATTTTAGTTTGTGAATTTAAATACTTGTTAAGTTAAAAATAATAACAAAAAATTTTTATTTTCTTACTTGTCTAGAAGGAGATACCATTTACTTTATATAAATTATTTAGCAATAGACTATAAACCTCTTGGGATCTTGACAACTTTTCAATTAATTTATTTATGTATTAACAATTAGTGACAGTTAAAATCTCTAATTTGATTATCACTAGATTTATGCTTAATGCTAACTGATAATTTTGGAAGTAAAGCTGATTAAAGTTTGTTCCTCAAAAGATACAATGAAAGAGCCATTCTTTATGATTTTTATGAACAAATGATGCTTCAGATTTAAGATTTCAACAATGGTGTTACTTGTGGGAGATCTAAAGATACACTATTCTTTATTTATTTCTTAGTATTATTTTAAAATGTTCTTTACATGTTTGTTGTATATACTTTGACCATTAAACCATTGATGCTATGGGGTTTAAATAAATAATTTATAAAACCTTTGTTTGTTTTTCAAGATCTAGTAAAGTATAATTTACTCAAGGGGTAATGACATTTTTTAATAAATTACACTGGACAACAAAAAAATATTTTTTGAATGCTTCCAACAATTCATGAGTCCAAGTAAATACTAATTTTGGGTTGAGAAAAACGAATATGACAATGAAAAAATTTGATTGGCTTTAGTTTCTGCTATATACCTAGAATGGGCCGAAATATTTAATATTAACAAATTTAGGCAAAATTACAAATTTTATATCATCAACTGACAACATTGTAAGTCCATTTGAAATTTTTAAATGAAGGTTACATTCTATAAAATACATGGCAGGTTGGATCTGAAGAGTATAAGGATGTGATTTCATGACTTTGTTGTCTTTTGACATTTTTTCCCTATACACAGACCAACAATAATCCGCAAGCAATGCTTCATTCCAATGGCCCTGATATCTTTGTTCCATTAGAGAAATATCCTGATGGAATTGTTCTCCGTTTTTATAACTGAAAGCTCCACAACTAGGAGCGAAAAAGTAGATGGGAGTGGAGAAAATGGATTTTAAGTGACGTGTTGCATCCAAGTTGACGGTATTTTCGTAGAAGTATTATCACCAACTGAGCATAGTTATCATCTCTTTTGTTCCCCAAAAAGCCATGAATAACCCCCTTGAAGGCATTCCAAGCTTCCTTTTCTTTCCCCTCTAAAGTTCGGTCAAACACAAGATCTTTTACAAGTTATCGAATTTCTGGCCCAACAAAAACACCTTCTTTAACTTTTACATCACTCAATGTAGAAAATTTGTCTCTTAAATATCTAAAGGCTTCTCCTTCTTGTTTCATACTTTTGACAAAAGTTTTCATCAAACCGAATTTTATATTTAGTGGGGGAAGAAAAATATCTTTTGGATCAACGAGAGGATCGGAAACAATGCTTTTTCTTGCAGGCCAGTGTGTTTGAATATAATGTGATTTCCTAACCCTACTGTCCCACATACATAAAAAGCAGCAGTATTTAGTGTAGCCCAGTTTCATTCCTAAGAGTATTGACCTTTAGATCATAACAGATTTTCCTCTTGTATTCATTATATTTGATTGAGTTAAGGAGGACTTTCATGTTTGCATTAGTCTCCTTCATGTGAACTACATGGCCAACAGGAATAGAAGGAAGACGGTTACCGTATTACTGTGAAGTAATACAGCTTTCAAACTAAGCTTGGATGAATCTATGAATAGCCTCCATTCAGTTGGACCATGGTTCAAATTCAAACATTTCATAAAGCCATTAATGTTGCAGCATACAACAAGATTGTTTTTCTTCTCAAAAAAAGGCAGCAGATCCCTCTGACGCTACCTGTACTGTGATACACTGACATCACATTGGAGAAGATTCCATTGTTGTAGTCTTGACCCAAGAAGTTCTGTCTTCTCCTTTGACAAATCAAGTTCTTCAAATCAGGGTCATGAGATGTACAAGGCTTGTTGAGTTCTTCTTCGCTAATATCTTCATTTTCTACTTCATGTCCATAATTGAGGGGTGGAGTAGGTATTGGCAAGGTATCTGAATGTGGAATAGGTCGAATAGCAGAAGGAATATTTGGGTATTGAACTGTTCGTCTTTTCCTCATTGACAATCCAGACTTTATAGGTGGAGTCAAGCAGAAATAGCAGTCATTTATATAATTTGTAGGCTCCCGCCAAACCATAGGCACAGAAAAAGGCATGGATCTTTTTTTATTTTTTAGCCATTCTCTTAAAGTAACTGAACAAGAATTGTCTTGGTCAACCACCTTTATACCAAAATACTGCTGATAGGCAGTCTTAACAATGGGCTCAGATTGTGTTTATGATTCAAAAATGTTATTTCATCATTGTTGAACAGCGCTACCAACTTGCAGAAACGAAATTTCCCAAAAAGTGAAAATTTAGAATATAAAAATGACATGTGATTGTATATCAAAAGCAACAGCTAAATGATCATTTTTATGGTGATTTTTGAACTCAGCAGGTGAAAATACATATGAATTAGCTATTTTTCTGGCCGAAACAATTTCATTGTTGAACAGTGTTATAAATCAATGCTTTAAATATTAAATGTAAAACTATTCTGTCACTTAACTTTCAGTTAAGTACCAATATAAAAGCAAAAAATCTGTCAATATTTTCCAAAAGAACTCGTGTGGTTGTTAAATCTCTGTTTTGAAAAACTTAGGACACTGTAATTGCACATCTCCATAATCACTTTATGAAACTAAATTTGACGTTTTCAGTATTTATACAGTAATAGGTAATCCTTTTAAATATAAATGTTTTTTCAATTCTATTTATTTATTCATAAGCATTTACTGATGACATTTCTGATCATTTTATTTTAGTTTTTTGTTCCTGTTGGCACTGCATGCCATGTAGACCTTTGCTTCATATTGGTATATGATATTTTTACTGACATTTAGAGCTAGTGGGTGCAAAGATAGTTTGAGGGGGTCACCAGTCCCAAGCTGCATGTTTTCCATGGTGCAGTTACCAGCTACTCTTTGCTCAATAACCAGTCTTTTAGAGACCTACTAGACAGTGTCCTTCCTACATAAGTAAAATAAAAAACTCGGGTGTAAGGACAGAATGAACCAGTCAAGATCTATGGAATATAGACTGATCAGGATCGACAAGTCGTAGAAACCATGATTTCCCACAGCATTAGGCTTTGTAAAACTCCTTCAGACTATCTGTTCTGTCACAGGTTATAAATATATTTAAAAGTACTACATCGTAAAAAATGAAATAAAATAAAAATAAGTAAATTAATAAAAGAATTTACCTGAGGCAGGAAAAATTAAAGTTTAAAATAATGTCTTTTACAGATTAGTGTTCCTGATCTTTCAAAGGTGTACCTGTCATACAGCAATGATCGCATTGGAACAGCTAAACCTAGGTTAAAATCTGGAAGGCAATATGTTTACAATTGATTGTTTAAAGAAATTGTAAAATATTTGTTTAATTTGCTTGTGCTATAGAGTTTTATATTTGGCATCTTTGATCCCAAAAAATGGAGTATAATTTGGTTTTGCAGAACACACCTCACTCTAGATTTATTTTTGTTATTTCTGATATTATTAAAGGTTCTCATGTCACTGCTTTCAAGCCTTAAAACATCTGGGTCATTTTTGGCAGATTATAAATTATTTTGATTGTATTTAGGACTCTGCTTTCATATTCACTATGGAAAGTGAAGTTTTTGAAATCTGGCCTACAATCGTTTTGTTTTAGGGTTGATCGATTCTTTAAAATTGTTGTTATAAACTTTATTTATTTACTTTGAACTTTATTGTAGGTTGGAATAATGCTAAATATTTGAATCATCAATGTAAAAAACAAAACTGTAGGTTACTTATAGGAAATTTTCAATTTTTTTTTTTTACTTATATATTTAAAAATTAAGTGAAGTATTCTGGGATAGGCTATTTAGTTGAGAATCGACCCTACTGTATTTAGAGAATCGATCTGGTGTTTTAGTGATAATTGTCTTTTTGACAATAGAAGAAAAATGTCTATTATATTATTAATCAATATAGTATTTTGAAGTTTTGTCAGTACATGAATGTTTTCCAAGTCATTTTGATCTGAAAAAAGTCATTTAAACCCATTAAAGAAAAACATTATTGTTTAACTTCAAATTGTTGTTTTTTATATGCCACATTTATACACCGTAAACCCTGGTTGAAATCGACCCTGCTATTCATTAACTAAAATGATCATGCATTTTTTTTATCCTAAGACACAGTCATGGATTTAACTTAGCAACAATAAATTAATAGAGTTTTAAGGTGGCTTGTGTTTGAAACATACTTATAATTATTTATCTTTTGTTATTTTACTGTTGTCTAAAATTATTTCATAATTTCAGTTTAAACAATTTTATTTGTTTGTGTAGATTTTTAAATTATACCATGCACTCATTAAGTAACTTAAATGTTGTTAAGTGCCTAGGTTTCATGTAGAATAATTATATTTTATGTTCAGCCTTTTAGCCATAATTATTTAGATTGCTGAGCAGTTACCAATTGCAATTTAAACATCTGATTGGCCTTAAGATGTGTTATCGTTAATAGTAAGCTACTTTTTATTTTTTTGATGTTTAATAAGTACGATTCTTTGAATGTATGATGACTAGTGTTATTTATATGCTAAATTTGAAAACTCAATTGGGCATTATAGTTTATAATTATTTAAATAATTATTATAAGATTATTAATTTTTGCCAAAGCTGTTTTAAGCATTAAAAAAAAATGAATTCAAGGAATATTAGCAATATATTTTCTGTGGTGAGCAGAGTTGATTTAGTTCATTCAGAATCAGGCTGTAAATATAATAGTGTTTTTATTTTTTCCATTCACTCAATTCAATTTAATATGGTGTATTTTTTTTATACTTGTTTATAAACAATAAATAAATTTACAATTCATAAACTATAATTGGTACAATAAGGGTCTATTATTATTATTTTTTCTTCAATGGAACAATGGATCATTTTTCATTCATGCCCTTAGGTTATGATTTAGTAAGGTCATTCAATTGCTGAAAATACGCTATTAAATTTAAAAAAAATTTCTATGTTTATTAATTTTTTTTTTTGATAAAGTGAAAGTTACTTAGATCAAGGTGAATTAATATTAACAATAAAATAAAATAGTTCAGTTCATCCAGAATCAGTAGATTTATATTTTATTTGTTGAATACCTCCTTATTTATAGTATTAAACCAATAGACTTTAAATTGTGATAATAATAATAAATTTTCGGCTGATTTTAGTTTAGTAATACAATTATTGTTGTAATTTAAAATTTCCTGTAATATTTCCATTTTCATTTATGTTTCCTTGTTACCATTATCATAATTTAGATTACAAATAATATTTTTTATTAGTTTAATCTAAGTTATTGCTATTCCGATTATGACAATTCATTAAATGTGCTGTGATATTTATGATTTTATTCTAGTCTTACCGATATATTTATTTATTTGATTCATTGTATTTATATTGTCTCTTTATAACTTATATTGTATGATTTGAAAAAGGGCCAATTCACAATAACCTTTTTTTTAAATTTGAATTTCATCCTTAATAACTTCTATAGAAATTTTTTATTTGTTCACTGTGGAAGAATGAATTCTTTATAATTAGATTCAGTATATTTTTTAAAGAATGCCAGTATGAATTAACACCACATATTCTTTGAAATTAATACATATTATTAATATATTTGCATTTATTTTGCTGCCGAATTGCTTTGCTATGTGTTAACGTTTAGTTGTAAAGATATTATTTTCATGATTCTTAACTACATATACATTGGTAACCCACCAAAATTAGTATTAAATGCTTAAATATATTTTATTTATGTCTCCTAAGCTCCTATATTCAAAATATGTCAATTATCCAATAATTTGTTTCAAGTGATTATTATACAATTACTTTATTGTTCAGTGATTTTTATTGTACAGTTCTGTTTATTGTTCAAATCCTATCACAGTATAAATTCCCCTTCTCATTGAATTATTTTCTCTATATAAATTATTAAAATAATTTTGAATACTATATCAATATTTTATAATGGTATATAATAAACTAATGTCTCAGTGTACTACATTATTTTGTAAACAAAAGTTTTGTATCCTTATATAGTTGTGAATATATAGCATTACAATATATAATTTCAGAATTGTTTTAGTGCATTCTTCACTTAATTGAAATTTATTTTTACCTTTGAGTAACAAAAATTTAGATGAGGTAGGGCAATGTGGGACAATTGCGTTTTTGGGGTAAGTGCATAATTGTCTTGTTAAATCCAAACCCTATACTGGTAAGAGCTGTCCTTCACGTAGCATGAAGCCTAAACAATGATGTATCAGAAATACGCCACGAAAGTTCGCTAAGGTTAACGAGTATTAATGAAGTTTAGCGAGTTGTAAAAATATTAGTTCCAACCTGTTGTGTCTTTCCACTTTTGCAGTACCTACAAGTAGGTTTTTTTTTTTTTTTGTTTTTGCCATAAGTGGATCCTAGGGGATCTGTCCTTCAAAATACTTTGTGATATCCATTTCTTCTTGTCATTTTTCTATTCGCAGTACCCCCGCAAAACATGATTGTAGGGGCAAGTGCAGTCCTCTATTGTATGACAACTATGCGTGGTGTACACTTACCCTTACTATCATGTTTTGTTGAGGCAACTAGTGACTAGAGAAGTGAATCAAAAATTGTTTTTTTCAATACATTTATTCAATTATATTCCACATCCCACTTTCATAACTCAATGAGATTGTGAATTGTGAATCTCAGACAAGCTTTAACTTTTTTTGATGATTATACCAGTACAATAATCCTCCGAAAACCAAACTATTTTGTACTTGCCCCAAAACCGCGCGTGGTATAAATTAAATTCACAGTCTTGTGATTATAATGAATTTTACTGTTTAATCAACAAGTATCTTCGTCTTGATATAGTCAGATTCATGAATGGTGAACTATGTCTCCATTATAAATTATTCTTTGGAATACAT
The DNA here is from genome assembly GCA_948150685.1 of Rhaphigaster nebulosa. NCBI lineage: Eukaryota > Metazoa > Arthropoda > Insecta > Hemiptera > Pentatomidae > Rhaphigaster > Rhaphigaster nebulosa. The sequence continues at coordinate 70,168,921 of OX411310.1, forward strand.
TTTTGTATTGGTATCTTTTAGTGGAGAGAGTTTGCAATCATTGTTTTTCATATATGGAAATTTATCTTGCTTATCTTAATTTTTGAAATATGTGACTACCAGGACCCTCTTTACAATAGTTTTATTGGTCTTCAATTATAATTAATTGTAGTTGGTGCTATCCATTCTTTTATGTTGTGCTGATGAATTTTGGCTTGCAGGCTTTGCATTTAAACATCAACGCCATGATTTCATTGTGTAGAGAGTCAAACCGCTCTCCACCGAAACTATTATCAGGGTGTCTCCTGAAAGATAACACAATGATAGGGAAGCAACTCTGAAACCATCTGGACTCTATTTTATAATAAAGTATACACACAAGTGGTAAAAGTACTGTAATTGAAGTTACAGGTCACTCTTCGTCATTAGATAATAATAATTTTATTCAATTCTTTTTTTAATTTACTGTTTTTTAATATAACTATTTTAAACGTTAGCGTGTTTCAACATTTCACAGTGTAAGTCATAGGACCACTTGTATTATACCTTATAGGCACCCACTGTGTCATAGTGACGGCTAACTCTTCTGGCATTGAACATCTTAGTTAAAATCAAAATGTTAGACCTAAATTTAATGGTTTCCTTTATAGGGCAAAACACAAGGTGGTGGAGTTGTGATCTTATTTAATTAATCCACACCTTTTTGCCTGTTATTTATGATCAATAATAAGGCTAGGGAAAGTCTGTATAAAATGTTAACCATTGATTTGTAAGGGAAATTTTTTTTTTAATTAGTGAGTGAAAAATATATGTTATGTTGGTCAATTAACTACATATCAATGCCCATCTTCTGCATAGCGGATAATGGCTTCTTGTAGTATTTTCTACCTAAAATAGAAAATATCAGCCTTTATTATATAAAATTTTACAATTGGGTCACATTATCAGTCTCTGCACCCAAATATACCCGAAGGTCACTGCAGTAGAACTCTCTAGCGCCATTTGTGCTAACTAACTGGTTTGTAATCAATTGCAAGACTGGTATTAATTGCAATTATTAATGCTTTAATTATATTTTATTTAAAATTATTAGTGGACTAAGCTTCAGCTCACTCAAGAATTAAATAAAACCCCAACGGAACCTTTCATTTGTTGGGGCCTTAACCTAATTTCAAAGATTACTGCTTTAATTAGGTCACAGCTAGTGGGAAGACCTTGAGGTAAGTCCCAGCCCATAAACTACCAGGGATTGTGAAGTTTTACCTCTGAAACCATAGGAACATGGCAATCAGACCTCATCTGCTGCGATTAAAACGCAGATGTGGGAAAAGTAACGTCACATCATTGACTACTGAGGAGTTCCTACGATATATGTTCCATTCATGTCTATCAAAACTGTTGTCAGCCGCGTGGGTGGACAGTTTTAGCGAAATCCTACCTTTAGGATCCTTTGAGAGGGCGCATACGCATTTTTTTTCGGAGAGGATTTGATAAGAAGAAGACAAGCAATCACTTAAGTGTCTATAATCGCTAAATCGGGCTAAGTTTTAAGGATTTGAATGAAAATTGGATCAAACATTATTATTAAAAATACAAAACTTATGAAAATCATATTTTTTCCAAAAATTTCAGAGAAGGAGGGACCCTCTGATCCTGCGGACATCGATTTTCCTTCTTTTTTTAAAGTGTACTTCGCAGATACCTAAGATTTATTAATCACACTGTTTATTTATGGAGTTTATTCATATTTCATTATTATCGTTGCACGACCATGCTGTGCATATTTCCGTTAAAATTCTAAATGACCAGCTATTGTTCCAAGGGACACGTTTGCGTTTTATACCTTTTTGATAGCTTATATTTTAGAATTTTCCAATACACTTATTCTATACTATATCTATTGAGCTAGCTCTAAAAACTTAATACGTTTTAAGAGACTTATATACAATCTTTATCGGCCTCTTTAATACTCCTTTATGGTCGTCGGTGACACAGTTACTCTATTAATTTTTTATTTTATTTCTCGAGCCAAAAACTAACGGAAACAATTCTTACATATTTTTATATCATAACGAAAAATCGCCCAATCTGAATTACTTGGCGCCTCCTGAAAATTACACACCATAAGGACGGTTACTGGTGGACTGCTTGGTCAACGGTCATTTCCTCTATCCCGCTCCTATTTTCCGATGAAGAGTACTTTGCATTAAAAATCAAGTGACTGACTCTATATCAACTCCGTTCAATATCCAATCGAGTGCCTGCTTGCTTGAAAGAAAGAAACAACGATAGCATGGCATTTCGATGTGTTTCTACTACATGAAAGAGGGCACCGCTGGACGACATGAACTTTAATTTCAGAAACTATGCAGCCCACTTTTCTCCTATTGCCAAATGTTGAATGGATCATTGCTGGCGTCAATGTCAGACTTTGGGAACCAGACATTTTATCCGCCGGTGAGGTACTCAGATGTGCCAAAAACCTATCTAATAGATTTCTTAAGTTTCTATTCTCCGTTGAAGTTAGCTTCCTCTAGTAAGTGCCTCTACACTATCATCCTCGGTGACGTTGGCAAGACACCAAACGAAATTAGGTCCCTTGTATCCCGACAACTGGTTTTTATCCTTCTATTTTTTTCAGTTTCAAATTCCCTCGCCACTCAACAACTGGTGCTCTGGGCAAATGCCCAGTTTGTTCGTTTGTTAAATACTGCTACGGGGTCCGCTTAATACTGAAATATTTTATTGCCAGCATTCACAGATCACTATCCTGCCAAACCGGAGTAGCCTGGCTCTTCCTACATCCCAAGGATGCTCTATCCAATGCTTGAGGCCCTTCATAACGCAGGACTTCGGGTTACCCTCAGGGAGACCCTTCTAGCAATTTCCTGGACCTCCTATGTGGCGGTCTCGTATACCTTTTCACAGTTTTTGAAACACATCGTACTGCCGTAAAAATATTACCGTTAATTTTATGACTTCATAGTAATCTGTAATTTGATCGCATTAACTTTTTAGAATGGAGAAAATCTTTCTTCATTTTTTTGTTGTTAATAATCTTAATTTTTGGAAAGTAAAATTGTCATTTAATTATGATTTGAACAAATTTTACATGTATTTTCAATACCTGTCCTCAGGTATACCTGCCGGCCATAGGTATGGAAAGAGCAATGCAAGGTGAGTAAATACTAAATATTTAAATAGGACTACTATATAGTAAATTAGATTTGTGAACTTGAAAAGGGAGATCGGACGCCTTCGGGTAAGTTTGGCGGCCTTCGGTTGACCTCGGGGGCAAGCTCAAGGCGTCACCGATAGTGCGCCCCAATTGTTAAGTTGTACCATAAAAACAAAATGTCTTCCACTAAAATGAGAAATAAACAGTCTAGTACCTCTATTTTAACATGCGATATAACAAACTTTACAAAATTCAACACATTCACTTTATGGAAGAAAAATTGTTTTGTTGTTGACTCATAAATTGAATGATTTCATTGGATACCAGAATACTTGATGGCTTACCATAAATTGATTAAGAAAATTTGGGTTTCAAAAAGTGATATCCCTTTTGATTTTTTTCAAAGGAGTTAAGGTAAGGTCTGTCACGGGATCCATTTACCTTAAAACGAAAAAGTAGCAGACTACCTAGAAAACCGAAATTTGACCGAAAACCAGAATTGGACATGGTTCAATACTACATACTTCCATACACTACGACTGATGGAACGGAATCGGTCATTTAGTGGTTGTTCAAGACGTAAAGCCAACCTTTACGTCTTGAACAACCGCTAAATGAGGTGGAATTAAAACTCATAAATAATGAAGAGACTAAAATATTTTCAACAGAAGTTTAAGAACGAAACTGAACGGCTCTTATGATATTTAATATCACTGACATCCTCATTTACAACATTACATTACAAACCAAAGCAATTTTATTTAGGGATTGATAAATTATTTGCCACTTCTATAATTTTGTTTTATTGAAAACTAGTTTCGAATCTTATAAATTCATCTTCAGTTCTAAAAACACACAAAAATTCAAAAATTAGCAATTCAAAATATAGTTTGGTATTATTATACATATTAAATTAGATATAATATAAATCAGTATTATAAAACATTTATGAATTACGCATTTAAGTAAGACAAGAAATCAAATACATGTTGGTACTCACCAAGGTTTAAATGGATTATATCAAACAGAAAAGTTTGTATTGGTTTCTTCTAGCACTGAACCAACAATGAAAGAAAGTAAAGGAATGGGCCTATCTTCGAGGGTTGTTGAATAGATATTATTAATTGTCTTTTTTTTGTATTTGTTTTTTTTTAAATATGATTGCTAGTGGATTTATTGTACCCGTTATTTTTCGCTATGGAATATATTATTTCAATTTCTTTATTATAGTTCTTTTCATTTAATGGTACGTTCAAAAGACGGTGAATCATGCTATTAAAGGCTGCGAGTTCATGTGCTATCGGTCTCTTAGCTTTATAACGACATCCGTGTGGGTGGGTTTCCGGTAAATTCCAAATTCATGATGTTTGTTTTTTTACTGAGATTTCTAAATCTAAAAAGTTTATGGTTTTGTTTTTTCCAGTTCTACTGTGAATAACATTCGAAACTAGTTTTCAATAAAACAAAATTATAGAAGTGGCAAATAATTAATCAATCCCTAATTAGATTGATCCTTCTATACCATCATGCGGATGTCAATAAAAGCAATTTTATTTAGTTTTATCAACAATTTGAAATAAGATATTAATTGTAAATGTATGTTTGCCATAAGAGTAAGGAATTAAATGGTTTTTGATTTACAAACGACAAGGTAGTTGAGAATTCTTTATTTGGAGATCTATAGAAGACCTACACCAATTTTCAAAGAAGCAATGACCCTGGCTTGACCTTGCGGCAAGAAGTGGAACTAAAATACCAAGCTTCATCATTCATTCAACATGGACTCTCCAAGTAAGTATGTCCTTCATTACTAAGTATCTGTCTAGGCATTTGATATAAGTTAAACCATATAATATGATTTAATGTTGTATTAATCAATTAATTATCTAAAGAAGTATTAGAACCGTTCTAACCTTTCATTAGTAAGGCAAGCAAAACCTATCAGTAATGATCTGGTGGGGTTTCTTTCACCCCAGCCTTGTTTTGTTTGACACTCCTTTCTTTGGCAGTTTTATTAAATATCCATAAAATTTGATTTAATAGACAAATCTTATTGTAAGCTTTTAATAAGTATTCACATTTCCTTCTCCCTATTCAATATAAAAAATATTTTTCGACTCGAGTTAATAATAATTTTATATCAAAATAAATATTCAAAGTTATAGAAATATTCTTCAATTAAGATTGATAAAATTTACTGTCTTATTTTCTCTTAAATAAATTTACCATAAGTATATTGGTTTGTTTTATTTAACCCTGTACAGGTCGTACCCTCCATACTAAAATCATAGGTTGTATAGCATCTGACAGACACCAATGCTGTTAGAAGAGATTAATATATATATGTTGAACATGTTGAACAACCATTATGACATCTTTATTTTAATTTTCTCTCATTGTGTGGGTTAATTTATCTTGTCACAAAACCTTTCGGCTGTGAAACATTGTGATTGATGCTTCAATAAATATATTTTGTTTTTTTATTGAACCTTATTTTGATGTTTTACTTTACAGCTCCTGGTGCAATGGCTGAAGCTACTGGTGATGTCGTAAAGGAAGAAACTAACCGACTTAATAATGAGGGTATGATGACGCATCAAGCATATTTTATTATTCATCTCTTTAATTTGATTACTTTAAAAGTTTATTTTTCTCTTGTGGACTGTTCTCATTTCCCCACTTGTGGGCGAGTTATAATTTAATTTCTGGCCACCTACTTTTCAGTAGGAGTTTTAACTACTCCGTGGTAGGAGTTAGACCAATACCCCATTGATTAGGGAAGTTCTAAAAGTTTATGACTGAAAAAAACTTTGCTTTACTTTTTATTCTAGTCAGCAATCTTCTTGCTTTACACTTAAGCTTCAGAAAGTTTATAGTACAGGAAGGCAGATTGTTAGAAGCTGAATTTACACATATTGTTCTATAAGTTTTAGTAATTTATTTATTGAAAAGTTAAAAATGATTCAGAAAATTCAAACTAATATTCAATTGAGATATATAAAAATCTGGTGCGGTGCGCACATCACAACTTTCCCTTACCGTCCTATAATAATTATCTTTTTAATACAACTTTAAAGAGTTCACATAAACACTGCTTCTAATAAACTTAGCAGCATACACATCTTCTCCTTAAGTACAATAAAAAAGTTTTAAACAATTTTAGTACAACAATCCTGCACATTACCTATATATATTAACTTTGTCAAGTTGCAAATATATTTTAAAAGTTTCGGGGTTAGTTTCTATGGAAACATTTTCTTTCCATTAAATAATATAAAAGTGGAAATTATTAAGTTAATTTCCGCTTTTGTATTCTTAAATTACTTCTGTTTACAACAGATTGGCGGATTGGTGGGAGGAGGTTCGGTCGCATCCGCCTCCTTTCGGATGCGCTTGCTTATCCATCTAGGGTCTTGTGCTCCTCATAAAATACACTGTATCTTTGCTCATACTGGTACGATTTTGATGATGCTTTTTTTGTTTTATAGATAATTTAATAACCTTATTAACCCACTTCCGGTTAATCCAATGCGCTGCATATTTGCTAATACCGGTGCAATTTCGATGATTCTTTTATTGCTTTTTTAGATAATTTAATTACCTTTCATACAATTCACCGTAAAATGCATAAGTTTTAAGCTATGTGCAAATAAAATATTCTTTTCAACATAACTTTTTTCCCTGCAATTCCTCGGTGATTTACTACATAAATGAAAAGTTAAAGGCCTTTATGAAGAATAATTTAGGCAAGTTTCATCAAAATCATTAGAGCCGTTTTCGAGCAAATTGTAAAAAAGTAATCGATTATATAAAGTGACACTTCCGGTTAATCGATTTTGACGAAAAAGTTACTGTAACATCATAGCCATATACCTAGGTTAAATACGTAATTTGAGTATCGTACGACTTTTCGTTTTTGAGCTAGACTGTTTACATACACACAGATCATTTTGCGAAAATTTTCACGATCGCAATACTTCCCCTTTCTATATACTCTGTATATAGGTAAGGGAAAGTAAAAATTAACTTTTCAATTTAGTTTGTCTTGGTTAATAATTCTTAGTACACTGGACACCAATATAAAATGACGGTACAACTTTACAATCGGGATGCCTTATCACTGCCTAGGGCCGAACTTACCCGAAGGTCGCCGCACTACCACTCCAGCACCAATTATGGTAATTAACTGCTCTGTATTCAATGGAATTATTAAAATTATTACTGCTTTAATTAGATATTATTTAAAATTATTAGTACTGTCAACTTCTGCTCACTATGTTCGCCCAAGAGATAAAAAAAAACAACAGATCCTTTTCAGTTGATGTTGGAGCCTCGCTATAGTCTTGTTTATTACTACTTTAGTTTGATCACAGCAGTCTACTTACGCTCGCTCAAGAGATATACAAACCCCCAAAAATTCTGTTGAGGTTGGGCCCTTACCCTAATTTAAATTATTACTGCTTTAAATTGTTACTACTTCCCCATATCACCGGAAGTTGACAGCACTAATAATTTTAAATTATATCTAATTAAAGCAGTAATATTCCAATGAATACGAATTTTAGTATTGAATAGAAAGCACTGAGTAATCACAAATGGCACTGGAGATTAGTAGTGTGGCGACCGTTGGGTAAGTTCGGCTCAAGCCAGTGGTACCACCATAGTGATACTAACAGTGATACGCGGCCTGATTGTAAAGTTGTACCATAATGACGTCTGGTTATAGAGACAAACTGGCTATAATGACTAAATAATCACGCCTCTTGGACTAGGCATACCTTTCATATGCAATTTTAAATGGATATAACAACGTAGCTTGTAACAACATTTCAATCATAGCGACTTGTTTTTAATTTAGCTGGGGGTAAAAAAATAGGTTATAATGGCGTAGCAGTGGAAAAGGGATACTGCTCTAAATGTAACGAACATTGTAAATATTTTCAAGATAGGAGATGAAAAACTTCCAATGGAAAATTATTTGGAATCAATTTGTACTTTACAAATGTTTTTCTAAGATACAATGACCTTCAGAGCAACATCTTAATAAGATATTAAGGCTAAAATATCGTATCAATATTATATAAACAAATATTTGAAGCAGTCATCCGTAACTGATTTTTTTTTTATGATCTACAGGTAAGAAAAATAATATATTAGCTCCAAACAGTTCTGAGTTTCAATTTCAACTGATTTACACTCTTCATAATAAGCTCCGGTTCGCCCCTCGCCCTTGAGGCGTCAATTAAATAATAATGATAAGAATAAATAATTATCTGCCTGTCTCGAACCCAGGACTGAGAGCATGGTAACACAATGCCTTACCACTGAACTACTCTGCTCCCCAATTTCCTAATATTTTGTTTTATTATTGGAATTTTTAATAAACCAAGACAATATTTAAAATTAATATTTATTATTTGAACACAGAATAAAATGCTAAAGTTTGAAAATAAAATATTAATTTATTATTTAGGTCTATCCATATTCGTATTCCCTTTCTGCGTTAAGCTCTGCTTCGGCAGTTGGCCAGCAATACGCTTTTTATGGATTGGAAATCACTATCACTGCATAGAATAAAGTGCCTCCTTACTGGAAAAAATTGAACCAATCTCAAATGTTCCACTATCACAAAGGTTTATTAAGAAACACATCGATGTGGTTTTTATGTTGACTTGACGATGGTATTTATTTATTAAGATCGGGCTGGAAGAAGAAAGTTGGGACCTCAAAAAAAGACACTTCTCTTTCTCAATCCACGCATAAATTTTAAACCCTCTAACACAATTGAAAGGGGTGGGGCTGTAGATGTGCAAATTCATTCTCAAGTGTCTAAATTATACATTTTATCTTAAGCTAACCAAATACAACATTTTAGAGTTCAAATTTTGTTTAAATTTAATCCAATAAATTGACGATAAGCGCCTTGAATTGTGCATTTCACAGCCTTGAATTTTTTCATGTCATATCGCTGTACACCTTGTTTCAGCTGTGAAAAACTGATTGATGCTTTAAAAATATATTTTGTTGTTTTATTGAACTTTATTTTGATGTTTTACTTTACAGTTTCTGGTACAATGGCTGAATCTACTGGTGTCATAAAAGTAGAAACTAACAGACTTAATAATGAGGGTAAGATAATTGTCTCAAGCATATTTTTCTATTCACTTTTTTAATTTCATTACTTTTAAGGTATCATTTCTTTTTCTCTTGTGGACTGTTCTCATTTCTCCTCTGCCATATTCTTGTGGGCGAGTTATAGTTTAATTTCTGGCCACCTACTTTTCAGTACCACTGTTTTTTATTTCAATACTAGATTAAGAGTTGTAAGTATGCTAAGATCAAAGATATCGGTAAACAAATAAAAATATTTGCAAGTAAAAAATAAATAAAAAAATTGCATATCAGCAGCCTTTTTTACTTCTTCGTATGCTGTAAAGGAAGTATTGTAATCGCGAAAATTTTGGTTTTCAAATCTCAACGGAAATATCCATTTTGACCATCCCTGAATCCAGTTTGACTAGTTTCGTCGCGACTTTCGTACGTGGTATCTAGCATAACTCTAAAGCCATAGAAAGTTAAAATTTTGTATTTAGTATTATTGTAAAATCTAGTTGAGAACCTCCCTTTTTGGTTACTGCAGGATTACCGGAAATGGTACTTCACTTGAAGGTCATTATTGATTCTCATCAAAAATTTTATTAAAATATGTTGCAAAACTTCTCAAATTGGGTATATAGAACTTACATATTCATATAAATAACATAATAAATTTTGTTTTAAATTGGCAATCCGGAAGTGGTACTTTACTTGAAGGTCTTATTACTTTCATCAAAAATTATATTAAAATATTGTGTATAACATCTCAAATTTGGTAAATTAGACTATAAATTTTAAGTTTTAAAATTGAGTGTAAAATACTTGTTTTTCCTCCCCATTTGTGAGCTTAACAAGTCTGTTGTTGAGTGCCTACAAGAAAAAAAAAAAAAAAAATTTCAACCTTTAGTTAATTTGAGCTACAAGTCAGTGTAAAGTATATAATACATTTTCATAACCAGCACATTGAAATAAATTTATAGTCTCACTTTTCATAAGTATGGATAAATCCTTAACTAATCGGCTTAATTGAATTATATTATGCAATTAGAATTATATACTTTAAGTTCAGGAGAGCAATAAACAAAATTTATTGATGAAGTGATTCAATAATGCTTCATTGCTGGAGGTGATGACAGGAGTTCTTAACTTGATAATAACATTTTCACTTATTTTACTTGATCAAACTAAAATAAAACAAATATTGTTTCTGCAAACTTTCTTATTCTCCAATGTTGTAAAACTTAAATTATCATAATCTTTTTTGGCACTGCAATCCACATGGGATTGGTTAAGACCTCCTGTAGCATCAGTCGCCAGTCATTCTTGATCTGAGCAACCGATTTCCAGTTTCTAATACGAAGGATAGATCTTGCATCAGCCGTCACATCATCAGTCCAATGCAGTTTGGGTCTTCCAATTGATCTTCTTCCGAATAGCTGTTCAATGAGTAGCTTCTTTGGAATTTTGGCTATCAGAAATCCTGGCCACATGGCCAATCCAGCTGAGTCGGCCAATCTTAAGGAATCTTACAACATTACTATCCTGGAACAGTTCCTGCAGTCCTGCATTTGTTCTCAGTCTCCACTCTTGGTTCACACAGACTGGGTCAAATATTTTGCGAAGGATCCGGCGTTCGTATCTTTGTAGGACCTGCTCGATGGTTCTTGATGTCCAACATTTTGAGCTGTAGATTAGGACTGGTCTTATTAATGACTTGTATAAGCGCAGTTTTGTTTTTCTGGGAAGGAATTTGCTTTTCACGTGTCTCTGAAATCCAAAATAGCACCTATTGAACACCATTATTTTTTGGTCTATTTTAAATCGCATGTCATTGTTGGAATTTACCAAAGTATCTAGACTAGCAAATTCTTCCACCCGTTGGAAGGTAAACTCTCCTTTTCGAATGTTTGTAGCAGTCCTTGTTTCATCACGAACACCCGCCTTCATATATTTGGTCTTGGTTTGGTTTATAATGAGACCAAGCCTTGCTGCAGCTTTTTCAAGGTTAAGGAAGGCAACGCTTAAGGCTGCAAAGGATCTATCTATGATGTCTAGGTTATCGTAGATAGATCAGCAAAGCCCAATATCTGTGAAGATCTATTTAACCCTTTCGCTGCTATGAGCTTCTATAGTAGTCTGGCGGTTGCAGTGCCCTGTGTGCTATGAGCTTCTATGGTAGTTAGTCTTGTTTTGCGCCTGACTGCTACTAGCTTCTATATTAGTTCTTCGACTATCGCCATCTGTAGACTATTTAAAGAAGTAGCAATGCCCTTCAAAGACGACAGAGGGCGTGGGAATTCATTTTTGTCATTTATAGCTTCCTTCTACTCGGCCAACCCTCGTACCTGCTCTGTCCCTTTTTTTATTACCATATACGGTTTGTCTTTACCTGACATTTTCCCTATTCTCTTCAGTATATTTTCTGCTTTGGTAGTGAATAGTTAAGTGCGTAAATATGTCAAAAAAATTTATTCGAAAGAAGAATTATGAGAGCTTTTGGCGGGTGCGAGTGAAAGTCTTCTTCAGATTACGACGAGGAATATGAAGATAGATCCCAAAATGTCTCTGTTGGAGAAAGGCCTGGAACTAGTGGGGTTTCAAGGCAATTATCTTCTGAGGAAGATGATAAAGATAAATGATATATATATAATGATAAATGCTAAACGCAAAAAGTATTCCGCACACGGGGCACTGCAGGCGCTAGACTATCCCGCACCACCGTATCCTCCCATCGCACGATTATTTCGCAGCTAAAGGCTTAAAATAGTTCCTCCCACTTGTAAATTAGGTCTTCTTACTGCAATCTCCAGAGCAAAGTTAAACAGGACGCAAGCTAGGCTGTCACCCTGTCTGAGGCCTTTGTATGACATGAAGCACTCAGACATTTCTTTTTGTATTCTCACCGTATAATGTACCATTTTAATAGTCATTCTCACGAGGCTAACTATCTTCCTTGGAATATCAAGCTCTACCATGGCCTCATACAATTCCTCCTGTGTTACACTATCATAGGCTCCTCAAAAGTGTATGAAAAGGTGATGGGTCGGAATAGCAAATTCTCTAGTCTTTTCCAGCAATGTTCTAGTCATTGGTTGCTTTCCCTTTCATGAAGCCAGTCTGATATGGTCCAATTACCTGCTGTGCAAAAGGAAGCTGTCATTGAAACTTAAATTATAATGAATGAAATAAGTGGGAAAGGAACAACCAATACTATAAAAAACCTTTTCCATACAAATGTCGTAGTGCTTGAAATTCTTAATAAAATGCTGAACATATTCTTTGAACATTAAGCTCATTACTCTATTCCTAAGTTTTACTTCATTACTCTATTCCTAAGTTTTACTTCGAGCCAGAATATACCAAGTTACCAATCCATCTTTTTTCCTATTATAATATGTAATAATATAATTATATATATTTAATTTGTTGACCCTTCTCAATGTTTTTGTAATTATTTCAAGCTTTAATTTTAAATAAAAAGAACAAAAGCTTTAGCAATGATTTGAGTAGAAAACAACATTTATTTTATCACAAAAATATATATATATTTATATATGGATATATATACATATCCAACAAGATGGCAGACCAAGTGAATGGTATCAAATATGCTCTGCAGACATTAAAAGAAGTTTTAGAATACAAAGTATTACGGACAGACTTAAAACCTAAGGTGAGCCTTGCTATACAACAATTAGAGACGTACATTGATAATTCTGAAAATTTAACACTAAATGTTACACACGCTCCCACGTGTCAAAATCTAGCCTCTTCTTCTCCTTCTTCAATCTTCTCTGATATTGCGAAAAAAACTGTTTACAGAACCCTAAAACGGCCCTCTTTTAAAGCAATGATAAAACCGTCAGAAACAGTAACCCCTCAAGAAATGGTTTTAGTAGTGAACCCGAAAGATTTGAAAATAAGTTTCGAAAAAGTTTCAGAAACTAAAACCGGTTCCATGATAATACATATGTTACATCAAGAGAAAAAGATTTAGCCAAAATAGAACAGGCAATTAAACATTCTTCAAAAATTTCCTATCATAAATTAATAAAAAGAAGCCCTCGCTTGATAATTAAAAATGTCGAGGAGTACATAACCTTAACAAATGTAGTTGAATATCTCGTGGCACAAAATGAAGATATCTGCTTAAATAGTGACAAAATTCGTCCCGTGATAGTACTTACTTCGAGAAGAAATAACAGTCGGCATATCATCGAAGTGGATGCTCTTACAAGAGAACTACTCCTTTACAACAGGATAAGCCTAGGGTACCAAAAAGTCTTCATTCAAGATAACTTCAGGATCAAAAGATGTGGACAGTGCTTAAAATTTCACCATAGCAGCAAAGATTGCCGCGGCACTATAGCTTGTTCAAATTGTGCTGGTGAGCACTCTTTAAAAGACTGTAAGTCTGAAATTATTAAATGTTTAAATTGTGAAAATTATAACAAGCATGCAAGAAATAATCACAAACGGCCAATAGATCATTCAGTTTTCGACAAAGGTTGCCCTTCCTACATTAACGAGGTTCAAAAACTTGTAGCTAATACAGATTACAGCATACCACTGTTGTAAGTATATCCCCAATATTATTCCTATATAACCTTATTATAAAAACTAAATATAAACTTCCTTACAAACTATATATAAATAATTTTATTGGACAGATTTAATGGTACATCGACAGATTAACTGTTTACAACTAAATACACACCATTCCAAATACATACTATATCTTTTACAACATTATTACATTCACAAAAACATTGACATATTACTGTTACAAGAACCATACACACGAAATAATAGGTTGATAGGTTATGATAAATATCAAGTGTTCCAAACATATGATGATAACCCTAGAGCTGGTATTGTGATAATGAATAAAAAAATTGATGGCTGTCTAATTACACTATACTCAGGTGCTAATTTAGTCTGTGTCGAATTATCAATTGACACCTTTAAATTCATAGTTATAAGCGCATATTTTGATAGGAAAAGCGAGATTAAATTAGATTTAGATACAATTGCTAGCATCTTAAATACTTTTTCAGATCGCAATATAATTATCGGTATTGACTCTAATGCAAGATCAAAACTCTAGTACGATAAAAAAACGGATTCTAGAGACAGTGAATTGGAGACTTTCATCATGGTTCACGATTTGGTTTTAGGAAATATTAATTCTGAACTTAACACATTTGAAGGCCCTATGGGTAACAGTATTATAGATCTGACGTTGTTAAACACGAACATATTTCGGAACAACCAAATTTGCAACTGGAAAATCTCCAGAGAAACCATCTTTTCGGACCACAACATTATAACATATGAACTTCATGTAAGCAAATATAACCACTCAAATCAGCGGAAAAATAATTTTGTATACCTCACTATGAATGTAGACTGGGATAAATTTAATGATAACTTAAGATTTCAGTTACAAAAATGTTTTCTTTCAAATCAGAATATTGGTATACTCAGTCGTACAGAAACGGAAAATAGAATATTAGCTGAACTACACCATATTCCTACCGATATTATTGCTAAAAAACTGAACAAGGCCTTAATAAAAACAAGCAATATATCCCTTAAAAGATCATGTAATAACAAAACTATATCAGAACACCATCGAACCGTTCCTTGACGATCTTACAAGCTTATGGAAACAAACAAATAGGTTACGTAAATTATATAAAAAAATAAAAATGGATGAATCATTGCGAGAAACACGTAGGCGCGAATACATAATTAGTAAACATAAATACGAAAAACTAATTAAGAAATCTAAATTTGAATCTTGGAAAATCTATACATCCAACTCTACTGCATGGAAATGGCCTTATAAATCAGCTGTGAACAAATTGAAAAACGTTACATTAATTCAAACTGTAATTAATAATCAGGGTAGGTACACATCAAGCATGGAGGAAACAACACAGATTTTGAATAGCATGATAAAGGAAGATAGATTCGATAATGACAGCCTTGAACATAAGAAAATGAGGGCTATTATTAATTTTCTTCCATCATCCACTGACGATGTACCGCTTGAGGATGAGGAAATAACGTATATCATTAAAAATCTAGACGAAAAAAAATCAACTGGCACTGACAAAATTAGTCCAATTATGATTAAAAATATTTTTGAATATTTTCCTAGATTAATGATAAAAATATATCAACTTTTTTTCAGTAGGAATGAGTTTCCAACAATCTGGAAAGAAGGTAGACTAGTTCTTATCCCCAAAAGTGATCAACATTCCCTCAGACCTATCAGTATCCTCTGTCATTGGAAAAAGTTATAAAAAACCGTCTTATGTATTTTCTGATGTCGAAAGAAATTATAGATAAAAGACAATTTGCTTTTAGACCTCAAACAGGTATTGGCGAGGCTTTACACGCACTGACTGAGCACATTCCATCAACAATGCACAGTAAAAGTAACATTCTAGTGGTTAGTTTGAACATCTGTGGATATGAACATAGGTGCATTTGAAAATGCGTGGTGGCTGGCTATACTATCTAATCTTAAAAAGTATGGTTGTCCCCTAAATTTATACATAATGATAAAAAATTATTTATCCAATAGATCGCTAACCTTTCAAACTAACTCATACACCATCAGCAAAAAATTAACGCTAGGAACTCCTCAAGGGTCCTGCCTTTCTCCTCTCCTTTGGAACGTACTCGTTAATACTATTTTCGAAATTGATTTACCAACAGATTCAACAATCTTAGCCTATGCTGACGACATTCTGGTGTTGGTGAAACGTAAAAGCTTTGAGGAATTAGAGGTAATTACAAATACAATATTAATATGTCTTGTTCGTTGGGCTAAAAGCAACAAACTATATTTCAATCCAGACAAATCGAAATTCATAATTTTTTCTCGCAAAAGGACTATCCCTGTCATTAATATTAGAATAAATTCTTCAGTATTGATACAACATGATGTACTAAAATATTTAGGTATACTTTTCGATCGGAAATTGAACTAGAATAGACACATCGATGACATCTACAATCAGACTCTGCAGACAATCAACGGATTAGCAATCGCAGCACGAGTTAGGTGGGGCTTAAGGTCAGAGGTACTGAAACTCATCTATGAAGCCGCCATAATACCCAAAATACGGAGCACATACGTACGGAGCACATGTTTGGCATTGCGCAGTAAGTAAAAAGAACATTATGGACAAACTAAAGAGACTTTAAAGGCTTATAGCTATTAAAATTTGTAGAGGCTTCTGTACTCTCATATGAGGTAGCCATTTTGCTCGCTGGAATGCTACCAATAAATCTGAAAATAGAAGAGATAATTGAATTGTACAAAATTAAAAAACTACATACTAACTACAAACACATACCACACGACAATATTGAATTACCAATTTGCTCTAAAAACTGGCTACATCCAACATCATATACGCGACTCATATTTTAAGTAAATTATGCTGACCCTAACACTACGAACATATACACGGACGGTAGTAAGGAGGATAGCAAGGTTGGTTGTGCGTGGTTTGGTTTAGATAGGCTAGGAAACGTTCTTGAACAGCAATACAAAGTAGCAGCATGGTGCTCCAACAACCAGGCCGAAAAATTAGCTGTCTTAAAAGCTCTAGAAAACCTTCTAATGACTCCATCTAAGACACAGGAACATAGTTATACATACAGACAACATGAATATACTCCATTCAATACATAACACAAACATTCACGACCCACTGACTGAGGAAATTAGACTGAAGATATTGCAACTGACAAGTATTAAGGAATCGGTCGAAGTGAAATGGGTAAAGGGATGGACACTTTGGCATTGAGGGCAACGAGAGGGCGGATCAATTAGCCAAAGAGGCAGCCAGCAGCCAACTTATCCTCTCCTACACTAAGGTCCCAATTTCTCATATCAAAAATCTTATTACCAATGAGTTGGTTCTTAAGTGGAACAACATTATTATCAACATTATTACGTGATTACATCAACCAAATCACCCAGTCTTCATAAATATGTTCCTCACATAACACTAGCCAATCATAAACAAATACACAACACAGAATACACATTAACACAATTTCTTACAGAACACGGTAACACTAAATCTTACTTAAAACGTTTTAAATTTATATCGGACGATACACATTCTTTATGACTGCAGACTCTATGACAAACAAAGATTCCATTTAATAAAAAAATTTATACTAAAAAATGGTAATTGGCCTGAATCAGAAAATATACTCTTTACCAAATTTAAGACAGACCTAAAAAAATTTATTAAACATATTGACTTTGAACGACTGACAGACTATAGAAGGGCAACCTGAATTCCTTTTGTACTCTTGTTGTGCTTGTTAATTAATTATTTATTGTTTCTATTGGTATTTTCTTTTATTTTAATTTTTGTTTTGTTATTCAAAATTTTCAGCTTTTGTTTTGTTTTTATTATGTAACCTTATAACATAATTAACCTATACATATTTTTCAATGTAATTTTATGTAAAAGAGAGAATATGTGTATTATGCCTTTAAAAGGCATGGGACATGTATACATTATAAATAAACTATCTCTTTATGGGGTTACCATAAAGGGAAAAGAGAAGAAAAAAAGAGAGAGAAATATATATATATATATATATATATATATATATATATATATATATATATATATATATATATTGAGGGTCGGGGTAGCCGAGCGGGTTAACGCACTTACTCACAAACCCAAAGATTGTGAGTTCGAATCCCGGCATAATTAAATTAAATAATTCAAGCAATCGAAATCTACAACTTCAGTTGTAGTAGAAAATAAGTCATAAAATACTGATTTGCAGGTCTCGTGCAGCCTTCCATTTTTTCCCACCACTTCAGGATTTTTCGCAAATCCGGAAATAAATATGTTGCAAATATAGAAGAAAATCCTTTTCACTGTATCTAAATCAGGAATATGAGGTGCCAGCTGCTAGCAGATTCTTCTCTTTTAAGCCTCAAACAAAGCAATTCTGAATTTTCATTGGTCAGATGTAAGTCTTGAACCAAAAAATTCATAAAAATAAGTTACCACATTACTGAATCCTTCTTGAAACTGGAGGCTGCAGCAAGAAATCTGGGTTTGATTGTCAATGAGGAAAAAACAAAATACGTGGTAACCCAGGAGATCCCTCGGCAGGATCATGATAAGAGTAGATTTTGGCCCCTACAAGTTTGAGCAGGTTCAAGAATTCTCTTACCTAGGTTCGCAGATAACCAGCGATAACCGGATGGAGGTAGAGGTGAGGAAAAGGATTTTGATGGCTAACCGTTGTTACTATGGATTGAAACAGCACTTGAAAAGTCACTTAGTAACCCAGCGTACCAAGTTCATCCTGTATAAGACTCTCATCCGACCGGTTCTGACTTATGGATCCGAGACGTGGACAACAACAAAGGCTGTGGACCACGATCTTCTGGTATTGGAACGCAGGATATTAAGAGGAATTTGTGGTCCAGTACTTGTAGATGGTGAATGGAAACGGAGGAAGAACCAGGATATCTACAAGAAGTTTGATGTCGTTAAATTTATAAAAGCAGCCCGACTCAGATGGGCAGGCCATGTTGCCAGAATGGGAGACGATATGATACCAAGGAAGCTTCTGACTGAGATCCTTCATGGTGGACGATGCGTCGGAAGACCCAAGTTGCGATGCAGGGACTGTGTGGACACCGATGCAAAGAAGTTTGGAGTGAGAGACTGGATGGTGGCAGCAAAAAATAGGGACACCTGGCGGTTGCTGTTGGCGGAGGCCATGACTCGCTAGCGGGTTGTAGTGCCAAGAAAAGAAGAAGAAGTTACCACATTACCAACGAAAAACCACAACCATTACAGGTAGAAAATTGAGTTTTGTAATATATACATTACAGAACTCCTCAATATTCTGAACAATCTTTACAAGAATCCACTTGGCTATTGTACCGTCTGAAATGTCTTGTCATCTGGTCAACCCCCATGTAGACTTTATGAATGTCATTAGGGGTTATCCTGTTGTCATATCTGGCCAAAGACCACACCAAAATTTATCAGAGCATCTAATTTTGTAAAATCCAGTGACAAACTTACTGTATTCATTCTGATCAAGTCTGTCTTTTAGATCAATCATATCTTGCAAATAAAAGTGGTAAGGATTGGCATATAAGAAATGAGCACTGGATGAATCCTAATTGTCATTTTTTCTTTATGCATAAATTGCTTCATTAAGTAACTATATATGATGGAACTGAACTCACAGTTAAGATGTCCGTCCATTTTGGTCAAGTCTATTCAATTATTTTGTGAATTTTTCCATCAAACTTGTGATAGTTAACAAATAAATTTGTGGGGAACTACTTTTACAAAAAAATTTAATATTTGTATTTCTGAATACAATTATGCCCAACTCTGAGAAGAGCCATGCACTATCCTTTGTTCTCTTATTAATCCAAAATACTTAACATATAAATATAGTATATCAAGAAAGTGGCCCTTTTGTCAGAGGTTCTTCAGAAAGTTTTTCTTGCTTCTATTCATTATGGTGTCTATGACTGAATGCCCCTTACGTGTGTCATTCCCAGTAGAACTGTTAATCCTGTGATCTTTCTCTTATCAGCAATTATTAGAGCTTCCATGTAATGGATATCAATGCTGTTAAGTCCTATTATCCTCTAAAAAAGATGTTATTGTTGTATTAAGTTCCTTGGTGCACCATATTTAGGAAGTAGTGATTATTGTATTTATTATTATTAAATGAAATAGAATTATATAATTATCTATTATGTAATTTAAAGCTCAATTTAAAATATAAATTATTAATAAAAGTGAAATTAATCCTGATTTTTTTATTTACAGATTATAGCAATGAAGAACAAATTGAAGTAGTGGAAGTTGAACAAGCATGTAGAGAAAAAACACGTGATGATCAACCAGTTGAATTGGATCACAGACAATTAAATATCTTAATCCAGCAGCTCAAAAAATTATGTTCAAAAAAACTGTCTGATGCGAGTACATCACAAAAAAACCAGTCACCGTCTATTAGTGATGAAAACAATGTTACTCAATATTATTGTAAATGTGGATCATTGCAACAGACCAGGAAAAGATCAAGTGATCATACTAACTATGTCCTTACTTCGAAAAAGGATAGAAAACGGAAAATAGATGAGGAAGATGCTGACCTATTGTTTTTTTATTCCATACTTCCATATGTAAAAAATATACCTGAATGTAACAAACTGGAATGGCAAATTCAATGTTTAACACTTTTTAAGAGATATGGATATTAATAATCATTATTAATGTTAATTATATTACCATTGTAATTCAGTAGTTTTGTTTTGTAAATATGTTTATTAAATCATCATGCTTTGGTAACAAGATCTTTTTGCCACATTTCCCAATTTAAAACCGAATCGAGAGCTATGAATTGATTCTATTAACCTTATATAAGGTTAGTATTTATTATTATGACTGACTGTAAACTCTGAAATGTAAAATTCTGATCTAATGGTGTTGAATAGATTCTTAGTTTATATTCATTTTATTGAAGTTGATGAAATTTTTTTCCAAATAATATAGTAATTTGTTTTTTAATTCATTGATTGAAAATTGGGTACAACTTTCCAAGGGATGCCTTATCACTGACTGGGGTCCAACTTATCAGAAGGTAGTCATATTACAATCTCCAGGGCCATTTGTGCTAAATAACCACTTTGTATTCAATTCTAACATTCATATTCATCGGAATTATTAAAATTATTAGTGTTATAATTACATATTATTAAAAATTATTAGAGCTGTTGACTTCCGGTTATTACATTTGCCCAAAATATAAAGAAATACCTACAGATCCTTTTCAGTTGAGGTCAGAGCCTTATGGTAATTTCAATTATAACTGCTTTGATTACATCATAGCTGTGGACTTCAGCTACCTATTTTCCATCGTGAGATATACAAACCCCTTTTCGGTTGAGGTCGGGCCCTTACTCTAATTTAAATTATTACTACAACTTGCTCAGATCACTGGAAGACATCACTAATATTATTTAGTAAAGCAGTAATAATTTAAAATTAATACGAATTTTAGAATTGAATACAAAGCAGTTAGCACAAATGGCGCTAGAGAGTGGTAGTGCGGCAATCTCCGGGCAAGTTCCATAAAACATTTAAGACTGAATTCATAGACTGTAATCAATGTAAGTGAAGAGATTTTCTCATGTAGGCGGGATTTCACAATTTAGTGGAAAACCTCAAAAAAAGGTGTATTCATAGAGGGACACTTGGGAGGGCTTGTTGCCGAAAATACAGTGACAATATTAGTAATTATATTAATAGTTATATGTATTGTAGTAAAAAATGAAGGAAGGTAGCAGTTTTTCGAGATTTTATCAATATTTGAAAACGTGGAGAATGTGACTGACATTTAGTTCCGTAGTCGGATTTTTTATTGTTTTGATAACAATTCAGTCAAAAATTAGATAATATTTATTTCGAAATATATTTTCTGAAAAACAGTTGACTTTTATTGTGAGGGAGAGAAAAAATAAGCTTGTCCCTCCTGAGAAAATCCTGGTTCGACTCTGTGTATTAGAGTCATTAATTACATGAAAAATATTAAAGCAACTTATAATAATTGTAGCATTATTAAATTAAAATATCTGATGTGGGCAACACATGACTTCCTTGTACGCCTATTAAATTATAAATCCGTGACTCAAAAAGTGATAATGAATTTGGTTACTAGTTTCCGAAGATTGCAGTAAAAACGACACTCGGCGTCCCGTCATCCATCTATTGACAAACACACACACAAACACACTCTCTTGTCACTGGAGGTATAATTCCGTTATTATACGTCGTTTTCCTTCAGTAGGCAACTAGTTTCCAAGATATTTCTTCATGTTCCATGACAACAATAAAACTGTCAATATCACTGGATAAAGCATTAGAAATGGACAGTTTCGACATATTAAGCGGAAAAACCCACTTAACTAATATCTTATTCGCATGATGAAGACTTGTTGATCTCACAAATGGGAAAGAAAATTAGTATTTAAGACTCAATTTTAAAACTTAAAATAAGTAATAAAACGCTGCAAATTATTACACAATGGTTTATTATTTCCACTTAGTAATCTTTCAAAAATTTCTATTCTGTCCAAGAAAAAAAATTAAGCAGTAGGCACCAAAAGGAAAGAAATTTGAAGTTTTTCACAAGATGATCGACGTGAGAGTGCTGAACTGGGAATGTTAATTTAAAATTAACGAGATACGAGGAAGTCAGAAGCCCAATAGATAAGTCAGGAAGCAGGATGACTAGCCGCCAGGAGAATCAGTCTCAGAAGTTCCTAACGCAATATCTCAGCTAATAATGGTCCGATTTAAATGATTTTTATTTCGTTTTGTAGGAAGTTTCACTGGCTTTCGTTTAAATACAATAAAAGCTCCAAAAATTTGCTAACGGATTTTTTCCGGATTGTATAGACGCCACGACGAAACTAGTCAAAATGGATTCAGGGATGGTCAAAATGGATGTTTCCGTCGAAATCTGAAAACCGAAAATTTTCGCGATTATAATACTTCCTTTACTTCGTACAAGGAAGTAAAAAAAAAAAAAATTTTGCGGACGAATTTTTTTTATTCGATATTTGGATTCTACGTATCTTGAAACGTAAAACCTCAAATTTTGAGAGAGGGGGGGTTACAAAAATATTCTATTGAAAGTCTAATGTCTGACCTTCAAGTAAAGTACCACTTCCGGTTTTCCAATTTAAACTAAAATCTAGTATGTTATTTAAATCAATATATAAGTTATAAATACTAAATTTGAGAAGTTTTGCATAGTATTTTAATATAATTTTTGATGGAAATCAATTATGACCTTCAAGTAAAGTATCACTTCCGGTGATCAAGCAGTGACCAAAAAGGGAGGTTCACAACTAGATTTTACAACAATCCTAAATACAAAATTTCAACTTTCTACGGCAAACCGTTTTTGAGTTATGCGAAATACGAACGTACGAACGTACGTACAGACGCCACGACGAAACTAGTCAAAATGGATTCAGGGATGGTCAAAATGGATATTTCCGTCGAAATCTGAAAACCGAAAATTTTCGCGATTACAATACTTCCTTTACTTCGTACAAGGAAGTAAAAAGGATGCTTAGTATATTATATTTTTCAAAGAGATTTTTGTTTTTTTAATAATAAATTATCAATCTTCGTATTTGTGTATATAATTAATCCAAAAAAAGGCTAATTTAGCGTGTGAGTATTTGTTATATCGATGTTTTGAAGAAGGCCAGTAGCGAACTTAAAATGGCAGAACTCTAATGTTACTCGACTTTTAATAAAATGTTATGTTGGAAATATTTTTCAGTTTGAAAAGTAAAAAAAATAAATCTGGTTAGGAAACATCAGAGGATTGCAGGATCACTACAATCACAATAAGCAGTTCAGATTAGCGGATTATTAGCATATCCATTTAAATAATACCCTTGTTAATCTAAACCTACCATAAAGCTTTTAGAGAAAAACATGTTATTATATAACATCCAGAAATTCTCGGAATTCTGATTAATAAAGATTCAGACACAATCTTAGCTTATAGAAGCTTGATACTGGGTAAGCCATGATGAGGTTTTATTTTCGGACATTGAAAAATATCTCAATCTTTCACTCAGACCATTAGTCCTTAGATTATGTATAACACCAGCAATGATCAATTAATTTAAATTCTTCAAGGTCAAATGGGTTACTCATTTTTGGATTTATTACAATTTTTATATAAGATTGATTTATTCTAAGCATAGGGGTGGAATATATTATTAATTTTTAATAGATAAATCTTTGCAAGTAGTTAGACTTAGGTGCATCAGAAAATTCTCATCTTATTTAACATGACTTGAATGACGCCATGTTGGCCAAGAATGTTAATGCTCAGGTTACTAACCTATTCTAGCCGGAGTGGGAAGGTCGAGATCCATTCCGGCTAGAATAGGTTAGTAACGGTATGAATTACTCGTCCTGTTTGCCTTAGTTGGAGTAGGAAAGGTCATTAAAAAACCATACATGACTAGCGAATAGAATCCGACGAATGTTGCAGTAAAAAAAATCTGGTGGTTTTATGTTTTTATGTTAGGCCCGTGCGGACCTATATCGTGCATTATCTCCAAAACGGTAGGTTTTTAAGCTTTAAAACGCTGGACCAATACGCTCCACGGGAGCGTATATGGTCTTGATGCCCGCGTCAAAATCTTTAAAACCCAACCTATCCCGTCTCGATCCACCGACTCTTAGTATTAAAATCTTTGAAACCTTCCAGTTTTTTCATCACTTTTATTTAAGCCCTTGTTAAGAAACAAGATTTTAAGAAACAAAATCAGGATTCGTCACTTCTCCGTGAAATTCTCTTTCTTTTGATACCTCATTCGTCAAAATCCATCGCTCCTGAGAGCCGGGAAAGGGATCTATATTACCGTAGTAATATACTAGTATACCCGAGCGAGAACTCTCGCATTAGATATATATCCTAATTCTTAATGCTTTCGAAGTATATGTATAAGCGATATTAGAGAAATATATTTATTCGTATAAACAATATAATATTATTAAAAAAGTTTATTTAACACACATATTTCGTGAAGCTACATAGTTTGTAATGACTATGTTGAAGTTACAATTCATACTTAATAAGTAATTAGCTAACCCCAGTGGAAAACATCTCTTCAATTTAGCAGTTAGACAATTAGATCCAGCTATAACATTTTCTATGCGTAGTATTCATAATTAACAATGCCCTTTAGGGTTGGACATGGGAAACAATATATAATTTCCCACTCATTAAAAGTTTTTGTAAACAGACTCAAATTGATATAAAGTTGCCATGACAACGGCACGTACGCAAGATGGCATGAAGCCCGTGCGGACCTATATCGTGCGTTATCTCGAAAACGGTAGATTTTTAAGCTTTAAAACGCGGGACGGGTTTGTTCCATAGGAGCGCATGTGGTCTTGATGCCCGCATCAAAATCTGTAAAACCCAACTTATCCCGTCTCGATCCGCCGACTCTCAGTCGTCAAAGTTTTGAAACCTTCCAGTTTTTTCATCACTTTTATTTAAGCCCTTGTTAGATTTTAAGAAACAAAATTAGAATTCGTCACATCTCCGTGAAATTCCCTTTCTTTTTATACCTCATTCGTCAAAATCCATCGCTCCTGAGAGCCGGAAAAGGGATCTATACTACCGTAATAATACATAGTAGTGATAGTAGTGATTAAGGTAAGAACGAAATAAGACCATAATTAGAACCCTAGCCCAAAACAATAAACACGTTTAGTTTTTCAATTTATGGCACAACATATTACAAAATAATATAGTGTATTTATTTTTTTAATACTATCCACATTTAAAATCTGCTCTACACTACAGAAATATATGTACCTAAGAATTTGTTTCTCTGCTCTTCAAATTTGATGCACTGAGTAAGAAAATGGTTCAAGGGATCCGTCACCAAACTGCCACACCTTTAGGAAATCCGCGCTGGAGACTCTTAGACGACTCAAAATCCTGATTTTCTTAAAATTCGTCTGTAACTGCATGTAATCTTCCGGGCTTGAAATTACATATTTCCCTATACCTAGGATTGTTGGTAGAATTTAGGGTCCTGTATATATCCCTTGAAAACTGTTCCCCATCTTTTCTAGGATGTCTTCTTTAAACCTGTCCGGTCATTGGGAGAGTACTTTTTTCCCGCGAAAGTCATTAAGCTGTCCCCTCAGATAGTTTAATTATCAAAAATTCTCAGTTCAGGTTTCTGTTAAACAAGTTGAATAAAGGTTCAATTGACGTTTTGATTTTCTTATTTGGTTAAAAATTTGAAAAAACCAAACCATTAAAATCCAAATCTTACAAGTTGTAGATTCAGGAATATTTACGAAAAAATAGATCGCGGAGAAGCAGGGAATTCCAAAGTAGACGTTATCTAACATTATAAAAAATAAGAATTTAATTGATACGCGTGTGGTTCGTATCTTCTACAAAGATTCTGATTCGTTGCATATTCACATATAGCAAAACAAAACCAAAAAATAGTGATCGAGAGAATTTGCCTTGCCTATACATATTGCGTTAGTCTAAATATTTGTTTTATCTTTATTATTAACCTACTTATATGTTTTTTTTTATTCGAATATTACAAACTTCGTTATAACGAACTGCAGATTTTCTGGTCCCTTTGAATTCGTTGGAACGAGGGTTTAATTTATACAAGGTGTACAGTTTAAGAACCAGAAAATTTTAGGGGATGATTCTGCACCTCAAAAGTAACCAAACATTTTCTATAAACTATGGTAAGCCACATTTTATATCGAATAGGAAGCGATTACTCAAAAACTATTCAAGGTAATTCAGTTCCAATTGCACCATCGTAAAGTAGATAAAATTCCCCTTTATAAAATATAGTTTGATTTAACTAAATATATTGCAAGGTGTCTCTCGGGGGGACCAATAGCGAAAAGTTGTATTTATTTTTTGAAAATCGCACTTTAATTGTGAATATTTCTCTTAGCCCCTACTGGTCCACAGATATCTGACTTTCAGAAAAGCTTTCCTTTTTAATAAACTTTAATTTTGTATGAATAAAGTTGATGTTTCTTTTGGGATTGGTCTAGAATAGGCACCTGATTAGCCAAAAAGTGTGGTGTGAAATTGGATTTTCTCGACAGAGAAATATGTTTTTATTATTTATTTCCGACTTGTTTACATTGAAAATACTTCTATCTCTTCCAAAAATGATCTTTCTCGATATCTGATGATAACATCGGAAGGGACCAGAAATTGAAATAAGCTAAGAGCATCAGAAAATATTTGACTGGAAACGTAAGGCTTAAAAATGTATTGAAATATGAATTAGCTGTTATTACTAAGAGGATTACTCTTCTTGGGAATATTCTGGGCTGCTTACTGTTTTTAATAGTTCTTTGACAGTCGGGATTAGTGAAATTGAAACGGATTTAAAGATTATTAATTGTAAAAGTATTTCCTGAGGACTGACCTCTCCTGGAGAAGTCTATGCTTTGTAAATCCAGCCAAAAACAATTCATGTTATCCATTATTCCCACAAATTTTATATTTCAATACATTTTTAAGCTTTATGTTTCCAACCAAATATTTTCTGATGCTCTTAATTGGTGGTTTCAATTTCTCATCCCTTCCAATGCTATGATCAGATTTCGCGAATCATCATTTTTGGAAGAGATAGAAGAATTTTTTATACAAACAAGTCTGAAATAATTAAACATCCATTTCTCTATCGAGAAAACATAATTCCATACTACAGTTTTTGGCAAATCAGGTGCCAATTCTAGACCAATCCCAAAAGAAACCTCAACTTCATTTATATGAGATTAAAGCTTAATAAACGAGTAAGTTTTCCTGAAAGTCGGATATCTGTTGACCGGCAGACGTCTGAGAAAAATATTCACTATTATAGTGTGATTTTAAAAATAAAATAAAACTTTTCGATATTGCTCCTACTGAAAGTCTCCGTACAATGGATTTTGCTAAACCTAAGCATATTTCTTAAAGGAGTATTTTTTTTCGTTACGATGGTTGGAACTTAATTGTCTTTAATAGTTTTGGAGTAATCGCTTTCTAATCGGCATAAAACATGACACCTAAAACAACACAAAACTTAAATTTCCTGCTTTTCTGTAGGTAATCGGAACATGGTTCTCATGAACTTTTTTGTTGCTCTCGAGGTGCAGATTCAGCCCCTAAAGTTTCTTGGTTTTTACGCTGTACATCCTGTTGGTTTATAGGTAAATGAAAGTAAAAATGAAATTAATGGCATGAGTTTTTTTTTGCACTTACTATTTTTATAAAATTAAATGAAATGAAAAAATAATTATTATGTAAACATAATAAAGTTAGTTTTATACTCGTATTATTTTACATCCTACTGGACAATATTTGAAGCTCAATGAGTAAAATTTAGCTCGGAAAATTGCAAGTGCAAATAATAATCTTTAATTTCATTTTGTATGCATTTATGGCTTTGCTAAGCAATAAAAAAATATTTAAAAACAATAAATAAAATAGACATAACTTATGCAAAAAATGATAAACTGTATCTCTACACCGCTCATTTTATAGGTAGAGGGACTTTGTTTCAAACCCCGTTAGTCATTATTTCCTACAATAACTGTATCTAAATCTGCCAGCAATTGAACGAGAGCAACTATTTTCACCTTTTGTTTAGTTTTTATCAGCAGTTATAGCAATCGATAAATTGAAATATTTAAGTTTGTAACATTATTATCTGAAGGTTTTTACCGGTTCTTTCAAATGGCGTCGTAATGTTTGATCTGCAGTAACCTGTTTTAAAGTTATTAAACTTTAAAATACTCAGATTTTTGCTTGGGGTGCGCAAAACCTTTCACTGAAATGTTATAGTATGTCGTGATAAGATTTCTTGACGGCTTCGTAAATTTGTATTCCGTATGGGTTCACTATGTAGACGTACCCATATATCGTATTTTAGTACCATGAGTTTTGATTTATAACTTCTAAAAGAGAATAAAGAATTTCCTATATATTTTTTTAAGGTTTTTGTTCTGGTATGATCGCCCAATCCCAGACTTCTATCGAAACAGTCTTTGCGGAAACGGGATATTTCTCAATACAAGCTTATAAACCTTAGTTGTAACTATTGCTATTGTTAGTGTTATCTGAATTTTGCATCATTATCAATGCTTTTAACAATCGCCTTCAGTTTTTGTGATTTTACTACTCCGGTAAGTCAATGCAAATCAGGTAGTTTCCAAACTCGAACGCGTTAAAAGGGCTAATTGTATAAAGCGTAATTTTTCTTTGGGAAATAAGGATTAATGTATTTCTTTTTAACAATTGATACTAAGAAAACAAATAACTAATACATAAATTGAATAAATTTAACTTTTATACAATAAATTTGCTGTTGTAAAAGATCTTTGCGCCCAAGTGCCGAGCTGGTTGGTGCAAAAATTATGTATGCACACAAAGCAATCATAGTAGACAGTACCGCCTCCAAACGCGAAACCTAGCCCCCTCTCAATCCTGGGGGAATAATGGACCAGCTGTGCGGGCAGCGTGATGAATACATGAATTCATGAACTTCGAAATACTTTACCTAATTCTGTTATAAAACTGTTAACTTTTATTTGAGGAGAAGGAATGAAAGAAGACACGGTAAAATTAACTTGCCCCTCTGGCAAAAATCCTCGTTCCGTCCCTGTAAGTCCAATACGCTGTAGCTTTGCTGATAAGGGTCTGGTTTCGATGATTACGTTTTGTTTTGTAAGTAATTTAATTACCATGCGAATAAATACAATTTACCATAAAATGCATACTGCTTAAGTTATGCATATATAAAGTTTTCTTTTTCTTGAGAACTTTTTTCCTGGAGATGTGCTATAGCGGAAAATTAAAAAAGCTTTAATGAGATAATTTTAGACAGGTTTCATAAAAATCGTTAAAACAATTTTGACGCTAAAGTCTACAAACAACAATTTTTTCGGCTATTGGGCGCCCGATTCGGTACAGTGGATTTCAGTACACTGGTATCCGGGGCCGAAACCCCACAAAACTAAAAAATAAATAACGAAATATGTCCTCCTGTTCAAGAGATAATCGTGGCGAAAAGATATATAGACCAATGGCTGCAAATGCGTTGTTTGGACTTGTGCTATTGGGGCTCTGAAACATAAAGATCTGTTGAAAACTGCACATCGAAAATTTGAACCAAATTATCAGCTTTCCTTACTTTACCTGGTAAAGGAATTAAAAAAAAAATGATTAAATTAAAAATTAAGTGAAAGTTATGAGATTTTTCTTTACGATGTGAATAACATTTTTAATCAATTTAATCTCCCAATCAATTCAGGAGAACTCATTGCTGAGCCTAAGATTTAACATCACCGGATTTATAACTAACAAATATGTAAACTGTAGTAGGTTTGATAAATCTAGCTATTTTAGTGTTTGTTTTTATCCTTTTGAATATATTCTGAGAATGATGAAATCCTTATTCCGGAAGTAAAAAAAAAAAATAACTACTATAATAAATGTTCTAAATATAAAATATTAATTACAAACATATAGTATTGCAATTTTATATAGTATGTATATTAACGCTGTAATTTATTATATATAATAACTGAGATCTTAGAATAATTATTATATATAATATATTTTTTTATTATATTTGTAAAAGTATTTCTTTTTAATTTTCGGTTTTGGATTTTTTCAATTCTAGTATAATTTTCTTGTATTTGAGAGAGAAGACAAACTATTACTGTTCTTAAAATAAACTTTTTTGTTGATAAAATGCCCATATTGTCATCATCTCATTCCTCTGCATCATTAGAAATGAAAGACTTCTATCAATGAAATTTGGTAGCTAAGTGTAAGAGAACATACCAAGAAATGTTTTTGGTGAAAAAACCACCGAATCATTAACATTTTATTTAATGAAATTACAACATTCGAAATTTCCAGTTTTGGGAGAATCATCCGTATTTATATATTTATACATTTTATAATGTATGCCAATAATGAGTGAAGAAACCATAGCCTCAATGACGTCATCAACACATTGCTTGTTAACCTGTCCATCCAGTGTTAACTCTAAAGGCTGGTTTACACGAGTACGTTTTTTGATCAAAGCTTTGATCAAAAAACTTAATCGTGTAAACTAGCCTTAATGAATAAACGTTATCTAAATAAAAGATTTCTTAGTTTTTCATTTAGTAAATACATAACTGCTATCAGATGTGTAGTGATGAACAAAAAAGGTATTTAAAGTACTCTCTACCAAAAATATATTTTTTTATCTCATTTTTTTATGTATATTACGGTATTCGCACGACAGACTCATGAAGAAGTCCTTGACCCGCCCAACCGCTCTGTTATCTTGGTCTTCGGCGGGGTCCTACTCCTTTTTTTTTTCTGTCCTCTCCTCACTCATCACTCTCTAACTTTATACGTTGCAGACGAAACTTGATATCAGTAGGTCTCTATCTAATGCAAGAAATTCCTTATTTTTAGTAGCCTCTATTTCCAACCTTTTAAACGCTTCCCTTAATCAGTGATCTTTCCACTATCACCAGGTCATCAGCATATGCAAGAATTTCCACATTACCGTTGTAAATGGTTCCTTCCATCTGTAATCCAGCTATATTGAATAGCAGAGACGCCTTCGAGTCTCCTTGCCTTAGGCCTCAACAGATATTGAATTTTTCTGTAATTGATTCGTTGACCCTTATACTGCAGACAGTGTTCTTTATTGTGCTCATTGTTAATCTTACTAGCTTGGATGGGATGTTCATGCTTTTCATAGCTTGGTAGAGCTCGCATCGTGAAATTGGATCGTAGGCGATCTTGAAGTCTTATGAATAGCATTCACATGGTGTTATTAAATTCTTTCATCTTTTCACACATCTACTTGAGGGAGAAAACCTAGTCAACAGAGGAGAACTATTAGGTGTGAATCCCCATTAGTAGGCTCCGATATTTCTTTCAACATACGGCATTAGACGTATCGAGCTACTGAAAATATTTCATAGGCTATATCCAGAAGACTTATTCCACTGTAATTTTTACATTGTGTGGTCTTCTTCCATGTAAACTGGTATCAAAATGGACTCTTTTGACTCTCCTGGAATCTCTTCTATTCCCTAGTTCAGTGAAATTAGTTCCTGAAGTTCCTTTGTAGAAGTTCTGCCTGATACTTTCAGGAATTCAGCCGGGAAACCTTCCGAGCTTTATTATTTATTCTCAACTTTCTAAGGATTTTCTCTATAGCATCACTATCGGGTGGTAATGTTTCATCTGGACCCTCATCTGAACCCCGTTCCATACTCGTTGCTAAAGTACCTGCCTGATTTATTAGTGATTGGAAATAACTTTTCCATCGCTCTCGTATTTCGCACTCCACCCACCGCCCTATCAACCACCGCCCTTATTTCTTGTGTCGTTATTTCTTCTTGAGCCTTCAATCCCTTTGACCTTATCGTGGAAACATTTTCTTTTTTCTTTCTAGTAATCTTCTTTGCTTGTGTTCTTGCCTCATAATTTTCCTTCTTGCTTTTCCTTCAGCCCATACTTGAATATTTTCACCTTTCCTGTTTTTATATTTTATCATTTCACTGTTGGGTCACCTCTCGATATTCGTTATCAAACCATGATATATCATAATGCACTTTCACCTCCCATCCATCTTCAGTATCGGGTTTTCTCTAAGTATTTCCTCTACTCTCAGGAAAAAACACCTTCATCCTTTATTCTCTCTCTATACCATTTGTTGACATTATTTTTAGCCTTTGTATTGCTGAAGAAAGGTGTTTCAAGCAATAGCTTCATGAAAACCAGAAAATGGTCTAAGTTCATACCAGGATCCCAACAAGACCTAACGTCTTGAAATGAGAATTTTAACAAGGATATTGTAGATTTGAGTAAAATTACCATTTCTAGAATACCGTGTCTGCTTATATTTATCTTTATGAGGGAATATTGAGCTCATAACAACCAGTGAGTTTAAGGTCGCAAAATTAATCATCTTTTCTTCGTTGTCATTCTTTCTCTTGTGTATATTCCAATTTCTGATATAAATACTGATTCTTTACCAACTTGTACACTGCAATCTTCCATCACTATATCCATTTCACTGGAAGAATATCCTCTCATACTCTCTCTAGCTCATAAAATGTTTCTTTTTCTTCATCGCTTTTTTTCTTCCGTTTGAGCAAGCACATTTACCACTGAAGTATGTCTGGTCTCTGCCCTAATTCTAAGGGTACACATTCTACCTCTAATTGATTAGAAGTCAATTATGGCCATCTACAATCTTTTTTCCACTACAAATGCTGTCCCAAATTCATATTTCTCTTAACTTCCACTGAACGGCAGCAAGAATAACATTCAGTAGTGTTAATTGGCCAATCAACATTCCTGTAAGAATCCTGGTCTATATAAGGTTAGTTCATTCTATGTTCCTTATTTAAATGACGTGTTTCTTGTTCTAGCTCTACGCCATAAATCAGTCCGATATCCGATGTTCATTTATTGAGCTCTTTTAACTAAGAAGATTGCTTGACAAACGCGGATGATCAGCCCCTCCTTTTAATCCTCCTGCACTATTCGGGCTTGGAACCGGAAAGGGAGTCTAGTTTACTAGCTCTTCAGGGACAGTTTAAAAAATCTATTATTAAAGATAATTAGAGTAAAGGTGTTAGACTTTTTTATTTTCAATTTTCCTTGCCTCTCGGCATTAGGAATGCGTATGCCACCACTATCATTAAGTAGTCTTTATTCTTACTTTATTATTTTTCGTTCTTATCCATTCCATTCTAATTTGTCTTTCCTTTTAAGCAGTTAAAATGGTTGGATCTCATTATTACCTTCAATCCATGCACTAAAGCTTCGTAATAAGGGTAATTATCCTAACTGGCTGAAGGAGAGAAATCGTTCTCTATGATGGTCTATGATTTATGGTTCTCCTCGGTAGTTTAGTTCTTATTGCCTGGCGCCGCGCAAGTGGTGACGACGTGCTTAACAGTTTTTGGAACGCTACCACAAGGGCATAGGTGGTTAATATCCTTCCCGAATCATGGAGCATGGCACGGAATCCCTCGTGTACGGTGAGAAATTGCGACACCCAGTGATCAGTGATGGACCCATTTGGGAAATAAAAGAAAAATTGAACACTAATGTGCTTTATTGTGGCCTGCAGATAAAGTGAGAGGAGAAGTTTAATGTAATGGAAGGTCAAGCATTGGAACTAAATAATTAAATTTCAATTACATTTCATTACTGAAATTCCTTTTAAAAAAAAATTTTAAATAGCTGATATGGACACCTATAACTTCCTTGTACGGCTATTAAACTAAAACATGTGTGGCTCAAAAAGTGATTCAGAATATTATTACTAGGAAATGACACTCATCGTCGCGAAGTCCATCTACTGACACACATACACACACACACAAGCTGCTGTTGCAGAGATGCGTTAAAGCCGGGAGATGCAGAGTTTTATCTCGAAAGATTTGATCGAGTAGCAGGTAAAAATGGCTGGTCAGACGCCGATCGGAGAGTGCTAATTTCGAAGATTAGGAGTGGCGGAACGTTACCTAAGGATCCACAAACGGGAATTCAGGGAGGCCAAGGATTGGAGGTCAGCCAAAGATGCTTTATTAAAATGATTTTCAAAGAAGAGGGATCTGTCCTTAGCCGACATGCGAGCTTTGCTGGAACTTAAACGGGAACCTGGAAAGGACTATTGCACATATGCCAACCGCTACGAGGAGGCTGGAGTCCCCGCTTTCACTATTGATGATTTGGAGAATGCAGCTGAGAAAAAAGGGGCCAAAGCGGTGATGGATCGGGTGGTCCTGGGTATGTGTCAGTTGGGTACGGAAACTCCTGTTAGGAGGTACCTGAAGGATTAAGATGTTAAGGATCTAGCTGGCGCGGTTAGTTTAGCGAGAGAGTATTGCTAGAATATGATATGGGAACAGATAGAAATGTTCATGCCACTAAGGGGAATAGTTACTGCCATGAGGAGGAAGGTCAAAGTGAGGACCGTTGCAGGTAGCAGTGAGCCCCTTGGTAGCAGTCCACGTAAGCAGAACGTGGACATATCTATTGGATAATTGACGGTGCACCACAGTGTATGGATAGATCCCCTTGAGGTTGGCATTGAGGGGGTTCTAGGTCTGGGCGTGCTGGGAAAGATGGCGGGAAGAATCGATGTTGTTCGGCGTATGGGTCCGTTAAAATGGGTGAGGAGGACTTGCGAGGAGTACCTAAACACATACTCGCACTAATTAAACAGAGATACAACATAAAAAACTGCTGGTATAGGACTAAAGACCCAACATACAGACCTATCATAAATAGTCTCACCAGACAAATCACTTCTCTAATGTCGCAGTGGAAAACATCCCTCTGGCACGATCAATTACGCCATACCCATTACGACCCCAAAAACTTCTGGAAACTAGTCAGAAGCCATAACGCCAAATTAAAATCGGTGAGAATACAACGAGGCGATGAGCTTCTCATTCCCGCAGATCAGGCTACCATACTTGCTGACTACTACGTCGATAGAGACTCAGCACGTACCACTACCATTTACAACCACAGTCCACTGACTGATACAACACAAACTATTTTTTCCTCCTATAAAGAACTGACTGCAACTCTGAGAAATACGAGGGGAAACAAATCAACAGGAGAGGACAGTATACCCTATGTCCTACTCAAACAACTCCCCAGGAAAGCCCATATGTTTCTCCTCAATATTTTCAACTCATGCTCACGCCTGAGATACTACCCTACTCAGTGGAAACATGTTATAGTTGTTCCACTTCTCAAACCCAAAAAACGAGGAGGGGCACCGGAAGAATACCGGCCCATCAGTCTCCACAACCACATCTCAAAAATATATGAGAAACTTATTCTTATCCACATCCGAAAACACTGCGACACACATGACATCATCCCCCCGGAACAAACCGGGTTCTCTCGCGGCTTTAGCTGCTATCATCACGTAGCAAAACTACAGTATGATACAGCTAAAAACCTCAATAAAAATCTTGCTAGAGCAATGATCTCATTAGATTGCACACAGGCATTTGATTCTGTATCCCACTCCACCTTAATTGATCAACTCCGGCTTCACCGATTCCCGTACCAACTGGTCGACATTATTGGCTCATACCTCAGTGGCCGGACATTTTCTGTCCGTGTCAAAACTGAGATCTCCACCCCGCGCCCAGTTACCTGTGGTGTTCCCCAGGGCTCGGTCCTTGCGCCAGTTCTTTTTCAACATATACACAGCCCATATAGTAGGGCAAAAGATTGATGATTTACAAATCGCTGCATATGCTGATGACATTGCTATATATACAGCAAGCATGAATGCAGATCACGCCATGCGCAAGGCCGAAACAGTAGCCCAAAAAATCACAGACCAACTCAAAAACATTAATATCCACATAAACACACAAAAAACTGATGCAATCACATTTTCATACAAGAAAACACTCAAACAACAGCCAAAACTGAATGGGCAAACCATACAGAATAAAAGACAACTAACATACCTCGGTATGAAATTGGAATCACACCTATCATTTACAGCTCACACAAAACACAGGATACAGATAGCCAAAGCCACTACACACCAACTAAATCACTTACTCTACTCACCAGGGCTGTCACTCAGACTCAAGATCCTGATTTACAAAGCCATCCTTAGGCCTACACTGCTTCACGGTGCCCCCATCCTGCACTACCTATACCCCTCAGCCCTGAAGTCTCTCCAAACATACCAAAACAGCGTCCTACAAAAAATCACAAAACGAACATCTCTCGAAAGACGGAACATGGCACACATTGACAATGAATTACATCTCGACACTGTTCAACAGCACATCACAAGAAAACACATAAAGTTCTTTGACAACATCCCTGCCTCATTTAACCCACTCTTCCGCGCCATCACCCCATCCCCCCTTCCTGGCAGATGGCAGGGCCGAAAGGGACCACTCAACCCGGTCAACACTATACTTTAATCCGCTTCTAAAGCACCCCCACTCCCAATATCCTATCCCATCGCCCCGTCCTGCCAACTTCCTAGTCCCACCCCAGCACCACTCTCTCATATCCATCCTTGTAAATAAAACCATATAAATATTGTAAATATTATCATTATTAATCTTGTATATAGTCTTTAGTAGTAGGTATTTTATTTAACACACAACAAGATGAGGACCCTTACCTCTAAATAATGAGAAAATTCCCTGACTAGGAAATAGCACTCCAATTGTATATAGTCATCAGATCTTCAAATACCAACAGGTAGTAAAAGGTAAAGTACATCAAGTTTATAATTTATCTAATTATTTGTTTTATTAATGTTCGTTTTTGTTTGAGGGATTGAAAAAAAAAAGAAAAAAAAAAGAGGAGTACCTGAAAACAAACTGCGATACTTGCGTGAGAAAGACAACGAAGCTATTACAAGACTTCTCACGCATAGTATGAATCTCCTTGGAGTCTCGAATGGTGGCGAATTAAACTGCATACAAGCTGTGGAGCATGTAATAGACACCCTCGAATGCCGGGCCCATCGCCATTCGACCATACAGATCACATGTTCATGCACATCAGATTTCATGCCTTACGTCCTATTGTGAAGGAACAGATAAATGATCTCCTGAAAGGAGTAATTCAACCATCTACCAGCCCATGGTCAGCTTCGATCGTCATTGTGTAGAAGAGAACGGAACCAGGAGAACCCCTCAAATATAGACTATGTACTAATTTTCGAGGATTAAATTCAGTGATAAGAGTTGACACTTATCCTTTTCCTAACATCAACGAAACACTCGATAGGTTTGGGGATAATACTTTTTTCACGAAGTTGGATCTCGCTTGCAGGTACCTTCAAATATACCTACGCGAGGGAGACAGAGAGAAAACAGGGTTCAATACTTCCGATATGTTGAGTTATACGAGCTTTCTTCCGGAGGCAGAGCGGTGCGTGCTACAGTTGGCATCTCACCTCGTCGGAATGCGCCGCTGTACAACTGAAGGAACCGGACATATTCAGAGCCGATGTGGTGCTCGGCCTTGCCGTATGCCCACAGGCCGACTCCCTTGCCTCCCAGACCCCCTTTAGTCGGGTCAATCAGCCGATTCGTCAAACTCCTCCCTCACCGCTCTTCTTGTTGGCGGTGGCACCTCTCCCACAGGAGTTGACACTTATCCTTTTCCTAACATCAACGAAACACTCGATAGGTTTGGGGATAATACTTTTTTCACGAAGTTGGATCTCGCTTGCAGGTACCTTCAAATATACCTACGCGAGGGAGACAGAGAGAAAACAGGGTTCAATACTTCCGATGGGCACTACAAATATCGTTGCATGGCTTTTGGGCTGGCCGGAGCCCCCGCCACCTTCCAACGATTGAAAGACTACGTATTGGTGGATTTATGTGGCGAGGAATGTATGGGAATGGACATTATCTTATTGTCTTCGCTGCAACTCCATATATGCATTCACACGGCTGGAGAAAGTTTTGCAAAGGCTGTAAGAGGCTGGATTGCGTATTAACCTCGAAAAATGCAACTTCATGAAGTCTGAGCTGGCGTACCTGGGGCATTTGATCACCTAAGACGGAGTTAAGCCGGACCTCAGGAAGGTTGAAGCTATCGAAAAATATTAAGGAACTGCGAGCTTTCCTAGGATTGTCGGGTTATTACTGTTGTTTCATAAAGGAATACGCTTACCGAGCTCGGTCTCTCACAGAAATGACATAGGAGAATGTTGCATTTGATTGGACGGAAGGGCACCTGGATGCGTTTCATGACCTTAAGGTATGTTTAAAGCCGGTTTAAAGGAACCGGTACTAAGCTACCCAGATTTCAATCTGCAATTCATCTTATCCACGGACGCTTCTGGTGTGGCCCTTGGAGCTGTATTGTCACAGGAGGTCTGGGAAGTAGAGTACTATTGGCGTATGCTTCCCGACAGCTGCAGAAAGTCGAGAGAAATTACTCGGTTACCGAACGGGAGCTTCTGGCTGTTGTCTGGAGTTTGCAGCAGTTTAGGTGCTATCTCTATGGACGTAAGTTTGTCGTCCTAACAGACCATGTTATGTCCACCATTATAGTGGACATTAGGACTGAAGAAGCCTAGCTCCAGACTAATGCGCTGGCAAAGAAAACGCGCTGAATTTGATTACGAATTGAGGTATAAGCCTGGTAGCCTTCATAGAAACGCCGATACCTTAAGTAAAGCTATAAGAGTTGTCGACGGGAGGACTGAAGAAGCCCTAACTAGAGAGAGAATATTCCGAGAG
Organism: Rhaphigaster nebulosa; assembly: GCA_948150685.1. Taxonomy (NCBI): domain Eukaryota; kingdom Metazoa; phylum Arthropoda; class Insecta; order Hemiptera; family Pentatomidae; genus Rhaphigaster; species Rhaphigaster nebulosa. Next base: position 70,208,095 of record OX411310.1, read on the forward strand.
CAAGCTAAGGACCAGAAATGCCAGCTAATTCTAATTAATTTAAAAGAGCCCTTTATCATGGAAGAGGACGGGCTGATATTCATCAAGAGAGGTGAGGATTTCAAATTAGTGATTCCCCGTGCGCTACGTTCCGAATTCCTCTGGTGGTTGCATGACGAGCCATTCTCAGGGCATGGAGGTATCAATCGCACAATACAGCGAGCTGAGCGGTGTCTCTATTGGAAAAATTTGTGGTGTGATGTAGATTATTTGAGGAAATGCAGATTGTGTGCCAGGCGGAAGTTGCTACAGGTCCCTAGTGAAGACCCTTTTCACACCACCTACCCAGGACAGATGGTAGCCATGGATATTCAGGGACCCTTCCCCAAGTCCCAGAAGGAAAATAAATACATTCTTACCTTTGTGGACCATTTTAAAACGTATGCCGAGGCCATCCCTATGAAGGACCAGAGTGCCCAGCAGGTGTCAAGCATCTTTTTAGAGCATATCGTCCTTAGACATGGAGCCCCCAAAGTCTTGATTACGGATAGAGGAACCAATTTTTGCTCAGACGGGTTGAACAGAGCCTGCCACAATCTAGGCATAGAATACTGCTACCAAATACCGAGACGAGGAAGTTGAGCCCAGAGAAGTGGAGGTGGAATAGAGGGAAGAGGAAGCAGAGAGAATGGAAGTTGCCGAAAATCTGCACGAGGAAGAGGGGTCACGGGTGCGTCCGCCTTCGCAACCGTCTTCTTCTCTGGCTCTCCAACCCGCTAGAGAATGGAAACTAAGAAGAGAAAGAAAGCCACCAAGAAGATTCTCCCAAGAGATGTGGAACTCCTTTTTTAAAAGGGTGTGATGTGATGTGAGGGGGAACCTTGGAATTTGTGGAAACTGTCAAGGCAATACGAACAATAAAACTAAAATAATAAAACCACCTACAAATATTATCGGTGTTTTATTCTGAGTGTTGTGGAAAAGCAGTGTGAACGGCTCAAAAAAATCTCAAGTTGTCCAGCATATAAAAACAGCTTACAAGTAGGTAACAAACAAGTTTCCACGAGATTTCTTCGTGTTCCGTGACAACATTAAAACTGTGTATGTCAGTAGATAAAGCTTTGCAAATCGACGGTTCCCTCATATTAAGCGGTAGAACACGCCTAACTTAAATCTTATTCTCCTGCTGAAGAATTGTTCATCTCACAAGATGGGAGGAAAATAAGTATTTTACACTTAATTTTAACACGTAAAACAAGCCATAAAATTGTTAAATTAGAATGGAAACAAATCACGTTTGTAACCTGTATCACCGAACCAAATGAAATCTGTATTAAATTTTTAGCCTTTCAGCTAACCAATTTCAACCAAAATCTAGTATATTATTTATATTGATATAAAAGTCATATTTACCAAATTTGAGATGTTTTACAACATATTTTAATATAATTTGTGAATTATATTGATATTATTGATAAAAGTTTATTATAACCTTCAAATAAAGTACCGCTTCCAGTTTGCCAATTTAGTCCAAAATCTAGTACGTTATTTAAATGAATATATAAATCAAACATACCCAATTTGAAGAGCTTTGCATTATATTTTAATATAATTTTGGATGAATATCTATTATGACCTTTTAAAAACTATGTTCGATGGAATAATCCCAAGATTTCGAGAATATTTCACTGATCTTCCGTTGAAGGCTATTCCCAAATTTTAAGTCCAAAAAAGATTATAAAAATCACAAATAAAAATTTCAAAAGAAACAACACGTTTTAATACTTGTGTTTTATTAGTTTTAAATGAGAAGATTAATTGGTTTTTGACACTGAACAAAACAAGATGTAGTAGAGCTACGCTAATACCTTATAAGCGTTTAGATAAAACTAACTTTAAACCTTTTTATTACCTTTTAAGAACCCTCCTTATCGTTTACAAAGATTATCGACGAACAAAAAATAAAAAATTTCTATTCTTTCTTGGAAAATGGTATAAATATCCTAAAACAGGGGAGGTGGTGGAGCCAACCCCAAGATGAAGAACGTCACGCTGCTCGTCTTCACGATCTGCGCTAGTCTGATCCTGAATCTTGTAGCCAGTTCTGTCATCTCCCATCACAATGGTGAACTTTTAAAATACATGATCTGATGATTATTAATTTCGGTCAATAACTGTTGTTCAATTTTTATTTCAGATTAATGGGAAAAACCACACCTGTCTACTATAAATTATAATAGATTTAATTTAAAACCTTAAGTTTTAAGTGATTTTTTTTCTTATTATAATTTGTATGTATATTAACAGATACTTACAAATACACATATTTGTATTTATGTGAATATGTAAGATATCAGATGAAATAAGTTAGTTGTATCCAGGGCCGGCTTTAGGATAGCTAAGGGGGCCAAATTTGATAGTGCATTAAAATCTGGGGTCAAGTTTTCTTACAGTTTAATTTTTTTCTGCAGACCCTTGTTAGGTCTTTCCTAATATTTGGGTTTCTCTTCTTTGGATCTTGTTTCAATCTCAATATTTGGACATTGTTGACTTTATCAATGACTGTTGCTTGAGGAGAACTTTGAAGCTCATCAAGACGTACATAATATCGACCATGCCTCATGAAAAACTTAAATCTTTGTTATTGATTAAAAACGAAATTTCTAGTCAGCTTAACAGGGGCGTCCGCAGAATTTTCATTTTGGAAAGGAGGGATTTGATAAGAAGAAGGCAAGTAATCACCTAAATATCTATAATAACCAAATTTTAAGTTTGATCAGAAATTATTGTGAAAAATACAATACAAATACAAATTTTATTTTTGTTCGTACATTTCGGAGGGAGAGGGGGCCGAGAAAGTATATATCTCACAATCTCCTCTCCTCCATACGCCACTGCAGCTTAAGGAATTATAACGATCGAACAATTCGCCAAAGCCCAAATATGCAAAGTAATTTTAATATATTTTGATCGAAATAATCTGGCAATGTATATTTTAAAACATAAATCAATAACCAAAATATACGTTCATTAGAAAATTTTTGTATATAATGTTCGTAAAAAATTTCGTTTAGCAGCTTACTAGTTTATAAATCATTTATATTTTTTTAAATAAATCATAATTAATGAGGAGATAACTTTCAAAACCGGCTTAATCTATTTTCAAAAACTTTACAAGGAGTACTAAAAACATATCGTCGGTTTGGAGGTAGAAGTGATAAACTGCATTTTTGTGAAAATGAAAATTTGTAGCTATTTACCTATTCCTGAACTAAATTTACGCTTCACGATTTTGTCAATAATGAAGCTTAAATTTGGTTAAGGTACAGGTAAACAGCAACAAAATTTTATTTTCAAAAAAATGCAATTTGTCACTTCTCCACTAAACTGACGATATGATGGTACCGCTTTTAATCTCGGCAACCCAACGAGTTAAAATATGTTTTTGTGCTGGCTGGAGACGCTTTTGGCCAATACGGCTTTGGCTACGTTAGATCTTGGTAATAGTTAGATTTCATTGATTTTCCTAGAAAGCCAAATAAAAATAACTTGACTGAAATTGGTATTAAAAAGGGGACCATCTTTCATTTTCAAACCGGGCGCCGTTGCATCTAAAGCCGGCACTGGTTGTAGGATTGCCGTTGTGTTGCATTCGTTTCCTGTTGATGAAACGTAGAGATGGTATAGTACTTGTAAGGATAGTATTGAACATTAAAAAAAGATGTACATTAGGTGTTAGAGTGTCAACTTGTGGACTCGTAGTTAGTGAATCTGTGCACAATCCTGACGATTGGTTCCTTCAACATCAACTTATTCCACCAGCAGCAGGAATGGCTACAGCGCTCAATCTAACGATGATAATAGAAATAATTTTAGCGCCCTATTGCTTTTTTTATCCCACAACTACTCGAAATCAACATTATAAGAGGCGGAACAGTCTACAAAATGGAGAACGGAGATAACAACAGTCCATTTCACTCTTAAATAAATCCTCTTTTTGACTATATAATTACGGACACATATTGTATGTAATTAAATTCTATTTAGTTGGCCTCATAGTTAAATTATCTGAAATAAATTATTATTATTGTTGTGGTCTTTGATCTTCCCCGGATATCCGAAAATTTTTTATAGTAAATAATGTATAACTAATTTGAAGTAAATCGTAAGAACACTCCTTTTTATGCTTAGTACAGACGTGAACATTTTTTCGTTTAAAAAATGTAAATAATTTCTCGGGGATTCTGTTTGAACTTATCTAAGGTGTATGAAGGAGTATACAATGCTACTACCAGAAATATTTAACTTCAGTAAGATTATGCAATTTTTCTAAATAGTTTCTATCGTTAACTTTTCCTGGGGGCCCGATTTTAGGCTGTTTTATAGTTGTGGTGTATCCCTTGAACATTTGTATCAACTTACTTATATTTTTTCTAAATAATAATAATTTTTTATTCGAAGGAAGCCTGAACTTCCATACTCTTGGGGGCCCGATTTGAGGCTGCTTTCTAGCCGTGGTGTATTCTCTGGACAAGTATATCAACTTACTTGGATTTTTTTTAAATTATTTTTTATTCATTAATTGTTTTTATTCGAAGGATGCAGTTATCTGGGGGATCCTGATTTTAGGCTGCTTACCAGCTTACTGTATGTCCAGGATTGTTGGGCAATAATTACTTTAAATAATTAATTTAATTTGAATAATTGTTTTTTATTTATGAGAAACAGTGTTCTTGGGGGCCCGATTTTAGGTTGTTTTGTAGTTATGCTGTATGAACTGGAATAATATCTTGATTCTCGGCTCACTATTTTTTTGGTAGATGTAAATACTTCTGATCCACAGCGCACCAAAATTGGTTTTTCAGTGATCATCTCTATGTTGCTACGAATCAACTCTTTGCTAGCCAGAAAAATTATCCATCATATATATTATATTATATACAGATATTTTGTAATTAAACTTATTAATATTAAATACTGTAGTAATAAATACCTTTTATATCAGTGTAATATTTTGATCGATTTAGTACCGAAATGAAAATTTGATTTTTTAAGATTACACTATCTAAAATAGTAAGTTGTTGATCGTTCAATCGTTCAATAGTAAGTTGTTAATCGTTCAAAAATATATTCGTATATATTTAATAAAATTAATAATATTTAATTAGTGTAATATCATTAACCCAATCATTATACCATAATATTTTTATTGATTGGAGTGAAGCATTTTTCATAGAACATGGCGTATCCCCGTTTCATCATATCTTACAATAGTGCAGTTAGCAGTGTGTATGTATTTTTGTTATCGTTTGTTTTGCTTAGGACAGAGGGGTACGAAGAATATTTTTTCGGGGGAGAGGTAGGTTTGAATAAGAAGAAGGCAACTAACCACCTAAATGACTATAATCGCCAAATTGGGAGTGAAATTTAAAGATAAGCATGAGAATCAAGATAATTATGTATATAATTATTCTTTAAAATAAATAAAATGAATCACTATATAATATATATAATATATAATATATATATATATATATATATATATATATATATATATATATATATATATATATACAAACTTAAAATAAAAATGTATTCATTATTTAGGAAGACGCTCCCGAGGAATTCTTTAAATTAAATAAAAAACAATAAGAATTAAAAAAAAAATTGTTCGGAGAGAAGTGTATTATATACCAATGTAATATATATAATATATATATATATATATATATATATATATATATATATATATATATATATATATATATATATTATAAATATTATAAGTGATTTATTTTTTAAAGAATTCCTCAGGAGCGTTTTCCTAAATAATGAACACATTTTTATTTTAAGTATATATATATATATATATATATATATATATATATATATATATATATATATATATATATATATATATCCAATCTGAGGGGTTTATCCTTGAATTAATGATAATAATAATGGTAGCTTTAGTATCATTTAAAATATTGAGATTTATCAATTGTGCTAATAGCATACATAATATCAGTTGCAGGTTATTCATTTAGGCCATGTAAGCAACTGTTTAGTCTTCCTAGGACCCCGAGAAATTAATGGTTGTTATAAATTTAGTTTATTTAATTCTTTTGCGAGTGTTATATAAAATATATTACATTACAATCAATGCCACTACCTATGAATAGTTTTATTTCAATAAATGACACTCAATAGTATCCAGAAATTAAAATTTAGTGTTGGTATAAAACTTAATTAAATGTTATCTGCCTTTATTTATTTTATTTTTTTGATGATTAAAGTCCTCTGCTACTCCTATTAACGCAAAGAGAAAGGGTTATTCCTATAAGTTACTCACCTATTATAACCTTAGTTGGCGCCTAAACATTTTAAGTTATATTAAGAGCTGAGGCTAAAAAACGTGTCAGAATTAAGAATTTTTTTAATCGTCTAGGCAGAAAGTAATCTCATAATAGACTGCATATATGAATGTCTGCCACCCTAGTTTTGTTGCATTCAAATTTTAGAGGTGAACGAATATCGTCATGCTGAGAGTAATTACAATATTTTGTATGAATCTTGTAGGAAATGTAATCCTCTACAAGTTGTCAAAAAACTCAAAAAGTTAGATATTCAGTGGTTTCGCCTCAATAACTATTTTGCCGTGCACTTTACTGCAAAATACATAATAACCAATCTTGTAGAGGATTAAGTTTCCTACAAGATTCATATAAAATATTTATAATTACTTCCAAAAGACGCCAAGAAATATGGAAATAACAATTTTACTGAAAACGAAATTATTTCAATATTACTTGGCGTCTGTTGGAAGTAATTATAAATATTTTGTATGGATATTGCAGTAAATTTAATCCTCTACAAGATTAGTTATTATGTATTTTGTACTAAATTGTACTAAAAAATAGTTATTGAGGCGAAACCTCCGAATATCCAATGTTTTGCGTTTTCTTGACAATTCACAGATGTTTACGGTCCTGCATCTCAGCAGGTGTTCCAAATTAAAAATATATTTATAGTAAAACTTGCGGTAAATCTAATGTGTTTCAAAATTAGTTATTTCAAAGATTTACCTAAAATGCAATGGAAGCGAGTTATTGAGGAAAATCTTTAAAAAGCCCACTTTCTCTAAAATTATTATTTCCATATTTCTTGGCGTCTGTTGAGAGTAATTACAAATATTTTGTATGAATGTTGTAGGAAATTCAATCCTCAACAAGATTGGTTATTACGCATTTTGCACTAAAGTGCATTGAAAAAAAGTTATTAAGGCGAAACCACTGAATATAACTTTTTGTGTTTCTTGACATTTGCAGATTTGTACGGCCCCGTATCTCAGTAAAAAATAAATTTACGAAAGAATATAATAATCATACCCACCAACATAAATAAGATTTGTATTTTGATTAATATTTTTGGTAATTTTAACAATCGTTTTTGATCCAATTTTCATGCTCATCCTTAAAACTTACGCCAAATTTGGCGCTTAAAGACATTTAGATGAATATTTGCGTAATTCTTATTAAATCCTCCCTCTCTTCCCAGAAGAAAATTTAAATCCCCCACCGAAAAAAAATTCTGCCTACGCCAATTGATGGTTCTATCTCGAAGTATAACAATTCAAATAATGAATATTTCCGCAAAAGGGAGTATCATTATGGTGATATTAGCCACTTAAAATGGTACTTTTTTGGTCTTAGAAGAATAATGTCTTTGTAACATGCATTGCAAATAAAAGTTTATTTTTAATAGCCTTTACTGTTTGCAATTATGAACTAAGTTAATACATTTTTTTTTCAATAAGTGCCTGTATAATAATTATTAATAAATTTTATTACTGCACTGTTTCTCATTTAGAACTGACAGGGACAAACTCAGAAGAAGTAGGCGTATATACTATCAGGGCAGGAGAACACCAATGCGCTCCAGGAATATGCTGTCCACAATATCTTACATGCTTGTGGGGGTTCACTCAGTTTTACTGCTGTTTTAAACCAAGTTTAGGCAAATGGACCAGGTATTAGGATTATGAATATTACAACATAGAGAAATCAATTTATTTAGTGTTAACACTTATATTTCTAAATATCTGTTCGCAGAAAGCAGCCAGCATACCCCTGTTAGAATCTCGGAAACAAAAGGAGTACTAACTAATAACACAAATCGATTTCGCCTTTCTTATCAGTCTACTATGCAAATAAAAGTTGTGCATAAGTTATATGATGATGTAAATAAAATAGGTTTGATTAAGAAACAGGTTTGAATTTGTTTTATGTTGTGGACAATTTGAACTCAAAACAATAACAAAAGAAAATGACTTTAGTGTTATCTTGTGTGATAACTATATATGAAATGTATTTATTAAAGGTATATATTAAACGGAAATAGAAGGTTTAAGGTCCCCAGTGTGTGTTTTGTGAAAGTTGTAAGAAACTGAAATTACGAATTTAAGGTAGGTATACGCAGGGGATATCACAGCAACCATTTCGCCAAAATCGACCCATGCCACTTTAGATCATCGGCTTTAAACATTTTTTTTCAATTTTCAAGAAAAAATCTCTAAAGATTTTGATCAAACTCTTTAAATCAATGAACAATTAAATGATATTTAATATCAGCTAGGTCTTATCCTCATTGAAACAATATGAAAGAGCTTGATGACCAAATTTCAGAATGGCTTCCTATAAAGAACCTTTAAATTTGTTTATTTGAAAAAAAATAACCGTCTAACTCCCTTGTTAGAAGTAATGGAAAATGGATAAATAATAACTAGGAAAGAATTTGATGATTAACTAAAGGAGAAAAAAAGGGAAATATTTTACCAGGTTGAAAAGAAATTTTCTGAAAGCTGAAGTAGTTGTGTCTATGCATAACATACCGTTGGAAAGCAAACAATTTTAGAAAAATCAATATCTAACATATAAAGCCTTAAAAGGTAATGGAGAGGAACGAGAAAGGCATAAACGTAACTGATATTTGTGCGTTGTTTGCTCGCCTGATCTAAAATTCGAATCACTTGACGTAAATCATTTATCAATCCCCCATCAAATTCGAATGTTCTCATCTAGCCTGGAATCTGAATGTTTCTCCTTTGTCAGATGTTCGTAAGAATGAGACTACTATGTTCTCTTCATTACAAAAGTTTAATATTTTTGCAATGTATTAATAATAATAACTTATTAATAATAAGTCCGTCCAGGATCGGGTCAGAATAATCCTGGAGTAGCTCCTGCCTGTCGTAAAAGGCGACTAAAAGGGGCACAGAGTTGGGCCGGCGACCCAATCTGTGTAAAACCAATTGCTAAAAAACCTCAACAAGGCCTAGGAATCGGACGGACTTACGGTAAACGATCTGGCATGGAACGGACTAAACACTTGATAATTGGCACCTGGAACGTTCGGGGGCTACTAGAAGTGGGAAAGACGCGTGTTTTGGAAAACTGTCTGGAAGAGTATGGAATAGATGTGGTAGCATTGCAGGAAATTAGATGAAGGAAGGAGCCTACTATGGTTGAATTAAGCAAATATATTCTTATCAATAGTGGACATACCAAGAATATTGTCGGCATAGGATTTATGGTTAAAAACAGCTAGCCAAGCAATACTACGTTATGAAACGATAAATGAAAGGATTTGCTACATTAGGCTGAAAGGGAGATTCTTCAATATGTCTATAATAAGTGTACATGCACCAACAGAAGACAAAACGGATGAAGAAAAGGAAGAATTTTATGCACAGTTAGAAAGGTTATGTGATAAAATGCCCAAATATGATGTAAAAATCGTCTTAGGAGATTTCAATGGAAAAATTGGAAGAGAGAACTTGGGAAGGTCTGTAGGAAAATATAGTTATCACAAAATAACTAATGACAATGGTTATAGAATAGTAGACTTCGCAACCAGCAAAAATATGAAAATAGTAAGCACCGCATTCCAGCACCGGCTTCCACACCTACAAACATGGATATCTCCTGATGGCAAAACCAAAAATCAAATCGATCACGTCATGATCGATAATAAGCATCAAAGTGACATCGAAGATGTGAGGAGCTGCAGAGGGGCAGACGTATCTAGCGATCATTTCTTGGTACGGGTGAAATACAAGCAGAAACTGGCAACAAGAACGAAGGGAAAAAATACTAAGAGTAATAGTAAAAAATATAAGACCAGCGCCCTAAACACACCCACAATCCAAAAAGAATATAAAGAAAAAGTGGAGGAACATCTGAGAAACTACCCAATAAAAGAAGAAACCATTGAAAATAGGTGGGATAAAATCAAGTCTGCTATTATAAAGGCTGCGGATGAAACAATTGGAAAGGAAGTGAAAATTAGAAAACAGCAATGGTTTGACCAGGAATGCCAAATCTCCGTAGATGAAAAAAAGAAGGCTTATTTAAAGATGATACAGAGAAGAACTAGGCAAACCGTGGAAAGTTATAAACAAATGAGAGAAGCGACCAAGAAACTTTGCAGGATCAAGAAGAGGAAAAAAGAAGAGGAGGAGATAAAGGCAATTATTGAGGATTTCGAGGGTAAAAATATCAGAGGCTTCTACAATAAAATGAAATCATTGAGAAGAGGCTTCCAGCCTCGAGTGTGTCGAGTCTGTGAAGACAAGGATGGATCACTCCTGGGAGGACAAAAGGAAATCATGGAAAGGTGGAGAAGCTATTTCAGGGAACTGTTTAACCCCGATCCCGAAGACATCCCAATAGTAAATGAACACGGTAGTATAGAAGTCGATTCAGATCTGGAACCCCCTGACCCAGAAGAGGTAGAGGAAGTTATTTTAAATTTAAAAAATAACAAAGCACCAGAAATCGATGGTATTACTGCCGAAATGCTTAAATGTGGGGGAGATATATTGATACGCGAGATATATGAGCTTGTCTTGGAAATGTGGGAAAAGGAACAAATACCTGAAGAATGGTATACAGCCATTATAATACCCATACATAAAAAGGGTGACAAACTGGAATGCAGCAACTACCGTGGAATAACACTACTGAGCACTGCCTACAAGGTACTAGCCATTCTACTTTTAAAAAAGAGTAATTGTAACGGCAGAAAAAGTAATAGGTGATTATCAGTGTGGATTCCGGCCTGGCAGATCGACGGTTGACCATATCTTCACCATCAGGAACATGTTGGAAAAATGCTATGAATGGAATGTTGACCTGCACCACCTTTTCATAGATTACAGACAGGCATATGACAGCATTAAGAGACTACAGCTTAATGAAAACCTAAGGACTCTATGCTGTCCCCCAAAACTCATGATTACGACGACCTTTCAGTACAGTAGAGGCGTAGTCAAAGTCCAAGGAGAATTGTCCGCTGACTTCGCGATACAAAAAGGAGTGAAACAGGGAGTCCCTTATCCCCAGTGTTGTTTAATATGACGCTAGAAATAATTATTCGGGCAATGCGAACAAGGTCTGACGGTTGCATCTATAACAGAGAGACACAAAACCTCGCGTTTGCTGACGATTTGGTGATAACTGAGACAAAACCAGATGCACTTTCCGAAGCATACAAAAAAAGTGAAGAGGCAGCAAGTAAAATTGGGCTCAAAATAAACGGAAACAAAACTAAGTACATGATTTCATCCAAAAGAAAAACGACTGGTGGATCTCTGATAATAGGAGGATACAGTTTCGAAAAAGTGTCAAAATTCAAATATCTAGGCACAATTGTTAGAGAAGACAATAAAATAGAAGAAGAAATAAAAGCAAGAATCCAAAATGGCAACAAATGCTATTGGTCACTGAAGGAAAATCTTCTAAATCGAGATGTATCCCGAGAGATCAAAGTTAGGTTGTATAAGACCATCCTCCGACCGGTAGTAACGTATGGGAGTGAAGCTTGGACCCTTACGAAGCAAATGGAGAGATCATTGAATACGTGGGAAAGGAAAATCCTAAGAAAAATATATGGCCCAACCAAAGTCGAGAATACATACAGGATTAAAACAAACGCAGAACTCAGAAATCGATATGAAGACCAAGATTTGGTCTCGTGTATCAAATAGGGGAGGATCAGATGGTTAGGACATGTCCAGCGGATGGATCAGGAAAGACTCCCTAGAAAGATAATGGAGGGACGCCCAAATGGTAAAAGAGAAAGGTAGACCCAGGCTGCGATGGTTGGATGATGTCGAGGCTGACCTAAGGCTTCTGGGAGTGACGGAGTGGAGAAGAGCTGCAGAGGATCGAGCTCAGTGGAGGAGAATCGTTGAGGAGGCTAAGGTCCTTCATGGACCATAGCGCCGTCGGAGATGGAGATAGATAGATAGAATAATAATAATAAACTCTTTATTTATTATTGGACAAGTCCCTTTAGAATAAAAATTACAGGCAATGATAGGTGGGCTTCAGAGCCTTAGAGTTGTTGATATAGGAACATATACGTTAACAGATAATTAAAAAAATAAAAAAAATAAAGAAAAGTCAATAAATAAATACAAATGAAAATTATAACAAGTCATAATGCAATAACTTCTAGCATATGAAATAGGTATTAATAGTATAATTGATTATGTCTTAAAACAAAAACCACACGAAATTCGTATGTTAATAAGATATGACAAAATTATAAATGAAGGAACATATTCACAAATGTTGATTGACATCATAGAAAATCTATTTACAATGTTTTTTGGAACTGGATAGAAAATAAGTGATTGAACAAGCGGGATTTGAAGGTCATAAGAGTATTGGAGCGACGAATGGAAGGAGGAATGGAATTCCATAAGGATGAGGATCGGACAAGAAAAGATCTGTCGAAAGCTGCGGATCGGTGGGCCGCTGTATATAAATCTGAAAGCCGAGAACGGTTATGGCGAGAATGGACAGAGGATTTGAATTGAAGGAGATCGAAAATATAGGATGGACGGCGGGATTGGATAACTTGGTAGAGGAAAGATGCAAGCATATACTTACGACGGTAGGAAGGATAAAGCCACTTCAACTCTTCGTAATATCGGGAGACAGAGGCGTCCCTCGGGATCCCGAAGATGAATCGTACAAAGCAATTTATCAAACGTTTTATTTTTTCCTCGAGGTCCCCAGAGACGCCTCCGTACACCGCACAACAGTAATCAAAGTGGGGGAATATTAAGGAAGTAACTAGGAGTCTACGGGTCTCAAGTGGAAATAGGTGACGGAGGTAATTTAGTCGCTTTAAAGTGTAAAAGGTACGACGGAAAATAACGGAAACATGATTTTTCCAGGAAAGAGTTTGGTCAAAGATGATTCCAAGGTTTTTTATGGTTGGATAGAATTTAATGGGATTATTATTTAGGAACAAGTTTGGGATATGAGGAACAGTTTTAAGGAGGTGATGGGAACCTATTACAATTGCCTTTGTCTTCTCTGTATTCAACTTCAGCTTGTTGCCAACAGCCCAGTGACTTATTCGATTCAAGTCCTCTTGAAGTCTTTTGGTGGCTAGTAATAGGTCGGAAGGCGGGAAGGACCGGTATATTTGGAAATCGTCTGCATAGATATGGTATTGAGAGTGACGGATAAGAAGGGGAAGGTCATTAATATAAATAGCAAACAGAGTAGGAGACAATGAGGAGCCCTGAGGGACACCAGAGGAGAGGGATCGTGTCTTGGATGGAGGTTGTCCTGGAACGACTACATACTGCGACCGATCTGAGAGGAAGGATTGGAACCAGCGCAAAACACTGTTGGATAAAGGTAGACTTTGTAATTTGTTAAGGAGGATGTTATGGTCAACTGTGTCAAAAGCTTTGGAGAAATCTAAAAGGATGAGGATAGTTTGGTTTTGGTGTTCAATGGCGGTTTGGAGGTCGTGGGTTATTTTCAGGAGAGCGGACTGTGTTGAGTAACAAGGTCGAAAGCCAGATTGGAGAGGGTTAATGAGGGAACGTTCTTCTAGGAAGTTTGAAAGTTGAATTTGTACAAGGCGCTCCAGTGGTTTTGAGAGGTTAGAGAGGAGAGAAATAGGACGGAAATCATGGGATGAGGCGAGATTTGTAATTTTATTTAATGGTCGGACTAGAGCAATTTTCCAAGAAGAGGGGAATATGGAATTTTGTAGAGAAAAGTTGTAAATATGATAGAGATGGGGTATAAGGATTGGGAGGCAGGATTTTATTAGCTTTACTGGGATATCGTCAGGACCATAATCATTGGTGTGGGATTTTAAGATAGTGGAAAGTAATTCGTCATATGACACGTGGGAGAAAAAGAAGTTTTCTGGGTTGAAGCTATGATGTTCAATATCAGCTGTAGGTGAAGGGCTAGAAGCAGAGGATAAGAAATGGTCATTGAGATCATCTGGGGTAACTGGGAAAGAACTCAGGTTATTGGATTCTGGTACGGATAGTTTTCGAAGGATTTTCCATTTGGATTTGGAATCAAGAGCATTGAAAAGGGCAGAATGGATATAGAGGGATTTGGCACGTCGGACTGCGGATTGGGTTTCGTTGCGAAGCTGTTTGAAAAACGCAAAATCAGCTGAAAAACGAGTGCGACGAAATTTGCGTCTTGCTGCTTCTCTTCTTCTTATCATTAGCTTTATTTCTGGGGTTAGCCAAGGAGCAGTAGGACGGCGTAAGGTTCGGGTTTTAAGGGGAGCATGAATGTCTAATACGGATTGTAGGTTTGAGGTAAGCGTGGAAACCATGGGATCTATAGAATTATAGGAATATATGATGTCCCAGCGAAAAGTATCCAGGTCAGGTTGAAGGGATTCATATGAAAGGAGGTCTAAACTACGATATGAAACAACTTTTGGAGTAAAGGATTTGACTGTGTGTGCCAAATAAATGTGCCACTGATTTCTTTTCTTCGAGTTCTGTAACCACGAAATCTCCAATATGGTACGTAAGGTTGACTGGTTCCATAGGAGGTTCAGTATCCACAGTTCCTTCATTGTCCGTCTCGTGTTCAATCGTGTAAGGACTGGAGTAACCCCGGAGAGTCAGTCACCCCTCCAGTACACTTCCTTTTCAATAATAATAATTTAAAGAAGATTACAACAAAAAAGCTGGTTGGGAAAAGACATCACCCGTTTTTTCTGGTGAGGTAACTTTGCCAACCGTGTTTTTAAATTTTAATTAAATGAATAAAACAAAAACAACGTATAATCAATCGCCATTATAGACCTAAATTAACTGTGTAGTTAATTTAGTTCAGGAAGGTTTGATTGAATCCCTCCTGAAGAAATCAGCTGTTTGGAATGATAAGAAATTCCCTGGACGCCAAAAAGTCAGTGATCCCAAGATTAAATCTGGGAAGATTGATGAAAAACCTCTAGTGGCACTTAAATTAAATATTTTTTAGTAATAATTAATTGGTTTATTATTATCAATAATAGAACTTTGTAATTTAATCCTTCCCCCTCAAAATTTGAGGTTTTACGTTTCAAAAGACGTAGAATCCAAATATCGAATAAAAAAAAATCCGACCGTACGCCGTCCGTGACTTTTCTCCGAAACGACTGGACCGATTTTCTTGAGATTTGGCACTAAAGTCACAAGTCATCTCAAGATGATTCTGGGAACTCGGCATTACCATCCACCTGTTTGTTTCTAAATGGCGGTTGATTAGATATTTTATAAGCCCATAACTCGGCCATTTATAAAGATAGAGGGGAAATGTAAGGTATTTTGGAATCAGAAAGGAAGGCATAAAAAAAGAAAAAAAAAATGTAAAAAAAAAATCTATAAAATGCTTTTCGTTTATGATTTTCAATAATAGACCTTTGTAATCGACCAAGGAAAAAAAAAATGTTAACACCCTCAAAATTTTAGGTTTTACGTTTCAAGATACGTAGATTTTTTTTCCACTGCAATTAAACATTTTTATTACTTGTTTTAAGTGTTAAAATTGGATGTAAAATAATTGTTTTCCTCCCCATTTATGAGCTGAACAAGTCTGCTGCAGGAGAATAACATATTAGTTAAGTGGGTTCTTCCACTTCAAATGTCAAAATTGTCGATTTCCAATGCTTTATCTAGTGACATTGACAGTTCTAATGTTGTTATGGAACACGAAATAATCTCTTGGGAACTTGTTACCTACTGAAAGAAAACGACATATAATAACGGAATGAGACCACCAGAAACTATTACTTGTGTGTTCTCAACTAGATTTTACAGCAAATCCTTAATACAAAATTTTAACTTTCTACGGCTAACCGTTTTTGAGCTGTGTGAGATACGAACGTACGAAAGTACGTACAGACGTCATGTCGAAACTGGTCAAAATGAAAATTTTCGTTGGAATCTGAAAACCAAATATTTTCGCGATTATAATACTTCCTGTACTGCGTTCAAGGAAGTAATAAATTGTAAGAAAAACATTTAATTTTTTAATTGCTTATTTAATGTTAATGTTTTAATGTTTCAAGTAATTACAAGTACATATTTGTTGACATCCGCATGATGGTATAGAAAGATCAATCTAATTAGGGATTGATAAATTATTTGCCACTTCTATAATTTTGTTTTATTGAAAACTAGTTTCGAATGTTATACATTCATCTTCAGTTCTATATATACAAAAAAAAAATTAAAAAATAAGCAATTCAAAATATACTTCGGTATTATTATACATATTAAATTAGATGTAATATAAATCAGTATTATAAAACATTTATGAATTATGAATTTAATTAAGACAAGAAATCAAATACATGTTGGTATTCACTAAGGTTTAAATGGATTATATCAAACAGAAAAGTTTGTACTGGTTTCTTCTCGCACTGAACTAACAATGACAGAAAGGTGGGATATCATATGATATCTATTCAACACCCTACCCCCTCCCCCTCCCCCGAAGATAGGTCCATCCCGAAACATTATGTTTTGATTCCATATTACGGCCCTATATCCACCAAAGTCGGAAGTGAATTGAAAAAAACTAGGATTAAACCCTGCATTTAAAATAGAAAAACCCTATCCTCATATTTCTCTTCCCCTAAAGACAAAATAAAACCTTTCCAAATAAGAGGAGTATTGGAACTAAATTGTAATGATTGTGCAGCCAAAAACACGGGAAAAACTGGAAGATCGCTAAATCAGAGATTAAAGGAACATATTCGTGCATATAATAATAAGACAGAGAATTCTAACTTTAAAATTCATTTAAATGAAAAAAACAACATAAATTCATCAAAGACTCATGAGTTAATTTAATACATAGCGTTGAAAACAGCCTCAAATTAAATATATATGAAGCACTTCAAATAATAAAATCCTTCAAATCCAATCCAGATTTTTGCTTAAATGATCAAATAAATATCTCCAATAGTCCAATCTTAAATTTATTCCCATCTATAACGGAAAAACCAATTACTCGCCGGCATTACTGGAAAAACACCGACCCTTAAACCGTTTACCTATAAACATCCAACCTTCTTTCATTGTTAGTTCAGTGCCAGAAGAAACTAGTACAAACTTTTCTGTTTGTCATAATCCATTTAAACATCCAACCTTCTTTCATTGTTAGTTCAGTGCCAGAAGAAATCAGTACCAACTTTTCTGTCTGTTATAATCCATTCATCATATAATCATCCTTGGTGAAATTTTTTAAGGATTAACAGTTAAAAGTCCATAAGTTATTCAAAGATTAATAAGCCCTATTAATTGGTGATAATTAAAAAAATAGTTGTAGGAACTAAAAGTTCGAGTATGAATTAATGATTAATTAATATTCATCAATTAAAATTTACTGCGACATGTTCGTAGTTATTAATACCGACTCGTGTACTTTGAAAATATTATTATTTCCTTTGTTTTCCCAGATTCCTGGAGTTGCATCTACATCCCGGAAAAATAATCAAGGGAATGGAGATGATTTTACTTATTTAAAAATTTTCTAACAATCCTGCACGTATCCAGCAGAAGTGCCTTCTGGGCTAATTTTAATTTTTTCTTCCGTGGTCTTCCGTGCCATCTCTTGTGCTTTTGAGTATTAGTCCATTCGAGGAAATGACTAGTGGAGTCACTAGAAGTGGTGACTTTTACTAGATGATAAAGAGATTTCAACTCTATGGCAAGTTCTTGATACTTTCTAATTTTTTCAGCCCTAGTGGTCAATGGGTTGGAATCACTTGGGACGGCTACATCGACGATTCTGGCCACTTTTTTTATTTTGTCTATAATCAAAATGTCCGGACGGTTATGCATTACTCTATGATCCGTGATTATTTTCTCATGCCAATAAACTTTAACATTATTATTTTCTAAAAGTTTTTCTGGGGTATATCGATAATAGGGCACCTCAACCTCATCTTTGCCAAGAAGCCCTACTGTTCTGCATATACTTTGGTGGTATATTTTGGCCACATTATCATGCCTAATTAAGTAGTCCGTCCCAGCTTGGGAACAGACCCTGACCAGGAAGCCGCTCTTTTTGGGATCATTCGCGCCTGGATTTCTTTATTAGTTTTGGTCCGCCCCGGGAATTTTATTTCCCCGGTACCCGCCATATCTGGTGAGCATTCCCCTATCCGCCACCTGGGGAGGCGCCCGCAGGGAGAATAGAAACTCCACACGGATGTTATTATTATTTTATATTTATACTTCTCAGTGTCCTGGATTAACATCTTCTTTCCGGAAAACACTTCAAGGAAAGGTAGATGATATAATGTAATTTATTTGTTTAAAAATTTTCTCACAATCCTGCAAGTATCAAGCAGGACTGCTTTTTGAGTTACTTTCAAGCTCTGAAGATCAAGGCCAAGTTCTTCTATACCCTCTCTAGTGCTTTTTAATATGAGACCATTTGAGGATATAATTATTGGAGGTATTATTACTTTATCTAGGTGATAAAGTGTTTTTAGTTCTAAGGCAAGCTCCAGGTACTTTCTTATTTTTTCAGCCCTTGTAGTGAGTAAGATTTTATATATTATTGTTATTATTATTACTTTGAAAATATAAAGGTATAATCTATTTGGCCAGCGTGATACAGTCGTTTCGATCTGTCGATATGTTTTAGGGATTAAAAGTTCGATAGGAACTTAAAGGATTAATAGTTAATCTTTTTAAGACCATTATTTATACTATCATAGATTAAAAATACGTAGAATCTTGAAAAGTTGTTTTGTTTATGTTTCAGCGAGATAATAAAGGTT
Organism: Rhaphigaster nebulosa; assembly: GCA_948150685.1. Taxonomy (NCBI): domain Eukaryota; kingdom Metazoa; phylum Arthropoda; class Insecta; order Hemiptera; family Pentatomidae; genus Rhaphigaster; species Rhaphigaster nebulosa. Next base: position 70,227,199 of record OX411310.1, read on the forward strand.
GGGGATTAAGAGCTCAAAGTCCAAAAGCTGTTATAGGAATGAGGGGCCCTACTATTTATTTATGATTTAGAGATAAACAGTTCAAAATCCAAAAGCTGTTATAGGATTAAGGGACTCTATTTATTTTATATGTTAGAGATGTTTATCAAAGTCTCAAGTCAAGTTTATCAAAGTATATAGAGATGTTAGTTCAAAGTCCATGTTTGCATTTCACTTTGGCATCATCCAACTTGTCTATACATGATCCAACCTGTTTACATATAGGTAAAGTTAAATATTGTAAAGGTTATGTAAACATTGAGAAGGTTGCACAAACACGAAAACAATGCCAAGGTTATGTAACCTTTGGGAAGATTACAAAGTACAAAGTGGGTACCTGACCGTTCATCGTATAGGTTAAGATTATATAACCGTTGGGGAGGTTACAGCCCATAAAGAGGGTACCTGACCCATCGTCGGATAGGTCAAGGTTATACAACCGTTGTGAAGGTTACATACTATAACGGGGATACCCGACCCTTCGACAAAACCTCAAGTCTCTCAAACGGTAGAAAAACAAAATGCCGGTGTAAGAAAACAAAATGGCGGCAGGGTACACTCATGCTCTATAAGGTTTGCACCTGACCCTTCGATGGGTGGAGGGGGTAAATCTTCTGGGCGAAGCATAGCTCAGGAGGTGCCGCGGGTTATGTGCCTAGATCATGTGACTAAAACTTGTGGACGGAGCATAGCCCAGGAGGCGCTGCGGGTCACGTGACTAGATCATATGACTAAAGGGGCGTGTCCTAATGGTCACGTGACTAAAAAGTGACCTGGATAGAGAAGAAATATGGCGAATATTAGAAGGAAAGGAATTCCGGATGATAGAGGAGTGGGCGAGAAATAATATAAAAAATAAAATATTCTAATCAAAATTGCGTATTTGCACCACAAATGCAATGAAACTGGTTAACTGGGTAATCAACCAGAAGATATTTTTCGATTATATAACAAATTCCATTTCAAATGGGATTAGAGACAATAATTCCCTGTCGTAAAAAATCCTTGAATACTTCTGAATCATTAACAAACGAATAACCACGAAGAGACTAACTTAGTTTTATTAAATACCATGTTTCTTAAAAATTGAGGTAGTGCATTAATTTTGTTAAGGAGTATTGGTGGAGGGGGGCTGAAAAGGGTTTGTAGAAGGTAATCTTTCTTGAAAAGTTATAAATAAGAGTTTTAATGAGGAGATATGCATTTAATCCTATAAATGCAGTGGATTATAGGCATACAACTTAAGGGAGAAGGCTGTATGTCTAGCTTAGGTCGGAGGATTACTTTCAAAGAGGTGAAAGCCTTCTTCATCTACATAACTTCATACAGCTATCTTGCCAAATATACCATCTTGGATTTTTTAAAATTCATTTTGATTTGTTTTTATATTCTTTCAATCTCCTACACTAATTTGCAAATTGGTAGATATTTCACCATTTGTATATCCCATCACTTCTTCAATAAGATTATTCTCATTGTATCGAAAATCGTTCATCATCGGTCAGGAAGATGGCGTAAAAATAGTCGTATAGGAATAGTCTATAGTTTAGCCATGTGAGTAGCATTAATTCACAATGTTCAGAATGTCGGGCAGCCATACTGCATGCTGTTGGACAAATCGTAGAGATTAAAAGAAACTTCAATTTTCAACAAATACGCCAACAATTAGCCTTCAATCATAACCCCCTAACAATTCAGCATGTTCGATAAGCAGTGGCGTAGATTACGCCAAAACATTTCAACCAAATGAAAAAAAAAATTAAATAATTATGTATTTATTTTATGGTGAGCGTTTTAATCAGAGTTGATTCCTCTACTACGTCTTCTACCAAGTCGGTTCTCTAGTAGGCGTTTGGGGATTGCTTCTCTGGAAATACGTGCCAAATGTCCAAAGAAGCAATTACAATTACAAAAACATCTTTAGTGCCGAGAATTCTTTGTTTTTACATCCTTGTACGCAGTAAAGGATTTTTTTTTTTTTAAGTAAATTTATATGGGTCAAATTTTACTTTTGTAAAGCATGGCGGCCCGCGATCTAAAGATGCGTGCACACAGGCGATTCGATCCGCACACGCTTTCAGCGCCAGCAGCACGTTCTCTTTATTTGGAGCAGAACTTGATAGGTTTGTTAGTTAAATAAATTGTATTTGTTTATTTTTGTTTCTGACAATTTCTGATTCAATTAAGACTCTATTAACCCTCTCCACCGCTTACATTTTTTGTCGTGTAATCGAGTGATCCACAACCCCATCCCCTTAAATATATATATATATATATATATATATATATATATATATATATATATATATATATATATATATATGCGTATGTATTTAAGGGAATATATATATTCAAAAATAAATATACATTTTTTTGTTTAAAAAATTTTAGCTAGTTGAAAATAGCACTTAATATCAATCATCTAATAAACGAAAAAATATCGGAAGATTATTGCGAAATTATTTCAAAAGTCATTAATTTATTTAAAATTACTATTTTTCAACTATAAGTAAATAAAACAGAATTAATTCATATCCAGTTGGTTTACAATTGAAATGGATACTTTTCAGCCGGAATCCGATACCTGTGTATTCTTTTATATTAGCATTTTAACTCTTTCATTTCAAAAGAATTATTTAAATAATTATTGTATAGGAGATGAGGATAAAACTGGCTATATTTTCTAGAGAGGGAGGGGAAATAGACACGTAGGAAAAACGCTTGCATTGGGACACAGTCATCCTTAGGTAGTTACGCCAATTTGGATAAGTCATATTTGGCTTTCTTGAGACTTATAAACATTTAACATCTCGGCAATAAGCCATCTTATCATTAAAGAATTATAAGATTCTGATCGATAAAATCGTGTAAATCTATATAGTTAAAACAAAATAACGATGATGGCAGTAAACAACATGTCGTTGAGTACAACGGTTCTTATCATTGCCGCTTCCATGTGTGCTTGGTCTTCGGCCGACAGAGGTAAGTGTTAACAATACAGTCGAGGAAGCTGTTAAACGAGAGAGTGCTCAGAAGATAACTAATGTGGAATAAGGTATCTGAAGGGTCTGATATTGACATTGTTACATTTCCAGAACAATTTTTCATACTTGCTAATATTCAATCCAGAGACTGTAAATGTTTGTTTGTTCCGTTTTTAAGAGAAAATCGTAAAAGGGCGAGATCTCATTTTCTTAAACTTCAAGTACATTAATAGACGAATAGAAACATTTATTTTTAATGGTAATTTTATATTTTTATTTATTCTTGGCGCTACGGTCCTGCAAGAATCTGGGCCTCTCTTATCACCTTCCTCCACTCTCTCCTGTCTGGGGCAAGCATCCACCATCTTCTTATTCCCAGTCACTTCAGGATGCCCTCCACATCATTCAATCACCTCAGGTGTGGTCTTCCTCTACTACGTCTTCTACCAAGTCGGTTCTCTAGTAGGCGTTTGGGGATTGCTTCTCTGGAAATACGTGCCAAATGTCCAAAGAAGCAATTACAATTACAAAAACATCTTTAGTGCCGAGAATTCTTTGTTTTTACATCCTTGTACGCAGTAAAGGATTTTTTTTTTTTTAAGTAAATTTATATGGGTCAAATTTTACTTTTGTAAAGCATGGCGGCCCGCGATCTAAAGATGCGTGCACACAGGCGATTCGATCCGCACACGCTTTCAGCGCCAGCAGCACGTTCTCTTTATTTGGAGCAGAACTTGATAGGTTTGTTAGTTAAATAAATTGTATTTGTTTATTTTTGTTTCTGACAATTTCTGATTCAATTAAGACTCTATTAACCCTCTCCACCGCTTACATTTTTTGTCGTGTAATCGAGTGATCCACAACCCCATCCCCTTAAATATATATATATATATATATATATATATATATATATATATATATATATATATGCGTATGTATTTAAGGGAATATATATATTCAAAAATAAATATACATTTTTTTGTTTAAAAAATTTTAGCTAGTTGAAAATAGCACTTAATATCAATCATCTAATAAACGAAAAAATATCGGAAGATTATTGCGAAATTATTTCAAAAGTCATTAATTTATTTAAAATTACTATTTTTCAACTATAAGTAAATAAAACAGAATTAATTCATATCCAGTTGGTTTACAATTGAAATGGATACTTTTCAGCCGGAATCCGATACCTGTGTATTCTTTTATATTAGCATTTTAACCTTAATAGTTACCACAGCTCTGTGAAAGATTGCTTTGTGTTTTCCTCCTGTTGTTGTGTATAGAACTCTATTTGTAAAGATTTTGAATATACAAGAAATTACATTGATTGGCACATTGCAAGAAACGGAGATATTGGTGGTTAACAACTGATTTCAGCTGAAAGAGTAGTAGTTAAACAAAATTATTGAAATATTGAATATATATTTATTCATTTATATATATGAAGGTGCTTCTCCCGCTACCACCACCTAACCAAACCCGGCTTCAGTCCCTTTTTGAACCAAAATAGGCCGGAACAGGATTAGATCGAAAAGCGCGATCCGGGGCGGGGCGGTCTAGTGGCCGGGCTATCGTTATTACAATTTTTTTAAAAAGGTTGAACCGGCTGGTCTGTATTGGGCGCCATGCTTCAGGATACTTCACCATCAGTCACTTCTCCTTAGAGTTGTCCGGTGTGGAGAGGGCCTTAAACATCAGTATATATTATCTGTAAGAAAATCGCATTAAAATATTCAAATTTTACATCATGTTTTCAAATATTTACTTTTCTGTGATTAAGATGGTGTGGCGGACGCTGTGTTGGGAGCAGGGGAGCGCCGCCTCCCACTCCTGCCGGCCGGCTATAAATAGGCTTGCTCGCCTCATTAAGCACCCGACGTGATCTTTCACGACGTGATAACGCCGTCACCGCCTAGGGAACGCAACCCGCAAGACTCACCTGTATCAGTGGCCTTTCATACTTAGGAAGCACTATGATGTCCGACCCTCCCCAGCCACAAGACGAAGACATGGATGCCACAATAACAAGACAACAGCTAGAAGAAGCACTCGCTCGACTGCAACCAGGCACCTTTCCATCAGCACCGTCACACGCTCCAGATCCGGAGGTCTCCGCGTGTAGAGGTGCCACTAGTCGCCTGCCAGCTTTCTGGAAACCGAACCCGCATCGCGCAGTTCGACCGCGTCTTCAACTCATCCATAATCTCCTCGTCTATCATGAAGCGGTACTATCCGTCTTACACCTGGAGGTCCTTACACAGGAATCGGACATCATCATCATCATCATCATCATCATCATCATCATCATCATCATCAGCATCATTAGGAACCCCGGCAACACACTCTATGAGACCCTTGAGATCACCTGCTCAACAATTACAGCAACTCGGAGCGTAGGAGAATACAACAGCTTTTGGAAGGAGCAGAATAGGGCAATCAAAAACCCACACAACTCCTCATGCAACTGCAGATGCATGGAGTAACATCATCAGTGACACTATGGCTACGGAACCTTCCCCGCACGATGCAGGAATTCTGGCAGCTTCAAGACAGGTTGAATTATCAATCATCTTCGGCACAATGAAGATGACCCCAGTCTCACCACTGACATCATTGCCGCCAACACCTGAACCTCCAATAGCTGCAGCGAGCAAACAGCCGACGCCTTGCGCACTCCTGCCTCCGCCAGAAAGACACCAGCCTGCCGTCAGCCTGATATCAACCAACCGTAGAGGATACATCCAAAAGAAGACCATAGTAATTGTATTCGATGTAAACAGAAAATTGTAATATATACTCCGTATTGTTGGGGGGGGGGGAATGGTGTGGCGGACGCTGTGATGGGAGCAGGCAGCTGGCTGAGCCGGCAGTGGTGGGGAGCGCCGCCTCCCACTCCTGCCGGCCGGCTATAAATAGGCTTGCTCGCCTCATTAAGCAGCAACAAGTTCCGACCCTGCGAACCGTGGAGGAAGTAAATGACTACATTGAGGACTTCACGGCAGCACTAGTCGAGTCTGCGCAGACAGCCATCCCCACCTACTATCCACAGCCTCCCCACCTACAGAAACCCCCACCCCACATCATGGCGCTCATAAAAAGTAGGCGGACACTGAAAAATCGTCATTCCCGCACCAGAGACCCGGACACCAAGAGGGCCCTGAACGCAGTAACTACCCAGATTAAAAATCTCACGCGCCAATGGAAGACTGCGACCTGGCACGAACGGCTACGGGCCACGCATGGTGATTACAGGAAATTCTGGAAACTCACAAAAGCGGCAACCAAGAAGACCTCTAATGTCCGCCTACATGATGGAGACCGCCTTCTAAATCATGCTGAGCAAGCCGAGCTACTAGTTGGGCACTATCAGCAGGATATAGATACGCGGACAGGGGCCCAGCTCTCAATACCGGAGATGGCTAAGGAGAACAATTACATGTTCGTCACTCCGAAGAAACTGAAGGCCATCCTCAGAAGAGCCCACGGAAACAGGACCCCTGGCCATGAGGGGGTACAGACAATACTCCTGAAACAACTACCGAGAAAAGGGATTGCTCATCTCACAAACCTGTACAATTCGTGCTTGAGGCTGAGACACTTCCCCGAAAAATGGAAGCATGCCATCTAGTTTCCACTCCTTAAGCCGAATAAGTCAGGGAACGAGGCAGATCACTATAGACCAATCAGCCTGTTGCCGCACCTCGGTAAGGTATACGAAAAGATCATCCTGAATTACCTTAGAGAATTCTGTGATGAAAACTCCGTAATTCCTTACGAACAGACCGGTTTTCAAGCACACCTCAGTACGGAACATCATCTTATGAAGCTACAAACTGAGGTGAACACCAGCTTCAATCGGAACACGGCAACGGCTATGATCTCCATCGACTGTACAAAGGCATTCGACTCAGTGTCTCACGGTATTCTATGCCGTAAACTCTTAGACCTCGAGTGCCCGGAACAGCTCTACAATGTCATTGTCTCCTTTCTCGGCAACAGGACCATCTCTGTGCGAGTTTGTGATGAGCAATCCCGGACCATCTCACTGAAGTGCGGAGTGCCGCAAGGAGCAGTCCTCTCTCCGGTGCTGTTTTCAATCTATACTGCTGAGGTAGTTGGCAAAAACTACAGAATAGCGAAGGTCGCTGCATATGCAGATGATATAGCCATCTACAGCACCAGTATGAGCGCCAAACATGCACTGAAACAGGCCGAGGAAACCTGTAAAGAGATAGTTCAACAGCTGAAAAACCTCAACATATCGGTCAATCCAGCAAAAACGGACTGTGTAGTGTTCTCGCACCAACAGGGCAAGAAATCAACACTGCCGAGGACTCTCCAGGTGGCTGACACCGTCATTTCGCCTTCTAACTCCATAGTATACTTGGGTATGAAGCTTGATCGGCATCTCAAGCTTAGTACCCATCTATATAAAAAGACCAGGACGGTCAGGAGAAGATCTTACCGTCTTCACCACCTACTGACTTCGCCAGCCCTTTCACTCCGCCTCAAATTGCAAGTGTACAAGAGCATACTCAGGCCAGCACTGCTATACGGGGCTCCATTGTTCACACATCTCACCGGTGGCACGCAGCGGCTCCTCCAGAGGTTTCAAGACTCGATGCTCCGGAAGATGGTAAGGACAACGGCGTGGAAGAGGAAAAAGGCTCATGAACTCCACACCCTGCTAGATTTACCAACGGTCCCGGAATTTATCAGGAGGAGGCATATCAAATTCTTGGATTCGCTGGGATATCTAGCAAACCCACTATTTAGGACGCTAACACCAGCACCACCCCCACTTAGATGGCAGAAAGTAGTGGAGGGAAACTCAGTGCAGAATGTGAAATAGACACTAATTTTAGTTTAAAGTTTTTAGTTAAGTTGTTAGATTAGGTTTAAGTTAGGTGTATAAAGAAAAACAAACAGAAAAATAAAGTGTGCCCCAACACTTTTGTTATAATATAAATGAAATAAGAAATAACAAAATAAAAAATCAATACCACAAAAATTCCTTAAAATGAAGCTCAGCTTCAGCAAAAGGAAAAATTGTCAAACAATGTAAATAACTGTAAATATAAGTATTCAGGGGCTTGGAAAAAAAAAAAAAAAAAAAAAAAAAAAAAATTAAGCAGCACTCTCAGGGCTCTCCTGGGCCACTCCTGACCCAGGAGCGGCGCAGTGCCTTGACTACTCTACCATCCGCGCCGCCCATCCTTCTCCTTCAGCATACGGCCTTCTTGGTTGTAAGCTTCTAATAAAAATCTGTTATTTTCTTACCTTGGCTACCTTTTCTTTTTTACCTCATCCTTTCACTGAAGGCAGTGCGGTCTTAATCGGCCAAGCCTTCAACCCGCCAGTGAGGCTCTGATAGGCTAAGGCGGGGGTTCCTATCTCGGAAACGGTGCGGTCCTAATCGGCCTAGTTTCCAACTTACCGGTGAGGCTTTAATCAGCTGAGGTAAGGTGCTCCTCTCCTAAAACGAGACAGTGAGGCTCTAATCAGCCGAGTCTCAAACACGGCCGTGAGGTGCTCATCCACCGAGCCGTGGGAGCTACCTTCGGGTTACTCACCTCCTCCCTGAGCGGATTGTACGAGCACGCATAGTACCTGGGCCCTTCTGGTTCTAGAGGGAATTAGCAAACGCAGACCCAGAGTACAATATCTTTTCATTTACATTTACATTTATCTGAACATCAATACTACTTAAAAAGGCCAGATCAAGCCATGCAGACGAAAATGTCATGCCATTGGCAATGAAAATCACGGGATTCCTTTTTCTTTTCAGTTGGATAAATTTTATTGCATAAACAAAAATAGAGACACAATGAAGTAAAGAATAGGGTTAATATCTAATTTGTGATTTTCCATCATCTTCTATATTAATTATTTATTGTGAGATTCCATTACCCTGGCCCAGCTAAATGTTTTAATAATAAATTAAATTTAGTATGTATGCAGATAACATTTAATTAAACTGTATACCCAAATCAAATTTTAATTTACCGGTATTAATCTATTTCATTTATTAATACAAAACTATTCATAGGTAATGATAAAGATTGTAATATGTAAATTAATGTAAATGATTGTAAATTTATGTAATGCTCGCAGACAAAGAAAGAATAAATGAAGTTATAACAATGATTTATTTCTCGATTAACTTAACTGTTTAACATAATTATCAGTAAGATATCGCATTAAAAATATTTAAATACAAAGTCATGTTTTGAAAACATTGATTTTCCTATAAATAAATATCTCTTCACTTTCCTGCACTTATCTGAAGTTATTTACTAAGCAGTTTCGTGGATTTTCTCAAAGCACTTTTCTGCGCAAACCATCTATAAAAGTGTCACATAATTTTTAAATTGAAACATTAAAAATTTCGGAAAACTTAATACAATTGACGGTCGTAATGACTAAACAATATGAAAAAAAAACGAATAAAAGTGCAATCCATAAACATATTGTCAATGATTCAACGTATCATAGAGAAGAATCCATCGGATTCTCATTCTTCATCTGAGAGATACCTCTTAGGAGGACCTACCCCGGGAAATGTTTTAAGGTCACTGATTAAAACTGCGTTTTTACACCATTTGAAGAAGTAAACTTGGATAGTTACGGTAATTATAGGAACTATAATGTTTTTAGGGGAAAGAAGAGAATATACTGTTATTTTCTAATTATTTGGATCAGATCATTCATAGAAACAAATATGGACCGAAGCAAAAAAAATTGTTTGCTTCCTAACAAGAAAATTTGAAAGACCCAAAGTAAAGTGAAAAGGATCCTTTAGGATCTTTGTATATACTAGAAATTGGGCAGCTGTAAATCAGGACAGAACCGTCTGGCGTAGGCTCTAGGATGAGGCACAGATCCCATCGGGGAGAAGAATCCCCCGGTATTCTTTTTAATGCAAAATAACGCACTAACGCAAAATAATCAGTGCTTCCACCCTTGATATTGAAATAATATGGAGTTAATTTCGAATGCCTTCTAAAATATCATATCGTAACATTGCCGAGTAATGCTGAGGGAGGTAGCGACAGACAGGACACTGTGACTATCAGTGTAATTGAGTAATAGTTTAGAGAACAAATAAGAATGTATCTAATGAACTTATTATGTACAATTATTTGTCCTTAAAACATAAATCGTAAATTTTTTTAAAGCAAATAAAAAATCCTTCGACTTATTTTTCTCAAGCCACTATACATAGGAGGTGCGAAGCCCATGTGCAATTGCCCTATGCACATTGCCTTTATGGATAATCCGGCACTGACTAGGGACACTAGTGGGTTAGATATTGGACTGTGTTTCGAAATAACTACAATAAAACGTTACAAAACAGACCCCTTCGAAACTTTAGGAGGTTTATATCAACATAATCTGCTGAACACTTATTAATATGACTCAACATATTAAATGTGGTCGGCTGTTGAATGGTGTTTCTTGAAACCGTAAATGTTTGATATAACTTATCAAATAACTTCGGTTAATTTTAAAGTACTCTTATAAGTTAATACTTGCCGTCAATGTGCTGTAAACAACCAAGGTATCTTTTCCTCTATGCAGAAGCAAACTTCACTGTAGGATTTGGAGACAAGCTTGGAACGATTCGATGCTCTACCTTCAGTTGCTGTCATATCATTCATTTCTGTTGCATGCACCTAGGTCAGTACAGTTGTTGTACAACTGATGGAGGGGAAAGAAGAGTGTAAGAATATAGAAATACAAGTATTAGTGTAATTAAATAAGTATTAAATATGTATATTATATATGTTTAAAAAATAATGATCTATTAAATATACATAAATTCTTGTATGATCCATATAGAGTAGATGGTCCAGCTAGAAATCAATATTTTTATAAAGCTAAATATGTGTCGCATTTCCCCTCCCCCCTCCCCCTTCTCCAGCCGTTTCCGTGAACCGAGTATGCTTTAGAGATGTAAACATCGACATAAATCGTATCGATAGTTTTCAAATATACCGAAATAGTACGATATATCAATACAAATATAGATTTTTTGATATATCGGACTTCAATATTTTTAACCTATATATTGTTAACCGGGGATTAACAACTCTTATATTTGTTACATAATACATATCTTATATTCTTTGGTCACATAATATAATACAATAATATAATATAATAATACAATAATATAATATAATATAATATAATAAATATAATATAATACATATCTTATATCTTTGGCCACAATGTGAAACCTCGTATGTACAAAACGTTTTGTTTTAGGGATATTTTATTATTTTATTTCTGCCTAAATTTTACGCAGATTTTACACGCCCATGTATTGCTAATTTTGTCTACTCGATAGTATAATAATTGCTAGTACAATTAATATTAAAAAAGAAAGAAGATGCAAAAAAAAAAAAGATTAGAAATCCTCAGTTGGGAAATAAACATCAAAGAGAGTACATTACAGCTTTATAAAATTAATTAGTAGAAAACAGAAAAAGAAAGAAAGAAAATTTATTAGAATACATAGAAAAACAACAAAAAACATTACGAATGAAGAGTGAGGCAGATCTGTGAAAAGGGATAAAAAGGTGCGAAGGTCGAGATCTTGTGATAAGGTAGTGGATAGAAGACTTGTATTGGAGGAGGTTGTAGGCATAGGAAGGGCGATGGTTGTTGATAATTAGATAGAGAAATGCGCCTAGGAAATAATATCTATGGAAGGATAGGAAGTTAGGGTGGCTCTTCCTATTGCTAATATTGCTACGGATAATTCGAAAATAGAAAAGGATAAACAGATTGGAATTTTTTCACAGCATTTATCTGACGGCATAGGATTATAAACACCATTGCGACAATAAGTAGAAAGTGCGTCTTATGACTAAAGATTCAGATAGATAAAATTTTGTAAATCGTTATAGTTTTAAAATAGTAACAGTAACAGTTAAGACAGTAAATAACATATCGTTGTGTGTAACAGTTCTCTTCATTGCTGCTTCAACATGTGCTTGATCTTCAGCCGACAGAGACAAGGCCCAGCACAAACAGATCAACTGTTTTGGAATGTAGGTTTCTGGTACCAGGGGAGAATAGCACATAATGTTTCCAACAACTATTATTTTTAACTCTGTAATTTGATGTAAACAATCAATGTTTTTACGTCCTCGTACGAAGTAAAGGAACTATTGTAATCGCGAAAATTTTCGGTTTTCAGATTTCAATGGAAAAATTTTATTTTGACCATCCCTGAATGCATTCATTTCGACTAGTTTCGTCGTGACGTCTGTACGTAGGTTCGTAGAGTTTACAAATGCCATTGACCCAGGATGTATTTGTTATTAAATAGGGTTTATAACCCAGGAAGTTATTGTTATGCTTCCTGGTTATCAGCGTTAAAATAAGTTCTATTTCCTTAATCATCTCTTCTCCTGTTGTAAGTATAAAAAGCCTATCTGAAAGGGACAGATCAATCAGTATCAGAATGTTAATTAGAATGTAAGAACTAGTATTAGAATAAGTATTTAGAATGTAGGACTAGAATAAGAATCAGTAGAGAATAAGTATTAGAATGTAAGGCAGAATAAGGTTATGTGAGACACTCTCACTATGTTTAGCTTTAAGTCTAGTTATAATATCTTTAGAGTCTATCTGTCACTCAGTAGCTCATTATTCATATCATGTAACTTGTACTCTACTTAATAAAGTTATTTTTAAGACTTGCATTCATTGACTTTGCTAATTGTAGGTATGTAAATTCGTGCGTGCATATCTCGCATAACTCAAAAACGGTTATCCGTAGAAAGTTAAAATTTTTTATTTAGGATTTTCGTAATCTAGTTGTGAACCTTTTTTTTTTTTTTTTTTTTTATCACTACACGATTACTGGAAGTGGTACTTTACTTAAAGGTCATTATTGATTTTCATCAAAAATTGTATTAAAATATAATGCAAAACTTCTCAAATTAGGTATATAGAACTTACATACGAATATAAATAATATAATAATTTTTGGTTAACATTGGCAGATTGAAAATTTACTTGTAATGCCCTGATTCGGAACACTCGGAATTATGCTTTTTTCTTCTTCCCCATTCTAGCCAGAGATCCGTAAATCTTTTTTCCCACGAAAGTCATTAACCTGTCCCCCGTTATCATATAGTTTAATTATAAGAAATTCTCAGTTCAGGTTTCTGTTAAACAAGTTAAAGAAAGGTTCAGTGTTGACGTTTTGATTTTCTTTTTTGGTTAAAACTGTGAAAAAAACCAAACCATTAAAATACAAATCTTACAAGTTGTAGATTGAGGAATATTGACGACAAAATAGACCATGGAGAAGCACGGAATTCCAAAGTCGACGTTATCTAAAATTATATAAAAAAAGAATTTAATTGATACCCGTGCGGTTCGTATCTTCTACAAAGATTCTGATTCGTGGCATATTCACATATAGAAGAACAAAACCAAAAAATTTTGATCGAGAGAATTTACCTTGCCTGTACACATTGCGTTATTCTGAATATTTGTTTATCTATGTTATTAACCTACTCATATCTTTTTTTTTATTCGAATATTACGAACTTCGTTATAAAGAACTGCAGATTTTCTGGTCTCTTTGAATTCGTTGCAAGGAGGGTTTACTTTATACAGGGTGTACAGTTTAAGAACCAGGAAATTTTAGGAAATGATTCTTCGCATCAAAAACAACAAAAAATTTCATATAAACTATGATTCGATTCCACCCAGAAAACCAAGAAATTTAAGTTTTTTGTTAGTTTTGGTGTCACATTTTATGTCGAATAGGAAGCGATTACTCAAAAACTATTCAAGGCAATTCGGTTCCAATTGCACCATTGTAAAGTATACAAAATTCCTCTTTGTAAAATATAGTTTGGATTTAGCTAAATCTATTGTATGGGGACTTTCGGGAGGACCAATAGCTAAAAGTTGTATTTATTTTTAAAAAATCACACTTTAATTGTGAATATTTCTCACAGTCCTCTACAGGGCTACAGATATCTGAGTTTCAGAAAAGCTTTCCTTTTTAATAAGCTTTAATTTTGTATGAAGAAAATTGATGTTTCTTTTGGGATTGGTCTAGAATCGGCACCTGATTAGCCAAAAAGTATGGTATGAAATTGGGTTTTCCCGACAGAGACATATGTTTTTATTATTCATTTCCGTCTTGTTTAGATAAAAAATTCTTATATTTCTTCCAAAAACGATCTTTCACTAAATCTGATGATAACATCGGAAGGGACCAGGAATTGAAACAAGCTAAGAGCATCAGAAAATATTTGACTGGAAACGTAAGGCTTAAAAATGTATTGAAATATGAATTAGCTATTACTCTAAGAGGATTACTCTTCTTGGGAATATTCTGGGCCGCTTACTGTTTTTAATAGTTCTTTGACAGCCAGTCAAATAGTGATTTGAGTGAAATTGAAACGGATTTAAAGATTATTAATTGCAGAAGAATTTCCTGAGGACTGACCTCTCCTGGAGAAGTCTATGCTTTGTAAATCCAGCCAAAAACAATCCATGTTATCCATTATTCCCACAATTTTTATATTTCAATAAATTTTTAAGCTTTATATTTCCAACCAAATATTTTCTGATGCTGTTGTTACGGCACTTCACATAAGAAAACAAGAAGGTTATGCCCGGCTAATGTTACCAACCAGTGTTTCCAGGCGGGAATAATTGTGTAATTGAATTAAATCATGTGTCTATGTAATTTCTTATGCCTGCAACACTGGGGTAACCAACAATTACCTGGCCAGGCAGTGTGTTTATGATGAGCCAACATGGTGGACAGTTTTGAATTTGCATAACGAAGTTTATTGTGTGGATTCAGTTTTTGTTTTTGTTGAACTATTTGTTATTTGTATCAATTACACCCAGGCAAGTTTGAGAAGTTTATTTTTATTTTCAAGTGAGTTTATTTTTATTTCAATATATTGACTTTTATTTTTATAATTTTTTTTTATTATAATATAATTTTAACGAAGCTCCTTACATCCTTCAAACTCTTAATTGGTTGTTTCAATTTCTCATCCCTTCCATTGCTATGATCAGATTTCGCGAATGGAAAAGATAGAAGAATTTTTTATACAAACATTAAAAATAGTCTGAGATAATTAAACAAAAAACATTTCTCTATCGGGAAAACCTAATTCCGTGTTACAGCTTTTGGCAAATAAGGTGCCAATTCTACACCAATTCCAAAAGAAACCTCAACTTCATTTTTACGGAATTAAAGCTTAATAAAAGGGAAAGTTTTCCTGATAGATGGGTATCTGTTGACCGACGGGGGCTGGGAAAAATATTCACAATTTTAGTGTGATTTTATAAATAAAATAAAACTTTTCGATATTGCTCCCATGGATTTAAGATCTATTAAATATAAAAAAAGGAAAAACAAAATATTTATATAATTGCCGATTAAAGATCTTGAATGGACATAACTTGGCCATTTTTTAAAGATAGAGGGGAAAGTAAGGTGTTTTGGAATCAGCATAACGAGGCAATAAAGGGAAAATAAAAAAAAAAAAAAACATCTATATAATTGCCGATTAAAGATGTTATATGCCCATAACTCGGCCATTTATAAAGATAGAGGGGAAATGTAAGGTGTTTTGGAATCAGCATAACGAGGCAATAAAAGGAAAACAAAAAAAAAGAAAAAACATCTATATAATTGCCGATTAAAGATCTTATATGCCCATAACTCGGCCATTTATAAAGTAGAGGGGAAATGTAAGGTGTTTTGGAATCATCATAACGAGGCAATAAAAGGAAAACAAAAAAAAGAAAAAAACATCTATATAATTGCCGATTAAAGATCTTATAAGACCATAACTTGGCCATTTATAGAGATAGAGGGGAAATGTAAGGTGTTTTGGAATCAGCATAATAAGGCATTAAAAGGAAAAACAAAAAAAAGAAAAAAAAAATCTATAAAATTGCCGATAAAAGATCATATATTCCCATAATTCAGCCATTACCAGCATTATCAGCCATTAACAAGGCATTAAAATAAAAAATAAAAATAAAATAAAAAAATATCTATCTGCAATTGACCAAAGAAAACATTTTTGTAACCTCCCTCAAAAATTTAGGATTTGCGTTTCAAGATACGAAGAATCCAAATATCAAATAAAAAAAAATCCGTCCGTCCGCCGTACGCCGTCCCGCAGCATTTCTCCGAGACTGCCTTAACGATTTTCTTGAGATTCGGTAATCTTTGCAATCTTTTCTTATTTTAAAATGCTGTAAACATTATTAAAAACATAAAGCAACTTAACGGCAACTAACGGACTGTAAAAAATGAAGAAAACAACAACTAATGAAAGTGTGATAAAAGAATATCTTGTCTATGATTCAAGTTATCGAGCGAGGCGGAGAATCTCCTAGTATGCTTTTCATAGAGAAAGTAATCAGTGCTATTAACCAAAATAATGAAATTCATTAAATAATAATGAAATAATGGGCTTGGGATTAATTTGGATTACGTTCTTAAACTATATTTAAACTTTGCCGAGTAAGGATGGAGGGTGTAGCGTCAGGACAGTTGTCTGTCTGTCAGTGCAATTGAGTTTTAATTTAGAGAGAAAATAATTGTATAGATTATAAGCTTATTATGAAAAATTGTTTGTCCTTTAAAAATAAACTTAAAATATTTGTAAAACTACTTGAACTTATTTTAATCACGCTTCAATAAGGTCTATTTTCCTCTGTGCAGAAGCAAATTTCTCTGTAGGACAAGGACTGATTCGGTGCAATTTCTATAGTTGCTGTTATGCTCCCCAATTCTGTTGCATGCACCTCTTTGAGTATTGCTGTAAATATGAAGGAGGGCGAAAAATAATGTAAGTATATAAGTATAATATATTATAATATAATGTATTAGTATAATTAAATAAATATTAAATATGTATATTATATGGGATTAGAAAATAATGATCTATTAAATATACATAAATTCTTATATGATCTATTTAGAGTAGATGGTCCAGCTGGAAATCAGTATTTTTATAAAGCTAAATATGTGTGGATTTTTCCCTTCCCTTCCCTTCCCTATCCTTTTCCGAGAACCGAGTATGCTTTAGAGATTAAAAATATCGAAATAAATCATATCGATAGTTTTCAAATATACCGAAATAGTACAATATATCAATACAAATATCGATTTTTTTATATATCGGGAATCGATATTTTTAATCTTTTAATGGAGGATAAGGGGATTAAACAACTCTTATATTTGTTATATAATACAACCAATACTAGCTTTAATAGCAATAATTCAATATTTATATCTTTGACCACAATGTGAAACATCGTATGTACAAAACGATTTGTTCTAGGGTTACTTTACTACTTTATTTCTGCCTAAATTTTACGCAGATTTTACACAACCATGTATTGCTAATTTTATATAGTCGTTAGTATAATAATTGCTAGTACTTACAATTAGTATAGAAAAAGAAAGAAGATGATATATACAGAATCATTTAGAAAAAAATATATATAGAAATCTTTAGTTAGAAAATAAACATCAAAGAGAGTACTTACAGATTTATAAAATTAATTAGTAGAAAACAGAAAAAGGAAGAATTTTTTTTTGCAGAATACATAGAAAAACAATACGAATGTAGAGTGATATGAAATGCATGTTCCTATTCAGAAAAATGTAGTTAATGTAACCAAATCCTTATTAAATTGAAGGAGGTTGTAGACATAGGAAGGGCGATGGTTGTTGATAATTAGATAGAGAAATGCGCGTAGAAAATATTATGAAAGGATAGGAACAGTCACCCTAACACAACTCCGAGAACTAGAAAACTCCGTAACCCACTAATAATTCTTTTCAATTCCCTTCCTTATTATCCCTTATTCTACCTCAACCGCCTACCTATCCATTTCCACACCACTGTCAGAAACCTGGGAGTAATTTTTGATCAACAACTATCCTGGAACAATCAAATTTCCCAAATCACCCGAAAGTCCATTGCTATCCTTAAACAGTTCCTAAGATTTCGAGATTCTATACCTCCTAAAACCCGTCAGCTCCTTGTATCCTCCCTCATTTTTCCCCACTTCGACTATGGGCTGCCATGTGTAAGGTGGACTGTCTGGCGGGCTTGAGATGAGACTGAAGAGACTAATGAATTGCTTCATTAAATTCATCTTCGGAATCCCCAGGCGCTCCCACGTCTCCAGTTGGTAGGCCTAGTTAAAGTGGCTTCAACCTGTTTTCCGACGGCAATACTTCCTAGGTATTTATCTTTTCCGAACCCTCAAAACCAAAAAGCCTCCTTATATTCTTGATCTGTTCACCCCGTGTTCCTCTGTACACTCTTTAAACACCAGATCCCAACCTATAAACTTGTATATACCCTTCCATAGAACTGCCTCTTTCAAAAGATCCTTTATCTTTCGAGCTACTTCATTTTGGAATTCCTTATCCAATTCCATTCGCAAATCCTCATCCTTAACCTCCTGTAAGCATCAATTATTTCTCCACCTCCTTAACTATTAATCTTCCGCATTTATGTAATTACTGTAGTTATATATATCTTCATTTTATGTTTATATTTTATATTTACTGCTTATAGTTTTATGTTTTTTTATTATGTCTATTGTTTGTTAGTTATTGTCTATTATTAGTAGACAGGTGTACGTATACATTTAATTATGATTTAAATGCCTGTAATTATTAAAATTTCCTTTATTTTACTACTTAACTTTTCTTAATTATTTACTGTATGTAAGCTAGACAAATAGTACTAGCACTGAACATTTCTGTTATTCTAAGGGGACTAAAAGCCCCAGAATAAAATTTTATTTTCATTTCATTTCATTAACAAATCTTGTGAATTTATTCAAAATTCTCATTAGCCTCTCCCGTGATTCCTCGAATGACCACCGTAAAACACGCAGCCGCAGTCAAAGTGGAGAAAGATGGTGGAGGATACTAGGAGCCTTCGAATAGGCCGAGAAGGAGGTGGCGGAAGTGATGAAATAATTTGAGGGTAAAAATTGACCGTCTGGAGATGTGGGCAATATGGTGGTTCCAGAAGAGGATTTGGTAAATTATAATGCTTAAGTTTTTAACGGAGGGACAGAAAGTGATGAGTTGGTCGTTTAGGTACAGGATAGAAAAGTTGGTATTGAACCTGAGAAGGGGCTTGGAACCAATGATAAAGGACTGAATTTTAGAAGCTTTTCAGAAGACCTAAGTCCATTTAAATTTGTCCATGCGGTAATTCGGTCAAGGTCTTCTTTAATATTGCTACCGAATAAAAATCTTTTCGGAAGGACAAAAGTATAAACAGATTTGGGATTCATCGGCATAAACAATGAAAGATCGATTTATGAAGGACATTAATATAGGAACCTCGAAACATGTGTCACTCCTTAGGACAGAATAAGGTAGGAAAATAAAGGATGATTACGAACAATACCAGTAACTTATTGTGTACGTTGAAAGAGGATAGATTGAAACCAGCAGATAATGATTTTAGTTTGGAAAAAAAAGTATAGAATGGTTTTGGGAATCAAAGGCTTCGGAGAAGTCAAGGAGCACGAGGACAGTTAATTTTTTTATTTTTTATCATCTATAGAGACCAGAACATGACTGATAATTTTATCTTTATGTGCCACTTTCTGATTGATTTACTCATGTCGCTGCCATTGGCATTTATAACTTGAATCTCGATTACTATGGGCAAGTGACTGGAACCTAAGGGATCATGATGAACTTTCCATTTTATGTTATTTATTAGCTGAGCACAGAGTGATGATATCCAGTGCAATACTATTAGTCTAACTCCTATTGTTTACGTATGTAGCTGACCCATAATTTATCTGATAATGGTGAGCATTTGCATCTGCAGACTAAATCAAAGGAAAATCAAAACACTTAATAATTTTTTCCCAATGATACTTAACAATTAGATTTTCAGAAGGGTTAGAAACTATATTAATTGTAAAATTATTATTTAGTATGACTTTTTTCTTACATTATCTATCTTATGAAAATTTCTACTTTGTGAAATGGTGTATTTGTTCCCGATCGAAATGGCAACTCCATCCCAGCTATCATCTCTATCTTTCCTTATAATATTTTATCCCAGAATATTCACATATTTGTTAAGCTTAGACCAAGTTTCTGAGATTATGGCAATATCAATTTTTTTGGTGAACAAAAAATATTCTAAACTATTTTTATTAGATATTGCAGATTTCATTCCATTGTAATAATTTGAAGGATTTAGGCCTAAAAATTAATTTGAAATTAAGATACTAATCATAGTATTATATTAATATGATTAAAATATTTTAGTAAAAGATCATTTACTATTTGAGTATAACTGAATAATGTTTTATAATTGTACAGCTAAACTTCCTGTTCTTTCTTTAATCTTTTTTTTAACTTCATCCTTTGACAATTTTTTATTTTCATCTGCTAAAATAGCACTTACTACTGAAAAAATGGCTTGGGAAGTTATATAAGGTAAGATATAGGTTATATCATTATATCTAGAAGTATAAGGATTAATCGATAAGAAACTTTTCGCGTACTAAGGGGCATTATAACATTCTCGTTCTTTCATTTCCGTATTTTGAAGATGAGTCCCTTTTTTCGGGCTTGCAGTTCTTTGTCTTTTATTAACAGTAATTTTACTAGGCTTTGGATTATTTCTATATCTGATTATTTGACACTGATTATTTCAGACTGTTCTAATGTGGGGAATGCTTCTGGCATGCGCTGTATAATTGCCCAACTGAATGATTTCCTTTTAATTTATTTTTTGCTTCAACAAATGTCAAACTTTGTGACGTCATCAATTTTTACTTCCTTGTACGCAGTTAAGGAAATATTTTATCGCGAAAATTTTCGGTTTTCAGATTTCAACGGAAATACCCATTTTGACCATCCCTGAATCCATTTTGACAAGTTTCGTCGTAATGTCTGTACGTACGTTCGTCCGAATGTTTGTTCGTTCATTCGTATCTCGCATTACTCAAAAACGGTAAACCGTAGGAAGTTAAAATTTCGTATTTAGGATTGGTGTAAAATCTAGTTGTGAACCTCCCCTTTTGGTTACTGCATGATTACCGGAAGTGGTACTTTACAAAAAGGTCAATACTGATTTTCATCAAAAATATATTAAAAAACTTCTCAAATTTGGTATTTAGACTTCCATACTAATATAAATAACAAAATAAATTTTGGTTTAAAATGGCTAACCGGAAGTTGTACTTTACTTAAAAAGTCATTTAAAGAATTGTAATAAACTTGAAGGTTTATTCCGCTTAAAATGTCGAAACCGTCATTTCCAATGCTTTCTCTGGTGACATAGACAGTTCTAATGTTGTCAAGGAACACGAAGAAATCTCTTTGGAACTTGCTACCTACTGAAAGAAAACGACATAAGTAGAGGGAAAACAGGAGAGCTGGGCCACTTTTTTGAGCAGCCAATCAGAAGCCAGCATTTGGTCACGTGACCTATGGCTGGAAATTTGAATTTGAATTTTCACCTCGACCTAACCTTAACTGTCACGTGGTCTTACCTCGACCCTACCTTAACCACCACGTGGTCCCCCCGCGACCTAACCTTAACTACGAGGCCATGCCCCTTTTTAGTCACGTGACCCTTATGCCCCGCCCCATTTTAGTCACGTGAACCAGTCACGTGACCCGCGGAACCTGGTCTATGCTCCGCCCCCACGTTTTAGTCACGTGAACCAGTCACGTGACCCGCGGCACCTCCTGGTCTATGCTCCGCCCCCATGTTTTAGTCACGTGAACCAGTCACGTGACCCGCGGAGCCTCCTGGTCTATGCTTCGCCCTCATGTTTTAGTCACGTGATCCATTGCACCCTATGGTCTATGCTCCACCCACAAGGTTTAGTCACGTGACCCAGTCACGTGACCCATGGAACCTTCTGATCTATGCTCCGCCCACAAGATTTACCCCCTCCACCCATTGAATGGTCAGGAATCCACCTTATAGAGCATGAGTGTACCCGGCCGCCATTTAGTTTTTCTTACACCGCCATTTTGTTTTTCTACAGTTTGAGAGACTTGAGGTTTTATAGATGGTTCAGGTACCCACTTTATACATGCTTGAGTGTGCCCGAACTCCATTTTGTTTTTCTACCGTTTGAGAGACTTAAGGTTTTGTTGCAGGGTCAGATACCCACTTTATAGTATGTAACCTTCCCAACGGTTATATAATCATAACCTATACGATGAAGCGTCAGGTACCCTCATTATAGGGCATGAGTGTACCCGACAACCATTTTGTTTTTCTCACACCACCATTTTTTTTCTGTAACAAGTCTGTGACCTTCCCTACCTTCCCAAAAGTCGCCAATGCGATGAAGAGTTAGATACCCACTTTAAAGTATATAACCTTCCCAACGGTTATATAATCTTAACCTATACGATGAAGGGTCAGGTACCCACCTTATAGGGCATGAGTGTACCCGGCCACTATTTTGTTTTTCTGAGTGAAATGTAAACGTGAACTTTCAAAACATAAACAAAGGGTATGGCCACTTAATCCTATGACATCTTATGGACTTTGAACTGTTTATCTCTAACATATAAATAATTAGTAGAGTCTCTTAATCCTATAACAGCTTTTGGACTTTGAGCTGTTAATACTCTATCTTTACTTATCTCGCTGAAACATAAACAAATCTACTTTTCAATGTACTACGTATTTTTAATATCTTATAGTATAAAAACCTTAAAAGGATTAACTTTTAATCCCTAAAATATATCGACAAATCGAAACGACTGTATCACGCTGGCCAAAGAGGTTATACCTTTTCATAGCTTTGATATATTTTCAAAGTACACGAGTCGATATTAATAACTACGAACACGATGAAGTAAATTTTAATTCATGGATATTAATTAATCATTAATTCATGTTCAACTTTTATACGTACACAAAACAACTTTTTAATCTTCTATGTATTTTTAATCTCTGATTGTATAATCAATGGACTTACAAATTTACAAATATATCGATAAATCATAACGACGGTATCACGCTGGGCAAAGAGGTTATGCCTTTTCATAGCTTTGAATATTTTCAAAGTACACGAGTCGGTATTAATAACTACGAACACGATGAAGTAAATTTTAATTCATGGATATTAATTAATCATTAATTCATGTTCAACTTTTATACGTACACAAAACAACTTTTTAATCTTCTATGTATTTTTAATCTCTGATTGTATAATCAATGGACTTACAAATTTACAAATATATCGATAAATCATAACGACGGTATCACGCTGGGCAAAGAGGTTATGCCTTTTCATAGCTTTGAAATATTTTCAAAGTACACGATAACTTCGAATACGAAGCAGTAAATTTTAATTGATGAATATTAATTAATACTTAATAAACACTAATTCATAATTAATATTAATACTAATTTAAATTTTATTGATACTCTGTTCGACTTGCTCGAACCTGTCTGAATAGAATAAGAGCTCATAGCATGCTCATAGAATGCTGGCTTCATAGCGGGTGGTGGGGGTACTATGATCTAAGGTGGGGGAACCTGACAGCCAATCAGATTCGAATATTCTCTTTCTATAAATAGGGCCGTTTTTATAGAAAGAAAGTAAAGTAAGGTAAAGTTAAATATTGTAAATGTAGCATGTAAACATTGTGAAGATTATATAAAAGAGCTCCTCAAAACGGCCCTATTTATAGAAAGAGAATATTCGAATCTGATTGGCTGTCAGGTTCCCCCACCATAGATCATAGTACCCCCACCACCCGCTATGAAGCGAGCATGAGTCGACCTGCTCTTATTCTATTCAGACAGGTTCGAGCAAGTCGAACAGAGTATCAATAAAATTTAAATTAGTATTAATATTAATTATGAATTAGTGTTTATTAAGTATTAATTAATATTCATCAATTAAAATGTACTGCTTCGTATTCGAAGTTATCGTGTACTTTGAAAATATTTCAAAGCTATGAAAAGGCATAACCTCTTTGGCCAGCGTGATACCGTCGTTTCGATTTATCGATATATTTGTAAATTTGTAAGTCCATTGATTATACAATCAGAGATTAAAAATACATAGAGCATAGGCCAGAAGGTTCCATGGGTCACGTGACTGGGTCACGTGACTAAACCTCGTGGGTGGAGCATAGACCATAAGGTGCAATGGATCACGTGACTAAAACATGGGGGCGGAGCATAGACCAGAAGGTGCCGCGGGTCACGTGACTGGTTCACGTGACTAAAACATAGGGGCGGAGCATAGAACAGGAGGTGCCGCGGGTCACGTGACTTGTTCACGTGACTAAAAGGGGGCGGGGCATAAGGGTCACGTGACTAAAAAGGGGCATGGCCTACTAGTTAAGGTTAGGTCGAGGGGGGACCACGTGGTGGTTAAGGTAGGGTCGAGGTAAGACCACGTGACAGTTAAGGTTAGATCGAGGTGAAAATTCAAATTCAAATTTCCCGCCATGGGTCACGTGACCAAATGCTGGCTTCTGATTGGCTGCTCAAAAAAGTGGCCCAGCTCCCCTGTTTTCCCTCTACTGACATATAATAACGGAATGAGTCCTCCAGAAACAAGAGTATGTCTGTGTTTGTGTGTGCGCGTGGGTTCGTGCTTTGTGTGTGTGGGTTTTTTTTTTTATTTTAAATTTTAATTTAATTTTTTTTATTAATATATATATATATATATATATATATATATATATATATATATATGTATATATTATTAGTATTTTTACATATATTATAAATATTAAATATACATGAAAATATTTATTATTGTACGCATGTTCACAGGGTATCGAAATCCTTTCGTTGCTAAAGAGATTACCCGAAACACGATGAATCTGTATTCTGTCATGAATATTTATGAATATTATTTTGTTTTATATATTATAATATATAATTTATATGTATTATAATATTATAATAAAATTGAAACAGAACAGCATATTGTACGTGATTTTATAAATTTATTTCTAATTGGCAAAGTATATAAATACAGCTTATTGGCGTATTTTTAAATGAAATTTTTCAAACACCTCACTATGTTTTTTAGATATGTAATCATAGAATAATTATGGCCCTGATGATGGGGCAGAAACCCGAAATGCTGAAAATTTGTTGTTGTGAGCGTCAATAAAAATCAAAATTGGGAAGACTTTCCTTTTCATTATCTTTTTTACTGGTTAAAAATCATAGTCTTCCAGTCAGAAATATTGATCATAAATTAGAGGTTTTACTTTTAAGATACCTAGAATCGAAAAATCGAATAAAAAACAATCTGTCCGTCCGCCTTCCAAGGCTCTCCTTCGAGACTAGTCGGGCAATTTTTTTTAAGATTTGTTACCGAAGTCATAGTTCATCCCAGGTTGATCCTCGGCACTCGGCATTTCCATTCACCATTTTATTTTAAAATTAATTGTTTTTAAATCTTTATATAAAAGCATAAAAAGAACTTTTCACAACATTTATCTGACAGCTTAAGGCTTATAAAGACCATCTCAACAATAAGCCGTCTTATCACTAAAGATTCACATAGATAAAATTTTGTAAATCGTTATATTTTTAAAACTAACAGTTAACATTAAATAACATATCGTTGTGTATAACAGTTCTCTTCATTGCTACTTCCACGTGTGCTTGATCTTCAGCCGACAGAGACATGGCAGATCAACAGATCAACTGTTTTGGGATGTAGGTTGCAGGTACCAGGGGAGAATAGCACATAATGTTTCCAACAACTATTATTTTTAATTCTGTAATTTGATGGGTCCCACGCCTCCTATGTATAATGGATTGTGAGAAAAATAAGTCGAAGGAGTTTTTATTTGCTTTAAAAAAAATTACGATTTATCCTTTAAGGACAAATAATTGTACATAATAAGGTCATAAGATATACTCCAATATAAGATGTATATTCCAAAATCCTCCCCATCATCTTTCATCAGAGGCCCAGTTTACTGGAACCTCTTTCGTCTTAAGTAGTATTCCTTATATCACCAATCCCACTCTCCTACCCTTCCAAAGCTGTTAATCCCTCTGAGATCAAATATCTCCCACAAAAACTTACTCCCCGTAAACCCCTGGATACGACCTTCTTACCTCCCAGATCCTTAAACAACTTCCACCCAAAGCAGTCATGTTCCCTACATGCATCTACAATTACAACCTACGTACTACCCACTTTCCTCTCTTATGGAAACATTCCACTATTATCCTTTTTCTAAAACCAGACAAACCTCCCAACAGCATGACATCTTATAGACCAATTAGTCTGCTTCCAATCCTTCCAAAAATCTTCGAAAAGATCCTTCTGAAACGAATCCTACCTATAATAGAAGCTCAAAATCTCCCTTCCCATCAATTCGGATTTCATTCGCAATATTCCACTATTCAACAAGGACTCCGAGTTGTTGACCATATTTCCTCAGCCATAGAATGCAAACAGTATTGCTCCGCTGTATTTTTGGACATAGCATAACTTTTGACCGGTATGGCACGCCGGATCGTTCTTCATGCTTAAAATCCATTTACCTCAATCTTATACCTAGTCCTCCGATCCTACCTCTCTAGCCGCTCCTTCTTAGTCCGCTGTGGAACAAAATTTTCCAATCATTATCCTGTTGAGGTCGGTGTTCCTCAAGGCAGCGTCTTGGGACCCATCCTCTACATTTTATATATCGCATGCATTCCTATTCATCCCGAAACCTTCCTGGCAACATATGTTGATGACACCGCCATCCTATCATCCAACCCAGATCCCTAAACAGCATCCTTAAACCTGCAAAGGCACCTTTCCCAGATCGAACACTGGTGTAATAATTGGCGTATCTTAGTAAACGAATCTAAATGTAAACACGTCACGTTTACCCTCCAACGCAGATCGTGTCCGTCAGTTCATTTGGCTCCCTACTTGATAAAAGACTGACATGGAACCCACATACTAGACTTAAAAGGCAAGAACTGAGTCAACGATTTAGCTAATTATATAGACTGCTAAACAGAAAATCTCAGCTTTCAGCTGACAACAAACTGCTAATTTACAAGATAATTTTGAAACCTGTCTGGCCTACTAACACAATTCTGTACAATTCTGACCTACGGACTCGAACTCTGGGGAACAGCCAAATTTTCGAACATCAAACGCATCCTATCCTTTAAATCAAAAGTCCTTTAAAAATTAGCCAATGCTCCGTACTATGCAGCTAACAATATCGTACACCTTAATATCCCATTTGTTTTGGACCTTATTCCATCGAAATTCTCCAAATTTCACCAGAACCTTACTCATCATACTAATCCCTTAGCACAATCCCAATTCACCTCAACCCATTCCTACAATCCTCCTCGAAGGTTGAAACGGCAGTGGTCCCGAGACCTGTTGTAAATATGTATATTGGAGTTCTGGTGGCCAGATTCTCCACTCAAGTTCTGTATGTCTGCGGCTTTAGCGCTGTCGCTCAGTCTCTACTGGCTTTAAATGCAAGTGACGCGACTGAGTGAGAAGCGCTGGGATATTTTGGAGTCATACTTTTCCATCCACAAGTGGGGGAGGGAAGGAAAAGTCTGGCTCTTGTCTTGGAATCTCAGGCTAATTGCAAATAGTGTATATAAGTGTACCTGTTTTTAATATGCTACGTTTATTTTATTTTATATAAGTTTATTTATTATTTCTTATATTATGTTTATTATTTTTTTATTTTTTTTTAGTATTTCATTTTTTGTAAATATGGTATGAATGATTTATTTTATCGCTAATAACATTGTTCCTGCTCAAACAGAATGTAATATTGCTCAATAAATAAATAGTTAAACTTAAAAAAAACTGTCTATGATTCAATTTATCGAGCGAGGCGGAGAATCCCCTAGTATGCTTTTCATAGAGAAAGTAATCAGTGCTATTAACCTAAATAATGAAAGGGCTTGGGGTTAATTTGGATTGCGTTCTTAAACTATATTGAAACTTTGCCGAGTAAGGATGGAGGGTGTAGCGTCAGGACAGTTGTCTGTCTGTCAGTGCAATTGAGTTTTAATTTAGAGAGAAAATAATTGTATAGCTTATAAGCTTATTATGCAAAATTGTTTGTCCTTTAAAAATAAACTTAAAATATCTGTAAAACAAATTAAAACTACTTGAACTTATTTTCCTCACGGGTCAAAGGACCACCAGGATGCGCGGAACCCATATGCACTTGCTCTATGTACATCGTCCTTATGGATAATCCGGTACTGACCAGAGACACTAGTGGATTAGATATTGCACTGTTTTACGAAATAACTACAATAAAACGCTACAAAACAGACCCCTTCGGAACTTTAGGAGGTTATATCAACATAATCTTCTGAACACTTATTAATATGACTCAACGCATTAAATGTGGTCGGCTGTTGAATGGTGTTTCTTGAAACCGTAAAGGTTTGATATAACTTATCAAATAACGTTGATTAATTTTAAAGTACTCTTATAACTTAATAATTGTCGCCAATGTGCTGTAAACAACCAAGGTCTCTTTTTCTCTGTGCAGAGGCAAAGTTCACTGTAGGATATGGAAAAAGGTTTAGAATTGTTCGGTGCACTACCTGTTGTTGCTGAGATATATATATCTGTTGGATGAGGCTAGTTGAGTACCATTGCTGTAAATATGAAGGAGCGGAAAGAACAGTGTAAGTAAGTATATGTGTTAGTATAATTAAATAAGTATTAAATATGCATATTATATATGATTAGGAAGTAATGATCTATTAAATATACATAAATTCTTATATGATCCATTTAAAGTAGATGGTCCAGCTAGAAATCAATATTTTTATAAAGCTATGTATGATATTCACAAGATTTGATATATTATACATCATATAATATATTATATGATATTCCACAAATACGCAGATTTTACACGCCCATGTATTGCTAATTTTGTCTACTCGATAGTATAATAATTGCTAGTACAATTAATATTAAAAAAGAAAGAAGATGCAAAAAAAAAAGATTAGAAATCCTCAGTTGGGAAATAAACATCAAAGAGAGTACATTACAGCTTTATAAAATTAATTAGTAGAAAACAGAAAAAGAAAGAAAGAAAATTTATTAGAATACATAGAAAACAACAAAAAACAATACGAAAAAAGAGTGATATGAAATGTATGTTCCTATTCAGAAAAAATGTAATTAATGGAACCAAATCCTTATTAAATAATGCATATATGATTAGCCAGCGATGTACATTATGTACAAGTTTATGTACTTGCAATGACACAGTTCCTTCTTAAAACTCTCAGTTCTCTCACGGCGATCATTTTGGGGCAAGCTTCAAACTTCTGCTCCATAGGTGCCTACTGCATAATTTCTTTTCTGAACTTGGTAGATATCTTTTATAAATTATTCTGCACATGCTTCGTTCCCGAAAAATTCCAAATACTCATTTGAAAGATAATTTAATGATTCGATCTCTAAATCAAAGCTATATGTAAATGGAATGGACAGGTCAGAAATTTTTAAAATATTACCATTTGGAAATAATAAACTATTATGTAATAATTTTCAGCGTTTTTCCATTGATTCGGGAATATGACCATCTTCATCATTTTCTCTTGGAGCTTCAAACTTAAATAGACTTGATTAAGGCATAGATAAATTTATTTTATCTTTACTGCTCAATTTACTCCCAAAACCCAATCCAAGCAGGTCTACTTCAAGTGATATTGCGTTTCCACTGCTAGAATCACTTTCATGTAACTGCTTATGAATAATTAATTTTTAAAATAAATGGCAAAGTCAAAAACACTTGGGTTTTCGCTATTTCCTCCTCTCCTTCTGATATAACCAAAGAATCTTTATAAATGATCCTGACTTATTTTATACATGGGCATATACCTCAATATTGCCTCTTGTTATATAAGTCTGTCATACATATTGTGAATACTATTGATGCAGATAACAAAAGCCATTTAACCAGTTTTCTGAGATCCATTGAGTGTCAGTTTTTTTACTTTCCCTTACCTATATACGAAGTATATAGTAAGGGAAAATATTGCGATCGTGAAAATTTTCGAATTCTAGTTTTCAAAGGAAATACACGTTTTAAGGTCCACTAAGTCCAAATGACTAAGCCTCGCAAAATGGTCTGTGTGTGTGTCTGTGTGTATGTGAACAGCCTAGTTCAAAAACGAAAAGTCGTACGATACTCAAATTACGTATTTCAGATAGGTATATGGCTGTGATGTTACATCAACTTTTTCGTCAAAATCGACTATCCGGAAGTGCCACTTTATATAATCGATTTTACACTTTTTTAAAATTTTCTCGAAAACGGCTCTAATGATTTTGATGAAACTTGCCTAAATTATTCTTCATAAAGGCCTTTAACTTTTCATTTATGCAGTAAATCACCGAGAAAATGCAGGGAAAAAAGTTATGATGAAAAGAATATTTTATTTGCGCATGGCTTAAAAAGTATGCATTTTACGGTAAAATATGTATAGAATTGTATGTAAGATAATTAAATTCTCTAAAAAACAATAAAAGAATCATCAAAATCGGACCAGTATTAGCAAAGATAGAGCGTATCGGACTAACTGGAATTAGCTATTATATCATGGATTTTACAATTGTTTACAATTTTCTCGTAAACGGCCCCAACGATTTTGGTGAAACTTGCCTGATGTCTTCACCTTAAAGACGTTTAACTTTTCATTTATTTAGTATATCAACGAAAAAGTGTAGGAAAAAAAGTTATGACGAAAAGAATATTTTATTTGCGCTTAACTTAAAAAGCATGCAACTTATAGTAAATTATGTACAGAATTATATGAAAGGTTATTAAATTATCTAAAAAACAAAAAAAAAGTCAAAATCGGACCAATATTAGCAAAGATACAGTGTGAGGAGCATAAAATAGATGGATAACCGAGCGCATCTGAAAGGATATGGAAGCGACCGAACCTCCTCCTCCCACCAAACCGCCAATCTGTTGTAAACAATACGCTCTGTAATAAAGTAATTTAAGAATACAAAAGCGGAAATTAACTTAATAATTTCTACTTTCACATTATTCAATGGAATGAAAATGTTTCCATGGAAACTGAACCAGAAACTTTTAAAATATATTTGCAACTTGACAAAGTTAAAATACATAGGTAGTGTACAGAATCGTTGTACTAAAATTGTTTAAAAAGCTGTTTTATTGTACTTAAGTGGGAGAAGAAGTGAATGCTACTCAGTTTATTAGAAGCAGTGTTTATGTGAACTCTTTAAAATTATATTAAAAAGATAATTATTATAGGACGGTAAGGGAAAGTTATGTGATGCGTGCACTGCACCCGATTTTTTCTTTCAATCATCGTTTTTCTGCCTTCTCTAGCAAGAGAAAAAGTTGAACTTCTTTGTTTTCCTTTATAGCTTGTTTCAAAGATTCTTCTTTGATAATTCTCGAATTCAGAATATCAAATAAATCATTTAAAATTGTAATGAATTCAATAGCACCGTCACAGGCTTCAAAGTCGGGAATGTTTTTTACTTCACAATATTTCAAAGCAGCTGCAATACTTCTACTTAGCTCTTGATCCGCTAACGCTACTTTCATTTTTTGGTTCTTGAACCAGATATGCTATTTATTTTATTGCCTAAATTCATACCTTCGATTTCTTGAAATTCCAATAATTTTTCCAAATAAATCCAGCAGAACACTCCCCTATCAGGATCCGTGAGTATTTTCAAGTCATGAAGGCTATTTCTAACTAATTTTAGCTTGTGAGATGGAACTAATATTGATATGATGAGATCCAGTTGTGAAATGTGTCAGCAGCACAAAGCTATACATAAATCTCATTATACACTAAATGTGGCAAGTATCTTAACTTTGATTTATTAACTATCTACAGATATTTTCAAATCAATGTGAAATCAGTACCTACACATGAACACATAAGAGATATTGTCAACTAATATAAAGTAGATTTACCTTATAATGTTTATAAACATAATAGACTCGAACACCTTGTTCTATAAATTAATTTTATATATATATATATATATATATATATATATATATATATATATATATATATAAATTTTTTTTTCTTTGCCAATTCTTTTTTTTAGATTTTTTTTATTTTATTATTTAATTTTTTTTCTTTCAATATATTATTTTAGTTACTTGTATACATTTTAGATTCTAGAACAGACATAGAGATAGTGGATAAACAAATAATTGAAGAAATAACAGCAGTAGGAATTAGGCATACCTTTTGCTTCCCTAAGGAACCTCTGTTTATTTCTATATTCACTGGTCTTGGGTAGGGTTGGAACATCGAAAGGAAAATATCGATATTCGATATTTTGATATATCGCAAAACCAAATACCGATATCCACTGATAATCGCTAGAAAAATATCGATATATCGAAAGGAAATGGATGAAAAAGCAAAGAAAGTGTATAAAATGAGTATAATGTTAAACTGTGAAGAAGGTTATGAAGATTATTATTTATAAAACAATATTTTATGAGCCATGAATCATTATAAAAAAAGAATCATATCATTTATATCAAAAGGATCATAATCATTTATAGAAAAGAATTATACTTCAAAGAAAATAAATGTTACTATATATTTTTATTTTGAAGACTTTTAGCCATATTTGTTATTTGTAAAATAGTCTTCTAGAAGTTTTTTCAATAATAAAACCTTCAAACTTCTCAAAGTTTTATTTATGTTATAACTCTTCCGACTATATTGTTCATTCTCGACATATTCATCTAAAAGCATGTAATTTATTTGATAAACATCTCAGTACCATCATCATTTATGTAAATCATCATTTTTTTCTTATACAGGATTCATCAACATTATTTGTTTGTAAATCTTATCTACTAATTATTGTTTGCTAATTAAATATTGTTTATTATTATATTTACTGGTAAAACTCCAGAATGGTAACCCCAACATGGAGGACATCTAGATTTTTTAGGACCTGGCTGATCTTAAAAATCTAGATCTCCACCATTTTGGGGTAACGATTCTGGAGTTTTACCGAATAAAGGAAATTGCTAAAATGAAATACTGTAGAATCTTGATGATTCGTATGGTCAAGGGTTCGAAAGGTAAATATGAATTATCGAGATATCCAAATTATCAAGATTTCCAATAATCGGCGGTAAAAAAATCGGAAATAACAAAATTAATACAAAATTGTATTAATATGAATGGGAATACAAACGATATAGTTAGATCAACAAAAAACTTCGGTTATTTTCTTATGGTGCAATCCTTGAAGACGGATCTCATCGATGGCTTCGTTAAGCATGATCTGGGCAGAAAATACGTTTACACAAACATCCGATTTTGCTAAGAAATTACACACGTTGTAGATGCATTATTTCACCATTTTAGAACTAATCGTCGTACACCAATTTCTTCTTCACCTCCTTTTTTTACGGAGTCAAAATTTCCTCGTCAGTTAGATTCCCAGCTACTGCTAAACTGCTGTGATTCCCATTCTTGATGCTTTCTAAGAGTTGCATCACTACTTCCTTGCATTAAATGTCTAAAATTGTTTAATTATGGCCAAGTTTAGAGACTGCAGCTTAGAGGTTGTGCTGGGAGGCAAAACCAGGAGATAAACATCGCTGAGTGATGTGGCACTGTTGTGGGCCGTACAATTATCAATAAACAGTTGAAAATTTTCGCTATTTTTTATTCCATATCTGTATCCATTCGTCGAAAATTTCACTTATGATACATACTTTTGTGTTTGGACGATAGGCGTTCGGTAAAGTTTTTGTTTATAAAGCACCTTGCATTCGCGGATTTGCCATGCATGAGCGAACTTAATTTTTCATATCAATCTATGTTGTCGGCTAACAGTATGGTTACAGGTCTTTTTTTTACAATTTTATTTAAAGAGAACTGAATAGAAAAAAAAAGGGGAAACCGACCGAAATTCATAGAAACGATTCCTCTCTCACTCACTCACCTCTCCTCTTGAAAAGATTAAGAGTAAACCAGATTTTTTATTTGGAAATTCGAATTATAAGGCTTTTACATTACTTGGAAGACGAAAATAAATACGAATTAATCGGAGGAACCGGATTGCAGTGCTTTAAATGAAATAAAGGGAGACTTTCAAGAGACCAGAAAATCTATACGAATTACTGGGATATGAATTGCCGAGATTCTACTGTAATATATTTTAGCATATGGTGTGATCGATATATCGTTGTAAAATATCGATATCATCGATATATCGGATGCTGATATATCGATATAATATATCGGTTTTTCAACTCCGATATATCGCGTGTCGATATTCCACCCCTAGTCTTGGGAGCTCCCTTACATCGGGGACTCCAGAGCATTCCTCCCCCCTCTCCCCCCTCACCGTTGTACCAGCCTAGATACGCCACTGGTGCAGAGGTTTGTTTCAAAAACCAATCATTCTTTTGCGAATATTTAATTACACTCTTTAAAACAACAATTGAAGGGTTTGCTGTAAAAAGGAGGTAGCTCCGTCTTAGGGGAGTTTGGACTTACATCTATAGTTCGTTGCAAAAAGATATAATTTTTTCGTTTCCACTAGAAATTTGTTTCTCTAATCATTAGTTCTCATGTTAAATATGCTCTTGGTAAAACTAAGACACTCGAAAAAACGCGATTTTCACATTCGTCGCTTTAATGTGATGGATATATTTCATTATGCTGTATTTCATTTGAAGTGTTAAATAAATAAAATATTACAATGGTATATTTTTTTTCAATATATTTTTTCCTAGAAGTAAAAGAGGCAAAAAAGAGGTAACTCCAACAATCAAACTTGTGTTACATCCTCTGGAAGTTAAATTTTTGACTGAAAATACTGTCCTAAAACCTTTGAACAACTAAGGAAATCGAGCAAAAATAAAATTTCACATAACTTAGAAATTTGAATCTTCAGACGTTTTTTTATAGTTTTCCTAAAATTTGAAAAATGGGAGCTACCTCCTTTTTGCAACAAATCCTTTAATTGGATTATATATTTTAAAATGATAGTGAAATAGGGTTTACAATAATGTTTAAACTATACAATGCATATCCTTTTATGCTGGTACTTTTGCTTTGTTTACTGGGTTTTGTTGAAGAAAATAAAAGTCCATTACTAAAGGTCTTCGAGCCCTTACAAGTTGAAAATTTCTCTTCTGTGACGATTTAATATCAGAATTTCATCAGATCATTTCATCAGAATTAGAATTAGGGTTTCTTTTTTTCTTCAACATCTAGGACGGGGAGATTGGGAATCTACTTTGTCATCCTCTTAATCAGATTTAAGTGATTGCTCAGTGGCTCATGATAAGAACCTGCTGATTCAACTAATCCTCTAGACTCATGTATCATTTTTATAAAATCGGATAGGCCTGTTTTTTTTTTTTGTTTTTTTTTTACAAATAGTAGTACTTGGCTCTTGGGTATATTTCACAAATCATATAATTCCTCAAAAAAATATCCTTCAAATAATTAAAACTTTAATAAAGATAATCTGAGTCGGGCATTACTTTAATTTTAAATTGAACAAATAACAAATATCTATCACTAAGTAAGTGCAAAGTATTGCTGGGATAAATAAAGCTATAATGTAAACATGAAAATCTAACAAGGTGTAAGAATATTATTGATGTTGGAAAAATAAGAGCTATCAGAGAAACGAATAAAACTCAACTGGATTCGAATCTGCGCCGCTTCAGACTTAAAAACGCTAATAGTCTTTGAGCCAGAGCCCCCTACCGTGCAATCCCATTTCTTCCACATCCTTATAAATTTCACATAGTTGTGTTCCATGTGACTAATAATTTAAAAAAAGCTAATGTTCGCAGAAAAATAAAGTGGCAGCACCAAACCAAAAATGACATCCAAAGATGGTGAACTACCGAATTTTACTTGATAGTTTTTTGTTCACTGTCATTCAGCATTTTACTTAATTTAGCCAAAATTGGTAACAGGATTGTTGTAAACTCTAGTTGTGAACCTCCCTTTTTGGCCACTGCTTCATCACCGGAAGTGGTACTTTACTTGAAGGTCATAATTGATTTCCATAAAAAATTATATTAAAATACTTTGCAAAACTTCTCAAATTTGGTATTTATAACTTATATATTGATTTAAATAACATAATAGATTTTGGTCTAAATTGGAAAACCGGAAACGGTACTTTACTTGAAGGTCATATAAGACTTTCATCAAAAATTATATTGAAATATAATTTAAAACATCTCAAATTTGGTAAATAAGATTTTTATATTGATGTGGATGTATTTACTATATTTTGGTTAAAATTGGTGAGCCGAAAACGGTACTTTACTTGAAGGTCATAATAAGCTTACATCAAAAATTATATTTAAATTAAATACATAAATCATATGTTTCGGTAATATGAAATAAAAACGCAATTTGTTTTCCAATACAATTAAACATTTTTATTACTTGTTTTAAGTGTTAAAATTGAGTGTAAAATACTAGTTTTCCTTCCCATTTGTGAGATCAACAAGTCTGCAGCATGAGAATAAGATATTAGTTATGTGGATTTTTCCGCTCAAAATGTCGAAACTGTCGATTTCTAATGCTTTATCTAGTGATATTGACAGTTTTATTGTTGTCATGGAACATGAAGAAATATCTTGGAAACTAGTTACCTATTGAAGGAAAACGACATAAAATAACGGAATGAGACCTTCAGTAACAAGAGTGTGTGTGTCAATGGATGGATGTCGGGACGCCGAGTGTCGTTTTTACTGCAATCTTCGGAAACTTGTAACCAACTTCAGTATCACTGTTTGAGCCACGGATTTATGATTTAATAGGCGTACAAGGAAGTCATTTGTTGCCCACATCAGATATTTTACTTCCTTACTTTGGGACCAATGTAGGCCTATTAACTACCAAAAAAAAAAAAATTGAACCACCAATTAAAAAGAGAGGAATGTAATGAGGAATTCCATTTTATCATTAATTCAACAAAAATGATGGAATAAAAAATTCTGAAAATATTTAAAAACATCGATGTCGGGAAATTTTTATTCAGCGAGAAACATCGATGCAGCAAAAACATCGGCTGTATTACATCATCATCATCATCATCGATATGAAATATGAAATATGAGATATGAAATGTGAAAATGAAAATTCGACTATCGGGGCTCAACCCTACCACAGACTATAAGGTAGAGTAGGGATATCGAAACTCGATATATCGGATGTGAAAAACCTATATTTTCTATCGATATCTTAACATCCAGCCAAACAAACATCGTGGGAAGATTTTGAACACAATCCAAGTTGAGGAGCTTCCAACTTGGACATAGGAACTATCAGCCTACTTTCTATACAACGCTTGCATTTGCCGATGACCTCGTCATATTCGCTGCTAATGACACGGACCTACAACATAATGTAAATATCATACAAGAAGAGCTGTCAAGCATTAACATGGATATCAATCCAGGGAAAACAAAATGCATGAGAGTAGGAAGACAGCGCAACGAGTAATGAGAAGATTGAGGTAGAAGGGGCAAATCTCTGATGCTAGGGCACCTCCTCAGTATGAATACGGAAATAACCGTTAGAATTACATATGAGACACGAATGGAAGGACCTAAAGACCTAGGAGAACGGTCCAGGTGGCTGTGTAAATAGTGCTCCTTAATACTCGTGTTGCACCCAAGGGATTTGAATTTTTTAAGCATATCGTTTACCAATTCAACATGACTTTCTACTTTTCGTTGGCCCAGAAAATTTCCGACAACTGCAACAAATGAAGTCCAAGATTATTGCTCAACCTTATTCATGGAACTAACGAAGGTTTGATCCTTAATGAATTTTCTCATTTCTGGGCCGTTAAATATTCCTGCTTCAATTTTTTCCTTATTCAAGTGAGGCTCTTTCGCTCTATAAATGTAAAGCACGATCCGTCCTTATCAAGAGCTTTTACAAACTGCTTCATAAGGCCCAGCTTGATATGTAGAGGAGAAAAGATGATTTTCTCTCGCTCAACTAAGGGTTCCTTAATAACGTTATTTTCTCCAACGACCGTATCTTCTCTCTTAGACCACTCTTGTTTAACCCAGCGGTGTGCTTTGTATCTATTATTCCAGAGGCACAAGAAATAAGGATATTAGGTGTGGCTATTTTGCTGTCCCAGGAGAAAATTTACCATTTTAAAGTCCACACAAATCACCCATTGATGTTTACGATATCTAATCTTCTCACCAAGACCAAAGCTATGGTGCTATACGCCCTTTCATAGTCGTTGAGTGAGCAATTGGTATTGAACAACATTTGTTCGCATTGCTTAGAAGAACACATTTCAAGCTTCGCTTTGAGCATTCAATAAATATGCGCCAATCATCTGGAAAATATTCAGAAAGACTCATTTTTTCGAGTACCCGTGATAGAACAAAATACAAGTAGTAATATTTATATCTATAGTTGTAGGACTAATATCGTGACAAAATACAAGATTTTCTTCTTGAAAGAAAAATGGTAGGAGACCCTTTTCTCTTGTTCGGTAAAAAGTAATTTTGATTCCTTGTTCCAGTAAAGTTTTGTCGTTCCACTTGGAAGCCAGCAATTCAGAAGCTTCTTTTGACAGGTTAAGATCTCTGACGAGGTCATTTAACTTATCCTGGTTGGAACGTTGAGGAATTGTTGACATCTCCTCATAATCACAATCACCTTAATTAGTATCAGAAGGATAATTATAGGGCTCAGAAAGCTCTGGAAGCTGGTGAAATGCTGGGATCTGTAGTTCCTCTCGACAGTAGCTGTTTAGATTCCGGCCGAGACAGTCGTAGATTCTCCGCACAGTATTAAACAGATAAGAGTTTTCCTTTATTATAACATTAATTTATTTATTGTTTTGTTTTTTGCAGTCTGTTTTACGTTATTATTATTATTTTGTCTTATTTATCTGGAAGAAATTCTTTTATTTAGTTAAATCATTACTCTTTATTTTTCTTTTATTATTTTTTTTTCTTTAATATTTCTTTAAACGAAAAATGGGAGAGCCTCCTGACCCTCCCGAATTAACTAGTCCTTTAAATAAAAAAAGAAAATGGGCTCGGGGTCGAATCAAATTTCCCCCCGACAAAATTTTACCACGAAGAGCAGAAAACATACCACCAACCTATTTATTAGTGAAAAGAATAGATGAAGAAGACTTTAAAAAAGTCTCCCCTTTTTTTATCCATAAAGTAATCTCTAACTTGGTAGGAAACGTTAAAACCGTAAAAAAGCTAAGAGACGGGTCTCTTCTAATACAAACAATAAATGGACAACAATCCAATAAGCTTCTATCCTATACGGACTTTGGTGGACAATACCCAGTACAGATAACTCCACACAACACACTTAACTATAGCAAAGGCGTGATCCGTTGTTTCGATTTTCAATATATGGAAATAGAAGAAATTAAAAAAGAACTGACCCCAATTATTAAAGACATAGTAAGAATTAAATCAAAGAATAACGGAAACGAAGTATTAACGCATAATTATATTATAACTTTCCCGACCCCTAAACCTCCAGATACAATACAGATTGGATACGAAACAATTAGAGTTCAACCGTATATACCTAACGCATTACGATGTTTTAATTGTTTGGGTTTTTCTCATCCTACGGCACAATGTAAAAAAGAAACTGTATGTATCCAGTGCGGTCAGAATAAACATGGCGAAAATATTAGGTGCAATCTACAGGCTAGATGCATTAACTGTAACGGCTCACATAATGCTCTTGATCGCTCCTGTCCCGTATTTAAATTGCAAAAAGAAATAAAAGCAATACAAGTTAATAATAAAGTATCGCTGAACGAAGCAAAAAAAAATATATAAAGAGAAAAATCCTATCCAGTTTAATAAAACCTTCGCGGAAATAACTAAAAATCAAAATAAAAATACTGAAAAAAAAGATGTTGCCATTCAGGCCAACATTTTATATTATTTTCCAGATAATCTTAGCAAAGCAGAGACTAATAAAAATAGCCCAGCTGGAGAAATATCAAATGAAATTATTCAGATTAAAGCTCATAGTAGCCATACACAGACTACGCCTGTTATCACCCAACCCGCCGGGTCTTGCGCTAGTGCTGAAATGACCCCCACTCCTCTCCCTTTCCCCTCTCCTTCCAGCTGTTCCGGTGTCTCGCATCTCCCACCGAACTCCCCCACTCCTAGCCTACCACTTCCCAACACCCCGACTCCTTCTCGACCCCCGCCACTTAAACCAGACCCACCTCCCGTCGATTTAATTAATGAACAAATATTAATTAATAATGAACAAGAAGAAGATGGATATGTGGTTCAAAAACCAAAAAGAGGAAAACAAAGGAAAAAACTCTCCTAGTAAAAATAATAATACATAGATTTTTTCTTTTCATCAAAAACACATATATATTCTTAGTTCTAGTTAGAATATATTTTCATCCATACATATATCTTTCCTTTTTATTTTATTTCTTTTAAATATAATAACCATATATGTCATTGATTCAATGGAACTGTAATGGCTTAAAAATTCATTTTAATGATTTGAAAATATTAATACGTGATACTGATCCATTTTGCCTAGCTCTTCAGGAAACACATCTTGCAACAAAAGACAAAATCACAATAAAAAACTTCGAAATCTATAGAAAAGATAGTCCCAATCCAAATCATAATCACCATGGAGTTTTAATAGCTGTACATAAATCCATATATTCAGAATCAATTCCGATTAACACCCACCTTCAAGCGGTTGCTGTTAGAGTTCACCGAAGTTTCGCCTTTTCCGTATGCAATATATACCTACCACAAGACCGTACAATAGATACTGAACATCTATTAGATATTTACAACCAACTGCCCCGTCCTGTTCTTTTTATTGGGGACCTGAACGGCCACAATCCTCTATGGGGATCCCAAGATATCAACATGCGGGGTAAAATAATAGAAAATTTTCTAGATATATCTAACCTTCTCTTACTTAATACTGGAGAATCTACCTTCCTCAGCTCCAGCTACGGGATCTATTCAGCCATTGACCTTTCTCTCTGTAGTCCAACGTTTTTTAGTAATATTTACTGGACAGTGTTACCTGATCTATATGGTAGTGACCACTTCCCGCTACTCATAAAATTTACTAGCATGAATCCCACGCACGTAAAACCGAGATGGGTGTTGAAAAATGCTAATTGGTCTCTTTTTACCTCCTTAGCCTCACCACCCCAAACACAGCTATCCGATATGACCATGGACGAAGGCTGTGAAATAATTACAAATACGATCATAAAAGCAGCAAAATCATCGATACCAATGACCTCATGTTTACCCAGAAGACCGCTAGTCCCTTGGTTTAACGATACGTGTAAAAAAGCTATTAAAGATCGTCGTAAAGCGTATAAAAAATTTGAAAAATCTATGACGTCCGAAAACCTGATAGAATATAAAAAACAGCGGGCTATATGCAGGAAAATATTTAAACAATGTAAGAGTGAGTCTTGGAAAGAATATATAAGTTCCATAAATGCTTCTGCTACGTCAGCTGACGTATGGAACAAAATCCATAAACTTACTAAAAATCCTTCTTCCTCCCGTTACACTATTTCAGTTAATAGACAATTGTCTGACAACCCTGCACTGATCTCAAATACTTTTGCAAATTTTTATTCCGAGATATATAATTCCGAGAGAAATAGTCCCAACCTTGACGAAATAGAAACTGATAATACAGTAAATGCCGAAACCCCCTATTATAACCTTGCTTTTTCAATGTGGGAATTTAAAAATATCTTAAATACCATTAAAGGAATTTCGCCTGGTCCAGACCATATCCATTACGACATGATAAAAAATCTTCCAGTTGACACACAAAAATGGCTGCTTGAATACTATAATCACATCTGGTTCACTGGACTCTTCCCAAGCACCTAGCGCGATTCAGTCATAATCCCGATTCTTAAAAACGGAAAAGACAAACGGGACCCAAACAGTTATCGCCCCATATTCCTAACTAGTTGTCTAAGTAAAATTATGGAACGTATGGTCAACAAAAGATTAATGTGGATAATAGAGAATAACAATTTAATACAACCATTTCAATCTGGGTTCCGCAAAGGACGATGCACAATAGATCATCTGGTTACATTAGAGGCCGAAGCCCAATATGCCTTCATCAACGCTCAACAGATGATCGCTGTATTCTTTGATATGAAGAAGGCTTTTGATAGCATAAACCACGCAGTAATTCTCAATAAGTTATCATCTATAGGAATCAGAGAGCAAATGTTCTATTTTATCAAACAGTTTCTTTCAAACCGTCACTTCAGAGTTAGAATAGGATGCGAACTATCTGAGAACTATGAACAGGTCAACGGTGTCCCACAAGGCTGTGTCCTTAGCCCCACTCTATTCTGCCTAGCAATAAATGACCTGGGACTCAGCTTACCTAGGGATGTCAAATCGCTCTTATTCGCAGATGATCTAGCCATTATTTGTCGATCTGATAACATTACCACCATACAGCTTAAATTACAGGAAGCCATCATAGAATTAATAACTGGTCTCTCTCCATTGGTCTTCGTTTCTCTACCGAAAAAACTAAATGTTTACATTTCAGCAGAAAGAGAAATACTCACACCTCTCCCGAACTACTTTTAGGTAATTCCTCGATTCCATATACAAACAACCATCGATTCTTAGGGATGATTTTTGACCGAAAACTGACTTGGGATCCACACGTCTCTACACTAAAACTAACTGCAACAAAAAAATTAAATATACTACGATTTCTCAGCGGTACTTCCTGGGGTTCAGATAGAATCACTCTGCTAAAACTTTACCGATCTTTAGTATGCTCGAAATTAGATTATGGGTGTTTTATCTATGGTTCTGCCCGCTACCGGATCCTTAATAAACTCGATACTGTCCATCATACCGGAATACGCCGGCGCGTTTAGAACCAGTCCTATTCTCAGTCTGTGTTCCGAAGCAGGACTACCGCCTCTTTTATTTAGAAGAAAAAAACTGGCAATAAACTATATCTCTAAACTCTTCCCTCAAACGGAACACCCAACACATAAGTACATTTTCAAACCAAATTCTCCAAAACTTTTGAAAAAAAAATTAATCCAACACTTCCTTTATCAGAGAGAATTTCTTCCGCTACATCGTTCCTTAAAGGAATTCCTTTATATAAACCTGAAATTCATACTCCTCCATGGACGCACAAACCACCAAAAATTATGTTACATTTATCACGACTACCCAAAAACAAAACATCGCCCTTGGAATACAAAACTGAATTTTCCCGCCTCCTCCAGAATATTCCGGAACCATTCTTAATCTATACAGATGGATCTAAATCCTCCGACTCTACAGCATCTTCCTTCGTTACCCATAGCTCAACCCACAAAATAAAACTACATAAACTGTGCAGCATTTATACCGCCGAACTCCATGCAATAGTCTCAGCCCTTCACTTCTCAATGTCAATATCGCCTACAACCATCGCAATAATAACTGACTCTTTAAGTTCACTAAAAGGTTTAAATAATACATATCCAAAACACCCTACATTACTTAAAATCCATACTTACCTCC
The DNA here is from genome assembly GCA_948150685.1 of Rhaphigaster nebulosa. Taxonomy (NCBI): domain Eukaryota; kingdom Metazoa; phylum Arthropoda; class Insecta; order Hemiptera; family Pentatomidae; genus Rhaphigaster; species Rhaphigaster nebulosa. Next base: position 70,270,870 of record OX411310.1, read on the forward strand.
ATATGCTCGAAAACCTAAGAAAATCGGTATACTTCGTATGGGTGCCAACCCACGTAGGAATAGTCGGTAACGAGCTCGCGGAGCTAGCAGCCAAACAGGCACTTACTCTTCCAGGTCGAGGCGCTGCCATTTTAAAACCTCTAGAACTCAGTTTTCCCCTCAAAAGAGAAATTACTGATGGGTGGCAGTCCATGTGGAATGAGAGCCCACCAAGTAAACTGAAGGCCATTAAAACATTAGTCAAGCCATGGACCACGTCAAATCGTTCTAATCGTAGAGAAGAAAGAGCAATAACCCGACTGAGAATAGGACATACCAATTTGACCCATTCCTATCTTATTAGCAAGCAACCGCCACCGAAATGCCAACATTGTCAAAACACCCTCACGGTCAGTCATATCTTTCAGGAATGCCCATTTTATATTTCGGTTCTAGCCAGGTCAGGACTTACACCCGATATCGCAACCAGTCTAGGTAACGATGAAAACAAGATAAAATGTGTATTAAACTTTCTAAAGGCAAATGACATAATAAATAAAATATAGTTTTTTATAATATATTATATCTTATTTGTTTATCTATGTATCTGTTTTGTTTATTTATCTGAATCATTTTTTTATCTTTGTGTGTGTGTGTGTATGTATATATATTTATATATATATTTTAATTATCATTATTATATATTTACTTACTTCTTTTTTTTTTTTTTTTTAAAGTCTCGATTTAAAAAAAAAATAATAAATAAATAAATAAAATCAAAAATAATAGAAAAAAAAAATAGCTACAGGCGTTGACCTAGCGGTTTTACGCCTTAAAACCCAAATAAACAAACAATCTGTAGTTCCTCTGAGTGGGGGACCGAGGTTACAGAGACCTAATCAGTATAAATCCACTTGCTACGGTTGTTTCGATTGATTCCAGTAATATTTACTAGATAGAAATAACAGTCATTGATGTGTTTTTTTAATTCTCTCCAAACCATCGGTACGCCGAATTTCAAAGAACATCATCAAGTTTTTCTGAAAATTTAGGAGAAAGCAGTGAGGAGCAAGGTGAAAGATTTCAAGATATTAATTATGGAGGACCGCTATCAAGGAAGATATGGCACGCACATCATGACAGATTATTGCTGGAGTCTAGAAAGGGACTGTTCCAAGATACATTCAAGGTCACGAAAACACTTCCGAAGTGTTGAGTGACTAGTTGATTCCATCGATGACTTGTAACTATTTATCTTAGTATATATAATAATATTAGTATGTACTAATAATATTTGTATGTTATAATGATATTTGTATAGCATCATAATATTTGTATAATTTAATAATCAAAATTTCATGTTTAATTTTTAGCTTTGATTCATGGATTTAACTTAACCTAATATAACGTAAAATGTACATTTCACTAAAACGTTGTATCTTAAAAATTTGACCTCCTAGAGGAAAACTAATGCCATCTTCGAATTCAGGGCACCAAATTCTTTTGATATCAGCTCCAAATACTACACACCAATCATACTACCTACTATCATTCTATCTATCAATAAACAGTTGAAAATTGTCGCTGTTATTTATTCCATACCTTATTGTACCCATTCGTTGAATATTTCGCTTGTGGTACATGCTTTTGTCTTTGAGCGATAAACTATCGGTAGCATTTTTGTTTTTAAAACACCTTGGTCTCGCGGATTTGTCAGTCATGAGCGAACTTAATTTTTCAGATCAATTCATGTTGGTGGCTAACTATATGATTGCAGGTTTTTTTTACAATTTTTTTTAAAAAGGAGGTGAAAAGAAAAAATCTGGTGCGATGCGCGCATCACACAACTTTCCCTTACCGTCCTATTTAATTATCTTTAATATAATTTTAAAGAGTTCACATAAACACTGCTTCTAATAAACTCAGCAGCATTCACTTCTTCTCCCACTTAAGTACAATAAAACAGTTTTTTAAACAATTTTAGTACAACGATTCTGTACACTACCTATATATTTTAACTTTGTCAAGTTCCAAATATATTTTAAAAGTTTCTGGTTTAGTTTCCATGGAAACATTTTCTTTCCATTAAATACTGTGAAAGTAGACATTATTAAGTTAATTTCCGCTTTTGTGTTCTTAAATCAGTTTTTTACAGAGCGTATTGTTTAGAACAGATTGGCGAATTGGTGGGAGGAGGTTCGGTCGCATCCATCTCCTTTCAGATGCGCTCGGTTATCTATCTATTTTATGCTCCTCACACTCTATCTTTGCTAATACGGGTCCGATTTTGATGATTTTTTTTTTTTTTAGATAATTTAATAACCTTTCATATAATTCTGTACATAATTTACTACAAATTGCATGCTTTTTAAGTTAAGCGCAAATAAAATATTCTTTTCGTCATAACTTTTTTCCTACACTTTTTCGTTGATATACTACATAAATGAAAAATTAAAAGTCTTTAAGGTGAAGACATTAGGCAAGTTTCACCAAAATTGTTGGAGCCGTTTACGCGAAAATTGTAAAAAATTGTAAAATCCATGATATAATAGCTAATTCCGGTTAGTCCGATGTGCTGTATCTTTGCTAATACTGGTCCGATTTTGATGATTCTTTTATTGTTTTTTAGAGAATTTAATTATCTTACATACAATTCTATACATATTTTACCGTAAAATGCATACTTTTTAAGTTATACGCAAATAAAATATTCTTTTTATCATAACTTTTTTCCCTGCAATTCCTCGGTGATTTACAACATAAATGAAAACTTAAAGACATTTATGAAAAATAATTTAGGCAAGTTTCATCGAAATTCGTTAGAGCCATTTTCGAGAAAATTTTAAAAAAGTGTAAAATCGATTATATAAAGTGGCACTTCCGGTTAGTCGATTTTGACGAAAAAGTTGCTGTAACATCACAGCCATATACCTATCTGAATCGAGAAAAACTTAAAAAAAATTGGCAATGGAAAATGTTGCTGTAACATCACATGCATGTGCAAACCTTAAATACTTAATTTCTAATTTCAGTATCGTACAACTTTTCGTTTTTGAGCTAGATTGTTCACATAGAAACACACAGGCACACAGACCATTTTGCGAGACTCGGTCATTTGGACTCAGGGGACCTTAAAACGTGTATTTCCGTTGAAAACTAGAATTCGAAAATTTTCACGATCGAAATACTTACCCTTACTATATACTTCGTGTATAGGTAAGGGAAAGTAAAAATTGGATCTAAAAATTTACTCCATTTTTTTTTCATTAGGAATTAGTTTCTACTCGGTCAAATTGATTATCCTTGCATCTATTTAGTTCAAATATAATTAAAAGTAAAGCCTGAAAATTTTAAATCTTCAACTTCCGAGATGGGAGAACTTAACATGTTCATGTTAACACTATTTTATAGTGTCAAAAACATGGAATTTTCTGACGTAAAATCGTGCGAGTTCAATCAGTTATATTTCCAAAGAATTATTGATTTATTGATAAATCTACCCTTCCGTAGATTTATTGATATATTTGTTCTAAAGATTTTACCAATTTTTTAGAAAAAAACTTTGAAGCGTTTTGCAATAAATAAGTCATAAATCAAATATATAAATTTTGAAATAATTCATCATAAGCATTTTCTTTGTTATTTACATAAATATTTTTTATTCATATATTGTTAATAATATATCGATATTCATACAATAGTATATAATATATTCAGTAGTTAAAAAAAAAATGAAGTATTAACTCGAAATGACTACCAAATAATGAGATTGCATTCTAAACAAATAGGTTACCGGAAAGCAGGTATTTTTAAGTTAATATGCGAGTTTCGGAAGCACAGCCAGTTTATAAACAGTAACTTATGGATTGGTGCGGGTCGTGAAGAGGGGAAGGTTAATTACAGAATTCTGCAAATAATAACAGATTGTACATAATACTATGAAAAAAGTTTAAAAACTACTTGGGGCAAACTAAGCTAAAACTATATCGGTAGAATCTGCCCTAGCATTAATACATTTATATTAACGAGAATGTTTACAAATATCTGTTGTATAAATATTATCTAATAATAAATATATTTATTGTAATTATAATGATTAGTTTATTGTGATGCACTTTGTACATAGTTTGTTTTTGTTTGTTTGTATTATTTATATTTACAAATAGAACAAAGAAATACATTGTATTTACATTTACACACAAAAGAAGGAGGTTGGGTGTTTATTTTCCCATGCAGTATTTCTAATTGGCGGGTCTCAGAAGCAGTAGAAAATTGGTTCCGTGTATCTTAGTATTACTAAAATTCGGAGTTTATAATCTTTAAGATTACAAAGTTTAAGATTACACGTAGTCTTGTCTTAAATCCAATATAGCATCTCTAGGGTGAATTTGGAAAACGAACTAGAAGACTTAATTATCCTAGTGACATATAAAATCAACTTCAGTGCAGAGATGGGAGTAAATCACTCTAGACGTAGCAAGTCTTATAATTGTAAGCCTTTAAGAGTTGATCAAGTCATTAAAGCGAGCGGAGGTACTATCCACTATTGAAAGTTTATTTTATTTTCAAAAATATATTATTTATTATTGTTTTATATTAGTTTTTATTGTTATTGTTTTATTTTTTATTTTTAAATTGACGCAAATTCGTTTTCCGAAACAATTTCATTTAGGATTAAGTTATATTTCTCGATTTTACTTCCAATCAACAAAAAACTAATAATAATGTAGAAAATAATTGCACCAAAAAATCCACGAATGAATTGTTCAAAGAGAACCACTTTTTAATTATTATTTTTTGGAGATGTTTATTTGATTCTATTCACTAATTAATTTCTCATGACGTACCAATTAATTAAAACCGTCTCTTGTTATTCGTAGTTGAATTCATACATTTTTTTAGAGGCCACGACGGCCGTGCTTAACGATACCAAAGAAGCCAAGTTGGGCCAATCCGACCTCGACTGAGGTGATGGGTATCATTTATTTCTTGGTGCGCGCACAGAATAAATCTCGACTTTACCTTTGTGATTGGTGACCATCTGCAGGTTGGTAACCTTTTGGTTAACTGATCTTCCTGCACTATTTTCAGAACATGAAGTAGTTGAAATTAATAATGAACTTTAGCCTGATGCTTTAAATTTACAATTGTAAAATATCCCCTCCCAACTTACATCGAACAGTTATCAGCGTCAATATATTCAGTTGTCTTCAGTAAAGGTTACTGCTGACATTGACCTTGTGCAGGAATGTCTCCTACTTGTGGTGAGTTTGGGTTCTGAAAAGAAATTTAATTATGTATGTAAATAAAAAGTTTTGTAAAAAGATGAAAATTGTTCATCTTAAATTTTTAATGTTTAATTGGTTGTCAATTATCATATCTTTAAAGGTTATATTACTAGCATTTATCATTTATGTACCTATATTATTTTAATGTCAATCATTCTATTGAAATTAATAAATGGATCAATCTTAAACTTATTCTTTCTATCAAGAAGTTACCTTGATAATTTGCATTTTTTTGTTTAATATAATGTACTTTTTAGTTATAAGATATGTTATAAAATAGTATTATTCTTTATACAATATTTTGGTTTTACAAAAATTAATCTTGTTAAAATTGAACACTATTTATTAATCTGATTTGCACATCTTCAATAATGTAATGGAACTTGCTATATTTGAGCCTAACAGATGAAATGTTTTTTACTCATTCACTATTGTTATATGATTAATGATGCAATTTAAAGGAATTGAGCGATTAATTTTATTTCTGTTTAATATTATTCTGATGTATGTAAGCTTTTATCAGCAATGATTAGGCTGTAGTTATTAATCATTCATATCATTATCGATACTTTGTTGTTATAAGTGCTCTTAAGCTTGCGCATAAACAAATAAGGTGTCCATGCCTTTTCATTAATCGTAATAATAGTTGTTATTGCGATAGAACTTTTGAATTTTTGTACAACAAAAGATTTTCTATTATACAATGAAATAAAAAAAAGAAGTCTAATAGAAGTCATTTAAGTTGTTTTCACTTTTCATAATTTTTCAGTTTATACTATACCATTTATAATAGCCATGGCAGATGGTTGACTTATTAACATATTATACCAGCAGCCAAGAACTACTGGCCAGAACTACCTTAACACCTGTTGCTAGTCTTATGGAGAGTAGATCATTCCTGCCTATAGAGCAGGTTTAAAATCAGTTTTTGGAATTATTTTGTTATTAAAAGTAAGATAAATGAAGAAATGGTAATGATATATTTTTTTTTCAGAAAAAGGACTTATTTTACTTGAAAAGAAGCGCTCTTATGATCAGATAATGAATTATTGTATATTTTAATAAAAACTTTTATTCGACTAGTAGATTTACATATAGAATAAGAAATGGTTCATGGAATAGTTAAACGGAGGAGGGGATTGGCAAGGAAATCTTGAGATTCCTTTAATGCTGACTTGAAAAATGAAGTCAAAGAAAGTTGTTTATTCAATATAATTTTCTTTTGTGTTTTATTGAACAATGATGGCTGAAAATGAATAGGTAATTCAAATGAATTTCGCTAAAAACATTAAATGTGTATTTTAATTTTAAATGGAAACCTATTTTGGGGGACCATTATACTGGTTTACAAGTTCTGTTAATTGGAATGTTATTCACCTCCTTGCAACCACAGATTAGTTAGGAAGATACCAAGGTAGAGGAAAATTAAAGATTGTTATGCTAGTTAAAATGAAATCAGACTTAAAAAATATGTTTAATAAAGTATTGAACATAAATTAACTTATGGATGTGATAAAATACAGTATTTCGCATTCATTTTTACAGACGAAGAAAATTAAGAACCCGTATATAAATTTTGATAAATTCTCAATTTTTGTTAACCTCATTTATAACAAAAATTGAAAATTTATCATGCAAAATATATTAATACGGTTATCGGAAAATAACAGTAACTGTTAATGTGTTATCAGCTCATGGTTTTCACTTAATACATAATCTCTTCATTCAAATACAAACCTGAAATGGGCCAAATGATCCAAATGGAATGATGATTCCCCAAAATGGGTCGTAAATTGAAATGATTTAAGTTCTTCCTGCAAAGATAAATTGCTTAATTTTTGTTGTTAATTAGGTTGTACAACCTATTTACATACATAATCATCGATTTTATTTTTGAATTTAAGAAATAACAATTTAAATTAAAATTGAGAGCTTCTTTTTAGTTCCAAGAAATGAATAATCTGATTGATTGACCTTGAATAATTTACATTAATTAATTTCAAAGAAATTTCTATTTTTAGTATGTTTTCTTTCTTTCCTTTGATAAAAATATTAGCCAGATATAGAGGTACTGATAATTACCTAATCTTTCAACAGTTATTTAATAGCCAATTGTTGCTTTAACTGTGTAATATTTAAATGCTTTAAAATTCTATTATTTAACATTTGCTTACTTTGAACTTAATTTTTTCCACAAGGAGAGGGAAACTATAAAATGCACTAACACACAAACAAAAAAAAGTGTCTGGACCTTTCTTGAAATGACATGAATGATATAACGAAATATTGGGGGTATTGAAGATCTGTTAAAAACAAAGTATTGACAGAAGTTTTTCAAGTCAAATGACATATCTGTAGCACCATTGTTAGAGTTGGAAGAACTATAAGACTATCTCATATGACAGAAGCTGTTAAAAGAGACCAGAAGAGAGTTAAAAGAGAAAAAGTGTTAAAACCACAACTTGTTATGGTTGTGGTTAAAATTTTCTCTCCAATGATAATTACGTTAACTATTGAATTTTAAAATATTTATGTATATTGTAATTTATGACCTTGGAAAATAATTACTGGAACAACCCTAATGAACCAAAAACAATGAACATAGAAGAATTGAAAGTATAACTGTGTTGGGGATGATAAAGAACATTAGTATGGATTCAGCCAAAAATTCACAAAATGTTTAAAGTAATGTTATTGTATATTTATGGTGGTATGATTTTAAAAACGTATGTTACAGTTAAGAGGTAACGGAAGGCTCTGTCAAAATTTCTTTACCCCTGTATGCTGCAGAATCACATTTAAAAAATAAGTTATCAGGAATGCCAAGCTAAAAGCCGAGATTGAGAAAGGATTACTTAGATGGAGACTAGGGTTTGTTTTTGTTTTTTTGATATGAAATATGAGTAATATATTGCATTATTACTGACTTGAAAGGCAAGATATAGAAATAATAAAAGTTAAAGATAATTCAGTGTTAAAGATTTTCCTTTAATGCTGTATTTTGTTTGGATATAATCGGAAGACTTCACACACAAAGACTTGAGTCTCTAAAATACTGGCTAACAACTAACTGACTGGTTAGTTGTTTACCGGTATTTTAGAAATTCAAGACTTTGTATGTGGAATCTTCAATTATTGTTCTAACAATTTATTTTTGTCTCTTTTTGAGTTTTTGCTCTTTTATATACTGATATTTTATCTGAGGAATTAATTTTAATTATAATCAAAATTGCGTTAAAATATCTTTGTTTGTTGTAAAATATATCATTTTTATCCAACATTGTGTATTGACTCATACATTTTTTTTCTGTTTTTAAATATAATTTTGAGCTTCCTAGTGACCAAATGTAATGGATAACAAAGTTTAATGGGAATATGATTATAAATTATATTGTTGAGAGGATAACATAATAAATTTATTTATTTTTTGCAAATATTTATGGCATGTATTTTCTATGTCAACCTATTTCATAATAATTTGGCTAATAATTTCATAATTTGGCTATTTCATAATAAAGTACAATTACAAGTGGAAAGGGTTGTGTTGAGATGTTACAAGTTAATTATACTTAGGTAATAATAATTTTATTCATTTTTTTTAATTTACTGTTTTTTAATATAACTACCTATATAGTAAATGGCCTTGTGTTCAACATTATAACAATATATAACATATTGTACTTTACTTTATAGACACATCCTGTTTTATAATAAAGTACAAGTTCAAGTTAGATTATGAATTACTACGCCTATGACTAACACTGTAAAATATTAAAATACAATAATATTTAAAATAGTTAAATTAAAAATAGTAAATTAAAAAAAACATTGAATCAAATTATTATTATCTAAAGACGATAAATCACCTTTAACTTCTAAAAACAAATCTTTCCACTAGTATTTTTACCACCTATACTTGTACTTTTTTATTTTATTATGAAATAGCGCCACGGACTGCTGTTCACAGTTCTGTTGAAAAAAAAAATTAAATGATAAAATTGGTTAGAGTTAAAAATTTTACTGTTAGTGTCATTTATACATGTATAAATATAGTAATTTTATACAAAAGAAATAGACTTATAAAAAAAATTATATTAAAGAGAAAAAACTAGTGACATTAAAATATAATAGTGTTAAAATCAAATGAGCTCAGGAACAAGTACTTATTTCTATGATCAAAAAGTAATACTTTTACATATATTAAAAGCTATATTTGGGATAAATTCATTCTACAAACATGAAAATATGTTTTATTTAAACTAAAAAGTAAAATGGAAATGTGGAAATTTAAAAGAAATAAGGAAGAAAGAAGAAAAACAAAGAGTATACGTCTTCCAATTGGCATCATTATGTGAAAAGATGAGGCATTCTATAAAGTCATTGGTGTCTTTTTGATGGTAAGTTGACGAGGAGAGATGATCTGTAGTCTTTTTGTTTGTTAGCCGCCGAGGAATCAGGACCTTTGGATCTGGATCATCGACTTGACTAATTGTTTTATATTGAACTAAGGCTATTTTTAAATATCTTAAAGTCAGTGTTGAACTTTTAAAAGTAAGGATAAATACAAGCCAGTGAGGTAAAGACTAATTTTAAAGACCAGTTTTAAATAGTATTATTGCCATAGCTGTGAAAAATCATTATCTAAGATTAAGAAAAAAGAAGATAGATATAAAATAGGAGTGAGAAGATATCAAACAACGTATCAAATTACATTTATTATCTTGTTGATGCAACTTAACTTTAATATTTTGTTTTTTAGAATTAAGATATTTATAATTTTATTTGTTATTTCTTGAGTGTTCCACATTATTAAACCGATCCATCTTTATTTGTATAATTGTAAAAACTTATTTTAATTCTTTTCTATGTATCAGTTTCTAAAGTCTTTTGGTCATTACATTTTCATAATTTTTAAATGAATAATTGTTTTTGTATTAATAAATTGATTGTTTCTTATTGTATTTTCTATTACCTTTAGAATCCCTCTATAAACTTAAAAGACCTCTATGACATTTAGTCTCAGGTTGTTCTGGGGATATTAACCCGGTCAAGGAGGCACTAGAATCATCTTCTCTGAGTTCACCTGGATAACTCTCAGGGTGGTAACGTTACATGGCTTAGTTTTATTGGAGACCAATGGGCACTGCGAGGTGTATAGCCCAGTCATCGTTTCTTCTTCTGAGGGAATCTAGAATATTCGGGAGACTAGTTGTCCCGTCGATAAGGGGCTTCCATCACTAGGTTAATAAAGGTAGGATAGTTTTTTCAAAGTCAACATGCTAGCCTCCCTCAGATGTGGACAGATCTCACAGAAACGATCTGGCGCTCATAAGGATTTACGGATTTGGAACCTGGAACATTTAGACATTGGCAGGGACAGAGATTGAGCTTGTGGAGGAAATGAAGACTTATAAGGTGGACATCAGTGACGTGAGGAAGAAAGGAAATGGTGAATCAAAGCTTGAAGAGTGATTCATATATAGTGATATCCCCTTATATGTTGATTGATGAAAGCGTGGAAAGCCTATCTTCAAGATAAAATGTCTGAAAAACTAAATCAAAATCATCTGGCCAGAAAGCAATGCAAAGGAGTGGTCCGTCAGCATCATGGGAGAAGTTTGGAAAAATTCTTAATGAAGATAACCTTGAGAGTATTAAGAAATTATGGCACAAAGTAATCACATTGAGAGGGAAAAAAAGTAAGCCAGTGAGAAATGTCTAAGACTCAAGTAGTAAGATCACAGTAAAAGTAAAAATTCTTGAGTAGTGGAGGCAGTTCTATCAAGGGCACTTCTCAGGTGGAATATCTAATGACACAGGAGAACATCCTATGGAAAATAAAGACCTCGACAGCTAAAGTGGTTTGGTCCCATTTGTCGAAAGGAGGATGAGCTAGAACCATAGAAAATAATGGAAACGAGGCCATCCCAGAATTTCCTACCAGGAGTATATACAGCAGATAGGAGGGAAGATAGGCAAAACCGTTCAAGAAATGGGACAGCTTAGTAGAGACCTAGAGGTCTTCATTAGATCGAGGCTCCTCGACAAGAGGAAGGGAAAGAAGAAGTATTTTCTAATAGTTAGTTTAAAACTAACGACCAAACAAATTTATTTTTACTCAAGATTTTCATTAATCACAAAAAGTTAAATTATAATTTAAAAAATAAATAACCTAGAATTAGACAAAAAGCAAATAGTTTAACAATACATACATAAATTGATCTGTTGTTTTTCTTAGAGTATTATCTACTATAATCAAATATTAATAACAGTTCTTTTGTTATTTTTATTATTTATTTGATAACTTAACTTTTTAATAGTTAGCCGTTGGTTATTTTTTTTAAATCATCAGGTCCTGGATGGCAAAGCCCCTCAGATGCTGTCAAGCATGCTAAAAGAGAAGCACTTCTTTATGTTGCATGCATTCAGCTTGATTCATCTAAACCAGATTATCTTTCAACAGTTGATGTAAATCCGAACAGCAAAACATATTCAAAAGTAAGTGTATTATATTTGTGTGTTGTATATTTTGGAAGAAATATTTAGTTTGATTACTGATATGGCTGTTCATTATTAATATTGTAATGTACTATCCTCAATTTTTAGGTGATAAATCGACTGAAACTGCCTCATGTTGGTGATGAAATCCATCATATGGGGTGGAATGCTTGCTCCAGTTGCCATGGGGATAAGTCTAAATCTCGAAATAAGCTTATACTGCCATGCCTGCTCTCAAATAGAGTATACATCATTGATACATCGGATGAAACGGAGCCAAAACTTCACAAGGTTAGAAATTATCTGTAAAAAGTATTTATTTTATTTATATTAATCCTGTTTTTTTTAGGAAACTTATCCCATTTTTGGGGCCAAGGTTATCTGGTGTTTAAGTGAAATTCTCCTTGTCTAATCTCCTCATATACTGTTTTATCTATAAGTCCTATTTAATCTGCTTTTCCTGACCTGAGATAGGTCCCACCCTACTTTCCAGATTCTTGATTAGCATTCAACAGTGATTTTATATTCAGCAATACTGCTATTAGCATTGCCTTGATTTTCATCTGCAGGAATAAGTTTTTGTGTTTCAACAGTTCAACAATTGCAAAGAAAATGCTCTGGTGCTTATTATGCAAAGATATAAAATTTATGTCAACAGATTTTTTTTGTTTTAAATCCATCTAAAACACTAAGTGCATTCTTAAATTGGCTAGTTATATGTTTATTTGTATTGGTAATAGTACTGAAGGGATTTGAAGTTCTGACACCATGGTTGTCGATAAAGCTTATTCAATATCAAAAGAGTTTATTGAATAAAATGTACAATATGCTATGTTTCTGGCAAACTGCTTTTCTAAGGCAGGTGGGGGTTCCAGAAACCACATTTACTCAATTTACTGATCTAATTTAATCTCTATTTGCATCGGTTCCAGAAGGGAGCCGATCAATCTACTATATTTTAACATAAAAGGCTAGAGACCGCAGAACCCCCCTGCTATGGTCAATAGCTTGGGATATTATAAATACCATTGGAGAATCTTTCCAAGGGTGTCGTGTTCACCATTTTACTTAATAACTAGATGATGGCATGGAGGGTAAAATAGAATGGTAGATTGTGTTACAGATCTTACTTTATTTACGTTACGTTATTAATTACACTATTGGCTTATTAATTTCTAATCTAAATTACTCTCATTGTAAAAATCTACAGACTGTAACATATGTATTTGAGAATACTGGGAGAACTTGCTTATTTAAAATAAAATCCAGATGCCACATAATATCATACATTGATATACACAATGAATCAAAGGACTTATCTTTTCGTTGCTCTATGGTCTAGGTCTCTCTCTCCTGTCTCTATGTGCTGCTCAGCTGTACCCTCTGCGAACCTCCGTCTTCTGCCTCTAGCTCGAACCTCCTTCTTCCCAGAACTCTCCACTTCAACTCTTGACCCGAACTATCTTTCTCCCGGCCTCTTATACCGTTTCCCCTACTTCTTCTTGAACAGATGAATTTTGTTCCCCACTCTCCTTTTGGGACATCCTATTGGCTGTCGCTGTAAGAATATTTTCAAAGGACTTGTAACCTTGGGCGGCAGATTTTATTACACCATGTCGACCTGGCCTATCTCTAGGTTTATGGTGCTCTTACTTTCGCTTATCTTAAGCGGCCTATTGGCGGTCTTGAACAGCACCCTCCAGGTACAACGGCCGACCTCCTACAGGTTCCTTTGTCCGAAAAAGAAACTGGTTAATATTGATATTGCTGAACCGGATGGCATCTCTTTAATTTATTCCTTATTTAATTACTATTATGAATATTAATTATTTCATTCAATCCCAGTATTCTCAATACATAACAAATATTTACTAAAGAATGCTCAACTGTTTACTGTTACTGTTCACTGAGAATTGTTTATTATTTACTTTTTTAAGTTAAAAGAAAAGGCAGTATCTGAAAAAGGATTGATTAGAAATTAACAGAGGAATCAGAGTTTTTTTTCTGATTTGGAAAACATAGTTGGAAATCTGCCACTGAACTATGAACCACTTAGATGAACCAGAATATAAGGCTAAAGAGAAGTCACTTAGAAACAATAAATAGGAAATTGCTTGAGGATATGCTACAATAAATTGACTTATATATTACTTTAAAAGCAATTATTCTTAGCACTTAAATCGGTGATTAATTAAATTCAAGATCTTCAAGATTCGTAGTAGTTGGTTTTACTTTATATATTTAAATTTTGAAATTAAATCTGCGAAAATCATTTTAAATTTAAATTTTATTTTAACCTTGTTAGCTTGCAATCACTTTATTTATTGCCATAGGTTGTGGAAGAGAAAGATCTTGCGTCTGCTGGAGTTGGTACACCACACACCGCTCACTGCCTGCCTGATAATACGGTGATGATATCAGTCCTAGGTGACTCTAAAGGTAACAGTCTTGGAGACTTTCTCTTATTGGATGGAGATTCGTGGAAAATTAAAGGTAACCTATGCAAAGGAGCATTTATATATTTAACTTTTTTTTTTTTTTTCCTTTTCTCCCTACCTGACTTTTCGGTCATACGGGGTCGTGGCGGCTGTGGGGTATCACGCTGGGGTAGCCTTTGCCATTGCCACCAATAATCAACACATTTGTTTTATTTTCTTATTTTACAGACTTTTCTGAGGGTCATTTATTTTTTGGAACAAAATAATCCTGCTACTGTGGTGCAGCCCGGTGTGCGTTTGCACACCTTAGGGCTGCACCTTGTCCGCTACTGTGGAGCAGCCCGGTGCGCAGTTGCATACCTTAGGGCTGCACCTTATCCTCTCCATCCGTCCGGTGCCGTCCAGCCCTCCTGGTCAGCTGCATCCGTCCGGATCCCTTCTTCAACTCCATCCATCCGGATACTGGTCCAGCCCTCCTGGTCCACCGTATCCGTCCGGATCCTCTCACTGGCTGCATCCGTCCGGAAGCTGGTCCAGCCTTCCCAGTCCACTGCTTCCGTCTGGGTCCCATCAACCATTTTTTTTTTTTTTTTTTTTTTTTTATATATATATTTAACTATGATAACTTTGAATATTAATAATTTTCTAATTATATATTTTTGTTATATGAATAAGTTTTTGTTCTGGGTTGTACAAATCCTTCCCCAGAGTTCCACGAATTGACTAAATTACTTTTTATTAATATAGTATGTTGTGTTTGATTAATTTTACTGGTCAAACTGGTACTAAGAACTAAAAATTATTATTATTTAATCTAATAAGACAAGAAAATTACCAAATTTATTTTCCTCGCCAGATATTTGCTGAATAAATTTAAAAAATGCCATAATAAATATATTTTGTTTTAAATGTGCTTTAGGAGTTTTATATTTATTTATTATTATTATTTACACTATATTCATTATTCAGTTGTCTGAATGTATTTTATACCTTATTGTTATTATTTATACATTATTATTATTCCAGCTGAATGATGTCCCAGAATATTTTATTTATTTTTGTTATTCATTCCTATATGCTGTTATAATATATAGGTATGATATATGAACAAACAGCCTTTTACAGAATCACCTAGTGGTTAGTATTTAGATAATATAGCTCCAATTCTAATAAGAACTGATTAATCGCCAGATAACTGATTTTGAGCAGTTGTTACTAACTAATCATTAAATTTCTTATAAACAAATAACAGGAGGGGAATAAATTATAAGCCCATATATTTTATGTATTCATTTATATTCAATATTTAATAATTTAATCTAAACCATGGAATAATCCTATATTAAAGGTCTCTGGACAGTTGGTGACACAAAAGCAGCTTATGGATATGATTTTTGGTACCAGCCATATTGGGATGTCCTCATTGCCACAGAATTCACAGCTCCATCCTCTTGGCTGAAAGGATGTGACCTTGAGGTTATTCAGAATAAAGGTAGAAGTCATTATTATTTTTAGATGTTTATATAATGTAATATCTTTACTTTATTCTTGTATCTAAGATTTTAACGGTATAATGTTGCAACAACATGGATTTAGCATTGAACCAACCCAATCCTGGCAGAGTCGCCATTGCATTATTTTTTCTTTGGTTTGGTAATTGTTTTTTATTATTAATTGTAAACAATGAAAGTATTAAATAAAAAAATAAAATAAATACAATAGGAAAAAAAAAGATTTATCTATATATATAAAAATACAGCCTGCGCATGTTTGTCCTTGGAAAATTCGAAAAGTAGATGGTCGATTTTGGTGTGGTTTTCACTATCATTTAGAGAATTTCTTCTGGAAGGTTTATATGAATTAAAATTTTCTAAATGCTTTCCCTTAAGGAGAGAAATGGGGAAAAATTATTAACAAATAGGTAATTTTGTAATCGTTCTCTTCACAACTTCATACATGTGGAAGCAAGTTCATCACTACAGAAACATTTTAATAAGGTTGAAATTATTGTGTAAAAGCGTAATGGGTTAATGAAATCGGAGATTAAGGAAAAAAAAGGTGTAAAAACGTGAACATTTATTGCTGTTTTGACAAATTTATTATAATTTTGATCCTGTTCCTAGAAAACCTCTAATGAGACAAATTCTAAATAATGCAGTCGACTACCGAGAAAAATTTTCAACCCTTTGGCCTTAGAATATTTACAGTAAAAAGTTTTGTTGGTAACCGGTTGTTTCGTTGAAAGTTCTGGTAGCCCCCCTAAGAGTTCTAATAATTGAAGCATAGAAAGGGAAAAGAGTCTAAGTGCCTGTAGAAAATGTTTTCAGAATTAAAGTTTCAGCTTGAAAAATATTAAAGAAATATGACAAATAAAAAAAAAAAAAAAAATTCTAATAATCTATGGTTGTATAAGTAATAAAATGACATTTATAATAGTTCTAACTTTAGAATAAAAAAAATGATTTTTATGTAAAAACATCTTTTTTCTTCCATTCCTTTTATTCCACATAGCCACGACAAAGCAGGTCAGAGGATTGAATTGAATGATTTGTTTCCTCGGTAAATCTATGTTTGCTATAATGCTTTTATTTACTTTCCCATTTATTTCATATAGCAACAAGTATGATGAAATGTAAAATATATAATTAATGTGTTAAAAATAAAATAAAGTAAACTTAAACCTTTTCTTTTATTTAAAGCTGTTTGTAAAAGTTTTGTACAAACTTTACAATATGCTGATGAATGATCATTAGTAATGATAAGAACAATTGTTCTGTATTCTGTTACTGATATTATCTTTTAAAAGTTAAACATAAAAAAAACTTGAAATTTGGGAGGGTATTTAATTAACTCGCAATTCTTTTCATGGACGTCATGCAGGCACAGCTATTAATAATGAATCAAAAATTTACATTTAAAATTAAGAAAATTGAATAATCAGAAAATTCCAGGAACGTATATATATAAAAGAATTAACATTATTAGTTTTTGTATTTTTACAAAGAAAAGTGGATCGGTTTAATACTTTGTAATATTTGAAAAATAATAAAAACAATTTCAAGCATATCTTAACTCAAAATTAACTAAAAATTACAATTGTTTTTTTAAATCCTTTATTTTTTTATCAAAACCTGTCACTCAGCCCGTGACTATAAGCAGATATGATGTTAGTTCATTTAATTGGCATGAGAGAGATCAATAACTATCAGCACCTACTTCTAACTTGAACCTTAAAAAATAATTTACTCCAGGAGATAGTCAGCTCCTTTTCAGCCTTCTTCAGGTGTTTTCTGGCATATGTATCCATATATTACATATAGCCATGTTTTATATAAGGTAATCCACGGTAAGGCGCACTAGATTTTATGAAGTTCGACTTTATAGGATTGTGAAATCTTTATTTTTGAAGATAGATTTTTTCTCTTCTTTTTTTTAAATATTCCTTTGATAATTATGTTAAATACTACATATTTATATATAAGCCCACGCTTCAGAAATTTCCATTTTGATGAGATTGACAATTTAATTTGGTAGTACCCAATTGCCCCTACCTTAAAGGGATAAGTGCATACAAGGTACCTGGAAGACTCGTTATTGAAGTAGTAGTGGTTGTACAAATGCTAAATAGTTTGTTTCTGAAGGGTTACCATACTGATGTAATAATCTAAAAAAATTAAAACGTCTAAGATTCACATTTTAAATCTTCAGTGACAGTTGTGAAAGTGGAATGTGGAACATAATTGAATAAATGTGTTGAAAAAAATAATTTTTAGTTCATGGCACTACTCCGAAGTTGCAAGTTGCACCGGCAAAGCATGACAGTAGGGGTGAGTCTACGCCACATGTACTAGTCTCACGTACATGTGAGTCTTAAGAAAAGAACTATGCTTGTCTGTTGGATGGGAAGCTTGTTCATGTAAACTGGAGCACAGGTGACGTATCGGAGAGTGAAAGTGATTTGTCGCTGTTAAGTTTAATTTTCCATATTTTAAACCAGTCCTGTAATTTCTGTAAATAATGTTGATGGGTCAGTGAAGCCTGAGTGATGTCTGTATGTTTGGTGAGAATAGCTATGTCATCTGCATTGATTGCTGTGTTAGGATAAGTTGGTATGTCATAGTTTAAATAATAATAATTAATAATTCATTCATTATAGTAATTCATTTATTTAAACTCAACTTAAGAACTCAAGAGTAGCTTACTTAATGTGTCATGAAAAAAGATGAACAACAATGTGAGATTGAATTGTTTTAAGTTTGAGACATCATCACTATACGTGGCATGATGACCTGCCACCAATTCTGGGCCTCCTCCAAAAGCTTCTGCCAGTTGGCTTAGTCTGTTGCAGCAGCTCTCCATTTTTGGGTACCAAGATAAACCCGCACGTCCACCATGGCGGAGTCCACCCATCTCATATGAGGATGATCCACTCTCCACTTGCCATGAATTCATCGTTTAGCATCTTCTTAGGGATCTCATTGTCTTTTATCCTCACCACAAGGCCTGCCCATCAAAGTCTCCTGAGCTTGATGACCATAACCAATGTCATTTATTGTCATTATATTGCCCTTAAAGCTCCGCATTCTTCCTTTTCCTCCGGATGTCTCCCTTTTGAATTGGACCAAAAATTCTACTTAATACTTGCCTTTCCAATCCCTTAAGCTTGGGTTCATCAGCCCTGGTGAAGGCCCAGGTTTCTGACCCTTATGTAAGTATTGGACGGATCCAGATCTTTTAAAAATTGGTCTTGTCCTGCAAGAGAAATACCTGCTCCTGAAGTGTTTGGCTAGACCAAAGTAGGTCCGGTTAGCTGCAGCGACCATCCTGTCGATTTCCAGAGAGATGTCATTTTGTACTTTCACTTCTGAACTGAGTTATATAAAACTTTGCACTTCTGCCACTTCATCTTGGCTTCTTTTATAACCAAGCCAAATTGTTTAACTTCTTCTTGGGCAAGGGGTTTGAGATATCAGCAGTAATTATGTTATTATAATCATTCATAAAAAATATAAAAAAAACTTTATACTACTACTTGATGTGGTTCATTGGGTCGGCTCGAGAGAGACTCTGGTTTTTGGGAAGGCGGGCTCTGAAAATGACAGTTGAGCTTTAAGTCTTCTTTTTCTCAGAACATTCTTGATAAACAGTCATCTTGATCGCCATTAACTCTACTATGCATATATTACTGTCTCAAACTATAATTATGTTCTATCATTAATGTGCCCATTTTGTTGAGAAAGAAAATAATCCTTGAAAAATTATATCACTACAATACAATTCAATATATCGGTATGTTATTTACTTATTAGTTGGAGAATATATTGTGGTCGTCTCTTTGTGAATAATATATGTTGGTTTTTTTCCGTTTTCCATTTACTACTAAATCTCCCCCAATGAAGACAAAATATAGGATAATTATGTTACTAAATTATTCTGAATCAAGCAGGTAATCTTACTAGATTTATATTCTTGAGACTAGTTGTAATCTAAAGCATAATCATATTAATTTACGTTAAATATAAACTTAGTTTTGTAGATTATTGAACTAAATTAAGGCTTACTGACAGTTAGCTTGCTGAAAGAGCTTGCAACTATTGATATAGCTTACCTGATTCAGGTCTGCCCATGAGGCTCAAATGTTCGACAAGTTTCGGGAGCCCGACCCTTAGCGGGATCACAATTTTTTAAGCATTTTTTTATTTTATTCATTATTTTAAGTAATAATTTTTTGATATCATTAGTTACAATTTTTAAAGTAACTAAAGTCGAAAATCGACTGGGCTATTGGTATTTGTAGGCCCGAGTTAAAACCTCGAGATGCCTGACATTTCTAGGATTGCCCTGCTCCTGATAAATATATTATCCATGAACTAACTTCATTCAGATCTATTTTTATATTGTTTTAGCTTTAACTGGAAGGTCACTTAATGTTTATTCATGGAAAGAAAGAAAACTTCTTCAAACTATCAACTTGGGTGATGAAGGGGTAGCACCATTGGAAGTAATAAACATTTTTTTTTTTCACTGATTTGTTCTTTTAATTGCGTTAAATTAATATGATATTTTAGGATGTAACATGCCATTTATTGGTTTTTATAAACTCGAAATTCAAATTATTTTTTATCTATTTTAGAAGTCCAGCCATTAAGTTATCATCTTTCAAAACTCATTTAGTGGTGAACTTTAATATATTATTGCTGCTATACCTTTGTATATCCACTATTGATTCTTTTTTAATTTAGCAATGACAGTAGTGGATCAATGATACAAGATCTATCAGATTCAATTCCTGCTGCTGAAAATTAAAGAAAATATAAAATGTTGACAACATTTTTTGTTAATTTTGTTATATTGTTCATTATATTATTTTTTAATTCTATTTTCAATTTAAAAAAAAAGAAAGCAGAAAAACAAATCGGAAAAATATTTATTTGAAACTATATTTAAATATAGTATAATACACATTACATTATTTTTATTCTTGTATTTATAGAACGATCTACTAAAAAGAACAGAATAAAAAAAAAAACTAAGGTGAATTGTTAAAATTATGGTTGGCTGGGTCACTTGCTTAGAATAGATGAAGGAACGATGGCAAGAATAGTGTACCAGAACTGTCCTGATGGAGTTAGGCCTCAGAGAAAGACCAAAGGGTTATATAATGCCATGAATAGATATCTGGAAACTGAGAATAATCATTACATATATAAAGGATTGGAAAAGATGGAACATGGAGATTGAGCAGATCAAGGATCGCTTCAGGCATCTGTTGCACCACTAACAGAAGAAGAAGAATGGTTAAAAGTGTTTGAAAAAAAGTTACTATTTTACATGCCGATTCCCTACTGATTATATGAATATTTTATGATGTTTCGAGCTTTTATATATTGTTTAAATAGATGCATGTTTGGAACAAAAATTATTGAGATAAAAAACTTAAGTGAAGATATGAAAGATATTAACCATTCCACGAGTTTGCGAGCAACATCTTTTTAAACATTTTTTTTTACTGATTTCTGTGTAGTGGAAGTATTTTTCCTTAATTAGAAACAGATATTCATTTATAAAATAAATACAAATAAAAATTGGAATGCTCTAATAGCTTTGAATAGAAAAATAAAAATGAATGGATTAGTAGATTTTGAAGGTTTTAGAAATTCTGGAAAGAATAATACGAGACATGCTAACAGGTAGGTAGGTACAGGCTCAAAGTGTCTGTTTGTCCACAGTGAATCAAGGTGTTGCAGGAAATTTTTTTATAATTCAGCAGCATAAGGATTTTTAAAAACCGATTGGCTTTTTAAAAACCAACTTCTTTATTGGATTTTTAAAAACCGAACTGTAGTGGAGTTGTTAAAGATGAATTAAAGGAATAAGTGTGAAAAAAATTAGTCTAGCTAAATTAAAAAAAAAAAAATTAATTTATTTAGCTTATTAGGAATTTTATTTATTCAGGTATTAAAAATAATTGTTGCTTTTATGGAAAGTAAGAGTAGATGGTTATGATAGTTTTCTATTAAAATATTTGCCTTTGTTGACTTTGATTTTTCTTAGTTTTATATTGTATATCTAATATTTAGTTATAAACATTTGTAAAACAGAGCATCAACTGTCTTGGATTTCAAATCAGCATTTGAAAATATTTCCAATATTAATATTTTTTTTTCATATTTTTAACTATTTTTAGGTATTCTTATTTGACTAAATATGACCCCATAATTTTTTTTATCCTAATGTTTATTCATGTTTGATTACAGATAAGATTTATGCATGATCCAAAAGCTCAACAAGGGTTTGTAGGATGTGCCTTTAGTTCAACAATTTTTCGGTAATTTTATTACAGGTTTTTTTTGTGGAAAGCGATTATGTTTTATTTTATGTATATTGCATAATAATAATTTATATTTTTAATTTATGAATTAATCACATTAATCACTGGCTACATAAACTGGAACAAATTAAAAAAATTATTTGAAAAACAAAATCATGCCAAATACTTACATATATACAGCCGACGACCTAGACAATACAGTCAATGACGTTACAGAGTTTGTCCAAAATGCGGTTTGCCATTCGACGAATCTGAATATCTGAAAATATGATTCTTACCAACCTCAGCCCATAAGTAATCTCGTAAAGGAAGGACGTAGTATCAGAGCTCTATGGCAAAAAAACAGATATCCATCATACAAAACAGAACTCAACAAATTGACCCAAAAACTTCACAAAAAACTATCAATATTTAAAAAGAGCAGCTAATAAATTCCACAAACAATAGAGAGTTTGGACAGCAAATAGACGTATATTAAAGAAAAATTATGTTCAATATCCTCTCCAACGTACAGACAACACCTGTGCCACAACAGAAGAAAAGGCTAACGAATATGCAAAATATCTATTCAGGATAATACCACCATCAAAATTGAAGACGACTTGACAGGACCATTGCCCTTATCACTCACTACCTCCCCCATCTTTCCATCCACAAGAAATCTAAAATATAATAAATAGACTGCCAAACAAGTAAGCTCCTGGCTATGATCTCATCCTTTGCCACTAACTCCGAAAAGCTGTTCTCTTTCTTACCCACATTTATAATTCCATCCTGCGGACCATTTATTTTCCTCTCCTTTGGCAACTTTCCGCAATTAAAATGATTCCTAAACCTTTCAAACCTACCACTAATCCTTCATTTTACCATCCTATTGCACTCCTACCTATGATGGCTAAAATATTTGAAAAACTCTGCTTATATTGTATAAAGCCTATTCTAGAAAGTAGTTAAGTTATACCAAACCATCAATTTGGTTTTCGTTCATACCACTGTACTAAACAAGAGTGCCATCGCATAGTACTATAAATCGGTGGCTCAAAAAGTGACCCTGAATTTGGTCAATAGTGTCTGAAGATAGCAGTATCTCAAAAACGACACTCGGCGTCACTACGCCCATCTATTTACACAAAGAGACACACACACATAAGCTCTTGTTTCAGGAGATCTCTTTCCATTATTATATGACGTTTTTTTTCAGTTGGTTACAAGTTCCCAAGAGATTTCTTTGCGTTCTACAAACCGTTAACCGTTTTTGAATTATGCGAGATACATATGAACGAATGAACGAGCGGACAGACATCACGACGAAACTTGTCAAAATTGATTCAGGAAAATAGATATTGCCATAGAAATCTGAAAAACAAAAATTTTCACGATTATGCTTCCTTTACTGTGTGCAAGGAAATAAAAAGAATATTGCTCTTCGATTTTCCTTGACATAGAAAAAGCATTTGATAGTGTGGCACAAGGGTCTGCTATGGAAAATAAAGCCACACTTACCCTTATACTTACTTTTTAATTCTTCAATCTTTCTTTCTTGACTGGTTCTTCAATGTTTTCATCGATTCTTGCATTTCCTCCTTCTTTCCTCAACATGTATGCATATCACAAGGTAGCGTTTTAAGCCCTCTCCTCTACTCCCTTTACACCTCTGACATTCCAGAACACCCTTTCACCTACCTTCGCTGATGATATTGCCATTCTTTCTTCATACACAAATGCTCCCATCTGCTGCTCTCGAAAATCATTTATTCAATATAAAAAAATGGTTCCATAAATGGAAAATGAAGATCAACCACAAAATTGAGGTACTGCCACTGTTTGTGTGTTAATTTATTGACCGCACCCAAACCAAGATTCTCCTTCTTACTTTTCCACCGTCAACTATACTCTCACCATTAAATTTTCTATATTTTGGTGTGAAATTGTTTCAAGTAATTTTTTTTCATAACAGATTCTTCAGGAAAACGGATGGGACTTGGGCAGCTGAAAAAGTCATAGCAATGCCAAAGATAAAAGCTAATGGATGGGCTCTTCCTGAAATCCCTGGTAATTATATGTGTTTAACCTAAAATTTTGGATTTTAAATAATATAACAAATGGATTCTCATTGTTCTGATAGCTGCTGAAAACGAAGACTAGTGTTGTTGTTATCAATGTTGCTGCAGCCATAAGACATTGTTGTGTCAACTTGTATCAAATGCGAAAAAAAACACATTTTTCATATTCATTATTATTACAGTTACTAGAGGGAAGTACAAGTGATGGCTGAATGTCGAACATTGGTTGAATGTTCGACATTCAGCCATTGCACATATTGTCTCTCTAGCAACTATAATTTGAAGGAATATGAAAAATACGTGCCATTCAATACTTAGCAGTTGACACAGCATCTTCTTTCTTAAAATAATATCATTTTTTGAAAGTCATAAAATTCTTCTTTTTTTTTTATTACCAACTTAATAAATTTTAGTAGTTATTAGTCTTATATATCTATTTTATGGTTTTATTTTTATCAAGTTTTGATTAAGCTAAATAACTTATCATCTTTTTCAGCTCTTGTTACAGACATCTTAATTTCAATGGATGATCGTTGGTTATTTGTCTCCAATTGGCTTCATGGTGATGTATGCCAATATGATATTTCAATACCAGAAAAACCAAGGTTAATATCAAATGTCTTTCTTGGTGGACTTCTTGCAGTTGAAGGACTGGTAGATACTGAAAGCGCAAAAGTGAGTAATATTTAAATTGCTTCTCAAATATTTTTATGAATATTGTAATTTAATAAACTCATTCGCTTAATTTTTTTTCAAAATCCATCTCTGTTTTGTTTTAAAAAGTAATGTTTTCATTGTAAACCTTGTTTATCTAAAGTTGTTCTAAACGCAGTTTTTTGTCATTGGATTGAAAGCTGTGGCCTCAAATTAACTCACCATAATTTCATTATCTTAATCACCTTTTTAAATATGTTATGGCTCATAACTCATATAGTTACAGATAGAGTATTAATTCCTCCACACTAAGGCTATAAACACAATAATAATTACCATTTAATTTGTTGCTTCTGGTTTTATATTTTTAATAACACATTTTGTTAGTTTTAATAAATGAAATAGAATAATAATGAGAGAAAATGGTTTATAGGAACCTCTTATCATTCAAGGAGTCAAGGTTGAAGGTGGACCTCAGATGCTACAACTTAGTTTGGATGGTCGCCGTCTTTATGTTACCAACTCACTTTTTTCTGCTTGGGACAAACAATTTTATCCTGATCTTGGAAGGTAAAAAAAATATATTTTACTAACTTATGTTACATTTTTGATTTATGAATGATTTGCAGACATATAAAAAAATGTCTGCTTAAACAGTGACCGTGTTTTTGTTTATCTATTGTAACTCATAAAAATAAATAAATAAAATGTGATACTCTTTAAAGGAAGGGATCGGTATTACTTCAGATCGATGTTGATCCTGTAAATGGTGGCATGAAACTAAATGAGAACTTTCTCATTGATTTTAACTCTGAACCAGATGGTCCAGTTTTAGCACACGAATGCAGGTAAGATTTTTATCATTTATCTATCATATCTTTTATTAGATATGATCATTAGTTTTGATTATAATGAATTTTTTAATAAAAACGAAATAAAAAATATTTGCCTGTCAAGTTGTTTATGTTATTTATTTATTATTTAGACTACTTTCACAAGTTACATAGGTATTTATAAATAATAGGTATTAAACAGGTGCCATAGTGATGACATTTAAAATCTGTAGGAAGACATTACAAACAATGAATTAGATATTACAAAGTCATAATAGTCAACAAACAAATGTAAAATATAATACAATTTTACTTATAAAAATCTACCATTCAAAAAGTATTGTTATCTTTAATATTAGACATTGAATTTACTGTTTGCATTTGATTTACTGATAGAATGGCAAAAAACATATTTTTCATATTCCTTAAAATTATAGTTGCTAGAGGGACAATATGCGCAATGGCTGAATGTTCGACATTCAGTCATCACTTGTACTTCCCTCTAGTAACTGTAATAATAATGAATAGGAATTTTAGTATGGTAAGACTTACATATTTTTATTACCATTAATCTGTAGCCTTTGGAGTTTCATGAGATTTGTTTTCAGGAGCATACCTTTGTGCTGCATATTATATATATATATTAAAAAAGTAAAACTTTTTTAAGCTAGAACTTTGATTTAACAGTTTTTAAAAAACTTTTTCCATTAACCTCTTATAGATAAGTTTTTTTTTAAATGTTAAAATTGAACTCATTTGTAAAAAATAATAACTATTTTAACCCCCACTGCATTTGATCTATATTGAAGCTAAATGTTCAGTTATAGGTCAATTTGAAACTTGACAGTTTTTTTTATTTATGAAGTGATAGGTATTTGACTTTTGATAGATTCAAATAATGATTATTTTTTTGGGCTCAGTAAATGTTATGCTCATTTATTTAAATAGTGTACTCACTTGCCTTCAAACACTACTCTCACTAGACCCTGAAGATGAACTGTCTAATGGGGCTGAAACTTTGGCTGTCATAACAAATGAAACATTAACACTTTACTTAGTGTGTTTGACTGATCCTCAACAAAATAATAATGTTTTATTTTTTAATTATAAATAGAGATTAAAATTTAAAAAAAAAATAAGTTCAAGAGTAAGTTCTATTCTTAAATATTTGACATGGTCTAATAATATTGCGGATGTAGTATTCTATAAGTATATATAATTAAATAAATAATAATTCTATAATTGTTTCTGATTTCAGGTATCCTGGTGGTGACTGCAGTTCTGATATTTTTTTAGCAAAGGATTAAACATTTTTTTTTTAAATGCAAAGCATATAACTGTTTATTTACATGGCCAGCTTTTTGTGTTGTATATTTGATTTTTATTTTATTATAATGATCCTTACAAATTTTAAAACAAGTTTTCTAATTTGTTTATTGTTTTGATCTAATAAAAATATTATTCAATTAATACATTAATTTGTTTTTTTTAAAATGTATATTATTTTATTTTTATTTTAAAAAATATATTACTGTATTATTTATGAATTCATATTTTTTTTTCCTATTTCAATAGTAGAATAAATTTATTATGAAAAAATATAATGCTGTTAATTACGAGGTTTGAAAAAGGCACCAATGTTTCTCCCTCCAACAGCCTTCTAAAAACCTGGGATGATTATAATAAAATTAGTCAACTAAAAATAGTTTAGGAGTGAATTCAAATTCTCCTAGATAGATGGGTTGAGCATCACTCTATAATTTTTTTAAAAGTGAGGTCGACAATACCCTCTCTTTTGGCTTTACTGACTAGTTTTACTCAATTTTTCAACTTATTTGATTTTATAAGTTTGTGTTCCATTTGAGTTTTACGCATTATTCGGATTAAGAGATTAATATGGATGATGGGGAGATGGAGGGTGCTAATATCAATGCATATGCACTTCTGAAGCATACCAATTGTGGTGTGTTTTTACGAAATTCTACATCTCCACTTTCATAAATCATGAAAATATTTTAAAGTCGTTCTATTGATCTCATCTGATATATAAAATTGTTTTTGCTAACTATTAATTTAATTTAAGAGACATGATTTATGTTTTCATATTATGAAATAATCAGCATAATCTTTAAAAAATTATATATCAAAGTTGAACGTTTTTGTGATACCCTATGTTTTGTAAAAACATTTGAATTTTTCTCCAAGACAACTGGGCTGATTTTTTTTTTAATTTGCAGTAACAACACAGGCCAATCCAAAATGATCCTCGGAACTCGACATCACCACCTGCCACTTTGTATCAAAATGGTGGCCGATTATAGGTTTCAGAGCTCATATCTCGGCCATTTATGGAGATAGGGGAAAAATATAAAGTGTTTTGGAGTCATCATACCAAAGCCAAAATATATATATATATATATATATATATATATATATATATATATATATATATATATATATATATATAAAATAAAAAAATTAATTTATAATATTTAATTTTTCAACTTTTTTGTTATGATTCTAAAGAACCTTTTTATTGTATGTTAGGATTATCTATTTCAAATATAATCAATCATTATGTAATAATTTACAGTGTTTAATTTTTCATTGACACAAAGCATTAGCTGCTGTAGTAAAATAGGGGTGGAATGAAAATAAGTTTGTTTTATTAATTTGGCTTTATCCGAAGCCTCGGAAATCGTGCCCTTAGTGTGCACTTTTACCTTTTAAAATATTGTTCTTGAAAACCATTTAAAATATCATTATGCAATTTTGCTGGAAGTTTATAATTTATATCTAAAACCAGCAAAAAATGCTCTTATTAACCTATCTCAACCCCCTAAAAAAACAAAAAAATATTTGAATATAATTTATTAGAATTTTAGAAAATGGGTGTTTTGTTTTACAAAACCACTGTCTTAGACCTGATAGAATGCTCAAATTTGTTTTAAAATACTGTTACATGTTTAGGCTATTAGATAAATAAAAAATATAGGAGCCTTTTTAACATGTTAAATTACTGTGCTCAACAAACCCTGCAAAATTTTATGATGATCTCTTTAATGTTTTTCAAGAAAAATATTTTAAAGCTAAAATTGCATGTTAAGGGCTAGGGATGTTGAAAAATATCGATATATATTTTAAAATTTGTTGATATTTTTGTAGAATATTTTTTTTCTCATTATATCGTAATATTGATTTCAAAATTTGAGTATCGAAAACCGATATTTTTCAACAAAAAAAAAGAAGGAAAAATAAAATAAAAAAATTCTATAAGAACGGCGTGTTTGAAAAACAAAGAACTTTTGTGTGGTGTGGTGTGCACAAAAGTGACACACTTTCTATAGTGGCTGTGCTCTAGGGATGTTGAAAGCAAAATATCAATATTGATATTGAAATCAGTATCAGTTAACAATATCAATATCTTGATAATACTGGCATTAAAATATCGATATTTAAAAATATTGTTAGTATTTTTATAAAATTTAAAAACAAAAAAAGTCTTAACGAATTAGAGGAAGATTAGGAGACAACCTGTTTCGGGACATTCTAAATTCTGCTAGAAATGAACTTCATAAAAACGATACCTTAATCGGCACAAAAATATGGATATTTCAAAATATCATTAATTCTTTTAGAAAATTAAAAAAACAAATCAATCTTATCGGAAGGAGATCAAGAAATAACCTGCTTCTTATTATTTAAATCTTGCTGTAAATGAACATAATAAAAACCATATTATTATACCGGCACAGAAATATTGGTATTATACAAACAATATCTTAATTATATCGTCCCAGAAATATTTATATTATAAAAACAATATCTTAATCGTATCGGTAGAGAAATATTGATGTTATAAAAACATTATATTAATTATATCTAAAAAAAATAATTTTTTTAAGTTGAAAAATTAAATATTTTAAATGAATTTTTTTTTATTTTATATATATATATATATATATATATATATATATATATATATATATATATATATTTATTTATTTTTTTTGCCTTTGGTATTTTGACTCCAAAACACTTTATATTTTTCCTCTATCTCCATAAATGGCTGAGATATGGGCTATGACACCTCAAATTGACTACCATTTCAATACATAATGGTGGATAGTGATGTCGAGTTCCAAGGATCATCTAGGGTTGACCTGTGTTGTTGCTGCAGATTAAAAAAAATATCGGTCCAGTGGTCTCAGAGAAAAATTCTAATGTTTTTACAAAACAATGGATATGTAGGGTTTTGAAAAAGCATACAACTTTAATAATTTTTTTTTTACGGATGATGCTGATTATTTCCTCTTATGAAAACATAAACAATATCCGTTAAATTAAATTAACATAGTTAGAAAAAAAAATTCATATCAGACGAGTTCAATAGAATCTACTACTAGGGTTTTACAAAATCTCTCTATGCAGCAAGCAACTTTTTCCAAATCGCAATTTGCCATTTGCCAGTTCTTGTCAATACTATGGAAGCAAAAAATTTTCACCTGCAAATACTGTTGTTTTTTGCTTCCAAGAAAAATAATATGGCATTTGTGAAGCACATACAAAATTATGTGTACAAATTTGCCAATTCTAATGAATTAAACTTGGTCAATCCATATCAAGTGGTACAAAATAGATTCATTCGGTTAATTGACCATTTTTAATTTTTTTTTATTAAAGATAAAAACAGTTAGGGAAATTTTTTTTTCTTTGACCGTTTATAAAGCCATTTTTCTTCGGGTCTATGAGCCAATTTCAATAAATGTAAGCATTAGCGGTTTCTTATTTCATATCTTTGTAAGCACATTTTTTTGCTTCAATATTATTAGTAAGTGATAAAATTATTCCATGAACCAGATAAAACTTGCTTGCTCTACTCATACGTTACGTTTGATGGTCCTGTTTACCCCATTTTTGAACAGTTACCAAATATTACCCAAGCAAACAAAATAGCAAGGCTTTTATGTATAAACTTCTTGTAAAACACAGTAACTTTCAGGTTTTTAACTCCTTTCTAAGTCATATAGTTTTTGAACTATTGACGAAACCACAAATGCTTGCACTTAAATTGGCCGGTAGAACTGAAGAAAAATGGCTGCCTTTTATAAGCAATCATAGACAAAAAAAAATTCCCAACTGTTTTTAAAATTAAGTATATATCTTAGTTTTCAAAAAAAAATTTCCAACTGTCAAAGATAGACACATGGAGGAATCATCATACAAAATAAGTTTAAAAAAAATAAGAATAGTTTAGCAATCACCCTTGGACCACTCCATATGTATTGACCGAACTACAGTGGTAATATTTGTCCAAACCTCATGGCAAACCAAATGATAAGCGCCCACTGATTTAGTACTGATCAGTTAAAATAAACAACAAAACATATATAACCATGTGCTAAAAAACATAATTTACAAAATTCTATAAATAATTATCAACAAGTAATTCTGGATTTGACCCCATAAACTATAAACTTAATCTGCATTAACTTTTCAGAGACATTGAAATTAACAAGCTGAATAATAATTTTTTTTTTGGCTATTAAAATTAGTATCAATAAAATATAGTTCATTACAATTTTTATTTAAATTATAATTAAATTAAACTGAGAAGAAAAAAAAGAATGAGAAAAACAAAAGTTGAGGTGAGATTATTTAGCCAGAATGATTTATTAAAAAATATATATGCTATCACTTAATATACTGCTTTTTATTTATTAGTAACCACAATAAAAAAAGGCAGCATTTTCTCTAAATTAAGGATATATTAGTTAGATATTCAAAATAATTTGCCTAGGAAAGATCCAATGATTAACATTTGTAAAAAATGATCTTTACTGATGTAATTATTGAGCCATTTTTATGATTTTTACTAATAAATAAAAAGCAGGATAATACTTTTAAATTTAATGATTTCTAATAGAACCTCATCTACTTTATGGTGGCGCTATCTCTTTTTTCGTCTTGCAGTTCAATGATAACCTCTAATACGCCTTGGAGATTGCCTGTGGTTCACATAAGCCTTGCCAAGTGTTACTCGGATTGTTATTTTTATCCTATTCGTCAATATTATTTTTTTCTTTAAGATATTCTGTGGTAGGTTAGTTATCTATTTTTTCAAAATAGTTTGAAGTACTGTGATAATTCAATTACAAATTATCAAGAAAGATAAAAAGTTCAATTGCTAGCTTACATGTCATGGATTTCATTTTTAAAATCCTTAAGTTATAAAGGTTAACTGAAAGCTAATATAATTAATCTCCAGCTTTACTATTTCCAGGTAATATGATATTTATTTGGTTGTATATGTGCATTGCTTGGATGTCTATTTCCAATATTTAAATTATTCTGTCGATGACCCTTTACAAGAATTCAATGCAATAATAATATATTATTTCCCTGGTGGATTTGTATAATTAATATATTTATAAAATCTGACTAGAAAACATATTTGCACCATTAGTTTTAATCTTGTTGTGCTAGTGTGACTGATATTTGGAAAATGTTTTTTTTTTTCATAATTTTAATTAATTTTTACTTCTTGACAATCACTTCTTTATTATTTATCTGTACCATGTTATATTATATTACATAGCAGTCAACACGCTTTGTTATGTACATGTTAATTGTTGATGGTTACAGATATGATACTATCTTCCTTTCTTTATGAATTTATTCAATTGTCTTGTCTGTAATTAACTATTTTGTTATAATTGTTACAGATTGTATTAATAAGCGGCAATTAGTTGAAACTAAGGTTATATTTTTTTCTTTACCCTCATAATTCATTTACAAAATATTTGCAAATATATACACATATTACAAGGTAACAATACCATTGTATAATATGCACGTACTAAGTAAATGTTTTATAATTAAAATCTGAGGACAAAGAAAAAATAATCTTTGTTTCAACTTACAACTTATAGCTATATGTATTCGCCCTCGGAATGCCATCTAACTCTGGGCAAGCTATAATAGCTTTTACTTATCATATGTAATACATTCTTATGGTGAAGCTAATATAAAGCAATAATAGATGCTTATTTATTTTGTTTTTCTATCTCCAGGAATTACTAATTTTAGGATATACTGATTAAATTTAAGTGTTCTGTTTATTTTTATTTTTGTGGAGATTAAAAAGAGCTGATACTTTATTTTAACACTAGTTAGGTATGCTTTAGGTATTTGTTACGATACATAAAGCTAAATTTTAATATTTTAGTTTAAGATGCCTATCAATGGTGAGGAGCTGATTAACGCTGCTGAGATTGTTTGTGATCAAAAAGAGGTGAAGGTTGCCTTAAAGTGTTCTGCTGCAGGTGCTGGACTAAGTGCCTTGACAACATTTGCTGGTGGTCTTGTAGCTGGTCCAATCGGTCTTGTTGCAGGTAATTATTAAATGTATTATTTTTTAGTTTGAACTTATATTACAAGCTATGACATCTTAGATGTAATTTTGGTAGTCAATTTTTTTTTTTTATATTCCTTAGAAGTATATTCATACTGTATATAAATGTTTTTGTTAAACATATAATTTATGATATACTTCTATATCATTAAGGAGGATTATATCTTACATAATTGGAATTCTTGCGCTCAAAATAAAATATAAAGAATTGCTTAAAGTTTAATTATAATATACACTGCAGTTTAAATTTTATTCTATTATGAATTACTCTCTGAAAAATTATCTCTGAATTCCTGGTTAAATAATAATTATTCTTACTAGGGTTAGACAGTTAGTGGAATATATATATATATATATATAATTAATCAAGAGTAAAATGTATAATTGAAAAATTCACAAATTCAATTGTAAATTTGTATAGATATTCTCTCATTACGAAATATTCTCAAAGTGTTTAATTAATTATTAAATATATATAATAAATTAATTAATTAATTAATATATATATATATATATATATATATATATATATATATATATATATATATATATATATATATAATTAATCAAGAGTAAAATGTATAATTGAAAAATTCACAAATTCAATTGTAAATTTGTATAGATATTCTCTCATTACGAAATATTCTCAAAGTGTTTAATTAATTATTAAATTAATTAATTATTTCACAAACAGCAGTATCTATCAATATAGGGTAATATATTAAAAATCATATTTTTCAAACTTTTTGTAATTCATCTCTTTATTTTAATCATCATTATCTTTATTGTGTTGTCACCAGATGGAAAAAGTTTAGTATGATAAGTGAAAAGGTAAGTTCCGCAGAGCTACAGGTGGGCGTGGCCTCTTGACATTTCGGCTAATGTTTTTGGGATGGCCAAAATCCTTTATAACTTTTCAGGAGAGAAATTTAACACCAGTCATACCAGAGCAACTCCCCGTCTTATGCCAGCCGATTTTTTAACTCCCTTTGACAAACCTCCTTGCACTCGTACGAGATATTCATTATCATTCTAACAAGCCTTACAAGTTTTGGAGGTAACACTCTTCTAGCATGGGATTGACGAAAAATGCCTGACCACATGTTTTCAGAAAACCTGTGCTGCTGGTATACTTGTTGCACCTAGTGGAGATTGTGATCGAACTAGCAATGGAGATTGTGCCTATTAAGTTATCCTGTGCTTGAGAAGATAGATTCATCTGTGCAAAGAACCTTAAAAAAGAAATAAGGGCCTAATCGTTCTTCTTTGAGCCGAATGGTAAAACTTTAAACATTTTCCAGCATCTCCAAGAGTGAGAGCATGATGTAAAGCATCATGATCTTAGTCAATGGTCCTTTAGTTTGTTATGAACCCTCTTGATTGATAAATCAGTATCCCTGGGTATATCTTGGATACTTCGGTTCTAAGAGCCTCCTATGGTGGCCAACTAATAACTTATGTTAATCACGTCACGGGATGGTCACTGACACATTCTCCCTACCACCAACAACGTTTGTCATCATAATCACCCATTTCTTGTCAGACAGACTGCACACTATAAGTGACTGAATAAAGTCTCTAATTGCTAAACTTTGATGTCTCTGATAAGGATATCATGAACAGTTATGAAAGGATTACTAGTGCTGAATCCGTAAGAAGCTATTACTGAAAGTATGACCCGTTTATTAATTCATCTCAATTATATCATAGATTAACAAAAGACATTCCATGCGTCTTATGGATTCCTTTGCTTGTTGGTGCGAATGACGTGAAAAATTTAAAGAATAAAAATTGTATTATGTTTAAGAAATTGTCGTCAAACACACATCACATTTCGGAATTCTATCCCGACCTTTTCAGTAAAATGACAATTTGGAATGGAGGATGGATCCAATGAAGGATAGAGTGAAGAGAGACACGAGAAAGCTGGGAGTCCACAATTGAAATTCAGGAGGTTACGCTGACTTGTAGCGACGGGCTGTTATTTTATAAAGTTCAATATACTATATCTCAGCCAGAACTGGTCCGATTTCGATTTTATTTTTTGTTTTGAAGGGAATTTTATTACCTTTCGATTGACCTTAACAAAAAAAGGGAGGATGCATAGGACCTTTTCTTGTGTTTTTCAGTAATATCTCGAAAATGATGCGTCATTCTGAAAAATGTGTCCCACTCAAAATTAAAGCTGGTAATATTTCCTTTAAGAATGTTAAAATTCATTTTCTGCTATCTGTTATAGTTTTAGAGATAATCGCTATAAATGGTTGAGATAAGGGGGTATAAAATATCCAATCTGCTGCCAATTTGAAACGAAAATGCGGATTGTAATGTTGAGTTCTGAGGATCATTCTGGGGTGACTTGTGACTTTTGTGCAGAATATCAGTTGGGTGGTCTCGTAGAAAAGCTGTGGACGGATGTATTTTTTTTTTTTTTTTAGTCATAGGTATATTGATAGAAAAAATTTTTGTTAATTTTTTTGACAAAATATTTTTTTGTTTCCAGGAGCCACAATTGGAGGGCTTAGTGCATATTCCCTAACAAGAAATAAATTTAAACCAGTGGTACAAATTTTGAGAGAAGAATTGACTTATACCCAGAAGGAACAATTAGCAACTCACCTGAGGAATGCTTTACAGGATTTAGATATTACTGATGCCATTAAATTGTTTCAAGTGTTAAGTTGTGGTGAAATTACTGTAGTACTCACTATTTTTAAAGTTGTTGAGAAGTTTTTGGAATCGAATAAAGGGTATAAAATGTTGGATCGAAGTTAAATGATATTGATATTATTAAATTTTGTTTGTTATATGATGTTTATTAATATTTATTGGCAGTGTGTGTTATACAATTGTATTTCCATGAAAAATTGACAATAGAAAAAAAAATGTCCTCATGATTTTTAATCGGCTATTTCACTTTAAATGGAATAATTAATTTTAATTGTCCCATGAGCTTGTAAATAATATTGTTTATTAGAAGCAAACAGCTAATGTAAATACCTTCTGACCTAAACGTAGTTTTTCACAATTTCTATTTCAAACTACACTTTTCATGCCCATTAATAAAATGTTAATGATAAATTACTGCTACTATTTAATATTATCATTTATCAAAGTTGTATCTACCGAATTGTTTATCTAATTATTTATTAAAAATTTGTTATTTTACTTTTAAGCCGTATATTTGTTTATTTTTAAACACTTATTATTCATTTTCTGATGAAATTATAATAGGAATCATTTAATTTATTTTTAAGATTGTCGTAAAAATGTAATATATAAAAAATGAAATAAAATTCCTATTCATGAAGATATAATTTCACTGTGATAAATTTAGCATTTAGTTTATTATGGTGCATATCACTTCAAAATTATATTTTTAAAATTTTGAAAATAAATTTTAAATGTTATTTAGTTTATATTTCTAGACTCAACTTTTTTCATTTACTAATTTTCTTTTTAATCATATTTTTTCCTAAACAGAAAAAAAATTATGAAACCGAAATGAGGCTTCTTTTTCACAGAGCTCGAATTTTTTAAAATTATTAATCAAAAAGGGTACTATAATAATATTAAAGCAAGACTGCTGATATAAAATATCTAAAGAGGCATTAAAATATTGTGAGTGTCTATCACCAGGCGATTAGTCTTGAAAGAAAGTTATTGAATGACTCAATATTCTATTATAAATAGTTCTAAAGATCTCAACCTGAACAGAGGGACTTGAATCAGTATTTTATAACAGATCAAACTGACCTATTATATTATAGAAATGTATGGTATTGATTGACTGTAGTATTAAAACAGCTGAGAAAATAGGTTGGTAATACAGCTTTACCAAGTACAGAAATACTAATCTAATGTGTGCAGAAAACATTCAAAAGTATCAAGAACTTTTTGGTGAACTAAGAATGCTTCACTAGTGTTTGATAGCAGGATAGTGGTGCCAACAGGATAAAGGATATATAAGGGCTATTGTGATCTCAAGCAATCGTATCTGATGCTAGTGTCCACTTAGGAAGCTACTGAAAAGCTGGGTCCCTCGTAGACCTATTTGAAAGACATTAATAAGTAATACGGCTTAGTCCTCCACTAAGTCTGGGCGTTCACTGGACCCGATTTCAGCCGGCCGGGTGAGGAGCCAGCAGATGAACCGATTTCAGCGGACAGGAGCAGCAGTCAATTACCAGTTTGCCTAGTGCCACGAGCTTATTTAAAAAATAACCGAAATTGATGTTGAGGACTTGTGCAATTGAAAATATTAAATATTAAATTATTTTATTAAATAATAAAATTAAATACCATGATAATATTAAATACCATGTAATCATGGTAATTGAAATTGTTATAGAATAGTAAATAATTCACCTGCCCTAAAATAGCTTTATTTTAAATTTTAAGTATAATATGTTTTATTTTAAGCTTTTAAGTATAATGTTTTATTTTCAATTTTTATCATGGTTAAGAAGGTTTATCTTGTTTACTACTTTATCAAACCTGTTTACATTTGTTATGTAATTAATCACGTTTAGTATTAGTTTTATATGGCGCATGTATGCATAATTTATAATAAAAAAAATGTGTTGAAAAAAATTCATAAAGGTGACAAAAAGAATTCACATCCAACTTATGAATAATTAAAAAAAAAAATAAAATAGTGTGTAATAGCGTTTAAAAAGACCGAAAAAATGAGTTTCAAACAATTGAAGTTAGTCTACAACTAAAAAAAAAATTAAAAACTGCTAAATATAGCCACTTTCAGAAATTTTATTACAGAGCTTTTAATTTTTGCAGGACCTTTTTTTGGGACTTAAATTGTGAATTTTGTTAATGCCTATCTAAAATTAAAATTTTATGCACAGTAAATAATAACTTCTTGGAAATTGAGAAAACAGGTTTGAACAAGGGCCAAAATGGTTTGTTCCCGAGGAGTTTCTCTACAATTCTATTTTCACAAAATTTATGTGAGGTTCGATTATATACCTAAAAAGTGCATTTGAGCGTTTCTTGCTAGTGGCGAGGGAGAGGAGGGGATGTGATGAAGGGTGGGGATTAGGCTCTCTCGAATACTCCCCTTGTTTGAGTTGGGTACTTTTCTTATTAGTTTTACCCGAGGAAAGTTAATAAAGACATTTTAACGTTATTAAAGCGAATTGGAAATTTACTTAAAAAAATTAACTATCGCGCCTGGACTAAATTCCTTTTGTCTCATTGAATGACTGAACTGAGGAGCTTCCTACATATCCTGTAGGATTATAAAAAAAAAAAAAAGCTAACCTGAAGCGGTTAGAGTTGATACTCTTCAGGTTAAAAAATCTGTTTGAAAGACATGAATGAAATAAATAATATGACTTAGTGAACCCAAAAGTTTAATCCAGGCAGCTGCAGCAGACATTTCCTACACATCTCACTTCACTGAAGCCCATATGAAAACCCAAATCTATGAAGTCTGACCTAATTCAATACTCCCATCTATATCTTGGTCCACTCCTGACATTTGTCCATTGGTTTAGCGCTTAAGGAATTATTTGATTATCCAGTCCAGCAACTTATGCCTATTTTAACTGCCATAATCTTATTACTTCAATTATATTTACCTGGTGAATTATCTGTGATTTAGCATTGTGAAGCCTCCTAAATTCTTTGAGGAATCATCTTTCTTTGGGCGAAATATTCAACAAATACATTAATTTCGAGGTGTTGGTCTTTACTAAAAGTCTTTGACTTCAAGGTGTTGGTCTTCTTAATGGTATGCTACTGATGACTGTATGAAAATCATAAATAACATTCTACAATTGTTAATGAATTGTCCTCTTTGACAAGAACCCCGCATGGCAAAACTGTCCATCTGATGGTTCAGTTAATGGTATATCAGATGAATGTACATATACCTTATGTTGCAGCTTTTCACCTGTAGGATTAAAAAGAAAGAAGTGAATTTAGATCTCTATCCAGCAGAGAAATGAAGAATCGTTTCTTTCATAGTCTATTATAAAATACTATAATTATTATAGAGTCTATGGCTATAGACCTGGACCAGTTACTAGAGGCGATGAAGAGACTTTGAGGTAGTCTTACCCAAAGAGTAAAATATTACTCATAAAAAATTGGCTGTTGGTGGGGGAGGAAATGCCCTTTTGTTCACCATTACCATTTATTGCGAGGTGAATAATATCATTACATGTATGCATGTAAATAAAAGATGAAGTACATAAATTAAAAAAATTGTTATGAGGTACATTTTGGCCATAAATGTATTAACTTCAGGAAAGTCTTTCACTACTCTCCATCAGGAATTGAGGATAAACCAATCATGGGATAGGAACAAGACTGATACAAAATTGGTTTGTGGGAGTGAACAACAGTTTCAATACCCACTTCGAAAATTAATTTATAAAATGAAATGAGAGACAATTGTGATGGAGTGGAGTTTAGAGGGGAGTAAATGTAAACATGAGGGGTAGTGGAGGGAGAGCTCCTCTATGTGAGAGAGAGAGAGGCAGAAATAAGGGAACCATTCTGATAAACCTCCAGGATCCCCCCTTGTATCCTCTGTATCCTTCCTCCCTGCTGAATCATCAATTCCTACTAGAGGGCATCATGCCTATATATTCTTTTCTCTCTGTTCTGTTTCCATCCCAAGAGATATTATCTAAACTGGCACAGATTTCCAGAGGAACATAGAATTGATTATACATTAGGAGGAAGCAATATTTCAGTGAACTAAGACATCTTAATTCCTCTAAATCAAGATAAACCTGATCAAATTTCGTTTAGGCTAGAGATATACTCCTTAAAACCTATGTTGATTAAGGACCAGCAATATCCATCCAGATATAAAATTTTCAACGTGATATGTAACCATCCAGCCAAGACTGTATGTTATGAATGAAAAACATCATCTGAACTAGGGCTTTAATAAACATCAAAACATAGCACTATAACTCATAACCATCACAGAGTAGGTTAATCAGCTGTTATAACACATGGTTTCTAAATATAATATCACACTCTCCCCCTCTTTTATTTAAGAACGCAGTTTTTCAAATAGGCTGGAGGTCGTCGGACGCGAGACGATCTTCGTAGAGCAATGTTGTCCACGTCTGGTTCAGGTAGAGCACTGTCTTCTGGACAGTGAACTTTCTGAGGATTTCCTTGATGGCTGGTGTTTGGCTTAAGCTGTTGGTCCGGAGGAGATGGCTGGATGACAGGCTCGGCTTGGCTTCGAGATAAATGTTGTTGCAGATGATCTGCTGGCTGAGGATGGTCTTCTGGTTCGCTGGTGTCGTCAATGTCTTGCAGGTTGCAGGGTCTAGATCCTCCGCCCACAGACACTAGGTGACGCAGGTTTACCGTGGTCTCTTTCCCGTCCGGCAGTCGGATCAGGGTATAGTAGGGGTTTACTTCGAGGAGATCAACTTCTTTTACGAGAGGATCATATTTACTAACTTTCCCTGGGGTACACAGCCACGAGGGTAGGGCTATTCCAGATGTGCACCTTCTCTTATGGGAGAACATTCTCTCGTGGGGTGTAGCATTGGTGGCAGTACAGAGTAAAGACCGGATATTGTAGAGCCTCAGATAGGACTTTTCCCACTGAGATATCGACAGACCTTTTGAGTGGAGTGCAAGCGATATCGTCTTACAAATGATCCCGTTGTATCTTCCCACTTGACCATTCCCACAGGGATTGTTGGGTGTAGTTCTACTTGCAGCTATCCCTTTGGAGTGGAAGAATTGTTCGAGTTCTTTCGAAATGAATGAGGTTCCGCGATCAGAGTGAATGAAAGCTCCGATCACAGTTTTTGTCGACAAATCACTACAAGGGACGGCAAATGGATATCTTGAGTATTCGTCAACAATTGTCAAAAAATATTTGTAGCGAGTATCAGTTGGTAAAGGACCTTTAAAATCTACACTGAGCCTCTCAAATGGGGCTGTAACCTTTATGAGGGAGCTTTCTCTTCTGAAGAAGCTAGGTTTGATGGCTGCGCAGGTTCTACAGGAAGACGTCACTTTCCTTATCTCTTCGATGGTGTAAGGGAGGTTTTGAATTTTGATGTAGTGTGCCATGCGTGTTACTTCAGAGTGACACAACGATTCATGGAGTGTTTCTAAGTTTAAGTCGATCCGGATCAGGGCGTAGAGTATTGTTTTCAATAAGGTAGCCCAGAATTTTGATAGATTTTAGGTTAAACTGAAACTTTTGTTTGTTTTTAGTCAAGTTATATTTATGGCATGCTTCAAAGAATGTGGTCAGGTTATAGTCATGCTCACTCTGGTCTTTCCCGCTTACTGTTATGTCGTCTAAATATATATTTACTCCTTGGAGGCCTTCCTTAGTTTTAATTTCATCCATTTTCCTTTGGAATACCGCGACGCCGTTGGTCACTTGTGCCGTCCAGGGTGAGTTGCTTTCCTCAATGACTCCGTCTTTCAGTAGTTCATTGATGTGAGACTTAATAAACTTTTCGTCTTCATCTGAATACCTCCTTGATTTTATCAATATAGCTTTGCAGTTTGGAGCTAAGTGTTCAAACAGAGCAGCTGGTCCAACTTTGGAACAAGCAAGACTTGAAACACTGAGAGCTGGTCTTCCGCTACCGAAAGATACTGATAAGCTGGAATGAAGTTTCAGAATGTCATGACCAAGTATCGCATCAGAGCAGCAGCCCTTCAAGACGCTTAACTTAACATTCGAATAGGAATTGTTTAGTGCTTTCAAGTTTAGGCAGCAGTACGACTTAATGGGAACGGACAAAAAGGACGAGGCCATCAAGACAGCTGAGGTAGTAGGGTAGAGCTTGAGTCTATGTCGAGTAACAAATGCTTCGCCTGTGAAGCTCTCCATATTTCCCGTATCAATCAGACCATCCGCAGAGTACCCATCGATTTGTAGTGGTATGATAGACTTGGCAAGACTATTAGGCGAGGCCGCTGAGATGTCAGTTAGAATATGACAAGGATGGATAGCTGCTGTCATTGCCCAGCTACCTTCTTCAGAAGGAACATCGGGACTCTGGGCAGAGGTTTTTGATTTTGATTGACATACTCGGGCAAAGTGACCCTTTTTTTTACATGATTAACAGAATGACTGTAGAGCGGGACGATTAGATCGAGGATTTCTTGAGCGACCGCAAAAATAACATTTTTGATTACCTACAACCTTGTTAAATGAGGCGTTAAAAGTTTCTGAAGGGGTTGTTTAGCACCGGCCGCTAATATGCTGGGAAGAAGTGGGCTTAAATAATAAGCTAATAATAAGCTGAGGTGGGCTTAAAGCGTACGATTCTGAGAAAGTTTGAGCAGACTCAAAAGTAGGAGCCTTTGAAAAAGCGTCATCTAAGGTTAAGTTTAAATCCTCTAATAATCTCTGTCTAATGCTGGATGGAGAAAGACCGTTGATGAAGGCATCCCGGATGTACTCGTCTTGGTAGACATTGGCTTTGACATCCTGGAACCCGCAGTCAGCACTCTGAATACATAATGATTGAAGAAACTGGTCTACTGTTTCTTCTGATTGCTGACGGCGAGTCATCAACTTATGCCGAGCAAAGATTTCATTCTTTGGCTCAAAGAGTGTCTAATATTTTGATGGCCTCTGCATATGTCTCATATTCACTAATTTGTTCAAATATAGAATGACTTATGTGATTGTATAGCAGATTCAACTTTCCTGCGTCTTCGGCTTCGATAGATGTAATGAATAACTCGAATGTCTTTTTCCAATGAGTCCATTTTGAAGTACTTTGCAGTGATGTATGTTCTGTTTCAAATCGTTCAGGTTTTAAGTACTTATCCATTTCCGAATGAATAAAATGATGTTTATTAAATTGTTATGAATGAAAAACACCTTCTGAACTAGGGCTTTAATAAACATCAAAACATAGCACTATAACTCGTAACCATTACAGAGTAGGTTAATCAGCTGTTATAACATATGGTTTCTAAATATAATATCACACTGTATATGGTCCAAAAAATCCGGCTATATGGGAGAACTACTCTAATGGAGGGAGTTATTATTAGAGCTATTATTAGAGAACTACTCTAACTTGAAAGGGGAAAGAATAAATATTTATTTATTGAATGAATCAATTTATTACTTTAAACCTGATGGTAAAAACTTAAAAAACTACTGATATTGTTACTGTTCTTTAAAACTGCCGGATGCGTTAAAAGAAAAAAAAATCAGGTCTTTGGAAATAAAGTATTTCGTGGAATACTTGGCCAGAAGAAAGATGAATCCACAAAATAATTTGCAAAAATTTCGGGCTTACACAATGTAAATTTAATTTAAGTAATAGCATCGCGACGGTTGAGATGGGCATGTGAAGCTGTTGGGCTGGATAATGAACAGTTGTAGGGTTTTATTTCGATGGATTTCAGTAAACGTATCGCAGGTAGCGATTTTTGGTGTTATCGTCATCTAACTTTGGGTTCGCCAAGCCTGTTTAGCATTATTTATTAATTTAATTAATACAACTGATGTAATCTTCAGAATAGTTACCGAACCCCTCTTACATTCCTTTCCTTGTTATCCTTTGTTCTTCGTTGATAAAACTCCTCTCCACAATTCTGTTAAAAACCTCGGAGTCACCCTCGACCAACACCTGCTCTAGATTAACCCTTTATCTGAAATATTCCGAAAATCCATCATTATACTTTAACAGTTCTGTAGATTCCGCAAATACCGAGCTTTTAGTTATCACCCGACAATGGCGTAGCCACAGGGAAGATAATGTGTTTAGCCTGACCGTTTGTAAATAGTTATGTAACGATATTTTGAGCACAAGGCTCAACCGATTTTCAATTTGATTATCCAAATTAATCAGTGAACTCCCGTGAATGTTTTGAAACAAGGTGATCTCAAAATACTGAAATATTATTTCATTATATTTTGAATGTTTTCTACTTATTGTTGATGTTTCTTATTACCTATATCATTTGTAAGTTCATGATCGTATAGTAATAAATTAAGAATTGCCAATATCTGAAAAACTAAAAAGGTTT
The DNA here is from genome assembly GCA_948150685.1 of Rhaphigaster nebulosa. Classification (NCBI taxonomy): domain Eukaryota; kingdom Metazoa; phylum Arthropoda; class Insecta; order Hemiptera; family Pentatomidae; genus Rhaphigaster; species Rhaphigaster nebulosa. Next base: position 70,314,881 of record OX411310.1, read on the forward strand.
CTGGGAAAAATATAGATGTATTGATTGTTGTAAACCTAGTTATAACATTACTCAATGTTAATTCTGTTTACCGATGTGTTATTTTCTGTTAATTGATACCTTAATAAGAAAGAGGTTTACTTTTTTCGGTACAACTTTACAATCGTGACGCCTTATCTCACTGGCTCAGGCCGAACTTACCCGAACCACTCTCCTGCACCATTTGTGGTAAGTAACAGCTTTGTATTAAATTCTAACATTCGTATTCATCGGGATTATTCAAACTATTACTGTTTTAATTACATATTATTTAAAATTATTAGTGCTGTCGACTTCCGCACCAACAGATCCTTTTCAACTGAAGTCGGGACATTACCGTAATTTCAATTATTACTGTTTTAATTAGATCACAGCTGTCGACTTCCGCTCGTTACGCTCGCTCAAGAGATACACAAATCCCCAAAAGTTAATTTCAGTTGAGGTCGGTCCCGAGCCCTTACTCTAAAGTATTACTGCTTTAAATTATTGCTACGATACCACTGAAAGTCGACAGCACTAATAATTTTAAATAATGTCTAATTAAAGCAGTAATAATTTTAATAATTCCAGTTAATACGAATTTCAGAATTGTATAGAAAGCAGTTAGTTAGCACAAATGGCGCTAGAGAGTGGTAGTGCGGCGACCTTCTGGTAAGTTCGGCCCGAGCCAGTGATAATACGTCCTGATTGTAAATTTTCACCCTCTTTTCATAACAATTTAATAAACATGATTAATTATTTAGAACCCGAGAGATTTGAGGAAGATCACTCATCCAGTAACGGCTCATCAAAATGGATCTACTGGAAGAAAACATTCGAAATCTTTAAAAAATCTAATCAGGCTAAAGACGAAGATAAACTAAATCTACTCAATAATCACACTCGCCATCAACTCTTCATGGCGAGCGCAGGTTCTCGTTGTGAATGAGGCTCATAGAAAGCGCATGGTTGTAGATTATTCTTTAACTATTAATAAATACACTTTACTAGATGCTTAATCCATCCCTTCATTAGAAAAAATAGCTTCCAACATAGTTAAATACAACGTTCATAGCAAGATCGACTTGAAAAGGGCTTGTTACCAAGTGCCGATCCGAAGAGATAACCGACCTCTTATATCTCTGAATTCCAGAGGAAAATGGACGAAATAAAAATCAAAGAAGGCTTAAAGTACATCAACATCTATTGAGACGTTGTAACTGTCAGTGGAAAAGATCAAAGTGACCATGACAGTAACCTAAATAAATTCTTGGAAATCCGTATAAAGTATAATCTTACCATCTACAAGCAAAGTCTCAATTTAACCTGAAATCGATCAGACTCCTTGGTTACCAAATTGAAGAAAACACATTACGTCCGGACCCTGATCAACTAAAGCCATTGATAAATTTTCCACTTCCTAATAACAGGGCATCTTTGCAGCGGGCACTTGGGATATTTTCATACTACTCCAAATGGATGCCGAAATATTCGGATAAAATTAAAATATTGGTTAACTGAAATTTCCTCTAGAACCCTTGTTGATTAAAGACTTCAACGATATAAGGTCGTGCATTCTTAAGTCATTTGTTTTTAATGTCGATGAACATACCACATTCTGAGTGGAGGAGGAAGCCTCGGATGTTGCAATCGCTGCCATCCTCAAGCAAAATAAGCATCCGGTTCCATCTTCTCTAGAAGGTATTGGAGCTATTCCCAACTGGAGATATTATTTAATCGGACGCAAATTCAAGGCCATTACTGATAAAAAATCGATTTCTTATATGTTTGATATAAGCCATTCGGGAAAAATCAAAATCGAAAAATTCTCTATACGGCGCTTGGAGTTGGCAGCATATAACTATGACATAGTTTTGCGGCCTGGTAAATAAAACATCGCTGCTGATGCTATATCCAGAATTTGTGGCACCTCGATCAGCTTTAGCAAAAGGAATCTCTTCATAATTCCTTGTGCCACCCTGATGCCATTCGGATGGCACATTACGTAAAAAAACAAAATCTTCCCTAAGCCAATGAAGAGCTAAGGAAAACAACATTTGGCTGCAAAACTTGTTCAGCAATATAACCAAGTTTTTATAAAAGACAAAGCACCCTCATAAAGGTGAGGTCCCCTTTTGAACAGATTAGTGTGGACTTTAAAGGTCCTCTACCATCTGACACGTGCTACAAGTGTCTATTGACTGCTGTTGATGAATACTCAAGATTCCTCTTTGCTTCTTCTTCTTCTTCTTCCTCGTTACCTCCATTTAGATGAGCATGTCAGAAGATGAGAACAAAAACTCGGCAGTCCTCTCGAGATCCCCCAGACTCCCGTAAAGTTTCCTCTCCAGTGACACTCGCACTGACCAGATCTTTTCTCGCAAATTTTTTAGCAGTTTGCAGGATTGTAATATGTGGTCTGATGTTTGTTCAGCTTATCCGCAGTTGCATGAAGGGCTAGTTCCTATTTTCAGTTTGTATACGTGGGATTTAAGACGGTTGTGTCCGTTCCTTATTCTGAAAATGGTGACTTGTTCTTTTCTGCTTAGTTGGAAGAAGTTATCCTGAGGGTTGTGTGTTGGATGTGAGGCCAGCCATCTTTGTCTGATGACAGCCTTGTTTATGTTTTTTGCTTTATCTATGGTTAGTGAGAGATCATATTGTTGCATCGATAAACCTGCTTTTGCCAGAGAGTCAGCCTTTTCATTGCCTGCGAGCCCACAGTGCCCGGGGATGCATTGCAAAACTTATTCTGCGGCACCATCGACCACGCTTTTGATGGCTGCAGTTAAATCTTTCAGATTTGTTTCGGCTTTGTGTCGACTTCTCATTGCCTGTAGGACTGATTGTGCATCGGTGAGAATTACTATTTTATTATTGGGGAACCAAGAAGAAGATGAATTGATCATTTTGTAAGCCCCAGTGATAGCTTCCTGTTCAGCACAGTAATTGCTTGACCTGCTGCCGGTAGGCATAGCTTTTTCCAGGGTGGATCCATCTGTAAATTCAATATGAATGCCTGCATCCCCATCCCTGAGAGCTCCAATAGCTGAACCGTCTATGTATGCCCTTATCCATTCACTTGGTGGGTATTCATTTATGAGTTTTAGGCTCAGGGCTTTTATCTCCTCTGGTGGTAGTTCGCCTTTGCAGTTTACCCCTGGGATGTTTTCAACGATCCTGGGTTGCTTAGTGATTCCCAGAGTGGGCGGAGGTTCGATGGGTCTAGAGGGTTTAGTTGGATCAGGACTTAGTTATTCCGTAGTTGAAGTTTTTATGTTTTATTAAATTTATTTTTTGGATACGTTTTATAATATTAAATATTACATTAATTATTTAAATAAAATAGATATAAATATAAAGTGACTGTAAAAGTTTGTAGTCAATATAAAGTAAATAAGATATTTAATCCTGAACACTGCGTCTTTTGGTTTTTAATAAAGCCTGAAAAAATGGTACTTGCAGCTAAGGCCTGCTGCCTGTTGAGGTCTCTACGGACTCGTATTTTAATATTTAATATACCTCAAGACGGCTATTACCTCTTTGAGTACAGCTTAGAAAATTCGTTATTGATCGATCATCAGTCATCAATTGATAGGACCATGCGTCTTTGTTTGAAAGCAACTATTTAAGTTATAAGTTTGAAACGATCATTGTTGTTATCATTGACCTTTTCTTATTAAATATTAATGTTGGAATTTTCAAATCAGTAGCATCCGAATGTAACCTTTGGTATTATATTTTTCCAAAATGACTATGAATGAAATATCTTTAAATATCTGCACAGAGGCTCCAGTGACATCGGTATTCATTTAAAATTTACGAGCACTACAGGAAACAGTTCTTATTTATTCTAACTTTTTCTCTTTAATTTTAGAAAAACAAGAAGACACCACTAAAAAATAAGATTTATTCTGATGTTGTTGAAACAAATGGTGATGAAGTGCTTTCCAATAAAAAAAACAAGAAGAAAAGTAAAAAGTCTTCGTTATTTAAAGATCATTTGGACACCCCAGCTTTAGAGTTAAATGATGAATTTACCCAAATCGAAGAGTCACTTTTTTCATCACGAGAATTCAAAGATTGCAGCAACATCCATCCATATATAGTGAGTGTGAACCAGGCTATCTATGAAAGTTAGGAATGAAAAAACACTGCAATTTTTTAATTCTGATTAAATAGTATTACATTGTGTAACGTCACTTAGAAGGTGTAAAAACTCCTTCAATTTCATGACCATGTTTCATTAGAATTGACACACCCAAAAATTTTGGGATATTATTTAGAAGCTAAAGAGGGAAACAAAGCATCCCCGAAACCTCTAAAAAATATATATTAGATTTTAATTGACCTTAAGGCGAATTTGTGATGATAATCGTTTACTGAAAATAATTGAGGAGCTCATTTTCAAAAGGCCACATATCCAATGGGTAAGTTTTTCAGTAAAGTGAAAAATTAACGAAGACACTAATTTATAATTATTAATAATAATGATAATTAGTAAATAATTATCCTAACTTAAGCCTTGCTAGAAAAAGGGATTAGTTTGTTCAGTTCATCCAGATAAAATTAAAAACATGAAAAAAAAAAATATTTATTTTATGGATATGTGCCCTTTTCAAAGTAAGCTCAATCAAACTATAATTATATTATATAATTAAACTATAACTATATTAAGTATATAAACTTTTTGTGCTAGATATGAAAGGAAGTATAAATGTGTAGAATCAATAACTAAAACTATTTATTTTAAACTGGATAAAACAGATTTGCATATATCATTTAAATTGTATTCATAATGCGATTGAACATAAAACAATTAAAAAAAAAAAAAAAAAAACTGGCAATACCTATTTAATTGTTATTCCTGTTTGTTTTTTGTATTTTCGCTTATCTATATATGAAATATGTAGTAAGGAAAAGTATTGCAATCGTGAAAAATTTCAAATTCGAGTTTTCAACTATTTCAAAAACATACATGTTTTTAGTTCCCCTGAGTCCAAATAACCAAATCTCACAAAATGGTCTATGCTTGTGTGTGTGTGTGTGTGTGTGTGTGTGTGTGTGTGTGTGTGTGTGTGTGTGTGTGTGTGTGAGAGTGCTTGCTACCAACATGTTTTTATAAACTGAGTTTTTAATTGAAATTAAGGCTAATTTATTGAAGATAACCATATGATTAATTATTTTTAATCAGTATAAATATTTCTATTTCCCAGATCTCTGCTCTTGAACAATTATTCAATATTACTAAGATGACAACAATTCAGCAGTTGGCGATTCCTCCCTTATTGGCTGGTCAAGATGCTCTTGTCAGGTCTCAGACTGGAAGTGGGAAAACTCTTGCATATGCTATTCCGATTCTACATGCATTGCAGAATATCAAACCGAAGATCGACAGATCTAGTGGTGTCAGAGCTCTTATTGTACTGCCTACAAGAGAATTGGCCCTTCAGACATATGAGTGGTTTTTGAAGCTTGTCAGGGTAATTTTGAATTTTGGGCACTATCTATTTAATGTTATTGTCATCACGGAAAAATATCAGATGTGTTAAAAACACAAGTACTGCCATGAAAAATATTTTTTTTCATGGCAACTTTTCTCACCAATCCACATAGGTCATTTCTTTAATCCACGATTGGTGGCGAATTAGTGAACCTTATGGTTGGAATTGATTTTACTAGGTGCTGATAGTACTGAAGAATAATATGAAGCCAAACTATAAAAATCACCAAACTGGCACATATGATATTTTCTCGTGGTAACAACGTTATATATGTCAAATGGAAAGTGATATAGAAAAAGTACTGTGGACAGCTTGGGGAGACATGGAAGGAAATCGTGTGATTTTCTAAAGGGCATTATTTGGAATAACCTTAATCTAAAGGCTATTATATTTCATATGATAAAAAAATCTGAATTTAAAATTTGACTTAATTTGTAAATACTTCAGCAAAGGACACCTTGTATTATTTAGACCTCGCATTTGATGAATATTGAAACTCAAAGCTCATAAGGATATATTTTATAGATAAAATGGTTGACCTTCGTGGCCATAGTGACTGGAAAATTTAATATTAAAACTTTAAACTTTAATTCTGAGGATGCCACTATTCCTAATATTCTCTGTACAATTTCCATCTAGGAGTTAGTTACTTTAAAGCAGGCCAATCTATATTTGAAATAACCACCGAGAACACAATGTAAATATTGAGCAATGCATTCACCCATCCACACATGTCAAATTATTAAATTTTATATTGCGTTGTCCGGAAAATAATACAGGATTTTGAGTTTTCTTTAAAATACCCCTCTATATAACAAACTGTTTAACTTTACTGGATTATTCATTTGTATGAATGCCAACACTTATTAATCCTCTTCCAAACGATAATGTTTGTTTACCTCTGTAGCATTTCGCTACTTAGAAATAATTTAGTCTTTACTAAGATGTCAACACATGATTTTCGTATAATTTTGTTTTACGAGTTTAAACTCGGCCGGAACGGGCTCCCGATGGCCAGAAACATCAATCAAATCTGAGGCGAGTGCAGCATTAATGAGTGCACTGTTCAACAGTGCTTCAAAAAATTTCCAGGAGGGAGACTTCAACCTTGAAGACAAAGAATGTCGTGGAAGGACTTCCTCTCTTGATGATGATGTTCTGCAGGTTTTGGTGGAAGAAAACCCCAGAACAACTGTTCGAGGACTTGCAGGGAAACTTAAGCTTAGCAAATCGACCGTCGATGACCACCTCAAGGCAATTGGAAAGGTAAAAAAGCTTGAAAGTTGGGTTCCACACACATTAAACAACCGCAAAAAAAAACAGCATTATGAAGTTAGTGCTATATTTCTTTGCCGAAACAAAAACGACCCTTTTCTGTCCAGAATTGTTACTTATGATGAAAAGTGGATACTTTACGATAACAGTAGACGTTCTGGACTTCGGCTCGACAAAGGAAAAGCAGCACAACATTTTCCAAAGCCCCCAACTCATCAAAAAAAAGGTGATGGTTACTGTTACTGATGGTGGGCTTCATTTGGTTTGATACACTACAGCTTCTTAAATCCTGGAGAAACCATCAATCGTATTGTAACCAAATTAATGCAATGCATCAGAAATTGGCGATAATGAAGCCATCTTTGGTCAATGGGAAGGGACCCATTTAGGTGCATGACAACGCCAGGCCACATGTCTCACGCGTGATGTCACAAAAACTGTTGGAGCTTGGATATGAAACTCTGCCACATCCGCCCTTTTCCGGACCTCTTGCCTAGGAATTATCATTTTTTAGACACCTGGACCACTTAAATGGACAAAGGGAATTAGAAAATGCAGTTTTGGAGTTTATCAATTCTAAAGATGGGAAATTCTATTCCGAGGTAATGGAAAAGTTGCCAACACATCTGGCAGAAATGTATTGATAGTAGTGGAGACTATTTTGATTAAATAAAACAGTTGTAAACTTTTCTTTTTAAACTAAAATCCTGCATTATTTTCCGGACAACCTGATAGAATGCTTGGAAAATTCAGAAGTATTAAGTTATTTCAAATTAGCATTAGGCATTTATAAAGATAGTAATAAATACGAAGAATATACTGGTTGCTCATTCTCTGTTTAAGGTGCTAATAGATTCAGTGAAAACATGAAATTAAATGATGATAAGCTTATCAAGAAATCAGACTAAATTTAATTAGAATCTTAGTTATTAAAATAAGTCTGAAGTGAAACACAGGATACAGTGGAATACCATATTAAGAAAGAACAGGTTAATTTTCCAAAACAGCTACTTGGGATGTATAATTAATTACCTATTGATTACAGTCATGCTGGTTTATTATGTGTTAAAAATCAACAGGACAGAAATACTGAATGAGTGAGATTGTCATTGTCGGCAAACAACTGAAGGAGAACTATTACACAAATTCATCCAAAAATTTACAATACAAAATTATGACAATCCATAAGGTACACACTACGCTTTTACACGATTCTTGACAGAACTGACTAAAAATAATTCAATTTTATTCACACAATCACATGCAAGTGCGATGGACAAATTCCATGAACTGTTGATGTGAAAAGAGAAAAAAATGGAAGTTGTTGAGTCTTCATTAGGTATTAATTATTTATGTTATCAATCTTATGCAATGCAACCATGTCAAATTATTTCAAGACTTTTATTTATTTATGTAATTTAATCCTCTTATTGTAGTCCTCATGATGCTTGAATTGGCAAAACGTTTACCAATAGTTTGCACTTAATTAATACTTCAGACACTTAAGACTTTTGTATTTTTCCAAAATAACCCAATTTTTATCTATAATTAATGCTAATTTTTTAATTTCCATTTTTAGGCATTTGCGAGAATAGTTCCTGGAATATTAATTGGTGGGGAGAAACGTAAATCTGAAAAAGCTCGCCTAAGAAAAGGGATCAACATATTAATAGGTAAAAAAATAGTATGTTGTAGATTTTTCTTTATCTTGGTTTAAATATTTAAACAGCATAAATAAACTAAATAAATCAATAAACAGTATACATAAATAATAAACAGCATATGTTCAAAATGTTTGCTATATTTTCCTTGATATTAATCCGATTAATTTTTTTTTAATGCTTAGATTTGTAAACTATCAAACTATCTTTCAAATGGACATCTGGAATATTCCAGAAAATGTATGGTTTTCGAGTTATCAAAAACTAAACTAAGGTGCACTGGTATTCATAAAGACGTGTGCAGAATAATTTATGTCTGTAAAAAATTCAAAACGCTATATCTCTGCTAATACTGGACTGATTTGGATGATTTGTTTTGTTTTTTTAGTAAATGTATTACTTTTCAAATGATTTTGTAGTGACCATTCAAAAAGTGTATACTTTTTGAGTCATGTGCGAATAAAGTTTCATTTTCTTCATAACTTTTTCTTTTTTAAATGCACTATATAGAAAAGTTAAAAGTGCTTTAGGGGAAAGATTTTAGGAAATTTTCATTAAAATTGTTAGAACCGTTTTTGCACTTTAATCTATAGATAAACATGTTTTTTGGCTAATGTGCAGCCACAATTGTGCACAGGGTGGCTGATTCGGTACACATGGATTGGGGAGGGGCAAAGCCCTACAAAACAAAACAACAATGAACAAAATCAGTCCACTCATTTAAGAAATAATCGTGGTACAGACCAATGGCCCATAAATATGTTTTTTGTACTCAGAGGATTCTGGAACGTTTAAGTGAATCTGTTGGAAACTGCACTTCAAAAATTTGACCTGATACAATAAATTCCTTACCTATATGGTAAGGTAAGTAATAAAATGTTAAATATGCTCTATCTCTGCTAATAATGGTTCAGTATGGATAATTTTTTCTATTTGTAGGAAATTTAATTTCCATTGTAATATATATGTTCATGATTCATCAAAAAGTATATACTTTTTGAGCTTTGTGGAAATAAAGTTTTATTTTCTTCATACTTTTTTAAATGTTTTTTTATGGAGGGAGGGAGGAGAGGGAATGCGCTTTTAGAAAAATTAAAAGTGCTTTAGGAGGAAGGTTTTCTGAAAGTTTCAATAAAATTGTTAGAGCTGTTTTGTTACTACAGCCTATAGAATACATGTTTTTCGGCTATTGCGCAGCTGTAGTTGTGCACAGAGTTTAGTACACATAGATTAGGGGGCAAAGCCCTACAAATCAAAACAATAATCAACAAAATCGATTCATCCATTTATGAGATAATCGTTGCACAGACAAATGTGTTTTTTGGATTCAGAAGGTTCCGAAACGCATAGATCTGTTGAAAACTGCACTTTATAAAATTTGACTCCAATTACAATACATTCCTTACCTATATAGAAAGGAAAGTAAAAAGGGAGGAAAAATCCATTTAGAATCAATACCAAATAAAAACTGACTTTTATAAAAATCCTGAATGAATCCATTTTGATTTCTATAATTAATCTCATTTTTGTTGTTCATTAATTAAAATACTATCTTATTTTTGGAGCTTAGAATTTTAATAACTTTAGTTTTAATTAATTCGTTATATATAGTAAATACAGTTTATAATTAGTTAGACCATCAAGGATAGAAGAATGTTCCTTATGAACTCTTCTATCGACTTATATTTATTTATGTAAAATTATTTAGTTCATTTTTGTTTTGTCTTTTTAAGGGTTAGAAATATTATTGCAATATATATTCACAAAAATGTATTTACCATGTTTATTTATATTTTTCCTTTAGGTACTCCAGGACGATTGATAGACCATGTAAAACATACAGCTTCCCTTAATCTTTCTCAGGTGTCTTGGCTAGTTCTCGATGAAGCTGACAAACTACTGGAAATGGGTTATGAGAGAGATGTTGGAAGGTAAGAGTTGATGACATTTTTTTTTAATCCTTTGATGACGGTTAAATGCTCTAGCAGTCCACGAGAGGATGGGCTTTTGGGACAGTGTTCTGCTGAAGCAGTCACTGCAGAGGTAGGCCCTGCAGACGGTGTACTGGTGGAGCAATCAAAATTTCTCTCTCTCTCTCTCTCTCTGTCTGTTTATCAGTTTACAATGGTATACTCCTGACAACAGTATACTGCTGAGGCAGTTCGGCCTTGGAACCATCTAGTGGTGTTATAGAGAATTCATAGTACATTTTCTAGCAGTTATGTATTGTATGATTTCAGTTTATACAGTTGGAATGGGCGTTCATAGCCTATTGCCGACTATCTTCAGACCGAATCATAATTCACTGTATATTTGCAGGCCGACCCTTATCTGTTTTTCAGCCAATTGTAATACAACTTTATATGCAAACCCTTGCTTCAGATTGTAATTACATAACTTTTTTTTTTTTAAATATTTATTTTCATTTATATTATTTTTATTAAATTTGTTAGTTTTGTAATTTGTAAATATTAAAATTAAATAAAATTTACGTAGTTAAGTAGGCTTATGAATTATGTACATATGCTTTTAACCTCACCAGTATCGTTTCCGTAAGCATGAATCAAAACGGAGGAACCTTATATTGTGTGTAATGTTATTAAATAAAAGAAAATTATAAATTTCATGAATCACGTCACGGAAAAACCCCATTAAAATCGTATATTGAATTAAACTAGTGTACATAGCTTTTTTATAAAATTATATTATGGAAACTACATTATGGTACCTAACATTAGAATATTACATTTAAAAATGAAAACAAAATAAATTTAGCTACTTTAGATAAGCGGAGCATTGACTGGTGAGGAAAGTATCTTGTCCCTGCTGGCCACCCCCCTCGCCCTCTCTCCTGTTGTCAAAGGGTTATAGTAATTTACAACATTGATATTTTAAACATTGTTTATTTTAAGTAAACTCTCTATGAGTGTTAATATTTTTTTATAATTCCTAATTTTGATTTAACTTAAAATTATATAGTTCTGAAAATAAAATTATTCTTTAAAATAGTTTATTTCTGAAAAACATAATTTAGGAGATTACATGATTCAACATGTTTCTTGCTTTAGTCTTTTAAAAGTTGGATATAAAATTCTTTAATTTGGCTTGAACTCTTTAGTATGAAATCCTTGTGCCCATTCCACTTATCTTCTTTTAACTTTTCTATTACCTTAATTATAATATAGGTAAATATTTTATCATTTGTTTCTTGACTGAAGTTAATAAGGGGCATGAGAAATCAGGCCATACGACAAGGTGCTGCTTACAGTTATAATGATGATGATTATTTTTGTTGCACTGATTAGTTTTCATTATGATAAAATAGTTAAGCATAGTGGAAAGGTTATGTGGTTATCTTATTAAAATATTCAAATCATAAATGGTTTATTAGTTTTTATCCCACCTTGTGTATGTTTATAATTTTTTTATTTAATACATCCTGAACTTATCAAAATTTGCTCTATTATGTTTTTAATTTCTTACTATTTCAGTCGAATTTCTTAAAATTACATTTTCTCAAAATACTAATGAATTTCTGAAATTACAATACTGAACCTAAAATATATGTTTCATTGCAAATCAAGCTTACTTGAAAACTTGGATAATGTGGCTGAAGTGAAAAGGCAAACAGTGTTGTTATCTGCAACTTTGACACCAGGAGTTGAAAGGTTGGCAGGCCTGGCTTTGGACAGCCCAGCTCGTATAGATTCAGCAAATGCTGAAGAGAATGATGAAGCCCTTGTTGTACCAAATACACTTAAACAGATTTATATCATTGCTAATGCCAAACTTCGTCTTGTTTCTCTCTCTTCATTTCTTCTTCATGTCTGTCAGGTATTTAATTAATAAATTATGTTTAATAGTATAGAAACTTTTTAAAAATGAATGTAGATGGATATTTGTTGTAACTTGCTATAATACAATATTTGTATAGATTTTATAATTATTTAAAGATATTACGATTTGATTATAAAATTCAAACTTATTAAATTGGAATAAATTTCTTGTTTTATACTAAGCAAAAATACTTATTTTCTTTGTAAGGGACTTTACTTTGAAAATTTATTAGATATTTTTTTAAAATTTCAATTCTTAGTTATTTGGAAGAGCTAAGAAGAGAAATTTGAAATTTCTTGCAATTAAAGAATCTTGAATTTTTAAAAATGTTCTGTTATATTGTTTTAAAGCTGGCCACGTATGCCAGAATTGATAGTTGTAAAAATATCCAAGTATTCTTCATATGATGACTGTAGGGCATTCAATTGTGTTCATAAATGGGTTTAATGAATATAATTTGTGGCATATGGTTTCTCGAATGGCTACTGTAATGGACTATAAATTAAAAAGGGCAATTTTATTTTATCCTGTCATTCATCTTAAATTTGATAAAAGCTATTACCTCTCAGGTGCAAGGCAACGGTAAGGTGCTCGTGTTCATGGCTACCCAGGACATGGTTGACTACTTCACAGAGCTTCTGCCTAGGGTAATGGATCCTGAGGTTGAACTCTTCAAGCTCCATGGAAACATGTCTCATTCTGATAGGACTGAAGTATTCAAATCTTTCAGAGCAGCAAAATCTGGAGTTCTTTTTAGTACAGTGAGTTTATCTTTAAATTTCTTATTAAGAATTATTACTTATAAGATCAGGTTATTACCTATTGGAACTGAACCAATCCATAATTCTCTAGTGATTTGGTAAAGGAGTATAAGTCATTTTTTCTAGGTGTAAAAAAAGTTTCATTAACTGTGACTATTAATTACACCTTTTTATATCATGTTACTTTTGAATACCTATAATTTTTACTACCACACTTTTACTTCTTCTTCTTCTTTTCCTTCCTTCTTATGCCTCTCAGCATGGATGTATATGCAGCTATCGCAACCAGATATCTTGGTCTCTCGGGAGCACCTTCATCTCTCCTATCGACTTCCCTCGTGATCGTCCTAGCCTGGATACGTGTTCTTCGTAAGACAGTCGATGTCTACCCTCAGCCCTTTTACCTGTTGGTCGGGCTTCATAGAAGCTTTTGGGTTCTCTACATTCTCTCATACTGCAGACATGACCATACCACTTAAGCTGTCTTTTCTCGAGTATTTGTCCCAGTGGCTCGACGTCTAACTCTTCTCTAATTCTGTCATTTCATATGCAGTCTCGTCTTGTTTTTCCTGCCACTCTTCGGAGATACCTCATTTCAGCAGTGGTTATTCTATTTTTATGTCTGTTTAATGCTACCCAGGTTTCACTGCCATAGAGCAAAGTTGGAAGATACACTGCTTTATATTCTTAATTTAACGTCCCTTCCAACTTCCCTCTTACCCACGATGGAGTTGCATATTTGGAAATAAATATTGCTAGCTTTCCTAATCCTGTTGCCGACCTCATCAACGACTTTACCATTCCTGCCTAATATAACACCCAGGTATATGTAGTCATCAGTTTGCTCAAGTGACTCTCCATTACATATTATATTGATTGCCTGAGGCTCCCTTCCAAATATATAACTTTACTTTTATTTGTATTACTGGAAAGGCCTTTTCTTCCTAATTCCTCTTGCCATTCAAGCACAGCTTGCTGTAGTTTCTGCTGTGAGTCAGCCGCTAGGACTATGTCATCCGCGTACAATAGAGCTTGAACTTGAACATGCCTTATATTCCATAATTCCACTATGCTTCTGGCCTTTCTCCTTTTGCAGATTTTATGTATTTCGTCCATGAAATTTACGAACAGCAATGGACTTGAGCAATCTCCCTGCTTCCCTCCTTGTTCCATGGCAAAAGTTCTGGATTCCACCCCATTTATTCTAACAATACCTTTAGGATTTTGATATACTTATTTAACAGGATATATGAGTCTCTGGGAATATTTTTGGCCTCTAGCGCTCTCCATAGTTCATATGTTTGGACCGAGTCAAATTCAGCTTTTATGTCTAGAAACGCCATGAACATATTTCTGTTTCTATCCCAGGTTTTCTCCATTACGCATCTGAGAGTCTGTCTACCTGGCCTAAATGCAGCTTGTTCGTCCGCCACACTTTTACAAAATACTTAATTACCAGAGTGTTTACTAGATAGTACTTACTCGATAGTTTTAGCAAAGCTACTAAAGATTTCAAAGGATTAGTCCTGCCCCCCAAATAGAGAATGGAAAATTCCAAAGCAGTAAAAATTAAGGTGATCAGAGGTAGAGGGTTAAAAGCTTCCTTAAAAATCACTTATTTCTTTGTTATCAATCTTCAGTTGTTTGTAAATGTTGATGTTATTATTATTAGAACACAAAATAGTTTAAAGATTGCAAAAAAAAAATATGCAAATTTATCATTTGCAAAATTATTTTATTATGAGCAAATTTGATCAAATTTATGTTATAATGGCCATTTCAGCAAATCTCTTGGCTACCACGTCTATAGTCATTAGTAGAGCCCGGATTTCGTAATGTAAAAAAATTGTTAAATGTGCAATAAAAATGCCAAAACTTGCAAAAATATGCTACGGATATAAATAATAAATAAATAAATAAATAACGGATATCAAATAAAATTCTGCCATTTACTTCGTTTATGCTTTAACAGAAATCTACATATTTTGTTTTCTTTCATAAATTACTATTTTTCTTAATAATTTAGGTAAGTCGGAGCATTGTTATGTAAAATCTGAAAACCATGAGCTCTTATTGGGGTATTGTTGTTTCATACACTATGGCAACGCAGTTTCTGCCTAAGTGTTTTTTATTGCCAAATGATAATTTTTTTAATAACATATCACATGGTCAAGTGGAACAATCTCAAATTTCTTGAATATATTTTTGTTTGAAAAACTGTGTGCATGCATAATTATTTTACCAACTATAGACTGAGTGTAGCTCTGTAGAACATAAAAGGAAGTGAATGGATTGGTATGGAGTTGACATCCGCATGATGGTATAGAAGGATCAATCTAATTAGGAATTGATAAATTATTTGCCACTTCTATAATTTTGTTTTTATTGAAAACTAGTTTCGAATGTTATACATTCATCTTCAGTTCTAAAAACACAAAAATTCAAAAATAGCCGTATGTATTTTGAATTGCTTATTTTTGAATTTTTATTTTTTTAGTACTGAAGATGAATGTATAACATTCGAAACTAATATTAAAAAAAATTATAGAAGTGGTAAATAATTTATCAATCCCTAATTGGTTTGGTAAGGATTAACTTGCCATTAATTAAATTTCCACAAATCTAAAAAGAGCATAACTAAACAAACTTCAATTTTCAGTTTCTTTTCCAGAAAATTGAATAATATTTAATGTGTTATAAGCAGTAACGTATTACTTTGTAAATTTGTCTATGTAATTTTGGTTCAATGTTTAAAATAGCAGCAGACTATTTTGCGCAATACTTTTGACTGAAAGGACTGAGCTTTTCTGATATTTCAGATTTTGGCTGAGCCCCATTTCTCTATCCCTCTGTATATTCATAAAGGTTTCATAAATAGTGTTTGTTGGTTGAAGATAATTTTATTTTTTTTTCAGTCTAATGTGGATTCTTCTTGTATCTTTCTGAATTCTAGAGATTCAATATTATTGATCAGTATAGATCTCTAAATTCATTAAAGTAATTATATCAGTTTGGCAATAAGTACATTTAATATGCTCCTTCTATTATATTATTCTTAGGAGATAGTTTATTCCAGAATAAAGATTATTTTTCAAGTTAGATTTATTTTTTTGGTTTAGGATGTTGCTGCCAGAGGTCTTGATATGCCACTTGTTGACTGGATTGTACAGTACAATTCACCCAGAGATCCATCAGAATATGTTCACAGGTGGGATATATTGATATCCATTATTTTTTTTCTGTTTGAGTTATATACATTAACTTAATAATGTAATATATTTGTTTGTATTCTTTAACTCTTTTTTGTCCGGGGGGAACGGTAAAGGGGAACTTTAGTTAAAGATTTTTGATCTCTTGCATAGAGGTTGAAGTATCTTTGCCATATCTATTGTCTGGCAAGTTACAATACAACCTTTTGCAAAATCGGAGGCGGGGCTGAGGGGTGTGGAGTAGGGGAAGGGAGCTCTCCCACCTCACTATCTGAGTGAAGGCCGTGGGCCGGCCCATGAGTCACCTATTTGCTTGCAATCAAAATAAGAAAATCAATTAAGATAGAAAACCAAAAATGAAGTCCAAGGGTAGCACAAAATAACTATTGCAACTCTAACAGAAAACATGGATATCACAACAAAAGCAATAGCCACAATGAAGACCCAGACTACAAGAGGGGAAGACAAATTGTAGGAGAAGGGGTATGCCTTCCCCACTATGCACAGCCAGTTGAGGCAACTTCTGTGCAGGTCGCTTTGTAACTTGCCAGGCAATAGTATTCTGGGAGCCGAGGCCAAAAAATGTGTCTGATTTCGTAATGTAAGTAATATAAGTAAGTACCCTCGCAATAGGCTGGTTATATGAACATTTGCTACCCTAGATCGGTTGCAATCAAATTATAGGTCAGAAAATTCATCACTTTTTTCAGATTTTCTTCAGTAACTCACTCCCAGTGCATTTTAGATAAAACTTTGACATAGCAAATTTTAAAAAACGTTAAATTTTCTGTAAGCTTTGTATTTAGTATTTTTAAAATTCAAAACAGCTAATGAGATACGGGGTCTAACAAATCTGCAAAATGTCAAAAAAACGCAGAAAGATAGATATTCTGTGGTTTCGCCTTAATAACTATTTTTCAGTGCACTATAGTGCAAAGGCATGATAATCAATCTTGTAGAGGATTAAATTACCTACAATATCCATACAAAATATTTGAAATTACTCACAACAGATGCCATTGGAAATTATTTAAATATTTCTTAGCATCTGTTGAAAGTAATTATAAATATTTGGTGCGGATATTGTATAAAATTTAATCCTCTACAAGATTGGTTATCATGCATTTTGCACTAAAAAACAGTTATTAATAAACTTCTGAATCTAACTTTTAATGTTTTCTTGACATTTTACAGTTGTTTACGGTCCCACATCTCAGCAGCAGTTCCGAATTTGAAAAAAATATTACATATAAAACTTGTAGGAAATTTAATGTTCTTTAAAATTGGTTATTTCTAAGATTTACCTAAAATGCACTGGAAGCGAGTTACTGAGTAAAATCTTTAAAAAGTCCACTTTCTCTAAATTGTTATTTCAATATATCAAGGTGTCTGTTGAGAGTAATTACAAATATTTTGTATGAATCTTGTAGAATATTTAATCCTCTACAAGACTGATTATTATGCATTTTGCATTAAAGTGCTCTGAAAAATAGTTAATTAGGCGAAACCTCTAAATATCCAACTTTTTGGGGTTTTTGACAAACAGTTATTAATTTGCAGAATCTCATTAGTTGTTTCGAATTTAAAAAAATACTAAATTTAAAGCTTACAGGAAATTTAATGCTCTTTAAAATTTGCCATGTCAAAGTTTTACCTAAAATGCATTGAGTACGAGTTACTTTCGGCCCAGACCATCAAAAATTTTCTTGAAATCAGACACTTTTTGGTCTCGGTTCCCGGACTATTAATTATTCAGGGATTAGTGGGTAGCCGAAAAAGGATTAAAAATGGTATGATCATTATATTTAGTTTTCTGTGTCTGTAAGAGGATAATAGTTGAATACCGTTTTAATATGGGTTCCTTTTTTCATGTTTTTGGATTAATGTTTATAAATATAATTTTTTTTTATTGAATAATCAATGGTTGACTGTAGAACTTATGAAGGAATGAAGTGGTCCGGGAGGTAGTCAAAAAATGGAACACAAATAGTAAAAACTATTTATATGGACTATCTAAAATCCATAAACCTGGTATTCCTCTCCGTCCCATTATTTATAATATTAACTCTCCCTCCTCTAACCTCAGTAAGTATCTTCTTCCTTTCCTCCAGATATCAGCCACAATAATCCCTATGATATTAACAATTCCTTTCATCTACGAGAACAATTATTATCCTTTCGCATTCCTGACCACTTTGTCTTAACTTCCTTTGATGCTGAAATCCTTTTTACTAACATTCCTATTGACAAAGCCCTCCATATAGTTCAAAAAAACTGGGCCACCATCGAACCACATACCACCCTGAACCTGCCCTCCTACCTTGAATCACTAGAACTATGTTGTAAATCCGGATATCTCACTTTCCAAGAACAATTTTTTCATCAGAATTCTGGATTCATTATGGGAAATTCTCTTGCCCCAGACATTTCCAATATCGTCCTCAATGACTTACTTGATTCAATTATCCCCCTTTTTCCTCATGATATTATTTTCATCAAAAAATACGTTGATGACCTCCTTATTCTCAATCCAGAAATAATTCCCGAAATTTTATCTTCCTTTAACTCCTACCAATCTCGCCTTAGATTCGCAGTTGAAAAATAAATTAACCATTCTCTTCCTTTTCTCGACCTCCTCATCATAAGAAATACTGATGGCTCATTATCCTCTGATTGGTATACGAAACCAACTTATTCCGGTAGACTCATTAACTACTTTTCTCAGCATCCTTACCACCTTAAAATTAATGTTGCTAGAAACGTAATCCATCGGTGTCTTTCCTTATCAGATACTCAATATCATCAAATTAACATTCAACGCATCAAAGAAATTTTACTTTCCAATAGCTTCCCATCCAATATCATTCAAAAACTTTTTGACTCTTATAAAAACCCTACTATCTTAACCCTTCCTTCTCTTAATTCTTCACAATCTACTAACAAACTTTTTCTTTACAGATCTCTTCCTTATATCCCTATTCGCTTCGATAATATTAAAAAATTCCTACAATCTACTTAACCTACCTTACGTCTTGGCCTTAAGTCCCATAATAAACTTTCTTACCTTTTTATCAACTTAAAAGATCTTATCCTTCTCAAACACCGCTCTAATGTAATTATTTGATTCCGGATTCCGTGTTCCATGCCCTATCGTAATTCTTCTTATATAGGCGAAACCAAAAACCATCAAAAATCTCGCATTTCCCAACATAAAACATCCATCACCTCCCGCAACCAGTCTGCCTCCAAACTATTAGAAAATGCCTTGACCCTCAACCATTTCTTCAACTTTGATCAATCCTCTATCACAGTTCCCAACTATGAAAAAAGACTTATTTCGGAATCAGTTTACATACACCTTGTTACGGTTAATCATAAAATAGACAAAAATTGTATTTCCCTTACTTACAGACATATTTTAGATCTTATCAACAAACAATAATAACCCTATCAATTTTTTTTTTCTCATAATTACTTTCCTACAATTGTTTCTTCCAAACTGATCACACTTGGGAAAAATTGTTATTTATTAATTTAACAATGCAAATTATTAATAATCAAGGGTTAACTTACTATTAAATTGTATTAAGATTGCAAAAGGTAAACTTGTTATTAAATTTTGTAATAACATTTAAATAACTTATTCAATTTTTTACCTATTTAATTATTTTAATCTGGTACCAAATAATACTTTCTACTCTGTAAATTTCTGTCATTTTCTTTACTATTTGATTGTGTCCCTTCATGTTTATTATATCAGAATTTTGTATCCTTATTTTTATTTTTAAAAAAGGTTACTGTTAAAAATTTTCCTCCTGTTATTATACCTATAATTATAGCTTTGATTTAACCAGTTTTGTGATGGCATTATAGAAAAATTTTCTATCCGTATTACTTGATTCTTTTGTATCTACATACATTTTGTTCATTAAACTCTTACAGATGGCACTTTACCTCAATCTCTTTGTTCATGAATTCTGTTCAAATTATATTTTTATTTTCTCCTTCCCCATTTTATATATTGACTTTTATTTTAATTTAATATTTATATTTGTTACTTTAGATTTATCGTTTTCTTCTATTTTCAATACTTCTTTTTAGGATTAACCCTCATTATTTTGACAACTCCCTTCTCTTTTATCTTCATTACTACAGCCAACCCCACTCCTTTATTACTTTATTTTTTTTTTTTTTTTATAAAAGCATTTTTAAAATACTGAAAACTTTCTATCAGTATGCACATTGTTTTTGTTCATTACACCCCCAACAGATGGCACTTAAAATGAAAACCCTTCCCCACTGCCTTCTCTATATACGATTAATTACATTCTAATTACTACTCCTACACCGCCTCCTTAATTACTTTGCTTTTTGCTAAGTCATTCTTCCTCCCTTGGAGCTTCAAGGTACTATAGTCTGTCTGTTTACTTATTTGTATTCCCTTTTTTACTTATTTAGGAGAGTTATTAATTTTTTAGTTAATGTTATTTCTCTTTTGGCTTACCTATTTTAATTATCCAGTTTTATTAATGTATTAATATTCACTAATTTATTTTTAGTTGTTGTCATTACTCTACCAGTTTCATTTTACAAATTCATCACTGTTTTAATTTTTTTTTTCTGTATATGCCATTGTTTTATTCTTAGTTTTGTATCTTGTTTATACAGCCCTGAAGAAGACCTGCAAAGTGGGTCGAAACGTCGTATCCTTAATAAATAGTTTTTACTATTTGTGTTCTATTTTTTGACCACCTCCTGGACCATCTCATTCCTTCATAATTTTGTTTGCCTTCTAGAGAAAAAATGTGTCTTTTACGATACAGATATCATTCATCTTTGCTTATTTGGAAATAAAATGGAAAAATAAACTTTATTCTGGTACTAGGTCTCTTAAGAATAACAAGTAAAAAAGAAAACAGAAAATAATGCCTGGCCAAAGACTACATTAATAAATGTCAATTGATATTTGCAATCATCTCAACTAAAACATAAGTAACGAAAAAAAAAAAAAAAGAAAAGATTCTTCTGTTAAAAAAATAAAATAAATATATTTTACTGACAAAAAAATAAAAAATAAAGAAAGAAAAATAGAGAAAATAAAAGTAATGAAACAATCCAGAGTTAAAACGATGGTAAAAAACAATTACTCTCTTCTCAACAGAATTTCATGATTGGAGGATATAGAAATAATGAAATGATTCACAGAGTTGAAACTTTTCACGACAATGGAAACAATTATTTACTACTAATCAAGATATTTATCTTGAATTAAAAATTCATGATTAGACAGCCTCTTTTTGGGAAGTGAGGAGGTGTTGAAAAAGGTGGAATTTGAATGAGGAGAGAGAAGGATAATTACGGATGTTAGAAGGGAGGGAATTCCAGAGGACAATGGAGCGGACAAGAAAGGAACGTTTGAAAGTTTTATTTCTGTGGGAAGGGACATATAGGTCACAAAGGTGCTATTTTTTTCATGTGAGTGGACCAAAGGTTTAAATTGAAGGAAGCTGTAGATGCACAAAGGGTGCTGGAAGTTGATTGTTTGGTTTAGGAATGATCCAAGGAAATATTGTCTGCGAGTGGTCCCCACCACTTAAGAGTTAAGAGCCACTTTAACTCGCCGTAAAGATGTGACACGTGAGACCGCCTCGAGGTACCAAAGACAAAACTAAAAAGCAATTTATGATACGCTTCAGTCTGTCCTCAAATACTACTAAGAGGCCAACGTATATCATACAGCCATTGTCAGTGTGGGAGAAAATGAGTGAGTATACAAGGAGCTTATGGATGGGTTGTGGAAGAAGATAGTGGGAACGATGGAATAATTTTAAGGTACTTATTGATCGCTGGGAAATTTGGGCAATAGTAATCCATAGTATCCATCAATAGTTTTTGACAGAGGAGTTGAAAGTGATAGAGTGATTGTTTAGGAATAAATTAGGAATGGCCACATTGAATCAGAAGAGTGAATTGGAATCAATATGATTGGCCTGAGTTTTCGTAGTGTTTAATCTAATTTATTCAGGTTTGGCCAGGCACTAATCCTATCTCAGTCTTCCTGAATATTGGCAAACACAACTAAGAACTCAGAAGCAGTAAAGGATAAGTAGATTAGGAAGTCATCGGCGGAAAGGTGGTGGATACAGTGGTGGATTTCATCGAGAAGATCATTGATGTAGGAATTAAAAAGGATAGGAGAAATACTAGAACCTAATCTTGAGGACAGAATAAGGAATGGGTTGGTTGATTTAGAATAGCAGCTGTTTGAGACTGATCGGAAAGAAAAGATTGAAACTAGAGAACAGAGCTATTGGAAAAGGATAGAGATTTTAGTTGATAAAGAGGATGGAATGGCACAGAAAATCAAAAGCTTTAGAGAAGTCAAGGAGCATTAGTACTGTTAAATTTTTTTTTTGTCCATGGCAGTATACACTGCCATATACATGTCACTGGTGATTTTAATGAGAGGAGATTGTGTGAAGAAGCCAAGTTGGAGAGGATCAAGTAGTTCAGAAATTTCAAGGAAACTAGATATTTCTTATTGGACAATTCTTTCTAGTGATTTGGAAAGGTTAGAGAGGATGAATATTGGGTGATAGTCTTTAGGAGATATTAGGTTGGAGATTTTGTTAATTGGATGGACTAATGCTCTTTTCCAGGAGGTAGGAAATACTGAATTTTGGAGAAAAAAATCATATATGAACAGAAGAACTGGTAGAATTTCGGGAATGCATAATTTTAATAATTTATCGAGTATTCTATCATACCCTGTGGAATTGGTATGAGATTTTATTATGGAAGAAATAAGGTCAGTAGAAGAGATATCGGAAAAATAAAAATTACTGGAGTTAAATGATGGGAATAAGGAAAAGTGAGAAGAGGGCTGAGAACTGTTGAAGGAGGCAGATAAAAAGTATGAGTTTAATTCATCAGGTGAGGTTTGAATGACTAATGAGGAAGAGGTTTGTAAAGAGAGAGTTTGCGAAGCAGTTGCCATTTTGATTTAGAATCAGGAGCAGAGAAAAGGGCTTCGTGAAAGTAATTGGATTTCGCTTGCCTGATTCTTATCTGTGTCAAATTGCGGAGTACCCGCCTAGCACATCTAAAGTGTCACGCTTCTTTTGAAGATCTCTAATTTCTTGACATTTCCAAGGAGCAGGTCAGCAACGGAAGATAGAGGTTTTGAGTGGTGCATGGATGTCAAGGATACTGATGAGATAAGATGTGAGGATGTCAACCATGGAGTCAATAGAAGAACAGGAATAGATTTCACTCCAATTCAGGGTTTCCAGGTTGGGTAAAATATTTTCACGGGTTATGGCCTCAAGTTTGCGGAATGTTATGGCTTTAGGAGGCATTGCTGGAGTTTGGATATTGTTTGATATTTGGATTGATTAAGCCATGAGAGGACAGGAACGGAACGAGCAATTGAGAAGAAGAGAGAATGTTCTGCAGTGAATCAATGGAGTGCAGGTCCAACCATGTGTCGGACCAGCACGTATGGTGGATTGAAGCAAAAGTAAAAGTGAATAGATGGAAGGAAAAGAAGAGATTTTTCAGATTGAGTCTGTCATTGCAGTCAGAAAGGAAATTGGTATTTAGGTCTCTGGAGATTATTATATTATTTTAAAAAGTAGAGGGTAATGTTGTTGTAGAGGGTAGATTCAATGAAAAAGTTGAAAGGGATGTACTATAATAAGGAATGTACTATAAAAAGAATAAGATGAGGGTGATATACCATAGCATATAAGAGAGGATGGGAGTTGCAGGAAATTTCAACAAGAATGAATTCAATGTGTGGATAGTCGGATGGGGATGAGACATCTAGGTTTTAGGATTTCAGGCTATTATGGACATAAAGTCCTACACCTCCACCAGTCTGGTCAATCTGGTCATAGCGTATTAAGGAATAGTCAGTTAAGGAAACAGAAGAAGGAATGTAGCCTTTAGCCATTCTTCAGAAACTGCAATGATATGATAAAATTTTTGGATGAAATATTGTTGGAATTCATCATAATGAGCAGGTAGTGACTGGAAATTAACGTGACAGATAGCTAGGACACTACTATGATGAGGAGGCGGGAAAGTCTACAGTAATAGGTAGGAAGACGCTGCAGTTATAACAATGTAATGAATACGATATGGAAGAAAATAAATAATTACAAATAGAATAATTAGAAATTACAAATAGAATAATTAAAAATTACAAATAGAATAATTAAAAATTAAAAAAAAAAATAATAAAAAATGGCATATTAAGAAAAACATGAGAAAATTAAATACATTAAAATGAATAAAAAATAAATATTCTAGGAACTATAACACATAGCCTAAGATAAACTAATATATGATTAGGGATTGATAAGTTATTTGCCACTGCTATAAATTTGTTTAATTGAAAACTAATTTCGAATGTTATACATTCATCCTCAGTTCTAAAAACACATAAAAAATTCAAAAATAAGTAATTCAAAATATAGTTTAGTATTATTATACATATTAAATTAGATTAATATAAATCAGTATTATAAAACATTTATGAATTATGAATTTAATTAAGACAGGAAATCAAATATAATAATCCCTAATTAGATTGATCCTTCTATACTATCATGCGGATGTCAACTAATATATGATTGCCAATCATATAAACCTTCATATATTACTTTATTGTATTTATTAATTTTATTATATAATTAGAATAAATCGATTTTTTTCTTCTCTGATATTTAATTGGAATCATATTCCAAGTATGGATTTTAGCTGAAGTAAGTTTTTGAATTAATTTTTTTTTTGGTTTCGTTTTCTGCAATCAATTAGCGATGAGAAGTTAGAAGTTAGATAAAGTTAAGAAATGATCATCTACTTATAATTAATTACGTATACTTAATTTTTATTCTTATGCCTAAAATTCAATTTGTAGCTGTGGTTTGATGTATGGTGCGAGATACTGTTTGTATTAAAATGATCCTTTTAAATCCTCATTTAGATGACTCAATCCAAACCAACTTGAGCAGACCCGACCTTAGGCATATTGCTGTGTAAAAGTGTCCCCTACCAAATGTTGGCCTTGTGACTGGGTGGTCTTCTGTCAGTATGTGGGTATACTACAGGTAGGATTTGGTCAAGTCTGGTTTTGGGTTGGGTTGGATAGTGCTTTCTTAATGGGCTCTAATTGATTCAATATACAAGTCATTTATTATCGTACCTTCAAATTTTCTAGAATTACTTTCTGATTTTTTTTTTTTAAAAATACAGTGGAACTTCCCGAAATGGACATTTTCGACAATCAGATATCTCTCAAACTTAAATCAAAAGCTCTTTCTACGTAGTTTGCTGCATTTTCAATGTTCAACTTCATTTTTATTTCTTTATTTTTGTGCTCTTTTAGATTTTACACAGGTTCTTATTTAAAAAACTTTTTTCTCTTAAGCGGATGCTTGTAATAATCGGACGAATTATCATTCCCCCTGTGATGTCCGTTTAATAGAAGTTCCACTATACTTTTTAATAAAATATTCCTTCTGTAAAATATTCTGTATTCAGTTGACATCTGCATGATTGTATAGAAGGATCAATCCCTATTCTGTATTCAGTTATTAAAAAAGAATACCCATACATAAATATTAAATAGAAAAGTTTTAGCACTGCTTTTAATTATTTTATTGGTATTTTTTTTTTATTATTAAAAATTATATTGAAATAAACATAATTTACTTTCATTGATAGAGTTGGACGAACAGCCAGAGCTGGGACAAAAGGACATTCTGTTATTTTCCTATTGCCTTCAGAAACACAGTTTCTCCAATGGCTGGCTAATAAGAGGATCAAGTGAGTTTTTATGTCTCATTTATTTTTATTAAGTAATCATATTACCTTACAGACTTGGATAGTAATATAAATGATGATGTTATTTCTCAGTTGCAAAATCAAATAGAGCCTAATTTCCAAAATCTTGTAGTTGAGAATTTACAAAAATATTATTCTTCCAACTGTTCTTTATTAGTGCAAAATATGGCCGTTTACTTTGAAGGAAGAACAAGGCTTTAAGTCCTTCAAAAATAAAGTATTATGTAATTCTACATATTCATTTAGGCTTTTATTAATTTAGGAGGTTACACACCGCTATATTGCGGAACTTGCATCCTGTTATTATATCCTGTTATATTCAAAAACCTTGGTTTGCTTAGCCTTTTATTAATATTATTATTAATTATGTTACCTTGTGTGAATGAAATTCCACATAAGTAGATTGGGAAAAAATATTTAATTTGTTTTACAATAATGATTTATTCAAAAGGAACATTTTTCTTATTTATTTCATCTTATTTATCTTGCTAAGTTAATTCTACATCTAAACACATTATTTCTTTTACATTAAAAAAAAAAAAAAACAAAGAAATAAAATGGTCCTAATCTTTGAGAAGGGCTTAAGTTCTAAATTGAAAGGCATGCTGCAATAAGGAGGTAGCTCCATTCTGGGGAATTTTAACTTACATATATAATTTAGTGGCAAAAAAAAAAAATCTTTCGTTTGAGCTACCTCCTTTTTACAGCAAATCCTTAAATTTTTAGTGATGATATTCTAATAGTGCTTATCAAACATTTATGTTGCATAGAACCAACTGATTACGTCAATATAATATCATTATCATCCAAAAATCATAAACTGAACTCAATTACTGATAATGATACAACTTATTTTAATATGGAATTGTTTTGTCTGTTTAGATTGAAGGAGGTCAGCATAGAAAAGTATTTAGGATGTTTAAGTGAGATTGAAGCAGCACGTGATAGTGAGGTATAAATGCATTAAATTATTAATAGTGTTACTAGCTAAATTATTAGAAATATTTGATTAATAAGTTATTATAATGTAGGAGTAATATGTAATATAGTCCAATATATACAATCATTGCCTATAAATTTAATTTATTTGTTTTCAGAAATACGGAGGTGGTTTGGAAGGAGCTATAACTGCACTCCAACATACTTTTGAAAATACTATCCAAGATGATAGTAATCTGCATGACTTGGCACGTAAAGGTTAATATCAAATTCAAATCTAGTGTCACGGTTTCAAAGTGTTAGTTGTGTATTGCAAGGCATGGTGTAATGTCCTAAAATATATTTTGCAAGATGGCTACTGGTCTTAATGTACATTTTTGTTAGCCTAAATCATTAATTTTACATTTTTTTTCATTCTAAAACTGACATAGTTTTAGCCCTTTTTAAAGTAGATGCTCATTTTTAATTAGATCAATGAACCTTCTTTAAGATATTGAGAGTGTATTTGTTTGTATTTTGTTTATTAGGAATTGATAAATTATTTGCCACTTCTATAAATTTGTTTTATTGAAAACTAGTTTCGAATGTTATACATTCATCCTCAGTTCTAAAAACACACAAAAAATAATTTATCAATCCCTAATTAGATTGATCCTTCTATACCATCATGTGGATATCAACTGGATATTTTACTTAGTTTCAGCAATCAAATTGTCTATAAAATGATATATAGTGATAACTTTTATCTTAACTCATATTTGATAAAAATTAAAAAAAAAAAAAATAGCAAAATTATCTTAGAAAACTGTTGATCTCTGGATCAGGGAACACTTAATGTTACATCCTTAATGTTAATGTTAAATTATTTTACTTTAGACAAGGATCACCACTCCAAGTTAGTTACTTCAGATCAGGAGTTGGCCAAGATTTTTAGATGCAGTTTATCTTTTAACATGAGAATAGTTAATTTTAGTATACCTCCTTAGAACGAGTTTGTATTTCTTTTACAGCTTATACATCGTGGGTAAGATTCTACATGAGTTATCCAAAAGAAGCACGGACAGTATTCGACTTTAAAATGCTTCATCTAGGACATCATGCTAAAAGTTTCGGCCTTACTGAGGCTCCTACTGCTATTGGTGGACGTGGTAGAAATAAAAAGTAAGTTATGCTTTATATTTTATGTGTATTAGTATGAAAATAATTAATTTTGATATACATTCGATATACATTTGATATATAAATAATTTACTCTATATCTCAATGACTTAAATTTTTTTAAAATTACAATGCCTATTATATTTAAAGGGCTTAGTATACAGTACAGTCTTGATAGTCCTACATTTGTTTATCCGAAACATTTAGTAATCCGGCAAGCTTGTGACATCTAAGGGAATAAATAAATTTTGATCCCAAGTAAAATATACTTATATTGAAATTAATTGCAACTAGTATACCCCAGCGAGAACTCTCGCATAATCCCTTATACATTAGAAGTATAAACGATGTTAGGGAAACATATTTATTCGTGTAAACACTATGCTATTACCAAAAAAGTTTATTTAACATTCAGATTTGGTGTAGCTACATAGTTTGTAATGACTATGTTGAAGTTACAGTTCATACTTAATAAGTAATTAGCATACCCCAATGGAAAGCATCTCTTCAATTTAGCAGCTAGGCAATTAGATCCAGCTATAACATTTTCTATGTGTAGTATTCATACATAGCAGTGCCCTTTAGGATTGGACATGGGAAACAATATATAATTTCTCACTCATTAAAAGTGTTTGTAAACAGACTCAAATTGATATAAAGTTGCCATGACAACGGCATGTACGCAAGATGGCATGAGGCCCATGCGGACCTATATCGTGCATTATCTCAAAAACGGTAGGTTTTTAAGCTTTAAAACGCTGGACCAATACGCTCCATAGGAGCGTATATGATCTTGATGCCCGTGTCAAAATCTTTAAAACCCATCTTATCCCGTCTCGATCCACCGACTCTTAGTATTAAAATCTTTGAAACCTCCCAGTTTTTTCATCACTTTTATTTAAGCCCTATTAAGAATTTAACAATTGAAATTAGGATTCGTCACTTCTCCATGAAATTTCCTTTCTAATGATACCTCACTTATCAAAATCCATCGCTCCTGAAAGCTGGAAAAGGAATCTATACTACTGTAATAATATATAGTAGTGATATATAATATAACTAGTATACCCGAGCGAGAACTCTGGCATTAGATATCAACGTATTTATTCGTGTAAACAATATAATATTACCAAAAAAGTTTATTTAACACACACATTTGGTGAAGCTACATACATTGTTTGTAATGACTATGTTGAAGTTACAGTTCATACTTACTAAATAATTAACATACTCCACTGGAAAACATCTCTTCAATTTAGCAGTTAGGCAATTAGATTCAGCTTTACCATTTTATATGTGTAGTATTCATATTTAACAGAGCCGTTTTAGGATTGGATATGGGAAACAATGTATAATTTCCCTCCCACTCATTAAAAGTGTTTGTAAACAGACTCAAATTCATATAAAGTTGTCATGACAACGGCAAGTAAGCAAGATGGCACAACGCCCGTGCGGACCTATATCGTGCGTTATCTCAAAAGCGGTAGGTTTTTAAGCTTTAAAAGGCTGGACCAATACGCTCTTGATGCCTGCGTCAAAATCTTTAAAATACAACTTGTCCCGTCTCGATCCGTCGACTCTTAGTCGTCAAATCTTTGAAACCTCCCTGTTTTTTCATCACTTTTATTTAAGCCCTAGTATGAATTTAAGAAACAAAATTGGAATTCGTCACATCTCCATGAAATTTCCTTTCTTTTGATACCTCATTCATCAAAATCCATAGCTCCTGAGAGCCGGAAAAGGGATCTATACTACCGTAATAATATATAGTAGTGATTTGATATTAACTAAATTAATTATCCATAATATTAATTACATTAGAGTACTTTGGAATGACAATAAAAAAGAAAATGTTTAAAATAAACAAATTACCAAGATTTACCTTTTCCAAGATTTACCAAACGGTGTAAATTTCCCCAATAATATTGAAATTTTATCCTGTCGACAAATCTGATGAGAAAAATGGCTTAGAATAATATTGCTACATGTTTTTTTAATAGAGTAAAGGAATTAAAATGATTTAATATGACTGAGTTTTAATTTTGTGAGAGCAACAATGCAGACAATCTTAATTTGAGGGCAAATGCTAGCTGATCACTGGTACAGATGTACTAATGTTTCTCTGCCGGCTATTTTGGTAGTGGTAGAGTCCTTAACATATATTTTAGGCTTGCTGCCATCTATCATATCCCAATGAAATTATTAGGAAAACTATAATTGACGTGTTCGGCTCTGGTACAGCATGTTTACCAGGATTCAAAGGATTAAATATAAATGATTAAACAGCCCCTTTAATGGGTATTCTTCTTCTTATGGCTCTGCAACCTGATGCTGAGTCCAGAGCTCCTCCAACAATTAATGCCACGAGTCTCTGTTCATTGCCAATGCCTCCCAACATCCCAGCGTCACCTGAAACACAATCTACCCATCGCAGCCTTGGTCTTCCTACTATGAGATGATCATGCAAGAGCTCAGTGTTCTTGGGAATAGTGTCTGCACTCATCCACGCAGACACTAGTGTGACCCATCACAGTCATATTAATTACTGAAGTAATATTCTTATCACTGTACAAGTAATACAGTTCCTGATTATTTCAACATCTCCATTTCCCATGAATGCAGATAGGTTCAACAATACTACATAAAATCTTTCTTTTGAATATTTGAAGTTTTCAGTCTTCTGCCTCAATTGTAGTCCATGTTTTGGACCTGCATGTGGGGACTGTTCAGATGAATGACAATAATGACAGTAATCTTAGTTCAACAAGTCAGAAGCTTGTTTGAAAGTTGATTTCTCAATGAAAAATAGCAAGGATTTGCAGCCAATACCCTCTGGTTCACTTCTGCAGATGTCTTGTTGTCATTTGTAATTAGTGAACCCAGATATGTGAAATCGGACACCTGTTCAAAGCTAAAAGGGAACAAATTGGACTTTGGATTCATTTCCTCCTCTGACAGATAGTATTTTGATGGATATTATGTTTTCTTAATAAAGAAGTATTAATAAAACAAATTTAGCTTTGTGTTATTTCAGCCTTAATTCCTTATTTTGCTTTGAATGGAACCCTCAGTAGTCCGGAATGTTTGATAATCCGACAACTTGACAATCCCATATTTGTCGCATTGCCAGGATTGGACTGTAATGATTTACTTTGACATGAATTTATGCTTGTTTCGATATTTTTTAATTTCTATACTTCATTTACTGTTTTCTTCTTATTTATAGAACTATTAATGTTGCACTAAGTATAAGAATATTATTAAAAATAACAGCAAACATTATTCTCACTTTAATTATGAAGAAACAACAACATTAGTACTCGATAATACTGTTTGTTAATTACTGTTTTATGTATTATTATCTGAAAGTGAATTCATATCTAAACAGAAAAATAGAAGGAATATGAAAAAAAAAATTGATAATTATTATAATCCTCTTTCATGTAGCTTACAAATTTTTCCATTAATGTTCACACAGAGTGTGTTCTCAAAATTGCAATTGTTCTTTAATTGCAAAAACATCCAGAATTAATGTGCTTTTAAATGGCTTCAAGATATGCCTAATTGATTGTTAAAAGTTTTGGTATTTTGCATTATTTCAGTTTCTAATTTGGAATAATAAGGCTTAATTTTAAGTATTAATTATAGATTGTTTTTTATAATAGTTATTTAGGCAATTTTTAATTTTAATTAGAAAAAATTACATTTTTTGAAGTATTTTAAATAAGACCTACATTTTTTTCTTATTTCAAAAAAGTCTTAATTTTTTTGAATGGAAAGATTATTAAATTTACTTTTTATTACTTAACGTAAACAAAAGACTCTAGTTAATGGAACAGAGGTAGCTCTATTATACTGGTAAAAGGCCAAGTAATAGAAGAGAAGCGGGTGTTGTTAAGGTCAACAATTGTCCGTCTAGTATAGACTGTTACTAACACTATAATCAGATAGCTATCTTACCAGGCAGCAGTCTTCCGTCAGCCCGGCGGCCTTCAATTGGCTTTTTGTTCTGTCCTGTTGATGTTAAATTGATCTTGTATGCATCCAGTTATGTAAGAACAAATTGGGTTTATTTAAGAAGTGGTGAGACTGTTCCCGATATTAAAAAGTTGTAGTTTTTTAAAATACAAACAAATTCATTGCTAATTATAATATTTCTGTAGTTACTTCATTCATCAGCTTATTATGCATTAGCTTCAGATATTCAAATGGAATGGCTATCAATGAAGTGCAGTGGTTAGCATCACTATCTATAGAGCAGGGGTGCCAAACTAGAGGCCCATGGGCCACATGCGGCCCTCAAGGTAATTTTTGTGGCGCACAATTTTCTGAAATAAAATGAAAACAGGACAATTATACAGCAATATTATCAGTTTATTACCCTAAATTCACTTAATTTCATGATTATATTATCCATATTCCTGAATTATCAATTTAAAATATAATTTTAAGAAAATTTGTGGATGTGATATGGCCCGTGTGAATCTTAATAGTTGCATTAAATGGTCCACACTTTAAATGAGTTTGATACTCCTGATACAGACCATGTAAGGACCAAGTATTTGTCCTAACAACCCCATGGAGTTTTTCTAAAAGTGATGAGTTCGGAATGTTTAATGAAGAAATAGTGTTTCAGTTTAAAAAACAAATAAATTTACAGTAAGTCTGTATAATTGGCTAAATCGCTTCAAAATGAATACTGATTTGGTAGACCTATTTAAAGAGATACTGGCTATCAGATTTTATAAATAAAATAATTCATAAATTTAAATCTAGTGAAATAGAAAAGTTATGGTTGTGGATTCAAGAGGCAATTAAACAGAAAACACTCAAATTATTACACAATGGTTTATTATTTCCAAAGAGTAATATTTCAGAGATATCTGGTGTGCCCATTCACAGGACTTTCCATATCACTTTGGTTTAGAGATCAGACAATTAGATTATCATTCAATTGAGCATTTATAATGTTTTGGAAAAATTGGAATGTTATCAAGTTATCAAATAACTATATAAAGTTGAACCGTTTTCCATAGGAACATGTGCAGAATACTAAAACATATCTACCAAGTTCAGCAAAGAAATAGCAGTAGGCACCTATGGAGCAGAAATTTGAAGCTTGTCCCAAGATGATCACCATAAACTGAGAGTGTTCGAAAGAAACTATATCAAATCAAGTAGGCTAAGATGATCAGGACAGGTCATCAGAGTGTGACGTGGTACAGAGGAAATATTGGAGGCGCTCTTCAGTGAGAAAAAAAAAAGGGAAGACCAAGAAGCTGAAGGAAGTGTAGAAATAATCCTAGGAAGGATGAAGTCTTGAGATACGAGGAAGCCAGGAGCCCACAATGTTAGTCCAGTCAGGAGGCCTATGACCACGCAGACCTGTAGCGTCAGGGAATTAGTCTACAAACTTCATTCACAGACAGGTTTTTTTTTATTCGATGCTTGGTTTCTACTTATCTTGAAACATAAAACCTCAAATTTTGAGGGGAGGGGGTTAAAAATTGTTTTATTTTCTTGAAATATTTGAAAATAGTAAACCAAAATTATCTTCACTTAGTTTTTAACTATAAAGCAATAATTGTTTTTGGAGATAGGGGTGGTTGGAGAGGATGGCATTATCTGCCATGCCTGTGGTAGTACAAAGTAGCGGTTATTCCATTTTGTGCATATGAACACGTGATCCTCCAAGCTTTATAACAGAAAAACACACTTAATTTATAGCAGTAAAAAGAAAAAGAAAATATTTATTTAAGATTGAGCAAATGAGAGGCTACATGGAAAATGGCGAATCCACCATACCACGTTTTTTTTTTTTAGAGCAATTCTTTTAAAAGTAAAATATTGTTTGGTTAAAGTTGAATTAGGGATGGTTGGAGAAGATGGCATTATCTGCCATGCCTGTGGTAGTACAAAGTGGTGGTTATTCCATTTGTACACGTGATCCTCCAAGCTTTATAAAAGAAAACACAATTAATTTATAGCAGTAAAAAGAAAGAGAAAATATTTCTTTAAGATTGAGTAAATTTTTTTTTTATTTGAGAGCTATTATCTCATTATCTGAAGGCCTTTGCTATTGTCATAATTAGACACTGATTATTGATTTTTTTTTAAATGATTTGTGGTAGATTCTCTCATCTTACTTTGGGACCGTTGAGTTGGCCTTTTAATTTCACCTTTATAATACTGGCGACAATGATTAGAATTCAAAGGGTACGATGTAAATTGGGTATCGTAGTGGTCCTATTTAGCTGTAAATCAATATGCCGACGACGCCATCCCACAGACCTCCCAGTAGTTGGGCAAGGGTTGCTGCAGAACACCCCATAGCAATCACAGATTGGTCTCGGGCATTAGGGGCAAGCTTGGTTAAGACGTTGCAACAGCACGTGGGAGCACATTCTATTAAGAACTATTGAGCTGGCAGTTGTTCTCGAGGCTGAAACCGCTTTTGCGACGTGCCATCTTTCCCCGGGGAGAGAGGAGCCCGATCTTTTTTCTCCACTCCGGGGCCGTTTGCTTTTCAATCTAACGGAAACCTTTTGAGCTTTTACGTGTTCAACTAACCTTTACGAATCGGCCTAAAGGAAACCATCTCTGTCAGGTATAATTGAATCGGCTTAGAGACGTAGCATTCTTTACAGATCCGCTTGTGGTTTTTTTTATATATATATATATATAAAGTTTTATTTTTTTATATATCTTATCTCGTTTTCTTGTAGTACTCTCAGTGTGTGGCGGAAGGGACTGTTAAACCGAGTTTAGAAACTCGATCCTTCTCACTTATGAAGGAGGCGTAGAGGATATACTTCCGCTTCGGTCTTCGAAGGCCATTGGTACGCCCGATATCTCAGTGTTGTCTGGCACTTAGGACTGTATTCAAAAATGGAATTCAATTTAAGTATTAAGATGTTTTACTCGACAAACGAAAGAAATAATAATATATATAAAAAAAAAAACCTTTAGCAGCAGAGCTTTCTCACTGATATCGTATTTTAAATCGTCTTTAATTGTAACTAAAATACAAAATTAAAAATATTGAAATGGCGGGGGTGGGAGAAAAAAGTTGAGAACTACAAAATGCACTTCTATAGCACCAACTCCATTCACATACAAATTTTCAACCTTCCAACTTGGAGGGCTATAGAGGTGCGCAGTCTTAAAAACCGCATACAAAATTCCTAAATTTACCCTCATTTCGCATAGAAAACAATCATATGTAACGTGTGCGTAGTGCGCCAAGAACAATGGGCCATAATTAAAATGGCGTCTGAAAGATATAAAAAATTGATGGTAAATTCTCTGTGCGGCATATTTTGACAAACCTAAGACCAAGTATTAAAAGTAAAATTTAAATCCTTAGAAAATACATTAACCGATAAAGATAAAAAAAAAATGTTGAAGAACTAGAAATAGAGCTGAAATTGTTTTCCCGAAAAATTAGTATTATAAAATTAGCATTAGTATGTCAGAGATTGTTTTGAAGTGGATTTATTTATAACCACAACCTATAAGAACTTTTCCCAAATACACTATTTGTATTGAGAGTTCTTCTGAAAGGAAAAAAATGAATGGTTTAGCAATTATTTAATAGAAAATGATGTTGCACAATCAATTAATATTGAAGAACTGCGGATGGAATTTTTCAAAAATGACGCTTTTTATTCATAAAGTGTGTTTTATTGTTTTGCGAATTAGCAATTTTAAAATAATAAGCTGTATTTTTTGGAAGTAGTTTTATGTACAGTTTATTTTCTGTTTAGTTAAAAAATATATATAATTCTTGTATTTTTTGTTTTTCTGAAAGGCGTCCCATCTTTTTCGTACTTACAAGAATATTATCACGCGCCTGCCCTGTAACATTGAATTTCTGCCCATTTTATCCGAAGAAGCCGCTAAAAATTCCCTAATGTAATCGCGGGGGTAAAGATATGTATATATATATATATATATATATATATATATATATATATATATATATATATATATATATCTATAAAGATATGTGTGTGTGTGTATATATATATATATATATATATATATATATACCCCGAAACTTGCAAGGTAATACTATACTATTAACATTCTGGCATGCAAAGTCGTGTAGGCCATATTAGACTATTTAATTGACTTTTTCCTTATTTTTATATCGAAAATAATATCAATGAGCTTACAAAAGTCAATTTGTTTTGCTCCTTCATTTTCAATTGAAAGCAGAGCCAAACCTTGATCCTGATTCATCGTTGATCACACATAACTTTTAACTATTTTCAATTTAGGATAAGAGCGCTATGCTTTTACTAGCTTTTGTTTTTGCTCTCTAAATATACAGTACGAAAATAAAAGAGCGACACATCGCGATTGCGAATTAAATATTACTTCATTTTTTACCCCCTCTCTTGGGGGCCCTTTACCTCAGGGGCGCCGAGACATTGCCCCGGTTGGCCCAGCCTAGTTACGCCCCTGTTAGCTGTGGTGTTTGAGAGGCAAAAGACCAAACTGGTTTAAGCAACTATGTGTAAGTAGCAGGTTTCCAGTCTTAATTTTAAATTTAATTGTCGTCTGAACGTGTTTAATACTTCTTTGGTTTCACCTCTAGCGTTTCATCTTTATATATGGGCCTGCCCCATGTCCTATCAAAACTTTAGTCGTAGATATTCAACATGGTATTGTGCATTATCGAGGTATAAGGGAGAACAAATTCTACGTGTTTATTGTAAATGTGATGTATTAGTATTTTCTTAGTTTAGCCGCGTTTTTCATTACTTTCATCAATTGTGTAATTTTTGTATGTGATGTAGCATTAGTGTTGTATGTGTCTTGTTATGATTGCAATGTCCTGTGCGTATGTCGTACTATTATATAATAAATAACGGTTTATATAATGTATAAGAACGGTGCGGGTTAGACCCTTGAGGTACTCCTGATGGTGCTTATCGAATCGACGAAATTTCTGAGCCCTGTTGGACGTAAAAAAATCTAGGAGAGGATAGATTGAAGGATAAGGGTGTGATAGCACCTAGTATGTGTTATAGTACGATTTCGAGTTTAAAGAGAAGCCGTTTTGTAATTTTAAAATTATATAATTTCAATCACGACATACCATCATGTCTGATTGGCTATTTACTTTGCCTATTTTATCATTGCTTTCTATTGTTCTATTTCATATTACAATATATATAAATATATTTAAAGCGCCTGGAGCAAGAAATTAAATAAACATTGTCCTCTTGGAAAATAACTAGGAAGTGGGATCGAGGCCAATGCCGGGCTGACGATCAGGTAGACTAAGCCCTAAATATGTTTGGGATTGCAATTGAAATAATTTATATATAATAATTAATAAACATTATTTTATTCTATTCTATTACTCTTGGAAAATGCACAAACAAACAAAAAATATATTTTTATTTTATAGTATATTTTATTTTTGAAGGAAATAAAATGCATGTTACTTCATCCTTTTGCCTCTTAATATTGTCCATCTAGTGGATATTTTCCGACGGTGTATAGCAGAATTGAATAAAAATATCGCCCGTTATATTATTCAATTCAGTAAGATGGAATGTTAGTTTCGATAAATTGTTGTAGATAGTTGGCGTAGTTATGCAGCGGTAATTGAGCGAACTGAAGTCCTTGAATAAGATCGTTAGAGCTAAGCTGAAAATAATTAGCCACAATTATGATTGGGATCTGGCTAATTCATGCGGGAACATATCAGAAAGGTTTCATCTTTGAACGCTCATTGTCTTAAATTGATGGTGCAAAGACGCTTCAATTGATGCGTTCGTGTATAGTGAGTGAGTCCACTGCGCTTCCCGGGGGCTTATATCCAATCCCGTATGTTTTCGATTGTAGCATTCGTTGTTGGCAAACTTCCACTATAATTTATAACAAAAAAACTGTATTTATGTTTAAGTGTATTGGTTTGGTTAAAGAGATAGTGGGTATTTGTGTCAGTTTTATGAAAAACTGTAAAGAAGTAGAGTCTAAATGTTTTGGGATAACGGTGAGAAAAGGAAAAATAACGAGAATAACTTATATATATATATATATATATATATATATATATATATATATATATATATATATATATATATATATACATATAATATATTTATTATTTATTTATTAAATGTGAGATATAATGACAGATGGAATCAAGAAGAAGATGGTTAGTGTCCAAGGTGGACTAAACCCTAATTTTGAAGGTGAAAATTTTTGATTAGAACAGTGGTTTATTTATTCATGTTGAGTTGTAGAATCCATGCTTAGTCCATTAAATTTGTATGATTTTTTTTTCTAGTTGAAAAGCAGACTACATCTTGCCGCCATATCGTACACTATCAAAATCAACATTGCTAGTTACCATAGTGAAATGCTAACTACGCTATTATTCTGAGATTTAGACGCTTGAAATTTGCACAAGTTGCCATTCATAAGGGCCTGCTTTTTAAAGAATATTGTTTTTAAAAAAGACTTAGTGGAAGCCTTGTTAAATCGAAGAAAAGTAAACCATTAATTTTGATGAAGTCTCTAATTTGTCATGAGCCTTAGAGAAAATTTCTTTGGTTTTCTTTTATATCTTCTTAGTATAAATTGTCAGGTATAATGTTGAACTACCATTTATTTAAATATCTCATCCATCCGGACCCAACCTTAGACTTAATTCAATTTCAAATGTTGAGAAAAAAATGTACGATGATAAAAACAGACTAAACTCCTACTTAAACAAAAACAGTTTTTCGAGTTAAGGGTCTTCAACGACATAAGCATAATAGATAACGCGTAGTTCTTTCTGTCTCATTATCTAGAACGGAGAGCTAATAAAATGTCTCGAGAAATTTCGATACCATTATGATGAGCTGATGAAGATTAAACCTAATTTAAGATTAGTGGTTCGGTCTTTATATCCAGACCTGCATGAGAGTGATGTGTCTAACATTGTTGGATAAATAAGTAGTCGATTTGTTCATAATTTTACGAAAAAAATGATGGACGTGCATAATTGAAAAAATAAATTGTTGGAACGAAATCACAAGTGGCTTGAGGGCGATTTTGTGGGCGTTTTATTAGATGCAAACAGTGGATTAGGATCGTCGATTGGCGCTTTCAACAAAAGAGGAAGGCCGAGTAAATCTTTCAAGGAATGCAGTACCATAGATTGAAGATATAAAATTCAAAATCTGAGAGAGACCAACTCTTAACTCAAATTGGAAAAAGAGACTTACAATTAAATGCAATGTCGAGATATGACCAACCAGAAGAATAATGCCTATCGAGTTATGATCCAGCGAAACACTAGGAGCGCAACGGAGGAGTATAGGAAGAGATGAAGACCAGAAAAACGGTTGCACAGAAGAAAGAATAGGAAATAGGAAAAAGACCAGCTAGAAAACATTGAAGAATTTAGAAAGAAATAAGGAATTTCTTCCAGCTTGTAAACCGAGGTCGTACCCATTTCAGGTGAGAACATGTAAGGATGCAGATGGCACCCTTCTCACAGATAGGATAAGGATCATGAATTGATGATCTTCTAAATAACGGAAAATACAGGAAGGAGCTCAGGAGCTGAACATCCCAGAAGAAGATATAGACCCTCCAGACCAAGAAGAAATAGAAGCAGTTGAGTAGTTAAAGAACCATAAGGCCCCAGGACCTGACGAATTACCAAACGAGCTATTTAAGTATGATTGGATTAACGAAAATTATCCACAACCTCATATTGAATATATGGGAGCAGGAAGAACTAGCGAAGGAATATAGGGCACAACAGTTATTTGTCCCATCCATAAAAAGGGGGACATCCTCAATGCAGTAACTATCGTGGTATTTCACTAATAGCCTCTGCATATAAGATCTTATCAAGAATTCTGTTCCAAAGACTACTTCCTTTTGTACAGCAGTTAATTGGACCATACCAGGTTGGCAAAGGAAAAACGACCACTGACCAGATCTCCTCTTTAAGAACATTGCTGGAAAAGACCAGGGGATATGCTATTCCGTCTCATCACCTTTTCATAGACTTTCGGGTAGCCTACGATAGTGTAGTACGGGAGGAACTGCATGAGGCCATGATAGAACTTGATATCCCAAGGAAGATAGTTCGCCTCGTGAGAATAACTATGAAAAGAGTGCAATGTATGGTGAAGATATGAGGAGAAATATCTGAGTGCTTCATGCCATATAAAGGCCTCAGACAGGGTGACAGCCTAGCTATCTTCCCTTGGAAATTGCAGTTAGAAGATGTAATGTACAACAGGGGGGGGGGAGGGTTATTTTAAATAGATCTAAGCAGATATTAGACTTTGCTGATGACTTGGACATAATAGGTAGATCCTTCGCAGCCATGAGAGATGCCTTCCTCGAGCTTGAAAAAGTTGCTTGAAAAGGTTGTTCGTGGTGAAACAAGGACAAACATTCGGATAGGAGAGTTTGCCTTTCAATGGGTGGAAGAATTTGTTTACTTAGGTACTTTGGTAAACTCCAACAATGACATGCGGCCTGAGATAGCCCAAAGAATAATAGCGTCCAATAGGCGCTATTTCGGACTTCAGATACACATGAAAAGCAAATCCCTTTCCCGAACAACAAAACTGCTCTTATACAAATCATTAATAATATCAGTCATAACCTACGTCTCGGAATGCTGGACTATATTAAGAACCATCGAGCAGGTCCTACTAAGATACGAACGCCGGATCCTTCGCAAAATATTTGGCCTAGTCTGAGCGAACCAAGAGTGGAGACTGAGAACAAATGCAGGAGTGCAGAAACTGTTCCAGGATAGTGATGTTTGGTCAGATTTCTTAAGATTGGCCTATTCCTGATAGCCAAATTCCAAAGAAGCTCCTCGTTTAACAGCTATTCGGAAGAAGACCAATTGGTCCAAACTGCGTCGTGCTGATGATGTGGCGGCTGACGCAAAATCCATCCTGCGTATTCGACACTGGAAATAGACTGCTCAGAACAAGAATGACTGGCGACTGATGCTACAGGAGGCCTTGACCCCACGTGAGTTGTTGCGCAAAAAATGATGATGATGACGATGAAATAAATCTATTAATCAGTAAATGAATGTTCCTACTGATTCAATTTTTAAAAAAATGAATTATTATTTGGAGAAAAGGCGTTTCATGTTTTTCCTGTAAAGTTTGCATAATGGCGCTTGATGGCGACGTTGATGTGATAATAATATTAATATGTAGTATGTACATAAAAACGAATAGGACGTTATTTTCCATATTTTTGAGCAAAAGAGCTGCTTATGTATACACCTGAAGTTTCAAAATAATGTTCAACTTTATTCAGAAAAATAAAAACTTTAAAAGAATTATAGATATAAATTTCAAGCCGTTAAAATATCTCTAAATTTCTTTAGAGCTTGCCTCTTCAGGGACTTCATACACTTAATCAAGAAGGTTGGTGGTGCGGTCAGAAATGTAGCAACAAGTAAGCTAATTCACTATTATAAGTCTTCCTCTGGACTTAGAAAAATACTGTACACGCATAATAGTTAAAAATAAATATAGTAGGATTACATGTAGGAATATGAAAAATGGAATAATAGACATAAAAATGTAAACTTAAAAAAAGAGAATGTAATGACAATCGTAATTATACATCAAATAAAAAGGAGAAAAATAAAAATAGAAGCAAAAAAGTAAGAAAAGAGGAGTAACTATACTAGATAAGAGATAACAAAAGAGAAATAAAAAATGAAAAAGCATATTTGATTCGACATTTAGGAAATGTTAAACAATGTAATCCTAACATATTTATTCTTGTCTATTCTATTATTCTTGAATCATGTTTTTTATTAGCTCTGGTGAAGATCTAAAAATTATGCCGAATTAAAGTAGCTTACTTGCTGCTCCAGTTCTCACAGCACTCCAATGTGGTAAAAACGCCGAATTTTGAGGAAAAAACTAGAAACATGTGTGATTCTTATAGAATCACTAGTTTTATACTTAATAAAAACGTTCCTCTTAACAAAATGCCTAAACTAAACCGTTTTCATGTTATAAACA
This sequence comes from Rhaphigaster nebulosa, assembly GCA_948150685.1. NCBI lineage: Eukaryota > Metazoa > Arthropoda > Insecta > Hemiptera > Pentatomidae > Rhaphigaster > Rhaphigaster nebulosa. Next base: position 70,357,104 of record OX411310.1, read on the forward strand.
AAAAACTAAGCATAAAACCTGCTATAAAACGGAACAATATAACTGAAAAATACTGTTCAATTTTCCTCAGCTTATCGTATATCACTGGATACGGTATCGAAATTTTTCGAGACGTTTTATTAGCTATTCGCTCTAGGTAATGAGACAGAAAGCACTACGCGTACTATGCTTATATCGTTGATGACCCTTATCTCAAAAAATTGTTTTTGTTCATGTAGGACTTTAGTATGTTTTGATTTAGTGTTATGTTAACATTTGAAATTGGATAAAGTCCAAAGTTGGGCCCGGATGGGTGAGATATTTCAGGGGTAGTTTAACATTATATCTGGCAATTTATATTGAGGAGAACGTAAAGAAAACCAAAGAAACTGTCTTCGGGCTTATGAAAATTAGAAACTTGATTAATATTAATTGTGTACTTTAATTCGATTCTACAACGCTTTCACTAAGTATGTTTTTTGTCTAAAACAATGTACCTTAAAAACAAGCCCTTATGAATAGTAAATTGTGAAAATTTCAAACGTTCATGCTTCAGAATAATGGCCTAGTTAACATTTCAAAGCCGTTAATAGTATTTTTGTGTTCAGAGGTTTTTATTCTTATTTATTTATTTATACTTTCCTTATTTATTTTCTTTCCTCTTACTATTTAACTTACAAACCTTGTGTTTTTATGAGGTTCGTAATTTAAATTTTTGTAGGATATTATTATTTATTTGGTCTCCATTCATTTGGGACTCTCCCAGAGTCTGGACTGCATCGACAGACTGCGTGAATCCATGGTAATTGTTATATCAAAATCCTATTACAGCTATCCAAATCTCTATTTGTTGACATTAAATGAGGAGAGTTCGATATGTGCTATAGAACTTGCATAACATTTTATCACGAGTTAACCGAGATGGTTCTGTCCTTAACTGATCCGTGACGTTAAGAACTTGACAAACCGCCGAATCCGATCAGGCAATTGGCAGTGGGACTGGTAACCCTCACCTCCTTTCCTTTCTTCCATTTCTTCCTTGACCAATGATGAATTGAGGAACGTTATTTTTTCTTTTAGTGAGAAAAAGGGCGGAAAGAAGAAATTCAGAGATGGTGAGAGGAAGAATTCGAAGCCACTGAAACTGGATAGCCAGGAATCGAGGACGAAGAGGCTCATGTTTTCAGAGTACGATTCCGGCCTCCCTCCCATCAAGAAGCATAAGGCTTCTTAATCCCTGGTAATTGACGTTCTTTTTAATTTATAATATATTCTAATTTGCTAACACACCCATGAATTACTCATGAAAGTATATTATGTTCATTGCTTGTTATCTTGGTTTATATACCATTTATGAAGTTAATATGAACGACATTAGAGGAAGGTAAATGAAATCACAACATAGATGGGAAATATGCATATACAAACACAAAACAAGAATTAGCCAAAATCGCAACACATCGCCTCATAAAATCAAATGAATAACTGATATATTTAAAAATTTTATGTATTTTTTTTATTACCATATTTGCTAGAATTAAAGTTTTTTTTTCTGTTTTATTAAAACAAAAAAAATCCTTTAATTAAATTGTTTTTCTTTATTTCTTTAGGAATTATGTACTTAACATTTCGGTGTATTATTAATACATTGTGGTCGGGCATTTTGTGCCTTTGCATTATGGCTGGAATGGTAATAATATGCATGAGAAAGGGCAACAACAAACATTTGTAACCCGTATAGCTTTATTTCTCTTATTCTACCTCCAATCTACTCAGTTTGCGAAAAACGTAGTTTTACGAGGCCGACCACAATGTGTTAAAATATTTAAAAAAAAAAATTAAAAATATTTACGAACTTAAAACATGTGTGAAATGCGTTATCATTTTTGTTGCAGGTTGGCTTTTCTGTCAGCGAGGTGATTTGCGTTTATTTTTTGTACATATAATTAATAAAAATATATGATTTATTTTTACATGTGTGTACTTTTGATATTCCTTTAATAGTAACCAGAAAAGGTTATTTCATGTTTATAACTGAATAAATTTGCCTACATAGATTGTTATGGTATGAAGACGTGCGAAAACGACAGATTTGTAGTACTTTGTTCCGTGGTGAAATTCCCAGAGACCATCTTCTAGAATATTTCTAGAGTATTATCGGATGTTAATTTGGTAACAAGGTTACGAAGTAAAGGGTTTGTAATGGAAGGTATAATTTTTTTTAACTGTTCTCTTTTTAATTATTTTCATCTGCCGCCTATGGACAACAAAAAATAATGATAATATGAATATCATTTATGACATATATGCAAGATAGATAAATAAAAACTAAAAATAAGATTTTTTATGAATGAGTTTTTATAAACAACTTCAAGAAAAAATAGTTAATGATAAAATATGATCATAAAAAAACTCAACCATACATTACATTGATGTTGGGTACTCAGATTCAAGTTACTTTGTTCACTTGAGGGGAGCGAAGCTGTGCCTCTGGAAATCTGGAGTCAGCTGTTACTATTACCTTAGTAGTAACTGGTAGGAGGAAAGTCAGTGGAGGCTGAAGAAGGATACACCAGCCGCAACCCTTCGTATCATAGGTGGAGGACTTGGAGAAAGTGGAGCTAAATAGAAATTGGACCAGATGATTAGGGTTATAAGAAAAGCTTTGATGAGGTTTAGATGGTATAAGTTCTTAGGAATATGGAATATATTGATGAAATTTAATTTATTTACGCAAAATTTAATAAAGTAAATAATGTAAAAGTAACTCATAACGTATGGTAATATAATATTACCAGTAGCAGTTTTAAATGTTCATCGGAACTAATAATTTTCTTACTGGTACTGGTGCGAGGAACTAGTTTGGCAAGTGATGGCTATCTAAAGGTTGCCACAAAATCATTTTAACTGACCAAGGTGTGGTCCGAACCCACACCGTTCCGGACCGTGAACTCTGGGACCATTACTATCTTAATAATTCCTCGGTCTAGAGCTTAGGACTTCGATTTGTAATATTGAGAATCGAGGTATTGTTTGTGAACTACTCAAAATGAAGCACTGTTCGGATTGTGCCAATACTTTAATTACTCAGATTGTGTTCTCTGGTATTATTTACAAATGCTAGCAACGTATGCCCTCCCCTTTTGTTCCGAGATGCCAACGACGACAACAATAACGATTAATATATGAAAAAATGGAAGACAGTTAGCTGTGGGCGTCAGGAGCTAATTGGACGCGGCTACGTGAGCCACCTTGAAGCCGCCAGTCGCTGCCGTTGGAAAAAACACTTTGTGCCTGAGGCAGGGCCCTTTTGTGCCGCGATAGTGGCAAGATAATCGATAATAAACCGTGGAGAATCGAGTTTCAAATAACATTTCTCTCTCACTAGGGAGAATTCAACTAGTTCTAGCGAGCCAGCTCCTCAAAGCATCCTCTTACACACTGATAATCAGCTCTCTTATATTTAACTCTTTATCCTCGCCTGCCCCTAGCCCACCTCTGTCCCCTGGTTAGCGCTGTGGCAATCCTACTGGAGGGGGTATAGTAATATGAAATGGGTAGATTAAAGCAATTTGTCTTGCTATTATGAAAATATTTTTTTAATGACATTAAATAGTTTTGGTTTGGTTTATGATACTAACAGAAGATTATCTAAACTATGTAGGCCATTAAAAATTTATAAGATTGTTTTTTTAACTTTTTATTTTTAATATCAAATATTAAAATCTACCACTTTTAAGGTCAATAAGACATGAAACATATGAAAAAATAATAATAGTAAAACTAGGTTTATCCCGAATAATATTATTCCAAGAATAATAAAAGTATTCACCTAATCACACCATCTGGGAAACGCAGTTTTGGTTTCCTCTCAGTGTAGGATAAATGAGATTACTTTATAGTTTTTTCGGGATTGAATGTCCCAGAGCTTATGTTTCGTTGATCTAGCACATAAAGAATTGTCATTAATTGTTGAAAGTAACACCAGCTCATCGACTTAGTGTAATGCTTCTCCAAGGCTTGGGTACAACTCATCAACTATGATTTTTACTACACTGCATAAGAGAACGGAATGAATAGGTTAAGTGTGAAGTATAGACCTATAGAATTGACTTTATAAATGTTTTTCCAAAGGTTAATTTTAGCAACGCTTTCAAATATTTTATTATATCAAGCACTTAGAAACACTTGGACATAGCTCATCGAAACCACGAAGCACTCTGAGATCTGGATTTTCCCAAACAGACGGACATGCGAATCTGTAATACGTTATTTCCTGGAGGACCACAAACGAGGTTCTTGCATGCCCTTCGTTTATGAAAATACACCGGGTCTGGATCGTTTAGAGAGCCCATCACGAACTTCGTGATCCTGTCCTGTACCACGGCCACTTAAGTTCTCACTTAGTCACCTAATGCCTTCTGTATCCACTTCCTATCAGTTTGGATGCGGAATAACTTATAATCGATTAATAATAGAACTGGCACTTTTGTGAAAATCAGAGCACTGCCTAATGTTGCATTGGTTTGACTTTAATAATGTTCTAATAATCTTCTCTTAACATTATGATGCCATAGTTGTTAAAAAACAATTGAAGAGTTCACGGAAGAAAGGGAGAATGTCACCCGCAATTCATTTTGAGAAAATCAAGTTTAAAAGTGTGGCGCTCCTACTTTCTTCAGCCTATGGGTTTTCTTCAAACGCTTCTAACAAATCGAACATCAATATTTTCGGCTGCTTCTTTTTACTATGTTATTTTATTTATGAACATATTGATTGTATAACTCCATTTCGGAAAAAATCGTGACTCTCCCCCTTCCTTCCGTAGAATTGTTGGTTGGAGCAACGTTAGATGTGACATTTTCACAATTATTTTTTCAGGTGGGACACATTTTATTTTTACGATTTGTTTAAAAAAAATACGTAACGATTTTTCCTTGTGTGGCCGTGAGATATTTGTGGATTTGACCTGCTGTATCTAAAAATATATTTATGAATAATTGAAAATGCCCTAATTTTAAGCAAAAATTACAAACTTTTTTGTAACGTTGTGATGTATGAATATGGCTTAAAGGTGATGAAATGGCTTAAAAAATGTCTTTCCTTCGACATTTATTATTTCGAATAATTGGCTGGTATTCCTTATGCTGAATGTTCCATCTGCAATTCAGCCATGTTTCTTATTAAGACCTATTACTTTATTATTATTATTACTAATAACTTTAGTGCATTTTGGAAATATTTGGTTAGTAATATCCAATAGAAGAATTATAGAAAAATCTCCCAAAATATGCATCGGGCTTTGGAACGCCTCAGTATTTCACTCTCTGTGTGAAATGAACTGTTCTTCTAAAAATTCTATCATATATTTTTTTGTGACGGATTCTTTGTTTCAAATTTGTTTTCATAAACTTGTGTATGTTTTTGTGTGGATAGAATTGAGATTAATAAATATATAAATAAAGAAAAAAGATTTACCTACCTATTTCAGTAAATATACTAACTTATGTCTAATTAGTTCAGCAAACGAAGTTTGTGTAGTATACTTGGAAGGATGGAGAAGCATTTCACTTTGGGAATTTATTTGAGGTACTTAGGAAATAAACCTGATAAAAGTCTTCACTCCTTCCCCTGCCGCTCCATGGAGGGAGAAGGGTGGAAAGGTCCCTTTTTTTGTTTTTTCACTTATATCTCGAAAACGGTGCATCGCACTGAAAAGTTTCTTCCGTACAAAATTTAAGCTAATAAAATATCCTACAAGAATTTTCTTATTTATATTTTTGCTATCTGTTTTAGTTGTCAAGATATCCGTTTTCAAAAAATTGACAATGCCCGGAAAATCGATTTTCTCCTCACGGTTTTTGTCTTTTAAATTCCTCACCCTTTCGATTCACACAAAAATCAACATAAAGGAAGTTGTATAAAATTTATTTAAACTTATTTAAAAAAAAAAAAAAATTAAATTTCACGTTTTTCCATATGAATTTTTTTGTTGACCGAAAAGATATTTTTATCTGTATTTTTTTATAAACTAAAATCAGTAATAAATTCTAAACTACTGACTGCATCGTCATGGGAGTGGTCTAGGTCGATCCAGACACAAAAAAACTACAAGAAATAATACCTTATTCGACTTACTTTGTGCAAATCATTTTTGAGTATCAAATGAGGTCTGAAATCAGCTATATTTGAAGACAGCTGTAGTCAGAAATATGCTCTTTGAACAGGATCCAAAGAGCATACTTTAATTCAAACTTCAATCCAATGTTACTATAATCTTGAAAGATAATGTTTGGGTTAGCCAAGAACTTGCTGAGAACAAGAGTCACGAGATTGTTTACACGCTCCATATTTAGAATCGCTTTTCTTCTGCTTCTGAGACCCCTTTTCTCGTGGAGTTGCAGTCTGAAGTTAGGTCGAGATCGCCATAATGTTATATTATAAAAAATAGAGTACTTCCAGATGGTATTGCTCCAGAACTTATAAAATTTGGAGGTCTACAATTACATAAAGCTTTGCAGGACCTGTTTCAAAATATTTTCTCTTCCAAATCCATGCCTGAGGAATGGGGATGCAATATCATCATGCCGATCCACAAGAAGGGTAGCTCTAGTGAATGCCAAAACTATAGACCTATATGTCTCTCCCCTGTAGTCTATAAATTTTACTCCTCTATACTGGAAAGAAAACTCCGATCAATCGTTGAAGACAAATTGGAAGAGGAACAAGCATCTTTTAGACCACACCGACAAACACAGGATCACATCTTCTCGCTGAAGACGATTATTGAGAAGGCATGGGATAGAGGAAAGAACTTGTACCTAACGTTCCTGGACATAAAAGCAGCATTCGATTCAGTCCCTAGAGAAGAAATTTGGACAGCTCTAGCCGCTAAAAATGTGCCCGCAGCATTAGTGAATGCCATAAAAAACACTTATCATGACTCCAAAGGCATGGTTAGAATTAATGGAAGAATGTCAGAGGCTTTCGCCATGAGAAGGGGTGTTAGACAGGGGGACAGTCTTAGTCCTCTTCTTTTCATCACTTTTATGGACGAGATATTGAAAATCTGCAAGCGGAGGACAACACGGATGGTCGTTGGAAAGTGGAACATGAGGACAATCCTAGCGCAAGTAATGGTTTTTGCAGATGATATTGTCCTCATTGCCGATTCCAAGGAAAATCTACAGCAGGCTGTTACGGAGTGGGAGGCTGAGCTAGAAAGGAAGGGTATGATATTGAATGTTGGAAAAAGCAAGGTGATGCACATCGGACGTGAAGAAGAGGAGGTTTTGGTTCACTGCAGGGGAGAAACCTTGGAGACAGCGCAGGAGTATACCTATTTAGGAGTAGTGCTCACCAGAAATGGGAAAATGGACCAAGAGCTCTCAAACAGGATTAAAAAAGCAAATAGCATATACTACCAGCTATGCAACACAGTGGTGGGGAAAAGAGAATTGGAAAATAATGTAAAATTACATATCTTCAAGTCCATATACCTACCTACCCTCATCTATGGAAGTGAGAGCTGGGTCCCGTTGGACAAGCACTGGAGTAGGGCTACCACGGCAGAGATGAAATACCTCCGGAGAATGGCAGGCAAAACAAAGAGGGACAGAGTTAGGAATGAGAGAATAAGGGGAGACCTGACTGCACTGAGGGAAACAGTGGAAAGACGACAGCTGGGGTGGTTTGGTCATCTGTGCAGAATGGATAAGGACCGGGACCCAAAGAAATTCTTTGAAGCCAGGCCTACCGGACGCCGCCCTCGAGGAAGACCAAGATTGCAATAGATGGACCACATCTCAGGGATTGGTGAAAGGAAGGGAAGGTCAATAAATGTAATGAAAGCGCTGGCTGGAGATCGAGAAGCTTGGCAGTCTTGGATCGGGGCACCTCCACGCTGAAAGGCACTAAAGGAGGAAGATAAAGAAGAAGAAGAGAAGAGTACTTCCATATTTTAAAATGTCATATTGTATAATATGAGTTTCATTTGGACGTTCAAGAGTTCATCGAAGGTTTGGTGAGAACTTCTAAGACTGGAATATAACTGATGCTTGTGATGGGAGTTGGTTCAGTGATTTGTTGTGTAATATCTTTGGGAGAAAAGGCACTGCTCCACATTTTCAACAGACGTCCTAAATGATAATGCATAAATAAATCACCTGATTTCCGGATTCTAAATTAAACCGTTAACTAGTCAAGAGGTCCTTCTTTAATTTAAAAGATCTTTACCAATTTTTTGCCGGTGAACCCAACGACTCTTTTTACAAAGTAATATTTATATAATGTTCACTTTTGAGCTCAAGTGCCCAAAGAAAAACAAAACCTTTGAAAAAAAATCTTGACAATTTCAAAAATATGCAGTGATGGATACCCAAGACAGCAATTATTTCTCAAGTTCTTTCTCACACCTGGATCGACGACAGTGGCAAAGAAGAAATCTACAAGAATATCAGGTTTCTAAAAACGGTGTAATGACGAAAGCTAACGATGGGTGTAATGATAGGTTCATTGTAAAGCATCGTCCAACTCAAGCACGTGTACATCCAAAAAAAAATCTACGATAATTAGAAACACGCATTGCAAAAACTCCTTGAAAGCGTTATAAATTCTTTCCCACTCCTTTCCAATAAATAGCTGCGAGAAAGAAAAAGAAAGATAATCTTGTGTAATCTTTATTCATTATTTTTCTATAATAGCAACTAAACGAAAGAGTGAATTTCGGAATTGAAATCTTGTATGAACACAAAAATTATTTGTTTATGTATTTATTTTGATTTACTTTTATTTATGAAAAACGTGTTATCGTGCCCGTTATAAATTTTCTATCGTAATTCATTATTCGCAAATAATTTATTTTACTTTTAAAAGGATTTTAATTTGATAAGGATTGCGTGTATTCACAACCAGTTATTTTTGTCATAGAACCTTGTAGTGTAATAAAATATATTATTTGTTTTAAAGAAGTTTTTATGAAAGCCAAGACATAGCTAATCTAATCTACTACTCTTCGTAGTAGTTTCAATATCCCGGCCATTGGTGGCCTTCTATAATAATTGCAATTCAGAGACTAATTGGTTAAAGCTACAAGAAATCAACATATAAACGACTATAATGATTCTCTGAAGTTTTTACGGTCGAATTTTAAACAGCTGAAAACCCCAAAGAAGAGGCGATTTTATAGAAATAAAAGAATTTGTAATCTGGAAGTTCTCCGGATTAAAAACTCAGTGATATATAGGATAACAGGACATTTTTATAGTATTACAATACGTGTTATAGTTATATTATGATACTAGATCGTGGGCCAGTTCCGTGAGATAACAGGCATCGAGATTTTTAATAAAACCTCATTTCGTAAATCATCAGGATCATATTGTGAAATGGAAATTAATTTATTTAGTTTTATTTCATCAATTTAAAATAATTTTGTAGGCCTTTTATACCAGCGTATATATTTCAGGTGAAGTGTATTCTTGTAGGGCCTGGTACTATATTATAAAGCACTTCAAGAAGTTATAGTTCTATATTAACAAGACAACCTTTATTGCCGGGATATAATGTAATTCAGAGCTCTCCAAACTACGCCGCAGCCCGAATCCAGTCCTCTGGTTTTTCTTCCTCTTTGAGCCACATTGGTGCAGAAGGACCTCGATCCAGCGTCGCCAGTATTCCCGATCCCTGCTTAGCTGCTTCCTTTCAGCGAGGGTTTTGCCTCATTTGATATCCTTAATCGACCGCGCGGTCTTTTACGGCTTATCTTCCATTGTCATCCTGGGTTCTCTCATTTTATCCATTCGACATATCCAAACCATTTAAGGTTTCTGTTTTTCATGATTGTCTTAAATTGAGACACCTCTAATCGCTTTCTTTCTGGACGCCGTCCGCCTTGTTTTTCGTATTACTCTACATCAGAACTTTATCTCAGCACCAGTGATCCGACTGGACCTGCCTGTCGTGCATCGTCCAGCTCTCGTTGCCGTATATTAGGATCTGTAGGTATATAGCCTTATACATGCATATACATATATATATATATATATATATATATATATATATATATATATATATATGTATATATACGTATGCATCTTTACTTCACTGTGTCCTGTTATGCTATTGTTGATCAGGTAGTACACCTTGTTCGCCTTTGAAATACTATTAGATATTTCTTGATCAATCCTGTCATACCTATTTATTATGATTCCTAGGTACTCGTTTACTGCGTTTAGAATCTCCCAGTTACATACAATTTCAACATTTTCTTTATTTTATGAGAGAACTAGGATCTTGCTTTTCAAGTTGTTGATCGGCATTCCTTTCCGTAGAAACTCATCCTCCCATTCTACCAGGGCCTGTTTTAGCTTTTCTTTCGAGTCTGCAATTGGGACTATATCGTCCGCTTATAGAAGGCACATTGCAAGCATTGTCCGAATCTTCCAATTTTTCTATTGCAGTCTATGGTGCTCTGCGCTTGCATAAGTTATTCATTAAAATGATGGATAAGAGAGGACTAAAGTTGCCTCCCTGTCTAACTCCTCTATCAGTAAGGAACGATTTCGAATCACAATATGTCTATTTTAAATGCTTTTGGCTTCTTGAAGGAGTCAGTTTGGTTCTATGGCAAAAACGTTTGGAGACCCCTAATGCAAGTTCTAACTAAAACGCCCTTAGTTCTTGATATATTAAATCTCCCCTCCATCATAAGCTTTTGTGAGAAGACCACCAAAAAAGATGAAGCATATCGTGAGACAGTGGTTTCTAGTGTGTTCACAATTGTTTCATTATAACATCCTCCAGAAAGTAATATTCATTTGACACAACCAGCTTCCGAGTCAGACAGTCATTTTTATTTTAAAACCTTTCCAAGTATTTTATTCCCTTCAAAACAACTATATGGCGTGATCTCTGACTAACCCTCGACTCCTCCACCGTTCGGATCCAATTGGAACGGAGAGTAAGGGTAATGTTTTCATAAGCTGTAATGACCGACCTGGGTTTGCACAATTACACCGCCACAATGGGAACGGACGAGATTGGCAGGAGGACATAAAGGACAACGACAGGAGCTGCCTTTGAACCATTAGCTATTAAATAGAGCATTTGTTATCTCTTGGAGACAATGGGGTGCTATAATGAGACAGTAGCTGCGGCCGAAGCTCTTTTGTCTGCCAGAATGAGAGTTGCCTTCAAGGCCTCCGCGCCGTTTAGTAGCCACCGATCGGAAGGTCGCTACAGCTATCACCTACCTTCTTCCACGTTATGTCTTCTAATCTATCTATGAAAGATCATTCATGAAATATAGATATAATCAGGGAGAATATGGTTGAGGATGCGTTCACAAAAGAGCAAACAGTAAGATACTACATATACATATACATATACTACAATAACACGTCCCGACGTTTCAGCCTTTGTTATAGGACTTCATAAGGACCAAGGGAAAAAAGAATAATGGATAATAAATATAGTAAGTAGGATTACATGAGTGGATTTGAACAATATGGTATGAATTAAAATATAGAAGTAATGCAAGAAAAAAGAATATTAAGTCGACTAGCAAATTGTAAGTTAGCGTCGAATAAAAAAGGAAGAGATAAAAATGGAAACATAAAAGCAATAAGAAACAGGAGTATAGTAGTTGAGAGAAAAAAAAAAGTTGTAAAAGAGAAATAAATGAATTTCAAAGGAGTCATTGATGCGAAGCCATCTAGCGTTGACAAAGGAAAGGTAATGTACGAGTGTTGCACCCATGGAACAGAAACGTATCGGAATGCGTAAATTTTCTTGAACCAGTGCCAAGTATGTAATTATATATAAATGAAAATTAATGATCAGCAAATTATTTGGTATATATCTCGGTATCAGACGAAATTTGGCTATTCAGTAAAATATTAAGAGGAGATATGTACCTTGGTCATGCCTTCTGACGTGAATAGGTATATGAATTTGCTACCGTAGTGTAGTTAATCCGAAAAAAACAAATGATAACAATATTGGGAAATACAGCTTGGCTTGGCAGCTCCGGATGAATATTTTACGTTCAAAAATCAAATACATCACTCGAAAGCCAAATGACCAAATGATTCGTTATGCTAAGAGGATAAAGAATGCCAACGCATACCGCGCAGTGGAGGAAGGTATTCTTGCTATGAGAAAATGTTCCCATCACCAATAAAAATCACAAATCATTATTAGTTTGGAGTGTATTTGAGTGAAAGAGTGAAATGTGGTCTACGGAATTACTTGGCTTCCTAAATGCTTCTTTGACATTCCTTGCAACCTCGGAGAACAATTTTGTTGTGTCGTCTGAGATGAGATACCTAGATTTCCAACAAATGAAATCATAAATTCTTACTGAATAATCATGGGCGTCCCAAATTCCTAATTACGGTTTCTATAGTCATGTATGCAAGATTTGACTTTAGGCATGTTTATGTCGTGTAGCGTTTGATTTGAAATAAACAAGGGTGTGCTATCAATGTCTCGAAGGATTTTAGATTGAAGCGTAGGTATTTTGTTTACGTGAAAGTGTTGTACGCAACACCAAAGTTCTGGTCCGTATGTCCAGGTAATTTTTTGTACAATGCTATAGATAACTCATCTGTTTCGTAAGTTAATCGAATATGGGAAAGTCTTGTCCACTTTTGCCTTTTTCGTAATTTGTGCGTGTGTTCCACCTGAAACTTTAAACAATTGTACGTGATACGGCAAATAGTTTTTTGATGGTATCCGATTATTTGGTATCATTAATTAGCTTTCCAAGAAAAAACTAACTTGTGTTGATTTAGATTCATTTATTTTTATTTACCATTTGTGCCACCAGTTTTCTATTAGAAATAGATGAAATGGTAGGAATTTTATAGGAGAAAAGAATAACTATAACGTCAGCGAAGCTGTTGATATTTATTATATGTAGATTTTATATGAATAAATAAATGAATTCATTTGGATTTTTATCTGCTATTTTCCATACGCTCATTTCAGCAGCTAACACTTAACGGTGTTTAGAATTAATGATCCATGCTTCCGAGTCATATGTGTGGATATACTCGAATACAGAACATCTACTTAACTACACTGAAGTCTATTTAGACTGCGGAGTTTAGTTTTAGAGTCCAAAACCATCACATTTTTCTGGGATGAAATTCTTATAAACAAAAATCCTCGGAATAATTCTAAATACTCCTTATTTGTCAGAAATAATGTTAGATTTGGCCCGAAACGAATACACATCCAGATAAGTACAAATCTCCTAATTAAAATTCCCTTAAAAAGTCCCTTTTTATTGATTATTCAATTTTTTATTATTGTTATTACACCCAACATGGGATAAGTATATTATAAAAATTTTGAAATGTCCTAAGATGTTTTAGGTATAATTTATAAGACTACTGTGCCAATGTCGAACTATTACCAGCCAAGTTACGAGAGTGGTTGCTTTATATGCGGTCACGCATGCGCAAAATAAACTGACCTGTTTCCTGCGTCCATTACATTATGAAAGAAAATCGGTAATTCATCAAAATCACTATCATACTTTTTTTCTTCTTAACTTTTTTCCTCATATATTTTCATGCATTTTTAGACTAATCAATTTCTTTTTAAATCGTATACATTAACTTACTACAATTTGCAAAAAGTAGTTAATTTTGGTTTCAGAAAAATACGTTGAAAGTTAAAAATAGTTTCTCAGCGCGCTGTAGCTAAAATTTGTTTTAGAAAGAACGAATACGGCCAATGGCTGCTTGGAGTACCGTTATTGGTGACGAACGAACGAAGTAGTTGACAATTGTTTTCCATTTCTACATTTATTGCTAGTTTTTTCCTGGGAATTACGCTATATTCTCATTAATATTATTATTTGAAATAATATTAGTGTAATTTTTATTTTATTTTACGTTCTCGCTTAGATAATATTAATAGTTATGCAGGGCAGTCTTAAGATATTAGTCGCCCGTTGGCTTCAAAAAATAATGAATCCCTCTTAGTAAGATATGCATATATATATAATATTTTCTATTTGATTTAGAACAGGCTTTGAATCATAAAAGATTTTGAATAAAAATTATTATTAACAAAAATAATATAGCAACAATAAAAATTTCCGCCCCCAAAAGGCTTGCGCCCCGGGACTACAGCCCATTTGGCTTAGTGGTTAGGGTGGCCCTGTAGTTATGCCAACACGGGATCAGATTTAAAGTTTGTACGCTCCTAGGTCCAAGAGTTTTTGCAGTCCCATCTTTATACTATCGGAGGAGTTGGTCGGTTCGGTGATTTTCCTCAATAAAATAAGCTTAATGATGATAATTCTAATTTTAACTCATAACAACATAACTTATGAAAATCAAGACTTTTCTCTACTCATCATAAACATTTTCTTTGTTACTTATTTGAACATTTTTTTAGAATGCGCTCCCTAGGATTGCGCTTGGCTGGGGTCTAGTGGCCTTACGGGTAAAGCCGGCACGGTATGAACTTATGAAAGGAATGGGCCAAAAAGAAAAATATATAGCTTAGATAATTATTAATTAATCATATCATCATAGTATATCAGTTGCGATACATGTTTTTTTATTGTTTCTTTTTTGTTGAAATATGTACATTTATTTTGTTTGTAGATGACAATATATATATTCATTGTATTTCATAGAAAGAAAAAAATGTGAAACAAAATTAAATTAAATTTTGTGTGCCTGAACGATACTAGCCATATAGGTCCCAACCAGTTTTTTGGAAGGGAGAGGAATTTGTTGAGCAATTTTCAAGGACCAACATCCATTGTATCAACACAAAAATTTTCATCCTGTATGAGAGGTATCGGGAAATTTCATGGATGTTATTTACATATACGCAACAGCTTCTGATAGAATTAGATGATTTAACTAACAATCAAAACTATATGTACAAAATTAAATCGAAAAAGATTGAAGAAATAAGACCGATACTCATACCGTTCCAACCGGTACTCGGTACTCAGTGTACAGTACACATCGACAGCCGAAGTCATCGCCCCGTTAATGGGTAGTTCCTGCTGGACATTGTTTGGGCGCCATTGAGCCAAATCACCGCTAGTTCCCTTTTTATAAACATCTCTTGCCCACTTCCGCCGTTCTGGAAAATTCTCCGAATGCAAATCAGGCCGCCCCCTCTCTACTCTACTATATTCGGGCAGTGTTACCAACCGTTAAATGCAACTAAATGACGAGTCATTGTAGTAGTTGTGATTTGGAAATGGAAACTGAGGAAGTACGGATTTGGTTGGTATAGTTCGGAGAAAGAATGCCCTTTTTTTCAGGATTTACTGACACAAATAAATGTAAACAACCTATTGTCTCTTGTGGAATCCGTATTTTGCATGACCTATAAAATATGTTTTTATTCGACGATAATTTGAAGAGTATCCATTACAGTTTAGTAGTAAATGTAATTTACATTTACATGAGATGCTACTTCAATCACATTAACGTTTCATGAATGTGTGAATAAATGAAGAATAAAATTTCATTATTTCGTATCTGAAATAGATAATATAGACATATATATATATATATATATATATATATATATATATATATATATATATATATATATATATATAATATAAAAATGAAACAAATTCGATAATTCCCAGTTTTAAATTTTAATAACGATAATAAATTCTTCTAAAAATTAAGGATATTTACAAGAGACCCTTTCTTCGAATCTGTTTTGGCCCTGTAGCTCATTTCATATTTTGAAAAGTAAAAAAAAAAGAGAATAAAAAAGAAATTTACAATCAGAGGAGATTTGCAATCAGAAATGAGCTATGTCACTGGTATCATAACTTAACTAGAAAATATCAATAATATTTAATGCTCCAAAATATATTAAAATGTGCCTCCGAGGTACAGAATTCTGTTTGATTTTCCCAATGTTATAGATAATGTTATAGATAACTATGTTCTAGACCAATTGTGAGGGGAGGTACTTGTTTTTAAAAGAACACTAAGAACACTTTAATTCGGAGGGAAACACCTGTTCTAACTGCTCTCCTATAAAGTTAGGGAAATGTGACGTAGTGTTCTTTCCCTTCGAGGTATATAGTTAAGCCCGAGGCGAACGTACAGAGGATGTCCTAACCAATTCATAAGCATTTTTTTTTGCCCGCCAGACTATTAATACTAATAAGTAAATATTTATTACCAGATATTAATGATAATTATAAAGGTAGGCAAACAAATACAATCAAAAAAAGTTTTGTTTTTTTTCAGTTCGTCTCTTGTGACGCTTCCTGACGTTTGACGCCCCAAGGCATTGCCTAGATTGTCTGGGCGTTATGTACGCCTGTAATTCTTTGTTGTTATAAAATATGGAGGAGTTCTTGTTTATTCTCTTTCCATGGCTAAGCGAAGAGTTGCATTAAGTCCTCTTTCGGAACCTTTGCCAAGTTTGGTGATTTCATTTGGAAGTATTATTGTTTCGTATGTTTAGGAGTTGTGTCGTAAAGTATTGAAGTACATAAGGAGTAAGGACAAAGTTGGTTATTTTTTCTGAAGGGAAGGAGGAGCCACTGGCCGCAAGGTTACTATTACTTAAATTTGATAAATCGTAGTAACTTCCTCCTATGACCTCAGTCCCAAAATATTTATTATCACTATGATAATACCTCTCCGCATTTGTCTCAAGGTGAGTAAATACTAAGGGGGCAATATGGCAGACAGTGCCAATTACGTCACGGAACCTGCTCTCCTTTGATATTGACCTTCAGGTGTCTAGATTGTTTCTTGTGTTTTCTTTAAGTATTCTGTATTATCTTCCGTTAGAATTCCATTTAGAAATGATTATTTAATTATTTCAACTGTCCTTTCTTGTATTGATTGCACAATAAGAAAAAATGTGGAAGCTTAGTATGGAAATCCACGGTAATGGACTCGGTGCCATTGAATACAGCGAAATATGCCGTGCGGGTTTGCAGGCCCAAGTGAGTCCATCTTAGTATTTAGTCTCGTGTCTATTTTGGCCCACGGGCTGCATGTTTATAAATTATTGACTTATCAGTTTTATTTAATTTTATAATTTAATTTTAGACGGGGCTTTGAAATCAGAATCTTGTAGAAGCCATATTCCTGACCTAAAATCATATCAGCCAAAGGTGAGACTATCTCTGATTTGCGAATAGCGAGCGTCTAGCTTCTGTCAAAACTCTCCGATCTCAGAGGAGCATGATGGATGGCAGATGCTATCTAATGGGAATAATCCTACCTTAATTAATCTATTTACATAACTCGAAAATCTCTCTAATTGGCATTGCTTCGTTAAATCCTTAATATATATAATAATTAGCCTACTGTTATATCCATATGTTGGCCATCTTCGGTCAATTATACATAAGTCGTTTTCACGTCGTGAGAAATACGGGAACCGAAAGAGTTCGTTTCCTGTGAGAACGAACTGGAGAAATTAAGAGCCGGTTGTTAAATCAAGGGCTAGTGGAGTCTAGGATTTATCCTAACCCAGACTACTCCAGGGGTACTTCTTGGCTTAAAAAAATTTATTTCTGGTTTTATTTTAGCTACGGAGTAAAATGGCCCGGTATTAGTTTTATACATGTTAAAAAAGTTTCAGGTTTCATTTCTATCTGTGGATATTCATACGTAAAGAAACTCGATTAAATCTGGATCTATGTTATAGACTTTAAAGTAAAAATCCTTAAATCCAGGATTGCCTTTGAATATGTCCAACATTCTGCTTCTATCCCTCAATTTTCATCCCATATTGTAGGCCATAGTTTTGGCAAAAAGAAGATCACACTCATAGTGAGTTTATACAATTTCAATATAATAAACTATGTATAACATAATCATGGTCGGATCTAAAATTTTATTTTTTGCTGCGATCGATGGCACAGAACTTAGCTTTTTTAAATTTATTTTTACTCTGTAATAATTTAATTCCTAAGCATCATCCACCACTGCACATTCTTTACTGATTATCTGTATTTTTTTTTATACTTATATTATTAAATAATATGGTTTTATTTTTAATTAAATTTACATAATTATCTGGAGGATATAACTATAAAGAGGAGTGGGGTATCAACAGCAATAAACAGCTTATTCCCGAGCCCGAGTTCGAGTCCGTTAGATAATTTATTTATTCTGTTACATCAGCCCTGGATCCAATATGGGGACCCTTCTATGGCATACCAAGCCTCTATACAGTGCGTGTACCTGAGTCTTCATTGGGCTGGGGAAAAAACCTAGATGTTGAATGTGATTCTGGCCAGATCACTTCCTAGTATAACCGTTGGTCAAGAAAGCGGACTTCCTTACCATGTACTGAATCTGAATTTATATAAAGTAAGCATCATTCTTAGATCTTGGCCAAAATGGGAGGATCTTGATTTAGGTTTGGAGGAACACAGAGGAAAGAGGTATTTAATAAAGAAAGAATTATACCGTTTACATTTGTTGATTATATTTCATTTTTCAAATATTTTCGGACTGTAGAAGTTCAGTTTTGTAAGGCATAATTACGTTTATCTAAACTGTGAATCAAGGTTATTATACCGGCCATTACAAAAGTAAATGCTTATTTGTGGTCTTTGGGGGTACTCATTTATCTTAGCGGTCAATATCGCTCAACAGTAGCAGTCTCAAATTATAATCAGGTAATAATCTTGATCTAGCCTTTATATTTATTTTGAAATCTTAGAAGTAAACACATAAAAATAGAGCACTAAAATTAGAATAAATATAATAATGTTTAATAGTTTTATTTTTGATCAAGCACTATTAAAATAAAGTTTTGTAATAATCTTCAGAGTATATTAAATGCTTTATTTATTTATTTTTCATAACTGACCTTGGAGGATTAGCGAGAATATAAGTAAATATTCCTTCTGATCCTACAAGGCGTCTGAAAAGAAGATGGCATCGGGACTTTCGTACGTCGAACTGAATTTGCAATGGATAGTCTCTCCACATGCCACTGTCATGTCACATCACCAGACAGCACATTTATTGTTTGTTACAGTTGTGTCAATAATAAAATAAATTTTAAAAATGCATATTTTCCATTTCACAAGTTTTAAATACCATATTTGTATTTAATCTGATTGTATTTAGCTTAAAGTTACACTATTGTTTGTAGTCCTGATAGTGCGTCGAAAAATTAGCAAGAAAATGAATAAGATAACGCAATAAAAAAAGAGTTTAATTTATCTTCACCAAGACCAGACAATCATATTAGAAGTTGATAATTCACAGGAAAAAGTCATAGGCACTAGATGTTTACATACAGTTCAATTTTGTGGTGACAAATATTCATTGTTAGTTTTAATATTGGTAATTTCAGAAGCTGTTTTACAAAACTGTATTAAAATTTTCATTAGAGGGTTGTCACATTTCTTAATTTTGAAACATACATCATAAACTTAAAAAAAATAACTTCTAGAGCCCTGTAAAGGCTTATTGATGAAACAGTAGTCGGTATATTCCGCTTTTAACCGAACTTTGGACACTTGAATAATAGAGGAACGCTTCATCAACTTTGGTACGAGAAAATTCCTGTAGGTTTGTGCCGGAGTGTATATAAATAAATCATCTTAAATACATATATTCGAGATCAGTTTTGAAAGTATTTATTCATTAGGAAGGGCTTCTGGTAATGGTTGGCTGCTGAGAGGGCACTGCGTGGCTAGGGTAGTGGAGGGCTAGCATGAGGAAACTGATGCTCATCATCCACGACCCCAACATTAGGGTCACCGTCAATATTCTGTGGATACGAATAAACAATAATAAGTTAATAAAATAAAACAATCAGCTGCGAGTAGTAATAACAATTACTAATTACTTATTGAAAAAATAGTGAATAAATAAAAATCAATAAATTAAAGTGGAACAGGATTAAGCTGCAGCTAGGAGACAGCTCTTCCTCTAGATACCTGCTTAATGTTCAGTAAATATGAATCAAAAAAATTATTACTATTTACCAATATCACTTAAACAAATCATGTAATATATCAATACGTGAAGTTAACAGTTCTTGCCGTGAAATATTCCAATCAGTTGCTGATTGTTATGCATGAATGGAATGCAAGAGATGAAGTGAGTTCTGTGAGTTCTGATCATCATGCCAACCAAAAGCAAGATCAAGTATGCTAGCATCTTCACATTTCGTAGAATTGTCAGAAAAAGGTTGTGGATAGCTTTGAGTATACAGGTCAGTGGAAGAGTACAGACCCCCGGATTTCTTCTCTGGCTACGGCATTGCCTACCATAAACTCAGATAACATTAAAGCCCTGCCAGGGACGTGTAAACACATGCCAGAGTTGATGACAGAGTGCTCTGCTGACAGAGTTGCATATTTTTTTAATCTAGCATGTAAACGGTGTAAAACCTTCTCTGACACTGAATATTTATTTCTGTGTCACTCTGGTTGTGATGCCAGAGTAAATTATCTAGTGCGAATTTTATTTTGGTTTTTGTATTGATATTTGTTTTTTATTGATTGAGCATTGTGTTTAAAGTTAAATCTCGTTTTTTTCCCTTAAATTTAGTCTTTTCTTAAATGTCTTTTTTTTTATTCAATTTTTGTAATGTATATTAATTTTAGTTAATACGTACGTATTATCTAAACTCTAGCTTATACGAAGGTCTTAATACATGAAAAGTTGAGAACCAGAACGTTGGTCGTTACCAACTTTGATTTAAAAAAAAAAAATCTTTAGAAAATTTTACAAATTTTAGTCAAACTGCTTAAGACCAGTTTTGAAGGTGAGTTCATAATTCTACCATTTTAGGTTCAACAAGGAACAGATTTTAAAAATGAATTAGTTTTATTACCTTTAAACTTAGCTTTGACACTTCTAACTCAATTTTTACAAAAAATTGTGATATTCCACTCTGGTTGTCACTTCCTCAGATATAAGATATATATAAATATGTCACATAAAAAATACTGAATGTAATTAAAGATCTTATTTTATTTTAAAATATTTGATTATAAAATTATTACCCTTCGAAATTCTCGTTGTAATCTATATTTCCTGACAAGATGGAATTCAAGAAAAAGGGCACAAAATATAGGAACAATATGCCCAACAGCAGTATCTTGTTCCAGTCTTTGATCTGAAACCAAAGAGTTTAATTATTAATTATAATCCAACAACGATGTACTACTCCAACTTGGATCTATGCAACAGCACATGCTAAGGCAAGAAGATGAGGAAATTTTATGTATTTAAAAACCTTCTTTAAGATATATTATTTTCCTTCGACATGCTTGGTGAAGCTGAACTTAATCATGTTTAAGCTCAAATTTCCTATAAGAAAGCGATTCCATACTTGTATATTGAAAAAATATAGCTTATGAGCACTTTCACGAACTGAGTAAAAGAATCTAATGGAATGGTCATATGTTCTTTTTTTCTTGTGGTATTTATATATGTTAACGCTAAAAAAGTTCATTGTATAAAAACAAGGAAAAAAAATCACAGATCTATGCTCATATTGTTTCCAATAAACCGATTAAAAAATATTTATTCATGTTTTGTGCATTGTATAATTTTCTGACACCCTTAACACAGATTTAAGTGGCACCTATTTAATCTTAAAAAGGCTTGAAAAAAAGAGACGTTTATGAGTTTTCACGCTGGAACTATGGTACCGGAATCGGAGCGGAAAATTCCGCTTTTGTTATTTATAATTGTTTTTCATATTTCCGGTTATTCAAAACTTATACCAATGGGGGATGAAATAACACTGGCTGATTTTCATGGAATGAATTATTAATGAAAATAACTAATGAGCTTGTACGTAAGAGTTAGCAGAGGATTCAGATGTCTAAGGTTTCGTTTAAGACGTGGATGAATGCTTACTTAAACTTGTAGAACCAACTCTGATTCCATAATATTTTGTTCTAGTGAAGGAATGACTGGGTACTGGTTTAATTTAAAGCCAAGTGGAAGGTTAAGTTCTTTAATATAATTACCTCCAGGTAGCGCTACTTGTTACTCAGTTACCATGTCAACAACCTAACAGTTGTTTTTTGATAAGTGCATTTGATCGATTGTTTACATTATGTATTACTGATTTACGAATATCACAGCTATGGGAAACATACTTCAACAAAATGGAGAATTTTTTTAGGAATCTTAGTTGGTGTTCAGGAGTAAAGAGGAAGTGAGAAGTTCATCATAATTTTTAGTGTTGGCAAAAACGTTTTTGAGGAAATGAATAATCCAAAAGTATCTAAATAACAATAATGAATTTTTATAAGGCTTTACTTAGTAAACTACTTCTGTCAGGCATAGCATTAGTGCAGGATAGCATTAGTCATCCCTACGTTAGCAACACAGAACAAGACAAGATTGCAGGGCTGTATCAAGGATTTTTGCAAGAGAGGGGGGAGGACAAGCATGATTTTTCCGCCCTTTTTCCTCTCTCCTCTCCTTCTCAATAAAAGTAACATTATATTAGGTAGTAAATTTCGAAATTAATAACATTAAATCATTTTATTGATTCAATTAAGACCAAAACAATCAAAAAGCAGAAACAAATATTTTTACTGAACCTAAAAATAAAATTTTGCTTTAAATTTACCGCTCTCAAAATTCTGTCTTACAATATCCTAAGCTAAATTAAATAGTGTTACACCAATCTGATTTGAGTTGTTGTGATAAAAACTATGCTAAGATCAAATAAATGAAGAAAGCTATAAAGAACTTTAAATTAAAATAAATTCTTTTATGTTTATTTTAGAAAAACAATAACGTATTAGCTTCGCTTTTGGCTCATGCGACATCGTAACCTGTCAAGGCCATACTGCTTCGTTTTAAAGAGCCGGAACTAGGATTTTCGCCAGAAGGGCAAACTTAATTTTGCCAACCCTTCTTTCATTCCCGCATCCTCCAATTAAAGGCAACAGTTTTATAAGGGTATTTTAGTTCATTTATTTTGAAATAAATACCTATATCTTATAGGTAATAATAAATAAATATCTTGTGACATTAGCTCATGCTATGGACTGAATGAACGTTGAAACAATTAAAATCCAGAAACAAGTATCTTTTACTTACCCTAAAAATATCATTTCACTCGAAATTTGCCGCCTTCTAAATTATGCCGCCTTGGCCCCCCTCTAGTTCCGGCCCCGTTCCTTAAAACACTATACAAATGTAAAGATATAAAATTTTGCTTTACTTCATAAAATTTAATATATTATTGATATTAAAAATGTCACCAAAAAGTTATCTTATCAATTTTGTCACTCTCCACTGTCATTTTTAGTACATCCTAGCAAATCTGTCCAATAAATTTAAATTCAATGCTAAACAATAAAGATCATCGTTTTTAATTAATAATTTTACACTACTTTTATTCTAACCTGCTTTAAGGAATGAGGACTATAAATCTAATATAAAATGAAGAACTGAACTCTCCAGTCAATTTTTTTTTTAAGGTTGGAGAAGGTATAATCAAAAGATATAAACTATATGTTCACATCCTACACCTTTAAGTAGGCGTAATTATTATAAATTTCTACTAACTCAATTTTTTTAAAGTATGGCTAAAACGCAAATACTGAAATAATTGAAGAATTTTAGCTTACTGATTGTAGGTAGTAGGAAGTGTATGAGGTGTACTTCTGGACTATCCTGCTCCTCGGCCCTTCTGCTTTGGTATCCTCCATGGTTCGAGTCTTTAGGAAACTTGATTCTCCGGTAAATATATCATCTGGTAGCTTCTGCAGATTTAGCCAACTACAGGAAGTTTCCAATCTGACTCCTAATAGAAGGAATATTTGGAATATCTAGGTCGTGAGGTTAGGGTCATTGCAAAACATATGTGTTGACAAAACGATGAGTTAGTATATCCTTTTAACATTAATTTGTTATCCAATCGATTTAAAAAAAATAATAATACGATTTTTTTTTTCGAATCTAAATTCTTTAAATAAGACGAATTTATGTATAGCTATTTACCCATTGGGAATACTATTCCAAGGATCATGATTAGATACTTTAAGCGTTCAAACATTTCATGTCTCTTTGCATTAAGCATTTAGTTAACCTAATCAATGTTTATAAAATGTAACAAAATAACCTCGATCCCGCTATTAATTCTGGATCGAGGGTTAATGGCGGTAAAAGATATGGTAATTGTTTAAAATACCAACTATGAACTGTTATACACCAAAACATGGAATCAGTAATCACTACATATTCTATATACATATATCTTGAAATATTTCTATTCATTGCTAAATGATTTCTAATTTATATATTTATTATTATTATTTTTTTTTATATTTCGACTGACAACTGTCAGAATACAGCGATTACAAGAAACAACCACTAAAAAATATAGGGTATGATAGGCCTGAGGAAGAAATTACTCATAGCCCAGTCAAATTAGACCAAAAAAAGGCCATGCCTCAAATGAATTTTTACAAAGTTAGAAATGATTCTAATCCATTCTGGGCATCCCAAATAAGAATAGTATAAGTTTGCGACGGTTTCTAAATATAGCCCAACTTCTGCGAGCAAAAAAAAAAAACGAGAAATTTTTCAGTTTTTGGCTTAAAACATCAAATGGGTGTATCGCACAGAAAATTTTAGTTTAACCTAAATTATAGAATATTAAATTCTGCCTCGAATAGTCTCCTTAAACATTTAGTTCAGTGTTACAAGCCTTCGTAAATCACTGCCTCATGTTCCCTTGAACCACTTTTAGAAACAACCATATACTTTGTTTATGGTTTATTGTTAATTTGTTTGGGTCGATAGTCATTCCTTTACGTCTCAGAGCTTCCTCCTATGCTTTTAGTGCTTCTTGTAAGCTTTCTCTGGTTTCTGCTCTAATGAGGATGTCATCAGTGAATACTAGATTTTGAATGAATACGGGATGCATTCTCCAATTTCCTAGTTTTAACTTGGTGCTCCTTAGTTTAGCTTCCCATATTATCCTATTAATGTATATTACAAATAGTAACTGAGTCACTGAAGTCACTGAAAACAGTCACTGAAGAAAAGCTTGCTGTAGGCAAAATAATCAACAGTGCTTTCTTGATTTCTTTCTTCAGCCTTAAAAGTAATTTGGTGTATTCTTTTATATGGGAAAAAAGGATTTCCAACAAAGAGTTCATTATCAACTCAGAAATTAACCATTCTCTCCCCACTATCATTGAGGAGCGGACCACTTAAATACCTACCAATTGCTCCCTCTCCCAAATCAGGGTCGCTTCCTATTCTTGCATACCAGTGCATTTTAATGTACAGGTATCCAGGTAATTTAATACCCATAAAATATTCTTTTTACTTATATCAATTAGAAAGGCCCATCGATAAAAAAACCTTTTATTAAATTTAACTTATTCCTGTTCTCTTTCGTATCCGTAATCGAAGTATGGGGAAAACAACACATATATCATTCAAAATTTAAAGAAATGAAATTTTTGAGAAGGAAGCAGCCATTTTTTAAAAAAAAGGGGGTTTTGTTATATCTTCTAAAACTAGTTTAAGTGTTATACGATTTATGTAAATTATGAAAAAAAATGATATACACCTGAATGTTGTTTTAAAATAAATAAACTGTTCCTCTTATGGTAGGAAGATATGTGGCCATTCAAAGTTGTACAATAATGACGATTCTGGTACATGTGACCGGGAGCTCTTTTCTTGTATGCCAAAAAAGAGAATATGAATATTTGTAAATATGAAAGAAATCATCCATCTCATCCAATAAGAGAATATATTTAGCATCAAATTTTATCCTTGAAGTGATACTAATATTCATGAGTTAGTACATCATTTTTGATAACTTTATTCAATTGATTAAATCTATTGACAAAGGATTAGAGGGTCAGGTCTCTTATTAAGCCCGAACTTTGACTTATCTGAAAAAAGTCGCGCCGCTTCCCTTCTTTAGCCTTTTCGGTTGTGCCGCACCGGCTCTGTCCAGGATAAGCTACTCAGCTCTTGATAGCGAAAGCTGGATATAGGAAGAGTTACGTTATATCAGGGCATAATGCGTACGTCCCTCTGATCTGCTAGCTGGCTAATAACCGAGTGGTGGGCAGCGGAGGGGGGACGTCTAGGACTGATAAGCAGGTGAATTGGGCTTAATCCTCGCCTGAAGTACTGGGCGGCGTCCTGATGCTGCGTCTTCGATGTTCAGCGGCCACTGTCACTACGGGAGATACTAAAAAATGAGACTTGTGAGATTTTGTAATCGCGAAAATTTTCGGTTTTCAGATTTCGACGGAAATATCCATTTTGACAATTCCTGAATCCATTTTGACTAGTTTCGTCGTGGCGTCTGTACGTACGTATGTTCGTAGGTACATTCTTACGTCCGTTCGTACGTACGTTCGTACAGTTACGTTCGAACAGTTAGCCGTAGAAAGTTGAAATTTTGAATTTAGGATTGATGTAAAATCTAGTTGTGAACCTCCCTTTTTGGTCACTGGTTGATCACCGGAAGTGGTACTTTACTTGTAGGTCATAATTGATTTCCATAAAAAATTATATTAAAATACTATGCAAAACTTCTCAAATGTAATATTTATAATTTATATATTGATCTAAATAACATACTAGATTTTGGTTTAAATTGGGAAAACGGAAGCGGTACTTTACTTGAAGGTCATAATAAACTTTTATCAAAAATTGTATTAAAATATATTTTAAAACATCTCAAATTTAGTAAATAGAACTTTTATATCCATATTAATAATATACTAGATTTTGGTTAAAATTGGTGAGCCGAAAGGGTTACTTTACTTGAAAATCATAATAAACACATCAACAATTATATTGAAATTAGCTACAGAGATCATATAGTTCGACAATAAAGATTACAAACGCGATTTTTTTTCCGTTAAATTCTACTCTAATTAAACATTTTTATTACTTGTTTTAACTGTTAAAATTGAGAGTAAAATAATGGTTTTTCTCCCCATTTGTGAGCTGAACAAGTCTGCAGCAGGAGAATAAGATATAAATTAAGAAAGTTCTTCCGCTTACAATGCTGAAACCGTCGATTTCCAATGCTTTATCTAGTTCTAATGCTGTCACAGAACAGGAAGAAATCTCTTGGGAACTTGTTACCTACTGAAAGAAAATGACATACATATAATAACGGAATGAGACCTCCAGAAACAAGAGCTTGTGTGTGTGTGTGTGTGAGAGAGTGGTGACTAGATGGATGTGGTGACGCTGAGTATAGTTTTTGAGATTCTGCAATCGTCGGAAGCTAGTAATGAAATTCAGGATCAGTTTTTGACCCACAGATTTAGTTTAATAGGCTTACAAGGAAGTCATGTATTGTCGACATCAATTTTTTTTTTTCGAACTATATTTTATAAGTGACATAAATAATTGTTCTCAAGATTTATGCTTTCGCTACAATAACTGTGCATTGGGATTTTGTTGCAATATGAAATTCTTGAAAACAATTATCGATATAGCTTATAAATATAATTGCACGAAAATGTCGATTGGTTTCTTATAGTATATTCGGATTCAATTGAGGGTATCCATAGAAGAAGGATGAATAGGCCAAGGCAAATTTTTTTTTTCTTTCTTTAAAGACTAATCTAATATACCATATATATAATGCTATATATTATTTATCTGTATATTATATATATATATATATATATATATATATATATATATATATATATATATAAACCGTATGTATACCATTTATAATATTTTATCAGCCTTAAATTATAGTGGCATGACGGATTCGCCCGTCTTCCATAGAGGGCCTCAATTGATCATTAGCCGAGCTCAGCTATTTACTTTTATAAATAATAATAGAATTTCTATTTCTTATGAATAATAAATTCTATTAATTTCATAATAGCTTAATAACAATATTCTAAGTATCAGGATGGGATCTTAACATCATTCGACAGAGGCTTCAGGTAGCCAACATGGAAGGTATCTAACACTCATTGAAGCGTCATTATTGGATGAGCGTGAACACAGTAGACAATGAGACAGTTATGAGGCTCATCTCTATGGAACAATGGCTATGATTGGTTCTGCTCCATCCGCACTCCTCTATTTCCACATACGAGGCATATGCTACCTGGGATAAGGTAGCTAATAACTTGATGGACCGTTAGCGTTTGGCCGAACACACCAAGTACATCACAAAGTACAGCCTAATAAAAAATATACAAAATCCAAATACTACTAAAAGCAATATTATATAATCTGATTGTGAGTATTAAATATATATTTGAACGACATATCAATTCATTAATCATCGTATGAAACGTCTTAAAGTTAAGACTCTAAACAAGCCGCAAATTATACAATTGCACCCAAGTACTTGTATACATCATTTCAGTCTTCTATTCTTAGTAGTAAGAATGGTGCAATCCTCGTCTGTTAAAGTTTTAACCTAATAAATTACAATACGGATCGACTTTTTAAAGTATAATTTGTAGAAAAAATAAATTAATTAAAGGTGAAAATGTTTACAAGAAATGTAAAGATGTGAAAAAGTAAAGAGCAAGAGAGGGAATTGAATCGCCTGTTAAAAGCACTGCTGGAGTCTGGTGGATATAATTTTTAGACGGGTATAAGTTACTTAAGAAGGCTATAGAGGAAGTGTAAACGACCCTAAAATAAAAAATAATAATAAAAAAAGCTAAAGAGGCTATTAATAAAATAATATAAAAAGTGGGCTACTGTCGGGTGGTCCTGCCAATGCCGTTGAGGTATCTGGTAGCGGCCCTCAAAGCTCCTTTATTTTTTCCAAACCTGTCCCAGCGCGTCTTCGCCTCCACTTTCTTAATCTCCCATTTAGCTCTTTGTGGGCCCACCGGCCGTCGATATGATTATATGCGATTGTCTTGTAATATCCGATGGTCCTGAATAAGTCGATAATTGTTAAGGATTGAACTCTGTAGGCTGAACGATACCAGAAATTTTGTTATAAGAACTGTAGAAACGATGAATAAAACTTTTAAAAACCTTAGAGAAATGGTTCGAAAAGAAAAAAAAAGGACTTAATCAACAAATATCGAGTGATAAATCTTAGCATCATGCTATACAATATGTTGGCATTCACTAATAACATTGTGAAGTGTCTTGGGCTGTACGTGGACCATAGGCTTATTGGATTACCCACAACAGACTTAATTTAAGTGATAAGGAGTTAAACAACGTCACGGAGTGCTGACTCACTTACTTGACAGTCAATTTCCTATAAATAAAACTGACAAAACAAAAAAATATTATATATCTCATAATTGAAATTAATACGGACATAAGGAACTGAGCTTTAAAAAAAAGAAACAACGCAGATTCATAAAATCCAACCACATAGTCAAAAATACTTAAAGCAATCTTACACCGTCATGGTACATTTCAAATTACATATATGGTATTATTTCAACCGTTTATAAACCTTATATTCAACATCCTTCATTTCTCTAACTGACATCATTCGAATTTAAGTATACCCACTATCTTTTTCTTCTTCCCTCTTACCTGAAAATGTGAAACATCGGCGAATGAGTAAGTGGCCAAGAGATCTCAGTTCTTTAATTATTTAATTCAGATTAACTTTTTATCTGTTAACTTATTTATTTTAATTACTTTTATACCTTAAAAATCTGTAGCTTATAAAATGTATACCTCTATCCTTTAAATAAAGTTGAGACGTATTGTGGAGAGCCAACAAAGTGACTGTGAAGACTGTGATAAAAGTATTTATATGGCTTATCTAGATCTAAAAACTGTGATTCTTGTGTCTCGATTGTGTGTCTCGATATGAAATATGGAATGCTCACGCCGCAAAGAATGTACAAATTGACTGCAGGCAGTTAAGTCAACTTTTATAAATGCGAAAGGAGTCGTAAGGATTAATCTGTGAGATAGGGGATGATACTAAGTTTCATTTATATTAGGCTATATACCTACCGATTTTTACATACGATGGGGAGGAGAGCTGGGTGATGCTCGACAAGCATATCAGCTGGATCACTGCTGCTGAAATGAACTTCTTACGTAGAGCAGCGGGAAAGTCAAGGCGAGACTGCGTCAGGAACGAAAGGATCAGGGAGCGATTAGGGATGTTTCCATTGAAGACAATCATGGAAAAGAGACAATTTAAACGGTTTGGGCATATTTGTGAGATGGATGGAGTGAAAGAACGTAAAAGACCGCGCGGCAAGGATCTCTTATCAGGAATATATCCAGAGGACTGGGGATAATGGAGGCAAAACTCTCGCTAAAATGAAGAAGTTAAGACCGAGAAAGCTGACATGGCTGGATTATGGTCCCTCTACGCCAATAATGGCTAGAAGAGAAAGAAGAAGAAGGAATTGTACATATCAAATCATATTATTTCAATAAATTCAAGAGAGAAACCAAATCATCATCAAATTCACACCGCAGTTGTGAATGTCATTTTTCTAACTAAGTAAATAGAACTTTAAATATTTAGAAAGTCCTTGTACGAGATCCTTCTAAACTTTCTTAAATTTTTATATTCCAATTTTTTCCACCCTTAAACTTGCTTATTGAGATTTACAATTCTATGATAAATCCAATTTCTAAATGTGCTATCTGCAATTGAACAGAAAAAAATAAACATAGATATTATTCTTATAATATATTAATCATTTAACTGTTCGGTAGCTCATACAAGTGTTTAATATACATACTTAAACACGTACAGCCGATGGCCAGGTAGGAGAAGAACAGTACGGCTCCAGGAACTAGAGAAGCATGCAGAATCTCATCTTCACGATGAGATTAATAACAGAAAAAACTTTTGAGAAAGATAAAGAGCTCTCCATCTGCTCCGTGGACCTCCAGAAGGCTTTTGACAGAGTAAAGAAATAAGGCATAGAGCGGACATTGTCTGAGAGGAGTATAGACCTTGGCACAATCTTGGCTGTAATGAGTCTCTATAAAACGACGAGGAATGTGATTAGAATCAGGAACTACATTTCAAAAGAATTTCAGACAACACTGGATCCGGCAGGGCTGTAGCTTGAGTCCGTTGCCCTTCATCATGGTTTTGGGCTTGGCACTAAGGAGGGCTTAGCCAATAATGAGGAAATTCCAACTAGGACACAGAAACGTGCACTCCACAAAATGTTCCTTGTTTGCCTTTGATGACGACCTCGTCTTACTAGCTGCCAATGACCGAGACCTCCAACATAACATAATGAGGGCTGGAGGACAGAGATTAGAGCAGGTCGAGAGCTTTAAATACTTAGGTGTTCATCTCAATGAAAGCGCCTATATTGACGATGTAGTCCAATTCTTTGGACCGGGTCCAAAGAATTGGGGAGGCAGAGATGATGTTCAATATGGCCAGACGGGATTTCCTGGAAAGAAGAGACTTGACAAAGAAGACCAAACTGGTCGTCTACAAATCAAATCTAGAGGAACACAAACTAAGAAGGTTCGGATATCTCTTTAGGATGGACCCAGAAAGGAGCGCCAGGAAGACTTACGAGACCCGCATGGAAGGAAAAAGGTCTAGAGGAAGGCCTCGCATAACCTGGGAGGACAGCGTAAGGGAGGCTTTCAGTAAGAGAGGAATGGATATCAGATACTAATGGATAATGGATTTCAACAAGAGGAGAGAGTTAGTTCAGGAAAGAGATACTTTGTCATACTCCATAAATAACAGCCTCACATCGCACAGCGGGAGACGAGGAAGAGACGAGGATGATGAGGACTTAAACACGTAACTACAAAATATCTGCAATAAAATTTTTCATTTCTCTAATCGTAATTTTTGCTTTCTTCAAATAAATTTGCGATTACCCTAACAAAAAATAAATAAATAAAAAATACAATGTGGTGATGTAATTTGATATGATTGTATCCGGAACATATACCAGGAATATCTTTCTTCAAAAAGTAAAGTGTAAATGAGAAAAAGATCTATATGCAAGAAATAAATCACGACATTACATCGGTGTAAATTACTTCATCGATAAGATAGGTTAATAAGGACCATAATGCTCTGAGATGAAATCATTGGAACGAAGGGTAGCCAATCTCCAACTCTGATCAGAGAGCGTATTTCCATCTTATATGAGATTTTCACGCAGTGCGTGTATGCCATTATAGGAAGCACTGAAACGAGAGATAATTTAAAATCATGTGTGTTGTAGCGTCAAAAATTTCGTATGCTTTTATGCTGACTATAAAAAATGAGATAATAAAGATGCTATAGATAACTCTGAGCTGAGGACGAATTTTTTCGAATAAGGTTTAGTGGTGAAAGGTATTTCTGATAAAATTCCTAATGCTATTTTTCATATTAGAACGTTTATCGATATTTTTCCAACTGAAATTATCAAATAAAAAAGTTCACTATGACCAATGACCTTAATTTCAAGGCCAATATTTCAATCAAAGGAAAAAGAACCCCCATACTGGGATAGAATATAAATGCATGCACTGACTCACAAGCTATAGACGCCTGCTAAAGAAGGAGGATTGACATTATTGAACATTATGCATTGATCATGTATTCACAATAATTAGAAATAATAATGGCAACGGTAATGAAATATACTGTTTAATGTGCACAGACGTTTTGGTCTGAGTTGTAGGGTTTGTAGGTCTACAACTTAGGCCGAAACGTCGTTACATGTTGCCCTAATGTAACAAAGAAGCAGTAAACGGAAGAGGTAACAATGACTAATGGATAAACAAGAATTTTTGGAATACTTTTTTTTTTAATACTGCATATTTTAAACATGATTTTTAATTGTTATTAAAAACTCAACTGCTGTTGCATCTATAGATTTATTTTTTTTTTTAATTACTCGTATTTTTCTGAAAACAATAGACTTTTGCACTGTATCGAAGTTCCTGTGAGGGTGCATTTTTAAATCGTTTCATAACCCCTAGAACATGGTTTTGAAGGTTTCGGGGATGTCTGATATATATTTTTCCGCTACATTTCGGGTATTTCCAGCAGCCCCTTTTGGATCAAATGAAATTCGCTATATATGTTTGTTTTATAGGCAGAAAAATACTATAGAAGAGGGAGTGAATTTCAGTCAAAATTTTGGCATGTCCAAAAGTTTTTTGTCGCGTTTTTGGAGGTTTTACGCACTTTTACTGCTACATTTTAGCACTTCCAGCGGTCCCCTTCGGATCAAATGAGCTGAAATTAAGTATGCATGGCTGCTTTGTAGGCAGTAAAACGCCACAGAAGATATGGTAAATTCGGCATATTTAATTATTCTTTCGCGGTTTATGGTTTTGCGCACCTCTATAACGCTTCATATTGTAGTCACAGGATTTGAAGACTAGGGGCTGAAATATTTTAAGAAATTGCCAGCTTTGGGTCTTCAATTATTTTTATTGTACATTCGAATACAGCTAGCCGTATCTTAAAAGTCTTTCGAGACGTTTCGGCATCTATGACGTTTTTATCTGAGAAACAAAAGTAATACCAAAAATCACCATTTTATATTATATTTTTCTTAATTAATCATCAACCATTTAAAATTAGATCTATGTATCCAGTGACCTTTTTTTTAAAAAATATATAAATATTCATTTAACTCTGAATATAGTCCAATTTGAACTTATTTCAGTTCTTTATTCTTTTTGCCTCTTAATTTATTCCTTTTTTGTTTTATCTCACTTATTAATTGGTTTAATCATAAAAATACCTAGATTTTAGTCGTCCCCTATCTGCTGCATACGATCTTGGAAATTAACGTGGGCTGATGGTGAAGACCTCGCAGTTGTCTCAGAATGAGATATTTCTATTTCATTTACATAAACTATGTGATATATAATTAGTTAATTTTGTTAATTGATATGTAACTTTTATACGTGTTGTGTCGTGAGATTGAAATAAATGCACCCGTTGCAAGGTGAATGCAATGTGGAAAAACCGAAAAAAAGAAAAAAAAAAAAGGTTGGGAAATTGCTTTGAACTGAGGAACAGTATGAACAAACATTTTATTCATAAGTAATACTTCAAAAAAAAATCATTTAAATATTTCTGTATTTATATAGGAAATATAATAATAATCAAATCCATTTTTTTTTTATACAAGCAGTCATTTCTTAATTGCCAAAAAGTGCTGAAAAACGCAAACAAATTTTTTTTTCATGTTTTTGGCCTGAAAACTGGTCTAGGCCTTATTTGCTGACCTATGCTCAGGAACTTTTTTGTTCAGTGTTAAAGTTTCTGTTTCTATAAATGGTGATTTTCAACATCCATTCGGTAATACTTATAACTTTCTAAATTTGGGTAATGTTGAGAGAATTCTGTGCCCCCAGAAGATGGGAATCAGATGGTCGTACATACCTGTGTCTGCCCTCATGGCCGTCAAGCCTTTGCGGGACTGATCTATTCTTAACTTTTTGGTATTTCTGCAGCATTTTAAATGCAAATTGTCAGATCTGAAATAGGATACTTGAATAATGTGGCAGAATATTTTGTGTATTAAGAGATCACATTTCCAGTTTCGTGGTTTTGGGTAATAAATTTCGATAAAATTCTCTAAAAATGTAAAATATACATTTTTTTACATCATTTATTTTGTTCATCATCTTAATGCCCAATTAGGAGATAGAATATTAAACCGCCCGATATATAAGCAATACATTCCCTCCCTTCCCCTAGGATCCTATTGAGAGGTATGTAATAGAGAAGCAGCCATTTTGAAACCTTTAGAGTTAAGACAATGTGCCATTGTATAGGAGGGGCAGAGCCAATGGGAGGAGGGCTTTCATATCATGTCCTTGCATTCCGCTTGGTAATAATAGCTCCTAGTTAGTCTTCAGAGCCCGCCTATCAAATGCGGTCTTCCTCTCATCTTTGGTCATGGTTTATTACTTTATACAAATTAATGTTATTTAATTTATAATTTTTATTAGTAAAACATTTCTGTAAAAATTACATATTAGTACTCATTACGATATACCTTAAAAAGCAGTAAGTATGATTAAAGGTTACTTTCATTGTTTTCAAAAACATTTCTATATAGTTCAAGACCTGACAGACATTTCCAGACTATTGTTGCGGAAATGGACACAATAGGCTGGGTGTCAATACCATATTTGACAGTACTGCATCAATATTTGAAGACAAGAAAACAAAAGAATAAGAAATATATATATTATAATTATTGATAGACGAATGTCAACAATTACCGTGGCATCTCTTTATTACCTGTGACGTACAAGATTTTTTCCGAACTTCTACTCAATAGGCTGGAACAGACTATTGATAGACCCCAAATAGAAAATATAAATAGACCCCAAACTAGTAGAGTATCAGGGAGGATATGGAAGAGGACGATCATGTCAAGAGCCGATATGAGCATGAAATTAATTCTCAAGCACTATGCCGTAAGACCCAGAAGCATACTCGTATATGTACATCTCTTTCGTCGACTTCCAGAAAGCATATGACTCAGTTGACAGAGAAACGCTATTTGATACAGTAGAGGAATATATAGGAGATCAGAAAACACTCAGCCATTTTGAACCTAACCAACACCTCTTCTAAAGTGAAATTTGAAGGAAACCGTTTGAAATCAGAGCGAGACTTAGACAAGGAAATGTTTTATCTCAACACTGCTCAATGTAGTCCTAGACAAAATTAAGTAAATCTTCTGAGAAAAAAATAACTCAGGTGCTACCATAGGAACTAAAAATTTCTTAAGATCAAATCTTTGGCCTCCGCAGAAGGCTCTTTCAGCGCAAAGTGAACAAGAAGTGATTGTTCATATCAATTAACTTAAAGAAATTTCTGAAAAAATAGGCTTGAAAATCTCTTTTTAAAATACTGAAATGATGACTAGCTGTAAAAAACATACAGAAACATTAGAAAAAAAGTATAAGAAAATCAAGATGGTAAACAAATTCAAATATCCAGGAGAGATCATAAACATTAATGGAGGAGACAAACCAGTAATCAAATCTAGGGAAAGCAAACTAGATGAACTAAATTTTGCAACAAAAATGTTTATAACAAGAAAAACCTGACCATCAACGCCAAGATCAAGCATTACAACTCCGCAGTCAAACCAGAAATCATGTCGATATAGAAACAACCAACATTTCCAATCTAGAAAAACTTAACTCCAAAAATTTACTAACAATAAAGAGAAATTTAGAAACAGAGAAGAGTTCATAAAACCGAATTAACAAAATAAAGGTTCTGGTGGGAGATAATAAAAATCTCACCGATAAGAAATGGACTGAAGAAAAGTAAGGCATTTCATTCTGAAAGAATGAAAAACCTTTGGAAAAGAAGTCAGAAATAAACGATATTTGCGAGGTCCTCATCTGACTTGCTCGCACAAAAAAAAAAAAAATATGGTGCGATCCGCGCATCACACACCTTCCCCTTACCATCTTATAATAATAATGTTTCGAATTTTTGTTTGAAACTTTTTTTGATAAAACTTATATTTCTAGAAAAAATAATGCTCACTTACAGCAGGTTTTTTCTTGAAATTTCCTAAATTTCAAAGGTTTGACGCTCCGTAGATCCGTTATTGTTAGTTTTAGCTTAAAAAGTAACTATACCTTTTTTGCAGATAATTTTAAGGGAAACAGCTATTGTTTGAAATTTTTTTCAATGAAATGCCTATTTTCTGAATAAAGGAAAACAAAACAAAAAAAAATGTTATTTTTAGAGTTTATTTTGGTTAATTGGTTAAAATAAAGCTACCGATTTCCATTTCCGGATTATGATATTCGTAATCTACGAAAAAAATGACCACTTCATATTTATGATATTTGGTCTCGATATAGAACTTTCTTTTCAAGCACCGAACCCTAGACACTCCATGAGGTATAATGTACTTTTTATTACTGTTAAAGTTCTTCCTCTTTCTTTCTATACCACTACGACTCATGAAAGGTTTTGGATTCAGTACTTAGTAAGGACCGTCTTGTTTCGAGGCCTACGGTTTTCCAACGTGGTGATTTGGTGATGATCACGCTCAACATCCAGGTTTTTCCCAATTAGAATACCCACCTTATGGAGGCTGGATGAGCCCCACGATGGTCTCTTGAACCCACATGGTCGATCTACGGAATATTACAGAATAAATAATTATATGCCACAGTCGGCCCTGAATCTGGGTACAGAAGATAGGAGCACAGTGCCTAACTCACTGAGCTACTCTACTCCTAACTATCAAAAGTACTAGTACAAAAATAGTAAAAGAAATCTTTTGGAGATCTACGCTTCAAATATAAGTCAATTTAAAATACGTTCATTATTTTTAAGTCTAAGCCCATCATTGTTTTATTTTTCTCTTTTAATATTTTTGCATGAATTAATTTCAATCAACTGTTGATCTACTATACATGTATTGTATTATAAGGTAGTGAATCTATGCCGAAACATTTATGGAGCTTTAACTATACTTTCCTAATGAAACTCCCGTTGACCAAACATTGATTTGATCAGTGTGTCATCCTCTCACTGACAATTGGGTCTCTTGGACGCCTCTCAGATATAATTCTATTAGTCAACAACCGGTCCACTTCCACTTAAGGTACGACATCGCACAACAGGAAATACGTAAACACGGAAACATTGGATAGCTGATCGAAACTAATGCTATTCCAGAGAGGTTAGTAATTTCATGTAAATCGGACTGAGTATAATTGACGGTTGGTAATGGTCAGTTTACGGTGGCCCGGTAGACTTTTCTAAGAACAAAAGAACGATTTGCTTAAATCGCAGCAATTTTTCTCTTCTCAGGATCATTCTGGTGTCGGATCGATGGTAGTTTCGAGTTCTGTGAAATGGATCGGAATGTTGGTCAGTCATTCGATGACGGATGGGAGAGTGTTTGCACGTCTTATACTGAAAAACGTTCTGAGATACATTACATAACAACTTAATTTAAAATTTATATATTTCAATAAATCTGCACTTATTTATATTTCAAAATTAATTTTGATTTCCATTCGACATTTGATATTTGCGATAAATGCCTCAAATGCCCATGTTCGCTTTTCTCACGTGTCGACGCCTCGTATGGTAAAGGGCGTTGAGGGATAACCAGTGTTGAAACGGAAAATTTACTAAAAGTGAAACATTTCATATAAGCCAATAATTTTTCAGCTGAGCCGAGATCTCCATATTTTTTGTATTCGTTGTTGTCGGTATATATTGGCTCTTACCAAAAACAGAAACTTGGAGTGGCGTCTATTTTAATGATTGGCTAAAAGCTAGTTCATCTACTAAATGTAATCATGTGTCAAGAAAAAATGTAAAATTTTCTTTAAGATCTTTCCTCTAATATATGTTGCTGGTAGATCACCTATTGTAAATGTTGGCTTGGTCTGATCTTTGGGGCTGGCTGCTCTTTGAGGTTATAGGAGTCTAACTATCAAAATTTCTGACGTTAGAAATACTGAATTGCGCCTCTTTCATTCTGGCTATGTGATATCTACTTAAATTCACATGTCAAATAAATCTAGTTACATACTATTCATTTCAACTGAGCCAACAATGTTTCGAAAGTTATTTTAATCCCACCTTCAATGCAATACCAACACAGATCGAAAATCTAACTTTTGAGAAAATGAAGTTTAAAGATTTTAGCTGTAAAAAAAATCGTTTTTGCTTGCTGTTCAATTAAACTATTATAGATTTTGGTTCATAACGATGCATCCTTTATTTATGTAAGCATTTAATTAAATAAAATGAACCATTTGGAATTTAAAGTTGTTATTCACTTAAAATTATATTAATTTTTTGAATTAGAAAATAAAACTTGAGCAAAAATGATTTTGTATTTAATAAAACTTTAAATAAAAAAATATAATTTCAAGCAAAAGAATCAAAATTTGCCAGAAAACTAAAATTGATTGATTAAAATTTGTCTTTGATTGTTTTCCCAATTAACGAAAGCTATTCACAAAATGTTTCTTGTTGCCGAAGGCCTTCGGGTTGTTCATTGGCTTGAATATATTCACTATTCTATTTTCTACTTCTATTCATGTACACCAATCTCACAACTCCTTACTACACTTTGACCAGGAGTCTGAACGTTGATAATGCAAATTGTGTTGTAATGGCAGTGTTGGGTTTGTAATCTGTTGTAGGCTACATTAGTGGGTCATAGAATTTCACTTACCGTCGTCTAGAAGGATCTTGAGAAAGGTATGAAATTAATAAAGTTTCAACTTGATTCACGACTTACTCCTCAAGCATTTGCTTAAGATTCTTAGGGATTAAAAAATTAAATTTTATTTAATTGTCTTTGGTACTGTTTTTACTTCCTTGTACGCAGTAAAGGAAGTCTTGTAATCGCGAAAATTTTCGGTTTTCAGATTTCAACTGAATATCCATTTTGACCATCCTTGAATCCATTTTGACTATTTTCGTCGTGACGTCTGTTCGTGCGTATCTCGCATAAACCAGAACCGTTGTATTTGGGATTGCTGTAAAATCTAGTTATGCACCTCTCTTTTTGGTCACTACATGATCACCGGAAGTTGTACTTTACTTGAAGATCATAATAGATTTTCATCAAAAATTATATTAAAACTTAATGTAAAACATTCTAAATTTGGTAAATTAAACTTTTATATCAATTTAAATAATAGACTCGATTTTGGTTGAAATTGATGAGCCGAAAGTGGTACTTTACTTGAAGGTCATAATAAACTTAACATAAAAAATTATATTCAAATTTAATACAGAGATCATATGATTCGGTGATAAAGGTTACAAACGCGATTTTTTTTTCCATTCAAATTTGACAATATTATCACATGTTATATTATCACAATAAAATACCTGTTTTCCTCCATATTTGTGAGCTCAACAAGTCTGCAGCAGAAGAATAAGATGTAAGTTAAGCTAGTTTTCATAGTTTATAGGCGTATAAGGAAGTCATGATGCGATTCCTAAAATTCACTGAATAAACAATATCTGACGTGGACATGTCTTTTATTTTGTGAAATGTGAATAAAAATCTATTTAATAATTCGAATGCTTTAGTTTTGTGGATTAGATTTCTGAACATCTCAATAATTAGTCTGTGGCTTACTATTACAATCTAGTTTTTTTTGTAAACAGACCTAGTCTGATGGGAACTCCTCACTTACTTAATTGAAAACTAACCGCAAGAACATGTTCCGTGGCTTAGATTTCAATTTGAGAAAAATTGAATTTAATTATTTTGTATTCCTATTTTAGAATGGATTACTCTTGAAAGGCCACACGTCTATGAAAGGAAGTCCTTTTTGATCATTTTTATGTTTAACAATCATGACAATAATGTCTTTAATTTTGCTCGCTGTCCACATGAGTCCATTGGCCTTTGCTAGATGCTTAAATGATTAAATAAAATTTCGTAAATTTTAATCAATTTTGCAATTGATTCCTTGCCTTTAGGTAATATTTGATCTTGAAGGATTAGTTTTATACGTTTCGCACAATAATTCTCGAATATGCACTTATACATGTCGTGGCCCTTTGGTAGAATTAATATCATGAAGTGGCCAACCATATCTTGAAATGGCATTTCATGATATGACCAAATAGTACTGGCAGTATCATTTCATCGTCAACGTTTGTCGATTTGTTCATCAAAGTTTGGCCATATCATTGATATAGGATGTCCATTAC
This sequence comes from Rhaphigaster nebulosa, assembly GCA_948150685.1. Lineage (NCBI taxonomy): Eukaryota > Metazoa > Arthropoda > Insecta > Hemiptera > Pentatomidae > Rhaphigaster > Rhaphigaster nebulosa. The sequence goes on from OX411310.1 coordinate 70,397,700, forward strand.
AAGATGCAATAATAATCCAAATAAGTATCCCAAAAAATCTGAGATCTTAGGAAATCAAAAATGTTTGGAAAATTCGTAAAATCCTTTTTTTTAATGACATTTTTGATAATTAATATCTTTTTAGCTTATGAGTTTGCCAAACACTACTAGAACTTCTAGTTTCAGAGTTTATACAGGCCTTTTTGGGACAACAGTAGGTGAAATACTTTCTGAACTCCATGATTTTTTGAAGTTGCCCTAGATTTTTGAAAGAATTGTATAGAAATCGCATATCTTTTTATCATAAAAACATTTAACTGCAATTTCTTCTTGAATTAACACATGATAATTCGCTTTTAAAGCAAGAGAATCGACCATAGGTAAAGTGAATACAACTGAGCACGTGCTCCTTCCTAAAAAAAAAAATGAGCAGGTACTCAAGGTAGATGTGAATAAAGAAAAGTTACAGAATGCAAATATTTGATTCGGAGTACCTGCTAACCTTTCAAAGTGAGAACGCTCCACTATGACCAGGTACTCGGTAAAATGCTTAGTCTACGAAAGAGTAGATCGGCATTTTACTAAGTACTTCCTCAAACAGTGGAGTGTTCTCCCGTTTTATTCCCTTAGGAAGGCGAGCAGATACACCGAATCAAATATTGGAGCACCTGCTCCATAAGCTTAGCAAGTATTTCATTGTGTAATTTATCTTTATTCACACATAACCGGAGTACCTTCTCAGTTTTTTGAGGAATGAGCATGTATTCAGTTTGTCATTTCACAAATTGTCGATTCTCTTGCTTTAAAAGACAGCGCCTTTAGCGATGGATTTTAAAATTATTTTACGATATCAATAATTATGTTTGGCCATATCATGAAGTCGCCATACGCCTATTTGTCCAAATGGACAAACGATTTCTATTCATTGATCTTACCAAGATTCACAATAATTTAGACAATAGACAGTGTAATAAATGGTGGCATTTAATGAAGTGGTCAATCGCTTCATATTGCGGATAATTCCATGATCGAGAAAGGACAAACATATTGGTTTCAAAACTTTCGTTTGACAAGTTTACTATCTCTTAAGGTACATCACAATGACACATGTTTATACAACTTGAGGCCGTTGTGAACGAAAGTGCCACAGAATCGATACTGCTACGGCGCCGGTTCGAATCCGATCTGGGCGGGTTGACATTTATTTCGTGGAAATCCCGCGTAATGAATCTCGACCTTCTCACTCTGGTTAAAATAGGTCGGTAACCTGTGGAATAACCCGTCCTGTTTACCTTAATAGGATAGGAAAGGACATTAAACCCCAATAATAAAACAAAAACAAAATAGACATATTTGTACACTATCACCACGAATCACTAAATATTCTTCGGGTTTACCTCAGGGTGTAATGTTTTCGACAAAATGAAATAGGTTGAGCTTAGAGGAAGCAATTACTGGAGTGGTAGCTGGTGATTTCTCGACTAATTTGTAGAACAATCATCCGTTGTGAATGTATCTGCTTAATGTGGGAATACCTTAACGAGGCAACTAAATACCAGCGGTGAATTCGTTTGCTACACGAAGGTCATTAAATCTCATATTACAGTAACATATTATATATGTATTAGAAATGCACGAACATGAAAGTTAACAGTATTTATGAAATATCTTTTTCATCATGAAATAAAGTTTCTTACTTTATAAAATACTATGTGCACAGTTAGTCCCACAACACAAGAGTAATATGCAACCTCTATATTTATATTGTTTATAAATTACTTTGCTGTCTCATTTATAGGTGATGATGCTGACTTTTGGAGCAACGACATATTGGTAAGCACTCCATAGAAAGTTTTAAGTTAGAAGGTCTCAATGCCATCTTCTTTTCAGACGCTTGGTAGATTATCAGATACTTAAAGCGAAGAAAGGATAGAAAATATCGGATTTGAGTGGGCGCACTGGTTAAAATGGCAGGATGGAATCAATTTAGCGCATGTATCTGCAGAATATGGGATATTATTGATAGTTTTATTTATGACATAATAAGTGGCGTGGATTGGTTGTGGATTTTATGAAGGATTTTAGATTGTGAGGATTGGATACAAAAGAGACTTAATGGTTTAGTGAAATCCCAAATTGCAACTCTGTATAATGTAATTTTAATTTGTTTTATTTTGGGGTTTGCTGAGAAATCTAGTCAAACTGATTGTGAGCCCCATCACTTAGGTATTTGTTCTTCTCCTTCCTCTGCTCTACGTTCCTCCTCTATGATTTGCCGCGTCTCTTCTCGATCCACTGCGGCAGCTCTCCACCGCCTGACACCAAGTCGTCTCAGGTCCGCCTCCACGTCATCTATCCACCGAAGTAGTGGTCTGCCTATCCTTGGTATTTTGGGCAAAGGACGAATCACTGAATCAATGAGAATCTCCACAAATGAACCTAGAGGCAGTGATGAATGAGTGGTAGCTCCTCAGCATTCTCGAGTAACAAGCGTTGTTGCCTAGATCCGACCTGTGAGCGTTCAATTCTGTTTCGTGGGAGACTCGACCTTCATACTATGGCTTGAATAGATTAGTAGCCTCGACGATAACCTGTCCTTTCTGCAAGTTAGTTAAACTCCAATAAACAAACAAGAAATGTGAACTGACAAAGAAGAGCATAAGGCATACGTTTTATGAAAGAAAACCTGCGAATTGGTATCAGCGTTATCCTCCGACTTTTATTCATTTTATTTATTATTATCATTAATTTTTAAGGGTGTTGTATAATGATTTAAAAACTGAAACAACGTTTATTGACGATGATACATCTTGAATTGCTGCTACTTTTCGATGAATCGTTAGGATTTTCTTTTCCTTTTTCGTTATTAGTTGCTTTACACTAACTCTGCTTACACTAACATGGTAACAATTTATGTAGAGATGTATTCCATCGTTCTCTGAAAAGCTCGACCAAGATTACCAAGAGAATATGTATACTGTGTCGAGATGTTAGATCCAACTGTTGGCTAGACAAGAAATATATCTATGTCTGTAAAGAAATTAAGCATAAACATAGAGGGTTTTATAAGGTGGGCTTCGGAAGGAGGAAGAGGATAAAGTAATTTGGCGGGTAACAAAGAGTTGTGCTCCTCGGATGGAACTAATCTGCTTTACATATTTCCATCAGGCCCTTTGTTCTCCCTCCTCGCCCTTAGTCCACACTCTCAGCAACGCTAATTAAACGAGTCTTTCACAAAGGCATACCACCCAGGATAAATATTTCGTTTGAGGCAACGATGTTAACTTCGTTTAAATCTGAAGTATCACAGGGCGCAAGGACAACTCTTAAAATAATGCCTGGTAATGAACTGAGCTTCATGTTGGTGAAAAGGGATCTTTGGGGGGCTTGAAACTAGACTTAAAAGGTTAATGAATTTTTTCTTCGATTTATTTTCAGGATCTCCAAACATACTTGCATTACACAAACTACACCTAGTTGAAGTAACTATTTCCTGGCCAGCGCCGTAGCTTCTTATATCCTTTATATATCTCGATGTCTGAACTAAAATTCCTTCTTATAAGTTCGAAATTTACTCCCGTAATACATACTTCCGCCCTTCTCACCTCTATACCACTTTCAATAAAACTACTGCACTTGATGAATCCTTCATTTACTTCATCCTTCTAGTTCCTAGTATCCTCTCTTGTTTTCTCCCACTTTGACCTTAACTACTTGGTGTACGAAGGGCTATCTGCTGGGCTACAGATGAGATTGGAGAAACTTTTGAATTGCATCATAGATTCGTCTTGAGGTTTCCCAGGCGCTATAAAAATATAAAAATAAAATATATAAATAAAATATAAAAAAATATATAAAATAAAATAAAATAATTATATAAATCTTAAACGCAGGCACATTTATATACACTATTTACAATCGTTCTGGTATTCCCCGCCCCATGCTTGTTCCCCCAATTATGGATGGAAAAGCATGACTCCAGTATATTCCAGCGCTTCTCATTCAGTCGGGTCACTGGCATTGAAAGCCAGTGGAGACAGAGCTGAAGCGCTATGGCCGCAGCCATACACAGATTGCGACGAGAATCTGGCCATTGCCAGAACTCCAATATATTTACATATTTACAACAGATATCGGGGCCACTGCCGTTTCAACTTTCGAGGAGGATTGTAGGGATGGGTGGAGCTGGATAGGGATTGTGCTAAGGGATTAGGATGGTGAGCTGGGCTTTGGCGAAATTTGGAGAATTTGGATGGAATAAGGTCTAAAACAAATGGGATATTAAGGTCAGGGTGCAGGGAATTGTTTATTACATAGTATGGAGCATTGACTATTGTTCGAAGGACTTTGGACTGAAAGAATTGGATGCGTTTGATGTATACTGTTTGGAGGACTTTATAATGAAAGAATGGGATACGTTTGATGTCAAAAATTTAGCTGTCCCCCCACAGTTCTAGCCCGTAGGCTCAAATAGGTTTCAGAATAGTCTTATAGATTAATTGTTTGTTGTCAATTGAAAGATGAAATATTCTGCTCGGTCGGAAATCCGATGGTAAATTCGGAAATAGCGCCCTTGAAAACCTAGTGAATGATACCCGAAGAATTTTGAAAACTACTAATTAAGCAGTAATGTTCCTGGCCGAACAAAATTTTGGTAGCAAATTTGACATTAGCAATTTCAAAACCTAATGATCGATCATCAAATCGATGAAATCAATCTCCCTCTCCCCATTCCGAATAAATAAATATTTAAAAATATATAAAAAATGTTATTTAAAAAAATTAAACTACTTGAAATTAGCACTTAATATCAGTTCTCTTATAAAAGAAAAAAATGTCGAAAGAATATGCCAAAATCCTTAGTATTAGTATTTTTCAATAATTAAATAAAATTAATTCGTATCCGGCTGGGTTGCAATTGAAATGAAAAAAGTTACAATATAAATTGAAGAGGTTACAATTGAATTCGAAAAGGTGACAATTGATTTGGAAAGGGTTACAATTGAAATCGAAAAGGTTACAATTGAAATGGTAAAGGTGAGAATTGATTTGGAAAAGGTTACAATTGACTTGGAAATGCTATACATTATTGTTTAAAAAAGAAGATGGAACTGGACCAATATAAAACGATTTCACTTTTCAATTTTGCGAAATACCTATTCCTTACTTCCGATTCCGGCAGGTGAGCCAAGAAATACCATAACAAATAACTAATTATTCGAAACTCAATTCAAACCGAAGTGAATATAGGAGAACAAGTCTGGACCTCGGAGGTAAACTCCACAATGTTGACATGGTCCTGCTTTACAAAAGTTACATTAAAGCACTCAGCTTATTCGTTGGATTGTTCACATTGGCGACATCTTTTGTATAAAATTTGGCCAAACTGCCTTGCTGGCCGAAATATTTTTTATTACTATGTATAAAATGATTTTAACTATATTCACATTGCCGGATTCGGATAAAAAGTTATTGTAAACAATTACCAAAATAACTAATAAAATAATAAAACTCTGAAATAAATATTCTGTTTATGTCCATTAACTTATTCTTCGAAAGATAATAGTAATAATAATTTTAACAACTATTAATTGATATTAAACATATCTTTCTTAATTACAAATGGAAATCACTAGTTCCCAATGATCAGTAATGACGTGGACTGTAACGCAGCTGGCATGAACTAACTGGGATGATTCCGTACTCAAACAACTGCAGTAATTTATCCCAGTAGCGCTGGTGCTGTGGCCATAAACGGATTCACACGAGCACAAAGGAAACTAACCGCGGGCCGACAGACGGACTGACTGAGGACTGAGCGTGGACTGATTGAACCCAGAGGACAATCCAAGCGCTGATTGGACGGGGCCAGGTAGTAATAATGACATTAGCGGCGGCGTCTTCAAAGGATTAGATCTCCACCTCCCTCAGCTTGTTGTTCTCATTAAGTCCTCTTCCAAACCTTCTACTCTCTTAAATTATATCGTTCATTCAATCATAATTTGATAAAATTGTCATGTTTTGTTTACATATAATGAATACTTCCACTTTTTAAAATTCTTATGTCACTTTAAGTGTTAGATAGTCATTCTTATAGTTGACTTCAGTAGTATTTTGAGATAACACCTTTAACCAATAGAAGAATAGATTTGCAGAGTCTTGTTCTACATTGAACGAGAAGAACGCCACCCATATTTGGAAGACGGGGCTACCACGGAAGTATATGGTACTGTTATTGGTGATGGACGTGTTAATCGAACAGTAAGCCTAACAGGCAGAAAAAAATCAGCTACCATCAGTTATTTTTTCTTTTTTGCAATCAAATGATAAAAATTTGCTGATTATAATTAATAGTTATAAATTATGTAATAAACTCAATTAGGAATATATCAAAGAAAGAAAGAAAAAAATCAAAGAAAAGTACTAGTACATATTTAAAAAAAAAACTTTTCATTTTTTTTAAAGCTATCTGTTAAATCTCTACTAAAATTAATATTTCAACATAAAGTCATAAAACCTCTGCCAATGAAAGATAGATGAACAACTTAGCCAAGATTTAAGCCCTATTCAGTCATGAAAATATGACTCATGGAAACTCAATGGCTCTGTTACAAAATATGCAATGGCCACTTTTCCCTCCCTGGCCGCATGTTCCTTCATTTTCCTAGGTATGAGCTAGTAAAATACCCAAAAAAGAGGCCCCTCATCTAGTTCCTCTCCTTAACTCCTCTGCTTATTCGCCATTTAACAAATTCACCAATCATTGAGAGCTAAAAATGTAATTTTGTTTATAATATAGTGTAATAATGACTGTTACATTGTGATATGAGACTACTTCTTATTAACTATTGGAATTTGCATTATCTTTAACATGCAGACATACTAGCTTAGACTGTCTATTTCACTTCTTGATACTTATAAAAATACAGGATCATATATGTATAGACTAAATGGCAGGAATAAAGGAGGAAGCTTGTGAAAGATAAGATATTGGAGGCTGGACAGTAATAAACGATACAGAAATAATCTAATTACTCGGGCACCTGCCAAATACACAAGATGTGGCAGTAAGTACCATATGACCTGAAACGGTAAGTTGAACGTGATAGATACATAGGCATACCTTTCCTCACTATTTGCTTCCGATAAATCTGAAAAGTAACCAAAAAAATCCTAAAATATTATTTCCCATTCCCTCCTACGTGATGATGGTTCCTGGGCAGCTTCTGCAGAGAACAGAGCAGAAGAATTTGCCAAACGTCTTTCCACACATTTTTTTCCCTTACCGAGCTCAGCCCCACCCATACAGCTATAGTTGATGAATTCCTCTCTTCGCCGATTTCTCTCTTCTTGCCTCCGAAAGCTGTCAATCCCTCTGAGGTCCAATTCCTTATTCCTCGACAATTTTAAAAAAAAGTTATTAAATTCCTTACCTGTATAATATCTTCTACAGTGGAAACATTCCAAAATTATCCTTTTCCGTAAACCTGGCAATACTACCCCGTCCTATAGACCAATAAGTCTTATCACGATTCTTTTAAAAAATCTAGAAAAATCCTTCTCAAAAGCATTTTACGCCATTCTCGAATTTTAAAAAATCGTTTCACACCAGTTTGGATTCCGCTCAAGACATTTTATCATTCCACAAGGTCTTCGTGTTGTTGATCATATTTTTTTTTGCTCTTGAAAGCAACTAATATTGCATTGGTGCATTTATAGACGCAGCTCAAGCTTTCGACCGGCAATGCCACGACGGCTTGCTTTTCAAGCTCAAAGCCCATTTACCCCAATCCTTATACCTAATCAGTCGATCCTACCGCTCCTTTCGAGTTTGCTGTGCCACGAATTACTCCAACTGCTACCCTGTACAGGCTGATGCTCCGCAAGGCAGCGTCTTGAGACCTGTTCTCTACAATTCCTCCACCGGAGACAAAAATACCTTTCTTGGCACATTTGCTGATGGAATCGATATCCTATTCAGATCCATTAGCCTACAAAGAGACCACTCCTTGATGAATCAGTGGTAGTCCCTGATGAATTGGCGCATCAATGCCAATGAATCAAAGTGCAAACATATCACTTTCACCCTTCGATGTAGATCCTGCCTATCAGTTCATTTTAACTCCGTAGCTCTTCCATCTTCTGACACATCCGGCTTCCTTCTTGACAAAAGACTAACATGGAATACACATATTGGACGTATAAGATTAGAACTTAATCGCCGATTTGGGCTATAAACAGATTACTGAATAGAAAATTTCATCTTTCAATTGACAATAAACTATTAATTTACAAGACTATTCTGAAACCTATTTGAGCCTACGGGCTAGAACTGTGGGGTGACAGCTAAATTTTTGACATCAAACGTATCCCATCCTTTCATTATAATGTCCTCCAAACAGTAGTCAATGCCCCATATTATGTTTTAAACAAGACCTTACATCATGACCTTAATATCCCATATGATTTTGACCTTATTCTAAACAAGTTCTCTTTATTTCATCATGGCTCCTTAGCACAATCCCTATCTAGCACCAACCATCCTTATAACCTTCCTCGAAGGCTGAAACGGCAGTAGCCCCGAGACCTTTTGTAAATACGCTTTTGGAATCCTGGCAATGGCCAGTCATGTCCTGATCGTCTGTGGCTAGAGTTCCCTCACTCATTCTCCACTAGCTTTCAATATCAGTGACCCGGCTGAGTGAGAAGCCCTGGGATCTCCTGGAGCCCTGCTTTGCCATCTACATAGAGGGAAAGCTTGGTTCGGATTCCCTTGACAGATTGTGTTCATACCATGCGTGAATGTGTTCATGATGATTAATTTTATTTTTACTCAACATAAATTTTCTTTATCTTGGTTGTAATGTTGCTATTATTTAATTGTCTATCTCTTTATTTCCATTGTGTTGTACATATTTGTTATTAAACTATTGTAATTTCTGTTTATGTCATTTTGTTTAATTTTTTTCTTACTTGTTTATTTATTTTATTTTTCACTTTGTATATATGGTATGAATGGTTTTTCACAGCCTCAATATCTGTTGTCCTTGAGTGTGACAGATTATATTATTTCTCAATAAAACATTTATCTCTCTCCTTTAAAAAAGATACATATGGTAGACAGATTTTATTGGTTTGTTATTTATTTTTAGTCCTAATTTAGGGACTGGACAGGGTTTATAACTATTCTTTATTAAAGATAAATATATCAACTTATATATTTATTTATATAATAGCTATTTACTATTAATGGTGTAATACATAAAGCCACAAATGGTATCCCGTTATTGCTGAATATCGTAAGCATTCGTTAATTTACCTTCCATAAATCCCAGCTAGCGTCAGTACCTGATTAACCACTCATCAGGATTATTTTATAATCAACCTTTAGTATTTATTTTTCATGAAAATAAGTTATGAAATGCTACTTCATAGCAAGTAGGAATCAAACCGAGAGTGGAAAAAACGATGTCATTTTAACATAATGCACGCTTCAAGTCATGGAAATATTTTTATAGATTTTTCTTTTGATAATTGCAGTGTACTAAAATACACCTGACTAGTACCAATGGAGCGAAACTCCATGCAACATGCAATTAACATAAAATATGTTTTAATTGGGACAGTTAATGGTTGAGAGACGCAGTTAGCTCCGATAAACTGATATCAATTTATTATGAGATTGTTGTGAGGCGATAAAAGGTTTGTAGCGGAAGTGCGCTTTGTTAATTACCCGATAGCCAGCACCTGGCTCCAGTCCTCAGCGCTCTCTCACCGTAGAGTTGGATAACTGTTGAGAAATCGGAACAATATCTTAAATAATTAATTAACAGTTTGATAATTAATCTACACTTTAATTACTTAGGTGCGTTAGCTAAAGGTAGTTATGCATTATCTCATCTTCACGTTAACTTTAATTATCATTTATTTATTTTATTTTTAAAAATAGATATCAGAAGAATTTAAAAGTCAATATTAGAATTTTAAATTTCAATATTTTTCCTGTTTTTGTTTATTATTTTCAATAATGAACCTTTGTAATCGACCAAGAAAAAAAAATCATATTCATATTAGACTATGAACTAATCAAAAACTAATCATTTATATTAGACAATTGGACTACACGAATGTATATACTTGAAGATGATTGAAATGTTATCTGATTGTTTTGAAGACCAAAACCTGTTGAGATGTTTTCAATTTTTTTTTTAACCAACTAGCTAACATTTTGATATACCTTTATTATGAAAACTAACTAAACAAACTTTCATCAGATTCATATAAAAAAAAATTATAATAAAATAATTGTGGATAAAAAAAAAACCCAGATGCTTATGACAAAACGTTTAAATAATAGAAATAAACATGTCATATTTAGTATTGATATAATGGCTTCTCCATGTCAGATTTGAGAATTAAATTAAGTTGGAGTTGGGAAAATGAGGCTATGAAATGATTTAAGGAAAATAATATTTTTTTTTTTTTTAAAGTTACATTATTTGCGTATTTTCAAGTCAAAATGCGCTATAATTATGTATAATTATATATTATGTATAATTATACAGTTCATATCCATAATAAAATTGGTAAATTCGGTAAATATAGTATTCTATATTTAAACTATCGTTTACGACAGATCTTCTTTCAAGGTCTCACTTAAATTACTTATTCAGTTATTGTATAATATGAAACATTGTCGTCGTTCGAATTTTCAGCTCGAAGAACTACTTGTTCTATTAGGCTAATTAGTAGGTTTAGAATCCTAAAAAACGCAATAAGTCTCGAGAAAATATCTTTTGGAGTGTAGATGATGTCTGTCATAATCGATTGTATTCGATGACTTGAGTAAATTAAAATAGATCTTAAGGTTAAGGTATATGTGAGCACTTTCTTCCTTATTTATTTGTTATGCTATAGACATTAGCACCAACGTATCGATGTACATATTTACCTCATCATCAGGATTCAATCTTACTATTCATTAATCACTGCTATATTCATTAACACTTTATATTAAGTATCTATTGTAGTTTGTCAATTCTGTGGTGCTTGGACAAAGGTATTTTTTTTATACAAGTCTTTTTTTTTACACTCTGTTAAAGACATATTTTGTTTATTCATATAATAAACAAACAAAATATGACAAATATAGAATTTAAAATAGAGAAAAAATAAAGAAAAAATCGGTACCCTTTTACCTAAACACCACAGAATTGTTAGCAGTCATAGGCTCATCAATACATAGGTTGTGTGATACTGAAATGCAATAGCATGCAACAAGCTTTGCATTGAAGTATTTAAAATTTTGACTATAAATAATTGACAAAGTATTATCAATATGGATAATATGATGATTAGTAGGAAAATACTTACAAAAAGTCTTAATGTATAGCCGTGAACAAAGAACAGTAAGATTGAGTCCTGATGAGGCAAACACCTCGAAACGCTAATGTATGTTACATGATAAATTAATAAGGAAGAAAGTGTTCACAGATACCTTGAGCATATTATAAATTAATCTTCCAATAGAAATTAAATTATTATATAAGAGTGTTTTTGAATTTTATTTTATTTCAGGTACATAATATTTACCTGAAATAAATATAAATTCAAAAACACTCTTATATAATTATTTAATTTCTATTGGAAGGTTAATTTATAATATGCTTAAGGTATATGTGAACACTTTCTTCCTTATTTGTTTATCATGTAATATACATACATGTAGTTGAACTTTTATCATTAAATAAATATTTTTTTTTTTGTGTGTGATCACCAAGATTATTATACATATATATTAAAAAAGACAATGTTCTCATGTAGGAGACATTTTGAAAATTCAGTTGTTTTTTTAATGAATAGCTATATTAGTTACAAGCGGAATATGTATAAAAATATAGAAGATTTCGATGTCGTTTCTTGAAAAAGACAAAAGCTCCTTTTAGCAAACTTTACAGGAAACACAAGAAACATTTTTTCCCTAACAAGATATATATTTTTAATTTAATTATTTATTGTGTACAATAAGAGTTTATTAAGAAGGTAAAACATTTATAATTAAAATATATTTTTATGGCTTCTAGCACAGACCTAGCCTTGGTTAGAGACCTAGCACAGACCTAGTGATGAGTGATAGTCGTCAGTATTTTGTGCTTACGTCATCAATAGTAGATTTTTAGACCATTTCCAATTTTTTTTTCTCGATATATAGTGAGCGGGAATCGGTAGAGGTAGTGTTTACGTCCCCAAATAAATCGAAACTGAAATTTCGAATTTTTGGCGTTCAAGCCTATTTTTAACCACATCGATTTAAGATGAGAGCGTCGCCTTCCAAGTATTGACGACAATAATGCTATAAACGCTGCCTCGATAGGTGTTGCGGAGTCGGGGATTCCATTTCATTTTAGGAAAGAGCACTGATGAACGACAGATATCGAGAACTATTCCTTAGCATGCCTGCCGTGACCCAGAGCAGACTGCCGCAACCTGTCATTAGGCGATTCCAGAAAACGGCGCAGCCTTCTGTATCGTTCCTCCAGTTCCCTCATGGATAATTAGTGAGTTCTGTTTCTAGCTAAAGGACCATTTCCGGCTCATTAATATGCAAACCGTTCCCGATCCCTATCGCCGTGGACCAACAGCTGTTCTGCCCTTTCTTCGCTCATGCCTGCTCTTTGTCCTCGTTTGTCTTATCCTTCCTAATAGGCATCTCTGTCCATGTGATTATAATAAGATGTAAATTGTCCGTTTCTATAGCAGAGGTCATTAAGTTTCGTAATAGCGGGTTTTATTGCTCTAATAAAACTGATGTATTCATCGAACACTGGTTCATTTCGTAAGGCGAATTAGAATATAAATTTCCCATGCCGACTAAAAACCCATTAGAGAACATAATAACAATTCACTAAGCTATTAGTCCTAATCATATTGTTTAAAATGCTCCAAATGATAATTAACTTAAATGAAACCATTATTGTAATTATTAATTAATTTTAATTACACAACTACTTGAAGAAGTATCTTCATTAGTCGATTTTGTTTTCATAATCTTACTTACATTAGTTCAGGAGTTTTGGATTTTCCATTGTCCAAAAGAATTAATATCTTTACTTTTCGTGGATATCGCCAAATTCTGTTTCTATGGAATTTTCTCCCTTTTCTATAAAACTTTAGGAGATGCAAATGTTAATTCAGAGGAACGCAAAGAGATTTCAGAAAGAAATTCCTTTGGCGGATTCTGAGAGAGTCCATATTGGAGTTAATGAGAACCAACTTCAGTAGGCAGACTAGGTATTTACCTAGTTTCGGGAGCTGCAAAATGTTAGAAAACAGCTCAATTAAGCACACATGGATATCAAAATTAACTCCACTTTGTTTTTAACTATAAAGAAATAATTCTTTTCGACCAATCTTAAGCGCTTATCATTTTTACAGACTTGTCTGTTTGTGTACTTAAATCAACTATATATTTTTTATTAGTCTCATCCAGAGTTTTTAAAATACTGCGTTTTTTTAATTAAGTTGAACAACTGAATACTTTGTCTATTTTATTTAATTATGAGAAGAAATAATCAATTTAGAATATGGATATTTCAAAACTATAAAAGTATAATTGAATATATAATAGAATAAATAAAAGTTAAATAATTGCAATAAAGATAATAATTAATAAAATAATTGCAATAAATGAAAATAGTGGAATGATAACTTAGGGTCCAAGGTTTGTTGCAACTTCCTCTTAAGACCTATCCACACGCTATTGAAACAGTTACACTCGGTTCAGAAAATAAATAACCATTTAGGTGAAATTCCGACTTATATAACGTTTGTCTTTATATATTGTTTGTATATTTTTTTCTCTTACAAAGTAATCCTATTTATCTTAAAATAAATGATCTTATAATTAAAGAAAAATCAATTCTTTATTTGTTCAATATAAATAATTACATAATTCATTATATAAATATTTATAAACAATATTACATGTTATAAGTTAGAAATATATTATATGGAATTTATCATAAAGAAAAGTTCATGACTTAGTTTATCGCCTTGAAAGCTTCTCGCAGGCTATAACGAAGATGCACTTCCCCTCCTCATTCCTTGATAAATTCTTCAAAGTCTAAATTACTGACAAATTTTATGAAATCTTGTCGAAATTTATTGTACATGTTGAATTCTGTCATTTTTCTATCAGTTTTCTCTTTCCCAAAGTATAAACAAATTAATTTTGGTTGGCCTATCATACAATGGGCAGTCATAATTATATGATTAAAAGTTGTTTTTGCCCTTCTAGAGAACAAATACTGTCACTAATACATATAAGTATATTAGAGCAAACCCCCGCACGCCAAAAAAAAATTATTATTGGAGAAATCCAAGATAATGCATCGAGTCTCTCAAATAACAATAAATAAACAGTTTTGCTAATTAACGGATCACCAGGTTTATAAAATATGAGATATCCGGATATATGTGTTGACCTATTTTAGAGTGATGTAATATTTCTATTATATTTTCTATCTAATATTATATTTCTATTTAAAGTTAAAGTGAGATGTGCTGTATATCTGGTTTGATGCCTGAATTGGCGAAATGTTACCTTGCTATTTACTGCCATTTAAGAGACTATGGCCTTTGTTTTGTATTCCATGTCTTTGATGATTTGCAGCATTGCGCGTAAACATAGAAATCTGTTAGACAATGGTTCTAACTGCAAGTCGAATAGACATTTCGTCTCAACGGCTGCATTGACAGATAATAATTAACCATAAGACCAGTTAATTATCAATGTAACAGAACTAACCGTGGCACGGGACATGTTGGGACAGATTGCCGGTTTAAATGTGGAGAGCATACAATGGTGCCAGCCGGCAGATAAACAGACAGCGGAACATATTCAGAGGCTCCTGCATATGGATGCCCTCTGCTACAATGGACCTTCCCGATAATTACCAACTGCCTAGTTGAATATGCATAATCACCTAAATCGATATTTATTCAATTACGGCCGCTTACTGTTCTCGCTCTCTCTCTCTCCTTTCGATACCTTATCAATAGAAGAGGATAATTGATAGTATTTCTATTCCTAGGATTCTTTGAACATCTCATAATTTTTTTTTAAAGATAAAAATTATTAAAAAAATTGAAATATTTTTCCTTTTATATAATTATTACCAAAAACGAATGGACAGAAATGCTATTCTCAGGAATCTGCATATTGTAATCGTACTTCCCGCTACCTCTGTGTATATGCATGTATGAATACGGAGCGCTTACACGGTACAAGGCTTGTTGGTCGTCCTAGGCTTCGTTGGAAGGACGGCGTGTCTTGCGATGCACGAGAACTACTAATGGTCCGGAACTGGAAGGCAGCAACTGAAGGTCGGGACAACGGGCGAAGGATAATAAAGGAGGCTCTGACTTGGTAAGGGGTTGTCGCTCCGTTGTAAGAAGTATATACACATATAAATGTATATTGGCTCTGAATGTGAAGATTTGGACTCCTAGAGCAGAGGTTTCCTAGACTTTATGTCACTACGTACCACTTCCACTTTTCAGATAACTGGGCATGCCTAATCTTATGATATTAATATTAGAGATTCGTCTTCATAAAAAAATATAAATTGATTTACTAAAGTTTATTTTCGAAACAAAACTATATATATTTTAATTTTTTTTTTCTGTTGGTACTATAGACCACAGAGATCTTTGGCCGCTGCTTGCGGGAGCACAGACAGTCTGGAGAAGGTCTCCCAACCTCACGTTGCTGCGAACCATGGTTTCCATGGTGCAGCGGCAGGCTGCCCACTGCTCCATAGCCTGTCCCTTTGGGGCAAATTCGGCAGTGTTCTTCCCAACGACTCACTCGGGTTTAAGGACAGTGACAAATCGGTGTAGATCCACGGATTATGGCTATTCGGGGTCAGCAGGCCCATGACGACCTTAATTTCTTTCTCCGAAGCAGACCGTCCATGGACAAAACCTCCGGACGGCTATTTTACGTCCTGGAGAACCACACCTCGATTCACAATTCACAGGTACACGAGGTAGAGTCATCACTCCTACGTCGGGTCTGTGTGAGTAGCTTCCAGTAGACTGACGGCCTCACATATCCGGGGGGAGAGAGGGGTGATTAGTTGATTGAGAAATTAAATTAATGCAGGCACCGGGATTCGAACTCACAACCTTTAGGTTTGTAAGTAAGTACTTTTGCAAGCGCGTTAACCCGCTCGGCCACCCCGAAAAATCCAAAATCTAAATTATATCAATCTCACATAATAATAGTAACAGTATTATTTAATTATAACATTATTTTTTTTAATGTTATAAATATTAAAAAATAAGTTAAAAATAAAAACACACGAAGCAGAGACAAAAATTATATTATATTAGTATAAAAAAATTCTGAGTTCAGCATTTTTAATGTTTCATCCCTTTTCCTTCAGTATATATTGTTCTATTTACGAATAATCTACTGTCACTATTTGGCCAGGCTATACCAGGCTGCTAATATATATATCTAATCTGCATTGATGTGATTTTGAGGTTTTCAGCCCTAATGAGGCCTGAATTGACGTTGACCGAATAGTTATTAACTACACTTGAGAAACTGAAGGCTTTATTTTGAATTTTCAAATAATTACCCAGTGATTTATTTAGTAGACTGTGGATTTTGAGCTTCAGTTTTTAGATGCAGAAAGAATCGGAAATATAGTGGATTTGTATAGGGGAATACTTAGTTATTCTTATTTCTCTTTGGCTAAGGCCATATTATCGACAGAGAAAAATCTAGTTTGGTTCAAGCTTGTTGCTTGATTGAGTTTTTCACATTCTATATATATATATATTCCCGAGATAAAAACTCGTAGTAAGTGTTAAGGCTCCTGATAGTTTGTCCACGTCACAGCAGGTGTAAACGTTCCCTTATTCTTACTACATCCTCTTTTAGAAAAATTCTAAGGAATTATGGAAATCGAATCCTAATTGATTTCATTCATGCATCAGCAATCAAGATTTTTTTAACTTTTGTCAGAATAGTATAGATTACTATATAGCCGATGCAATTGTAAAAAAAAAAAATAATCCAAACAAAAGAAAATCATGTTTAAAAATTTTATAGATGCTTTTATACTCCGAAAGTATATAAGTCGGCCAATAACATGTCTACTTTGTCAAATTGGGAATATTTATTATTCAATGTCGCTTGCTATTCAAGGGATATCGGCTCTTTCAAAAAGAAGTGAAGTCGTTTACATCAGAGGCCACCTCATCATTCAATGCCATGCTGATTGCATGAAATCGGTAAGAGTTGAGGAAGAAAACGGTTGGACAATCGTGTTGGCTTCGCAGTTAACTTTTTATACGATATAATGGGCACTGGATACTGTTCGGAGCAAGGTCTCAGAGGAATTATAGGTTCTTTTTCATCCATTGAAGCTATTAATTGAGTCATTGTGATACGGATAGTTACGGAGAACCTTGTGGTTGTGCGACACGAGCAGATCTCAACTGCTTCATAGGGTCCAATGTTAACAAGTGAACATATTGTGGAACTGGAGTACTATTACAGCTTTAGTATTTAAATGCAACATTAAGAATGAGTCCTAAAGCCTTGGAAAGACATTCACCTAGAACATTTAAAATTTTGAAGACTCTATCTCGAATAACATAATAAAGAAATAATTATTCAATATTCAATCAATTTACCAGGTAAAATGAATGGCAAGGGGTAGCTATTTCAAAAGTTATCTAGTAAAGACTGAGAAAATAATGTTTTGTATTATGAAAGCACATATGTACAGAAGTGCTAAACAGAGGTACTTGAATCAGGGGCGGATCCAGAGGTAGTTCGGGGGACTCTCAGGACAGGGAGGTAAGATCAATTTTGTCGCCCCTTTTTCCATCTCCTCTCCACCAAGAACAGTTTTAGAACAGTAATGCAGGTAGTATATTTCGAAATAAATAACTTTATCTCCTAACATTAAAATTGACTGAATTAAGGGCAATACTATCAAAAAGCAGAAACAAATATTTTTTACTTAATTTGAAAATAAAATTTCGCTCGAAATTTGCTCTCTCTAAATCTGCCGCCCGGGGTGCTCACTAAAAGTGCTTCCTTTGCCATCCTCCCCTTAATTCTGACCCTTAATCAGGATGACTACAGACTTTGGGATAATCGTAGAACAGGACGGGATTATGCCTTACATTGTTTTGATATTTTTTTTAATGTTTGTATATATTTTTCCTTTGAAGCGCCAATCACTTTTAGTTTGCAATGCATATTTATGAGGAAATATGGGGAGTTTGACAATATGTAAAATTATGTGATTTTATTGCCTTATCCAGTGTCAAAAAGGGTCGACAGGATATCTCAAAAATTAATAACCCAATGACAAATGGTACAGTTTGTCTGTATATAAATTTAAAGCTATTTTGACCTTGATTAGGATTCCGTTCAAATGAGTCCAGTGACTTACCCATTGGACTAAATAAATAAGCTTTGCGTTTTCAACAAGTTTAAAAAGTAATAAAACGAAAGAAGTTTAATACACTTCTTTCATTTTAATTAATAAAAACTGTAATTACAATTGCAGTTATACAATTACATTTTAAAATTTCGACGATCGATTTCTCACTAGGTGAGCTAAGGTTAATTTTCCTTCTACATAATGAATGATAATTTATCACAGTAACTCACGAATAATGGTTGTAGTAGTTATATTTTTAATTAGAAAATTTTTTTGTCTCACAGTGACTATTTTGGGAGGAGAAATTGCCCTATTTTCCCCATGTGGATCCACCACTGACTGGAATTGAGGTTTTCTTGAAACAACTTTACTGTGAGGCAACGAATTAATTCGCTATAACGATTAATTTCGAATTGTATTTCCAGGTTTATTATTGCTTCATGTTAGATTCACCGAAATCATTCCAGGCTTGATTCAGTTCCCTCAAGTCACGGAATGAGATCTCTCATCCAGCACCTTGTTAATCTTCTCTTCCTATAGCTGGTATATCAATCCTTAGGATTCTATTATTTAATTATTCAGAAAAGCTCATTGAAAACATCACCAGCCCAAATGGGTGATATCTTGGCTGAACCTGATCCTCCAGCACTGGAATATCTTCGGTAGGTCCTCTGATCTCACCGATGAGACCGCGTGGGAGTCGGCACGCGATCAGAGCGCTAATTTACACAACCAGTCTGGGTATTGTAATGAATCACTCAGATCTTCAGCAATTCATCGGCTAATTCGCCGGAGGATCACGCTACTCCCGATATCTTAGGCTCTTTTAAGGTGCCTAAAGTGTCTGAAGTAAGGCATTATGGAGCAGAGGGTCATCAGTGTTTAATCTACTAAGCCCCATTGTCGTGGAAGAATGACTTAATTTCTTCAAGCCTCTGAATGTAAAAATCAGTAGGAATCATTCATTCGGTGATTACGAAATTTCAAGTAGCGTTTCCTTATGAAGGTTCAATATATATCTATTTACATAATTTATACATAATAGGTTTTGCTACTACCTGAAACCCAACAGCAAGGACCTACTCTATTATGGACATAGCTAAAAATAAAACACACACACAATATCACTCAAATGAATTATATAATAGTAATAATGTCCTTTTTTTTTTGTTTCCAGACGTTAACCATTTTAAAGGAAAATGAGATTAGTAGCTGATAAAGTTAGTTTAAGTTAATATTATTAACGAAAAAAAAGGACATATATGTATATATACATTTTTATCATTTATGAATAATCAGTACATTGATGTTTTTTTTATATCTATTGATTAATTATGTATGCAGGCGTGCCCATTAATTTTGTTGAAAATAATCATAAATTGTTTGTACTTCCATATCTGATGTTCTTTAAATATATTATATAACAACATGGTTATTTTATAAAAAAAAAATTGTATCATATTGAATTGATTTTATCAAACAAAATGTTCTCTTCAACATTAAAAAAAAAAAAGAGATGAAACTTATTTGATGAGTTACTTAGTTTAATAACAGACAACTTCGATCAATAACTCATTCAATACATTATTTAAATAATTTACCAACATTTAATCTCCCCTTTTAAAAATATCTCTCCAATCATAATTAAACAGATAATATCATTTAAAATGATTTTTGAGTTTACAAAAACAAATAAAATAGTTTCAGAAGGTTAGTTAAAACTTTTTTTAAATATAAATAATGTAAGTTCCAATGTCCAATAGGATCCACAATTTTCAATAAAATCACCAAGAAATAATGCTAATTTTGAAAGATAAATCAACTATTTTTTTTTTTATTTCTAAAATGTCGGAATATATTTTATTCATAATTCGTTCTTTTACTATCTTTTATGGTTAATTACAGAGGTAAGCTGGCGGTCACGCAAGGTGTTGGACCACTTAGTAAACATATACACGACCGTTGATCGATCAAGTGCAATTTATACCAATTAGGATATATTTCGAACAGGAACGACCTCGTAATAAAGTAATAAATAACGAAGCAATTAAGTTACCTGGAATAGATTTTTAACTGCAGTGTAATTAAAGCAATAGGCAACTGATTGGAATCTTAAACTCTTACTAGGCACTTCTGTTATCCAAGTGACTACGTTTCTTAACCACCACCTTAAAGATAACTACATAATTATTTTTTAACAAAATTTTATCTTGGAGAATATTAATAACCCGGAGGTTCGATGTCGTCACCAATAATTTCTACTTATTAATTGCTTACCTCTCTCCACTTACAGCCGTTAAAACCTAAACTACCAGATAAGGTGTAATACAATACACATCCACGTTCTGTCAATCCTTAGGAAGTTTACCCGTTCGGTCACCGCTGATTGGCTGTTAGGTAATTTATTAGTTGTCCAATCAAAAACTTTTTATGCCCTTTGATTGAATGATATTTATTAGGTACAGTTCATGCAATACTTAGTTGCACATTCTAAATTCTACGGAATAATTCATTTTCAAAAAGCTTGTTTTCGATTTTGATAATCTTGCTTGATTGAAAACGATTCCATGATTTTTTTTTATCGTATTACGATTTTTATTTTTGAATACATTTATGCTAAACAATCAATCACAAAGTTTCTGAGTTTCAAACGTATCGTCAATTTATACATAACTCGTTCCCACTATTTTAACAGTTCTAAACACTTATGTTCAGGTATTGAATCCAATGAGAACAATATTTTTCGAAAATTGCTTGGTGTCTAATGGGTCAAACGCCGCATGTATTTCAAAGAGGTCAGGAAGCGGATTTATTTGCAGTTTGCTAACCTATTCAAGCCAGAGTGAGATAGTCGAACTTTATTCCGTTTGCCAAACACGTAATAAAAGTCAGTCTTCATAGGCTGAAATCAATCCGGCTCCTCTTTTGATTCGAGCGCTAAGGAGTGCTGCGCTAACCCGTAAGGTTATCGCGATTTTAATAAAGATATACGCAGGGGGTCTCCCGCCCTCCCTCCTTTACTCAAGAAATCACATTCCCTAATCCCTCAAGTACTGCACTTTAATGAGAATCCCTCATTATTATTTATGAAAATATTACATTATTTTCCTTTTTATCTTATATACAATCCACCATATTATTTTAGTTTTGCTACGCATTTTTTCAGCTTCTTCTTCAATAAACCGTCCCACATCGGACAACCCACAAATGAAACTTTTTGCCCCTCCTAAAAACAAAAACTGCGCCATCTCTCCTGTGGGTACCTTTTAGGTAGTACTAAAAGTACTACATTAAGTTAGGATATTAATGTGAGATCACAGATAGCACGTCTCACACCAACAGCCTAAAAATACCACCCAAAATAGAGATATTGCCTACTTAGTAAATAGAGGAAGAGGAAAGGGGGTTACCTTGCAAAAATTTCGTGTATTCCGATTTTTTTTATATGTTTTATATATCGGGTTCATAGTTACACCCAAGTTTTTCGATATCTTACACCGCGTGCGCGCGTCGTGATGCGCAAAAAAACTCAACAATTTCGATTTTTTTTTCTGTTGTATCTTTGTAAAAATAGATTTTGAGAAAAAAATATGATGTGAAATTAATAAAGGATAAAATTTACTACAACTTTGTTAACTATAGTTTTTATTTTAATTTTATGATAACTACACTTTTTTACCTCAAAAACTTCAGTTCTTCCTTCATGCCTTTTAACAACTACTTTGTGGAGAAAAATATTCTTCAGAAAATTTATACAAGATGAAATTTGCTAAAATTAGCGTGTGGAATTCATTTTATCATGATGATTAGCAAAGGTATTACTCTTGGAATTATAAAAGGTATTACTATTATTCATTCTTAAATAAGAATGCCACAACATTCGTGGTGCCAGAGGAAATGGTCCCAGAAAATAATTTTACGTATTTGAGTTATAATAAATTTTATCCTCTATATGTTTTATACCTGAAGTTTTTTTTTTAAGAATATACGAAAACAAAGATATGATTAAAAAATTAAAATAAATTGAAAATTTATTAGGTTTTTGCGTTTCACGGATAAACCTAACCACGGAGATGTTGAGATGTTGCGGGAAGTGACCTTTTGCAAGGTAACACTATTTTTTTTCCAAATGGTGTGTCATTTATATTGAAAAGAGTAACAGCGCTTAATCATCATGATAAAAAAAAAATTCATACGAAAATTTTATCTTGCATATATTTTCTGCAGAATATTTTTCGATACAAAATATTTGTTAAAAGATATGATGGAAGAACTAATGTTTTTGATGTAAAAAACTGTTTTTTTTCAAAATTGTGCATAACTTTCGCGCATCGAAGAGCCAGAATGTAACTGTAGGTATCAATGTTTTAGTCAATTTTATCCTATACAAGTTTCATACAATAAGTTATAATAACAATAATAAGCTGTCTACCTGTGTTTCAACCAAATTTATGCTGCAGTATTGAAAAAAAATGTGAAATTTTCAATAATTAACTAATAATTAGTGATAATTTCACAAACATTTATCTTTGCAAAAATGGAGTTGATTACTTTTACTTCCAAACCGACGATGTGTTGTCTTAGAGTGATGTAATATGTAAAGAAGGTGATATCATCCTTACCTCTCCAAATCATGCGTGAATTGGCGATGGGACCTCCTTATGCAGGTGCGTACTCAGAAATTGTTTTCCGGGGAGGGTTTTAATGAGAAGGTAAGTAACCATTAAGTGTATCGTCGATAGGGCGTAAGTTCAAAGGAAAAGAAAGAAAATTGGATCAAAAATTATTACTCAAAATACACAACTTATATGAAAACCATATTTTTTAAAAAAATTCAGGCGGGTGGAGAAATATCATCCTGATTCTCTCTTCTCCTCCCCTTTCCTCGTACGCCGCTGCCTATATTGGCAAGGGAGAAATTGCCGAACCCATGGCATTGATTCGAAGACCAGTTTACAGTTATTGATAATACGGCATTTATGATTAGTTCTTTTGCTAAATATGTGAAGGAGGAAGAAGTAAGGCCTCCACATGCCCTAAACACGAACTTGGACATGCCTTACTAAAATCTGTTTAGGCAAACAAGGGCTTTGGAACAAGAGGAGGAAGGAAGAGAGGTAGAAAAGACAAAAGAAGGCACAAAATTAACATAGTCCTTCCTCTCTCCTTTTTGTCTATAGGACAGGTCGGTATCTCAGCGGCTTCCTTCTAGCCTTTGTGCTCCGGCAATTATCCATGTCCACTGTCCCAGCCATTTGTGTATTTGGCCATTTGTGTATGAGGCCATTTGCGTGTGGACCATTTGCATACATCGGGATTATAGTCTCGGCCTCGGCTCTTAGCCTTCCATTATACAGCTCCCTTAGTGTCCAAAAATCTTATTCAGGGTCCGATTGTATCGGTAGGCAAGGCCTTTGTGTGACTCCTGGCAAGTGGGAGGAGTAGGGGATTTCCTGCAGAGGAGAGGAGCTGGGACATTGAATTGTTCTTGTTGTCAGGGTAGGAATACTATATCTCACTAATAATTCAAATTAGTCTTGGCATGTAAGGGTAATGTAAGAAAAAAATAGTATTCTTACAACCAAAAAAAAAAAATCAAAGCAGTTAACATATTTATCTATTAAATGTTATATAAAAAAATCCAATTTTTATCAGTTTTAAATAATAAAACAATAATAGTTTTCTTTTAAATGCATCATCCAAATCTAAAGGCGTTACCACCCTTAGCTGTAAATATGAATTATTTTTACTGACAAAACAGTTAGACATTTTCAGGATTATATTTCATCTAAAAGCTTTCGAAATTCGAGATATACTATATAGCAATTCAGAATGGTTAAGTAATACATTCAAAGAAGATCTGTAATACACCGCTACACTTTAGATGTATTAAAAATTATAATTCTCTAGGTTTCCAAACATTTTTATTTTAAGGAAGTCAAATGTAGGTACATTAATTTTTAATTCTCGTAAGTTCAATACTTAATTTTCACCTGTCACGTGATATTAGTGACAATCAGTAAGTTTTCTGTTCATACAAAAATACTGATATATTTGACCAACTTTACAAATATTTCAATATTAGGAATTAAGGTATTGAACTATAGGCTATATTTATACTAGCATAGGCTATATTTATACAACTAATAATTACTATAGTAATTAAATTAAATTATTTATAACGATGATAACAGGTATTTGTAACAAATTCTTATTATATTTTAACTAATTCTCCTCTCTCCTTCCTAATATTTTATAACTTGCAAATTACTAACTCACACATCACGGAGTTTGTGACGTCACGGATGCACCTTTGTATGTTTATAATAAGGGTTCTACTTAAAGAATCTACTTAGTAATATATTCATATATTCATAGTATATAGTTATTTGAGTATTATATTATATTAACCTCAAATTTTGAGGAGGTTAAAAAAAAATTTTATAGGTCGATTACGAAAGGTTTGTTTTGAAAATAATAAACCAATAATAACACTGCTTTATTATTAGTATGTATGATTTTCCTTGAAAAAAACTAAAACTAAACAAAAATCATATGGTACTCGGATGAAATGGTTCAGTTATTCTGAAATTTCACGCACAATTAACAATTCATAAACTGTTTATATTTCAAGTTTGATACTATTGTGGAATTGGAATTATAAGTGGAAAATTATGGTGAATTAATTTTTACAATAATTAAAACTTTGATGGGAGATCTGAAACTTTAAAGACGGACACATTGAACGAATGTACCTAGTATCCTAAATCATTAATGTTAGTTTGTAGACTGTGATGTTAATCATGAAATAAATAGGCTAGATGCAGTCAACATAATATTTTTTATTGTGCAAACCGACGTTTCGCTCTTGTATCTGTGATTTAATTTCTGCCCTGTTGAAGGCTCTCATGTTTGGGCCGAAACGTCGGCTTGCATAATAAAACTATTACATTAACTGCATCCCGATTATTTATTTCATCAAAGATCTTAAAGGTTTGTGAAGTCAACAGAAGAAGGGAAGGAAAAAAATACAAGAAAAAAAGTCGTAATTTTGGTTCATTGATATTTGTCAACTAACTAACTAACTAGAAATAAAGTAATTTTCAGTCGATAGTAAAAATAATCAATAACAGTTTTTATGGCATTTCAAAACCCATCAGCAATAATTATAGAAACTGAAGAATCTAATAAATATTCACATAAATGAAAGAAAATAAAACCCGAAATTGTTGGAAATTATAAATAATTTTCGAAGGGTGAGGCCCGGCGCGCGGCGAAGGACACCGCGAGTGACAGACGAGGATGTCTTCTATTTTTCAGGAGCGGCCATTAACAAGTTTTGTCGGATTATCGGAGGACAGTGGGAAAGATATCCTAAGTGCTTAGTCCTGTCCCTCTTCCTGGCAACCTATCAATCAACTTATCTCATTAATTATCATATCAAAACTGGAACATTCTCTCCAATTATACTAACATCTCGCCGCCGAGGACTTGGGCGGCCGTGTCACCTATCGGACAAAGTGTATGACCAGAATTTTTAGAAAACATTTTTAATAAAAAATAATACATTTATACATAG
Organism: Rhaphigaster nebulosa; assembly: GCA_948150685.1. Classification (NCBI taxonomy): domain Eukaryota; kingdom Metazoa; phylum Arthropoda; class Insecta; order Hemiptera; family Pentatomidae; genus Rhaphigaster; species Rhaphigaster nebulosa. The sequence continues at coordinate 70,423,728 of OX411310.1, forward strand.
GTATTCTGAAAGAATATAACAATTTTTCAGGCTCTTTTCAAGATTGATAAGATTGATAAAACATTTTCTAAATATGAAAACAATAATAATAAGTTAGGTATGTATAATAACAATAAAATGCGTATGCTATAAATGTATATTCTTAACTAATGAAGGATGGAATTAATATTTTGGTAAACGAAATCTCTTATAATATATAAGAGAAAATATGAAAATTGCGACCAAGTTTACATTGGTGAAACCCATTATTATTCAGTTAAAATAGGTGGTATTACAACATTATCATAAATGGGTATTCTTAACTGAAGGCTTTTAATAAATAAATAAGACTGTACGATACGAATTTAGAGTTAGCTAATAAATAAAACATTTCCATTCCAAATTAGTAGAAGTAGTATCAAAGAAAACTTCAAATAACATGTTGAATTACTGTTTTATTTGATTTATAATATTACTTGAATGCATATAAAAGAAAAAAAAACCTGTACCACCATAACCCATGAAGAGTCTTAGGTTCAGTACTTGGTAAAGACCGTACAGTTTCTAAGCCAGCTGTTGTGTAAGGAGGTGATTTAGCCAAGTTCACGCTCAGCCGCCAGGTTTTTTCTCCCAATTAAGGGTAGCCACTTTATAGAGGCTAGGTGAGCCCCAGGAGCGTCTCCTGATCTCACAGGGTCTCCCGTTCCACGGCTGATAACAGAATAAATAATTATTTGCCACAGCCGGTCTCGAATCCGGTACCGGGAGCATGGTTACACAGTGCCTTATCACTGAGCTACTCCGCTCATATAAAAGAACAATTACTTATTTGACCCTATGAGGATTACATTATTTTTTAAATGATGTATTTCGAAGACTTCTAATTTAAGCAGTCTAGATTACCGAAAACTATATAAGCGTTGATAAGGTAACAAATCTGTAAGGCATGTTGCAGTCAACCTATTAAACTTAGTAAGCTGTGAAAAATTAACAGAACGTTCACTAACATTGCAGGCAGCCAAACATAGCTGAAACTTAAAAGAGTATAAAATCTTAAAGTTTTGACTTTTTATATTTAATTTATATTTGCAAATAAGGGAAACTGTTGTTTTTATAGATTTTATTTTTTGGTTTATTAGTTTCGACAATGAATCTTTTAAAATCGATCAACAAAAAAAATTTAAACCTCCTCCATATCTGAGATTTTCATCATCAAATACATCAAATAAAAAAAATCCGTCTTTTGGAAATAGCAAACCATAATGTAGTCATTGACTTAGGATTTTTTAATCTAAATATCACTTAGCAACTGCCAGACGGAATTACCAGATTGTCCATCAACTCAAACCTTTTAACTTATTAGTATTATTTAATATAAAATATTATATTATAAGTTATTAATCTTAGTATGCATTTAAGATATAAATATTATAAGTGATAGGCTGAGACACTACACGCACACTCAACCAAAGAGCAAATGGAGCATATAGATCAGGTGACTATGGGACATTACCGAAGCGGCTTACGCAATCAGTTAAATAGTATCCGCTTATAGCTGAGGTGGTATAGGCTTACCTCCTCCCACAGGTATCCCCTGTTGCCAATTATTTAACACTCAACTTAAAATAGTTGTGATATATATTATCGTTCGCATATTAAACATACAGACGAAAATGAATTATGAATGTCCGAAAAATAAACATTGAGATTTGAAGAATGGCGAATCACATACTGACAACTAATTAATTGACCACTGTAGTTGGCCAGTGGAATGGTAAGATGTGTTTTGTCCTATTTTAATCTGTACAAACGATCATCTTAAAAAAATTAGATCTCTAAATACTTACTCTTACTAAAATTTATATGGTCCTATGTCAAAAAAAAAACTTACGATACAACGAATCTTTAATTTTCATAAAAAATATTAAGACTCATCACTCTTTTATCCTATTACGTCAGTAACAAAACATTGCTTACAAGGTTCTCCGTGGTACTAGGTTCCATTCTGACTTCATATTTTAAGACAAATTCCACGAACTACCCAACAAACTTTAACGAAATATGGCCAAGATACACATATTTGAAAATACACGTATAAGGATGAAAATGAGTTGGTTAAATGACCTATTAGAATAAATTGTTTTTTTAAAATTTAAGTTAGGATCCGAGACTTTCCTCATGCCAATTATAACAACTAATACCTCATCCGCTTATTGCCCCAGGCTGAGTGACAGATTTGGTTGTAAAAAAAGTCTTATTCTAACAATTATAAAGGTTTGTGAATTCTGAGTGGTTAGGAATAAGGCAACTATCCAACTGAAGCCATTCGTGTTGTGAGGCAGCAATTCAGCTGTAGGAGGAAGCGATGCTGGTTCGAATCCAGCCAGAGGGTGAGGACTTTTAATTTGCAGAAGACCCAAAGAATAAAATTCGACCTTCTTAAACTGGAAACAAAAAAGTTGATAGCATGCAGGATAACTCATTTTTCATAGTAGGAGTAAATACAGACGTTATAACTGACGATGACATAGCATTTCATCAACCATCATTCTTGAAATTTTTTTAATGATTAAATTCTAATTTTGCAATTTACAGCTGTATTTTTATAGCTTGTATGTCGTCGGCCTACTATTTAAATCTCTTAAGTCCGAATTTTCTAGTTAAGGAGATTTAGATTAATTATTTCTTGACCTTTGTGTCTCCTGGCAAAACCACTTATGTTTATGATGCAGCTCATTCATCATTTATATCCGAAATTCCGTAGGAAAATCTTGTAAAAATGAAAGATACAGAATTCTTGGTTTTATGATAAAGTTAAGAAGCGAAGGGAAGTTCACACGACTCATAGATACCCTGCCCATGTGACGCCCGGTAAAAGGAGCTATAAGAATGCTCGATAGGGGACAAAAAGCCTTTGAGGATGTGGTTCGTGTCTCAGGTGTCCCTCGGCCAAATCTGTGGTTTCCACAACTTCTTGAACGCTCCACATCCTACTCCACCTGCTGTCTCCGATCGGCACGATATCGTGTTCAATCCTTGGGACTGGATGATTCCGCTGACAAAAAAAAGAAAAAAAAAAGGAAGAGGAACCAAACAGAATAACACTGATTTCAATGACGTGAATATGAATTAAAAAAAATAAAACAAAAATAATAATAATATAATATATATATATATATATATATATATATATATATATATATATATATATATATATATATATAAATATACACATATATATTCTTATATATTTATATATATCGAGATTTAAATCGTACGTTTAAGAGTCCTCTGAAATTATTTATTGAAATAAAATAGTTTTCGCCCTTTTTTTCTAGAGACGTTTTCCAAAACTTCTTTCTGAGAGAGGATTTATCCTAATTCTTTTAAGATCTCCTTTTTCACTTTCCCGGAAATCTATTACAGGAGATTTATGATGACGGGTCATAAAACAGAATGTTGAGATCTCAAATAATTTACATATATGATCGTACCTAAGCTCAAAAAATTATTTTGAAACATGTCGTGATAGTATTATCATTTTATATTTCTAATTAGGGATTGATAAATTATTTGCCACTTCTGTAAATTTGTTTTATTGAAAAGTAGTTTCGAATGTTATACATTCATCCTCAGTTCTAAAAACACACAAAAAATTCAAAAATAAGCAATTCAAAATATAGTTTGGTATTATTATACATATTAAATATGTATGTAAGTACAAGTGGAAAGATTCGTTTTTAGAGGATACAGGTTACTTAACGCCATTAGATAATAATAATGTTATTCGTTTGTTTTTTAATTTATTATTTCTTTATATAACTATTTTAAATGTTATTGTGTTTAAATATTCCAATGTGTATCATAGATGCAGTAAGTCACAGACCAACCTGTACTTGGCTTTTACTGTGATAAATACGAATATAAAGTTATTGATCAGAACTGGACCACAACTTCACCTGAACTAAAATGGCAACAATAAAAGAAACTACAATAGCCAATAATATCGCAAAATAACAGTTCTTGATCTAAAGTAAAAGGCGTGATTGCCAAAGCGTACACTTGGACGAGGCATCGCTTCTTTCATTCTGTTTTTACATCTTGTTCTAATCCATTTCATTTCTTTCCTATAGCCATTTTCGGCACGGGTATATTATCCACTATTCCGGTTGTCCGTCAGGGTCGTCATGGGATAACTCCATCTCGATCTTTGGGGAAAACAGAAATAACATCAGATCTCTCCTCCTGGTTAACGGATTCGAAACGGTTACTTCTCTACCATCTTATCACTCTCGAATTTTTTCATTAAATTATTAGTTGATGAGGGACCTCTAAAAAACAACTTAAACTCTGATAATTCATTTTGAGATATATCCTTGGGAAAATACGTCAGCCAAGAAGAATATATCTCAGCCAAGAAGATCAGTACAAATATAATATTGGATATATAAGGAAAGTTTATCACCAGAAAAGTTTATTGTTTATCGGATACTAAATGTTATGAGATTCTATTTTTCACACATATTGACCTCGCATACAAATTCAAGGTTTCTCACCAGTCGATCTTGTGTGTTTTCATAATATTAATAACTTCATAGCATGAATTCTGAATTTTTGGCAGATACGAGGTATCACTTTTTAGTCATCGCTGGACTGTATTGCGTTATGAGAGACTTAATGATTCAGGTTTGCCCTTTTGGCCCACTTGCTTCAGCAGTGAGCTTCCAAGACATCCGCTAATTTACCAATTGTTCTCCAAAGATCTGCAAAACCAGCCATTAGAAAGTTACCGCTAGGTGGGCAAAAAGGAATTGGCAGACATAAGAAGACTCTATTAGACAGACATTAAGAAACGTTCCGGATCGGGCCTTCTTCGGCAGTGACTTGCCGGCATCCTTCACAGTAACAGTTAATCAAAAACCTGTGAAAAAATAAAGGAACTGTGATTGACTAATTAGAAGTAGCCGAGGGGCTGCTACCCCATTGAGGTGCCCTTCTTAATGAGCTCTATTATTATCGTATCCGATTATCTTATAGTTATATTGAAGCCACTCTGGGAGCCAATCACTGGACACCTCATTGTCTCAGGGTCTCTCTGGCTCTGAGCCCCTGTGATTCATTTCTTCATGAATGAGATGGTGAAGAACATAAAAGACTACAGTCAAACAACTTAAGATTACCCAAGGGCTAATTAAAGGGAAAATAATTTTAAATTGCTTTTTTCATTCTGCTTTTAAAGAAAAATGAAGGTAAACAAAACAATCGGGATTTTTAGAAGATATTATCAGGGTCTATTAAAACAGTATTTCTGTCACTTAAATCCCAACTGTCATTAATCGTCAAGAAAATGATTGAAGAAGATATGACATGAATGAGATGATGAAGAACATATAAAACTAAAGCTTAGCAGTATAAGATTTAGACATGACATGACAAATTAAACGGATTAACATGTTTAATACATTTTTACATAAAGGCGATTTTCTTTTACCAGTTTTATTTAATTCAGCATAAGCATATGTCAATAGAAAGGTGATACTTGGACCAAGGATGGATGAGTCCGCTGGAAAAGTTAGATGGCTGCACATCGGGGAATTGTGTAGCTTGCACGCAGTGAAGATACTTCAAGTAATAGAACTGGACACCAAAAGTAGCTGGACTTTCTTCCGCCTTAAGTGAAAATCCAAAAATTATTTTTGAAATTTCTAACGGCACATTTTATCTGTTAAATGATACCCAGTTTTGCTTTCTAGCATTTATATAAGCGGAGCAGTGAGCGTTTAAAAATAGCACCAAAAGTATCTAAAAATTTAGCATCTAACACCACAGATGGAGGAAAGTTATTCTACGAAAAAAACTTTTAAAAAATAATTATGGGATTTTTGAGATGTTGACTGTCTTCTAAATAAGACATCTCTGTCAGCTTAAACTCAACGATTACTCAATAAGTCAAAAAAAGTTCCTCTTCATAACAATGTGTAATATTTTCCAGATGAATTTTTATCGTAAATTTGTATGTGTCTTGATATTATCTTTTTGGGTATGGAGAAACACAATAGGTTAAGTGAATAAGACTCAGTATAATTGATTCGGAGTACTTGCTCTCACCTTTCTATGTTAAAAACAGAGAACGTTCTCCACTATTTGAACAAGTACTCACAGGTTGTTCAGGAAAACTAGTGATATCATGAAATTTTTGATGCTCGCGAATCTGTAATTAATGTAAAAAATATTAATTGATAACCAATTTTTCTGAAATTAAATCTAATCCGATTCAGAATAGAAATGTTAGTAAAACTATCAAAAACTTGTTAGAAGATAATTGTAGCAGAAAATAAAATATACGCAGTAGTTTGTAATTTTATATCGATTCCGAAAAGGCCAGTGACACATGGTTTATTCTGATTGAGATGAGAGTGTAATTAAAATATCGATTAGTTAAGTTAAAATTTATATCGATAAATGATTCCCAATTCGAAGTTATTGTTGGTTAATTAATATCAAATATAAAAGTTTGATAAACGTTTATGTTAAAAGCAATGCGATTCCCACTCTCCAAATTCTATTATATTAATTTTATTAACAACTTAAGGAAGATAGAGCATGGAAACTGGTAAAAAAAAGCTATCAATGAATTTAATTCGTTCCCCATTGAACGGAATATTATAAAAAATAAAAGTCCAGCTCTCTTACTACTGAATCATTTTTGTTGAAAGATGAGTGGCATGCAAAGATAAGTCCAGGAATCAAGAGAAATATTAAGGGCTTTTAGAAAAATATTCCGCCCGGAGTTACATTTATTTAAGTCTAAAAAAATTATTTTTAAATTTTTTATTTTTGTCATACAATTTTCTTAATTCATTATACTATGAAAATTTTTTTATGTGCAGCATATATGGAGTGGTATGTAAAGAGACCTGAATAACGCTATGGATTATAAGATATTTAAGAGTTTAATTATCCGGGGAGGAGATGTGTACAGTCAAAGCACAATCCGCTGAATATCTAACCACCTCCAGTAAATGTCTTTCATTTTTTTTTTTTTTTTATGTAGGTAAACTTTTCTTTAATGTTATTCGTTTTGGTTACACCTCGCTGAGAAATCGGACATAATTAAAAAAAAGTTTTTATTGTCTGAAATTTGTCATGACTTCTTAGTAAGAAGTTGTTGAACTTAGAACTCAAATCATAAAATCATTCCTAAGAGCCAAATTAAGCGTTAAAAAACAGATATATAGATATAAAATATAATACCGTTTATGCAGGTGATAAATTAAAAAAAAAAAAAAATGAAATCACATTACTATCCACAATTTTGTTTTATACTCCTACAAATACTGAACTGAATTCGATGGAAATTCATTGGACTGAAATCTCTGGACTCTATTCGATATTGTTGTGTGGCCTGCGTTCTCAAGAGATAAAAGCAAACTCGAGGCGTATCCTTCCGTCCTTCGGCGGAACTACAATAAGAACAAACAAAGGACAGGCAAGGACAGGCTAAAGAAAAACAATATTGAATGGCCGTAGAAGCAATCAATTGCTGACAGCAGTTAGGTTAAAGGGAGTTTAGATTAAATAGGCGATCCTAATCCAGAGGATCCTTAGGAGGAGGTAGTTACGGCCAGGACAAAAAGAAAAAGGAAACTGTGAATACCCAAATTGCCTCAAGAGGGCGACAAAAAGGCTCCAGCTGGTCGTGAAGAAAAACCCTCGACCGACGAGTTAGCTATTTATATAGGAAAGGAGCGTTTAGCGCGGAGCTTGCCCGAACAAGCCGTGAAATCGGGACAATTTCTGCTCGAGCAGGATTCGACGCGCCCCGTCTTCTGCCTACATTATGCATACCACGCTCAGCATCCTTCTGATACACCTCGTTATGGCATCTCCTTGTTGGCGTCTCGGGCGCACATACCCCGCTCGACCACGTCCTCAATATCTTTGTCATAGTCAGTCATCAGCTTCCAACTAACAATACTGAACCAAACTGTTGCCTTTAGATTGATGAACCATTTTATTTTAGATCCTTCCTTTTTTAAATGTCATTTGTGATATTACTTTGAACCTAATTCTACGCATTGTCATAAATTGTACGGTCAATAGTGGAAATGACCTAGTTTTTTAAGTAAGCTGAAAAACAATTATATTTTGGTATGGAAAACCTGTCTGTTTTAATCGTATATTTGTGATTAAGAATGATAAGCAATAAAATAGATTTGTTATAATAGAAAGTGCCGCGGCGATATGCGCTGCGATCTACTTGAGCCCTACTTACCTGTCTAATGAATAGGGCACACGCCGCGTAAGTGGTTGAAAAATGCTAACCTTTGGATTTTTTCAACGGATACTTTTATTAAAAATAGATTTTCTTTTGCAGGATTATTAAAAATGGCATCATCACAGTAACCACTAGAAATAATAATAATAATAACTGTTCTCATCAAAAGTTTAAATCCTTTTGAAATAATTATTTTTTGTTTCTTTTATCTTAATTTTATTTCCCTACATAACTATAATTTAGATAGCATACAGTACTTGTGTTGGATTTATAAGCATAGTAATTTTAATTTGTAATTGAATATGTAATAATATGTAAATAACTATGTTGTGGGGATTTTGCTGCTTTGTTAATTTGATTTAAATCTTGTAAGGTATCGTCTTTATAATATGAAAAAACCAATGTCGTTTCACTCTTGTACAACACTAAAAGCTGCAAAAATCCTATGAGGACTTTTCACACCTACCAGTAAGGCCTGTTTAAGTACTCCCATAGCCGTTAAGGATGACATGTCAAATGATTGTGTTGTAAAATCTGAATTTAGAGGCTTATGCAAAATAATGTATATACTGATACTATAAATAATACAGACATCATCAAAATAATAATTTTGACGACAACCTTTGTGCAGAAGCGGATGGACTTGGCGTGCCAGTACAGGTACATCTGTTGGCTTACATCCTGCCTTCGCACTTATCAAGATCATCTAAATATTACAGTAATGATGACCACACAATGGTTTCCACCTTAGTAGCTTTGTTCGGCTGCACATGAGCTTGAACCTTGAACCTGTTAGCATTATTGTAATGGGATCTGTATCTTAAAGAAGTATTTAAAAAGTAGACATTACTGCTCTCAGTTCCATTATAACTTCAACAAATGATCGAATTACATAGAAAAATCCTCGTATAAGTTTGAATAGAGATTTCATCTGCTTTTCAAGATAGCGAAAATGCCAAAAAACAAAAAACCTTAAGAGACCAGGTTGTTCGACCTTCATACCATAATTAAGATTGTTTCAATCTAGGAAAGTAAAGGATGGTCTGGGGTATCTGCGTTAATGGGGCAACTTGAAAAGGGGTTATTTATATCCATATTTGTGGGAATTTTAATGTTCTTTGTTAGCACACCTTCAACTTCTTTGTTGTTTTCCAGTGTTCACCAAATAACATTATAATTTCTAAAAATATGGATATAACTCCTTAACTAGTTACCTTTTGGATCCTCATACCTTAGAGCACCTTACAAGCAAATTCTTGGTATCTAAAAAACATCCTGAAAATATAATAGAGAGGCATGAAAGAACATTTGTGACCCATCAAACTCGCAGTGACCTGAGATTGGAGCTTGAGTACATAAGGAAGATAAAAATAAATGGGGAATGTTATTAGAAAATTGTTCCTTCGCTATCTTGCAATAAGAATGAAATAACGTAACTAAATATTTAATTCATCAGTGAGTCTCTATATTCTATATAAATCCGTGGTTTATGGATTGATATTACAAACAAAAATATGACTGGACTAAATGCACTGAATCGGAAAGCAATGAAATAGGAGAGTAGGTCAAGGTTGCCATGTTCGGTAAAAACAACGGAGGAGGGGATGCGAATTTTCTGAAAAGAAATATAAATAACCTATCCTAAAATAATAAAACCCTAGCGGACAGCTTTTTGACATCGTAAGGAGTTCTCAGCTAATGTAAAATATTTTCCCTATCATAAATATTTAATCTCTATAATATATTTATATTCAAACATATAATACTTAATATAAAAATGTATAATAATATATAAACTAATGTAATAGAAAACATAACATGGGCAGCTGGTTCGAATAGAAAACTGTCATCTTGAGTATTTATCTCCAGGTTATGGTTTTTAAGCTAGCCTAGGGAGGTTGCTAGACAATCAAGACAACTAAACAATAATAATTATCTCATTTTTTAGAGATATAAGTAAACTCAGAGAAATTATATTTGTTATTTTATCAATCTGTTTTTTTCTGGAACCCATTTATGTTATTGAAGAGAAACGTATGAATGCCTTTGCACTGCCTTAAGCCTTTAGTCTGAACCCTAGGTGTAGGAATAAATACAAACGTAGTCATGTTTTTAGTATATTGCATTATGAAACATGGACTAAACATTTTATTAAATGGAAGGATTATATTATTTCCCAGGATTCGGATGGGTCGGAGTTAGTCTATCTCCCACATAGTTAAATGTGGAATTTTTGGCGCAATGAAACGTTTTACTTATTAATTAAATTACTACTTTCCAAAACTGTCAGATAGAGCAGCATGTATTTTATGTAAAATAAGAGGGAAATGTCTGCGACATTTCTAAAAAACAACCCTGATCATTCTGAATGAAGATGCGGACACATCACATAGTTTATAAGTAAGTCATAATATATCCGATAATTGATTAATAACTGTGTTTTTGCCGAATAAATGTAACAAAATAATAATATCAATTTGTTATTTTATTTTCGATATATTTATGATTCAGTGGGGTACGCAGGGAAGGTGATGAGGGAAATATATCCCTCCCTCCCTTAAATGTACGATAAAATACAATTTTCATACCCTCCTACTTAAGACTTGTATTTTAGGTAAATTAACACTAATTTTTGATCCAATTTTCATGCTTATCCTTAAAACTTACGCCAAATTTGGTGATTTTTTGCCTTATTCTTATTAAATCCCCTCCCTCCTCCTCCTCTCGAAAAAAAATTTAAATCTCCCTCCCGATTTTTTTTTTTTTTTTTGCATTTGATTGATGCAGATCATCTACCAGCAACAACCAAGAGAAATCGAACCCCCTGACAAAGATCAACGTTTCTAATTCACCGTTTAATTTACTATTGAGTTGCCGCTAATTACGTATTAATTAGAATTGAGTAAGTTATGTTTGCGGAATCGGTGTCAGATGTAGGCGTGGGCCTCATATTGTATAATCTGTCTTCGTATGACTTTCTCTGATATTTGTGCGTTACATTATCGTATAATGAAGTAATGGATTTATTAACATGATTTATTAACTGAGATATTGATGTACTCAAAATAACACAAGTTACTTGTTTCCAATGTGGCAATGATTATTATGGTTTTTAATCCCATATATGTAGGCGAGGATGAAATGTTTTTCTCTAGAACAATGAAAATTAAAAATATTAGTTAGAGAATATTAAAAGAAATAGAGAATTAAGTCTGTTCAAAGATTTCAGTAGCAGGTTAACACTGTTTCATATTTGTGAGTTAGGAATCTGCTATTTTAATTTTTAATTTTTTTTTTTTTTATTGCGTAGCTTCCAATTTAAATAACATCAGACAAATGGATTAGAGAAAAAACAGTTAAAAAACAAAACAAAAAATAGTGCTAATATGCAGCACATACGTACATACACCAGATAATGCTTTTATAGGCAGTAGTAATCGATCCATCGGAGGGAAGGGGAAATTACCCCTCCCAAAATAACCACTGAGAAAATAAAAATAAGACTGAACTTAAATATACCTGGCAGTACTATTTCTCCCGAGTAACTCCGATAAATTATCATTCATGAGGTAGGAGAGAAATTAACCTTGTGAGAAATCGTCGACATTGTCAAATATAATTACTTTCTTGTACGAAGTAAAGGAAGTATTGTAATCGCGAATATTTTCGGTTTTCAGATTTCGACGGAAATATCCATTTTGACAATTCCTGAATCCATTTTGACTAGTTTCGTCGTGACGTCTGTACGTACGTATGTTTGTACGTACGTTCGTACGTACATTCGTATCTCGCATAATTCAAAAACAGTTAGCCGTAGAAAGTTGAAATTTTGAATTTAGGGTTGATGTAAAATCTAGTTGTGAACCTCCCTTTTTAGTCACTGGTTGATCACCGGAAGTGGTACTTTACTTGAAGGTCATAATTGATTTCCACCAAAAATTATATTAAAATACTATACAAAACTTCTCAAATTTGGTAAATAGGACTTTTATATCGATATAAATGTATTTACTAGATTTTGGTTAAGATTCGTGAGCCGAAAAGGGTACTTTACTTGAAGGTCATAATAAGCTTAAATCAAAAATTATATTTTAATTAAAAGAGAAATTATATGTTTCGGTAATAAAGATTACAAACTCAATTTGGTTTCCAATCAAATTAAACTTTTTTATTACTTGTTTTAAGTGTTAAAATTGAGTGTAAATTACTGGTTTTCCTCCCCATTTGTGAGATCAACAAATCTGCAGCAGGAGAATAATATTTTAGTTAAGTGGGTTGTTCCGCTTAAAATGTCGAAACTGTCGATTTCCATTGCTTTTTCTAGTGATATTGACAATTTTAATGTTGTCATGGAACATGAAGAAATCTCTTGGAAATTAGTTACCTACAGAAGGAAAACGAAATGTAACAACGGAATGCGGTTAAATCCTTTTTACGGGCATAACATCTACTACAATTAATCCAATTTTGTGAAATATTCAGAGATTTTGAGTGTTAGTTCCCATCTAGATGTCCCCAAATCCAGTTTATCAAATTTTATCCACTACTCTCGCTTACGTATACGCTTAGTTTTTTTAATGGATTATCTATCCAATCATCTGAGATATCATGTAATTTATCGAGAATTTTGGGTTATTAATATTACATGGCGCAGATAAGCACATACCGCCTTCATGCTTTGGAAAAAATCAATTTTCGAATATTCCTTACATAGCTTCTTCATCCACTCGCCTTAAATTGTAATTTAAGTATTTAAAGAAAATAAGTGCGTTAAACTTCAATCGTTTTCTTATTTTTAATCCTGATGAAAAATCTAGGGGTAATTTCGCTAAACTCATATTAATAGAATCTTAATCAAGATAAAATAATTTTAAATTGGTTCAAACTGTATCATTTGTCATTGGGTTATTAAATATTGAAATATCCTGTCAATTCCTCCTGACATCCTGTGTCGCCTTAAACGAAGAATATAAGTTAACAATCAAAAGACCAAAAAAGTGTATGGCAAATCCTTGCCTGCTCTACGAGTATTCCAAATTCTGTGGTCACCCTGATAGACTCCTTCTCTCCTCCTCCACCCCAACTCGCTCTTTATCCGTTGGTGGTGCTCAGTGTTTATTACCTTCATTAGCTGTTCATTTTAGTCCGTTCGAATATTTATAACTTTTTGTTCTTTTTGTTCAGCTCAAACTTGTGCGTGTTTATAATTTGGTTTGCAAGTTTATCTGCTTCTTTTGGGGCTTACAGTGTTTCTTTTGTCAGATGTGACTTGCTTTATGGGTATCTTAGAAATGGTACCACTTTATACAAAGATATGTATCGTTTTAAATTATGAACGAAGGTTAACTTATGAATTACAATAATAAATAAAAAATAAACCAATTTCTCATATTATTCTCGAAGCCTATTAATCATATTCCTCATAGAGACGAGGTCAGTGAGGGAGGCTTGTTAAATGATAAGCAATGATTTCCGACCTACTTAACAACACTTACTTCACCTAAGTGGGGCACTAATACATTAGTGTGTAGTGACATCTGGGCAGCGAGCTTAGTGTGCTTCGTCATCTAGCTGGCAGATGCTGTGAGTCTGCAGAGTCTAGGTAGCATATGCTAGTGGCTCTCTCAAGCCTCCTTTGTCGAATGTGCTTCTTGTAATCGGTTCTTAATGGGCCTAAGGCTACTCAATGGGTGCGTTTCCTAAATAACAAACACTGAACTTACTCTCTATCTAGATTCGAAATTTGACAATGAATTCGTTATTAAATAGGTTCACAAATAAGGTAGAAGAGGTGTAAAAGTGCATTAAAGAGCGATTGGTATTTCAGATACAGTAATTAGAAAATTACTGTATTGCTTGAAATATAACTGTTTATATGAAAATTTATACAGATATTGTAACGTTCTTTGACGATGATAGAATACTACCTTTGGCGATGATAGGTCCTTCGAGAGGTCCTTATTTCAAAAATAGTCGGTTTTAACATTGATACAGGCTTTGATAGATCCTGGCTTGTTATTAAATCGTTAATTGTTATTAAATCGGAACGGACTATATTAGCGAGTAGAGAAACATTAGAATAAACGCTAAAATAGTCTATTTTAATAATCGACGACTTCTTTCCGGATAAGATAACGGATCAGAAAAAAGTATTTAGGTAAGCTTGCTAGATTAGGGTTGGAGAGGGGTCCCGCTACAAAAGCAACTGTACACGTATTCCATGTAATAATTTGAAACTTATAAAAAAGTTAGTAGTAAACTTGCTTCCATGGGTATGTCTAAAAGACAATAAAGTTTTTCAACGGATTACAGGCACGTACGTACATATGCAAACTTTTTTCATATAGATTTCTTTACATTGCTACTCTTCAATGTGTCAGAATTTAAATCCATCTTTCAAAAAATTAATATTTCCTAATTCTTATAATAATTCCTTTCCTTTATTTGGTTTCTTTGTTAAAATATTTACACCAAACCAGCTAAAGAAATTTGACACTTAAAATAAAAATAGTTTTAAATACAATTCTGCACATATGTACATATTTATACATACATATAAAAAAATAGTATTCATGTAGATTTCAGCCACAAAGCTAACGAAATTGAACCGGACAAGTTCGATTTACATGAAATCCTTTCTGTAGAATGTGCTAAGATTTTTTTTTCCGGTTCGAGTGGAGAGTCCTTGTTTGAAATAGATCTTTGGATCATTTAGCAGAATATTGAATCTGTAGCGGGAAATGTAGTTCGCTTCGGTATCGCTTCGCAATACTTAAGGCAGCGCTTAGTGGCATTCACGTTTATTTACTTTTATCCCTCCGCCCACAATGCAGTAGTGTACACGGCCATTGCGATATCCACAGATATGTTTGTCCTTAAATATACATATGATATAATTCATTTGCTTTAAACCTATGACCATTACAAATAATTTTTAGAAAATATTGTAAATAAAGTAAGAATTTACTCTCTTTATCAGGCTGATCGGTATTCATCTATCTTGGGATCAATTTTGTGCATGTGTTTTTTCACATGATTTAAGTTTTCTTACTGCTTACTACAACAGCTGTTGCAATCATGGTTTTATAACAAAGCCCCAATCATCATAAACACTTTTTCAGTTTTTAAATACTTAATACCTAACTGGCGGAAAAAATGTTTTGAATTTATTAATTTTTTTTCACCACTAGATTTTCTAACATAGTTTGGCGCACTACTACTAATCTTCTCATCGCTGACATGGGAATATTAAATAGTAATTCCGCTTCAGAATCTTACAGTATCCAGACCCTTTATAGTTGTTCGCATCGCATTTTATAGTTGTTCATATTCTATGCATTGTACTTTTACAGTAAATTTACTTGTTTGATTCTTATTACATTTAAATTTTCCTTGCATTAAGTGATCTATTTAAACATACCAAATATGTCCAGTTTAAACCATTCACCCTCGAAGAGATGTAAAATACCCAGAGGAGTTGCCTGGAACTGTGACAGGGAGAGTTGGCGACACTAAGAGAGAGATAGAAGAGCGTATCGCCTCTGTTAGGAAACTGAGTCATTGCCGCCGCTTACAAAAGGTTAAAGGTTTCGACAAAACCATTTCTCCGGCAAAACGGTTTAGATGGAAACAATTGACAGTTTTCGGATGGAAGCGAAACCGCCCTGGTGTCGGTCGGGTTTCACATTTGCTAATATATATTCAATGTTTCATGCATATTAAATTTCTGGCTGAAATATCCGTACAAATAAATACAAAATTTAAAAGAAGCAGTATTTTTCCAGATTGGAGTATGTATAAAAAAAAATTTCTGAGCTCGACAACGCAACAATACAGAGAAATGGCTTGCTACATGTTACTTGCAGGGTGTAATACTCTAATTATCTGTATAGTGATCAAACAAATACACAAGCCCAGCCATATAATTCTTAGAGGATCCTACAAACAGATGATATAGTCCATTCGGAATAATATCTAAGTAAGATGAAACGAAACAAAACGCCAACATAGAAATGGGACTCAGATATAATACAGAGGTAATGATGTAAATGATTTTTTATTTAATTTGTTTTTTTTTATCCGTATTGCCTGAAAGGCAATAAAAGGAATGAATGAAAGAGTGAAAAGATATGAATGTCAACTACTACATTTTGCCTCTAAATGTAGCTTATTCTAAAAATTAACAATAAAAATAGTATTACGAACCACGCATTGTTAAAACTCAAACTGAACTAAACATAACTCAACATGTTCAGTGAGCTCAACTTAATAATAAACTCTTTATTTATTCTGGGACAAGTCCCTTAAGAATAACAATTACAGGCAATGATAGGTGGGCTTCAGAATCTTAGAGCAGATGATATAGGAACATATGCGTTAATAGATAGTTAAAAAAGAAAAAAGAAAAGTCAATAAATAAATACAAATGAAAATTATAACAAGTCATAATGCAATAACTTCTTATATATGAAATAGGTATTAATAGTCTAATTGATTACGTCTTAAAACAAAAAACACACGAACTTCGTATGTTAATAAAATATGACAATATTATAAATGAAGGATCATATTTAGAAATGTTGATTGAAATAAGAGAAAATCTATTTACAATGTTTTTTGGAACTGGATGGAAAATAAGTGATTGAATAAGCGGGATTTGAAGGCGATAAGAGTATTGGAGCGACGAATGGAACGAGGAATGGAATTCCATAAGGATGAGGATCGGTGAGGCGCTGTATATAAATCTGAAGGCCGAGAACGGGTATGACGAGAATGAACAGAGGATTTGAATTGAGGGAGGTCGAAAATATAGGATGGACGGCGGGATTGGATAACTTGGTAGAGGAAAGATGCAAGGATATACTTATGACGGTAGGAAGTGTATAACACTTCAACTCTTCGTAATATCGGGAGACAGAGACGTCCCTCGGGATCCCGAAGATGAATCGTACAAAGCAATTTATCAAACGCTTTATTTTTTATTTTTGCCAGGTCCCCAGGGAGACTCCCTTACACCGCACAACGTGGGTGTAATTCCCACGGTATTGTTGGGTGTATTCCCCCCAATCAAAGTGGGAGAATATTAAGGAAGTAACTAGGAGTCTACGGGTCTCAAGTAGAAATAGGTGACGGAGGTAATTTAGTCGCTTTAAAGGGTAAAAGGTACGACGGAAAATACTTACTGTTATATAATATATGTGAAAATAACACGGGGCTTTAGTTTATTATCTAGCAGACGTATTGGAGCATCATCAGAAATTGATAGAGAAGAATGTATTAAAAGATTTTGGTTTTGGAACAGCATTATATAAGGATTTATATTTATTTCTATAAAATTTTATTTTATAGATATTCAAGAGAAACTTGAATGTTCAAATTTTATGGTTGAAGCCATAGTTCAATCCGTTACAAAAAGGCTTTTTCAAGATTGTGTGATTGATTTACAATTTATTTACCCGTCAATCTAAAATCAAGTTCTCATTTCTTGTATTTGATTTTCAAGATGAAATCAATGGCTACAGATAAAATAGTATATTAATGTACATTGGACGACAGTAGCTTTATGGCGAGAGAATATCATCTCGAGAAGATGAACTTGGAGGAAAATTCCATCCGCCGTCTGTACCTAGCGGATGTAGAAGGGGCTGAATAAATACATTCTGTGTGAATGTGAAGCCTTTGCCTTCTACATACTGCAGTACTTAAACAAAAGCAATACTTAAACCTGAGGATATAACTAGTATAAATCCCAAGGACCTAAAGAGCTTCGTAAGAAGCATGCTATTCCTATGGGAACCATAGACGAACAGAGGAGTTTTAAGAAAAGATTTTGTGAAGAAAAAAGTTTTTGTTTTTGTCCATTATTATAATAATAGTGGTGCAAGGATTTTATAGTAGAAGATAGTTGATTTTTCTTTTTCTGTTCACTTTCTCTAGCTCTTGGATAACAAAACAGTTAACATTAATAATAAATAATAAGGGCTAACGAACCCGAAGGTTCGATGTCAATAACACCTGATCATTTCCTTTTTACCTCCCTCCGCCGACCCTTATCAAAACCCAAATCTACAAGGTTAGATTTTACATAATCCTCCCATCTACATCTCGATCTACCTCTCGGATGTTTCCTCATAATTCAGCACTGTTTACCTTAATTGTCATTCTTTCGTTTCGGATTAACAAATATTGGAACCAATTAAACAATTTCAGAACAAAACCGGAAAATGTTAATTTCTAAAACGATGCTATGTATGATAGAGGTAATCCGTTTCGGAGTAGGCTATTTGCTACTAATGCTATATAAACGTAATAAGGCCTAGGGAGTGGTAAATAAAACAAGAGCAAGCGGAGGCAACACAAAAGAGGATCTAGGAGGCTCATCAAGAGATTTTTCACGGTCCACATGGACACAATAACTGTGATTTTTTACCTTTTCACAGGTCCCATTACCGGCCGTTCAGGTGTTCTTTGGTACCTCGATGCACTCTGTTGAGTGATCGTTCCTGATTAATGTGATCAGTGAAGTTACACGGCCGACGGGGGGTCACTTTCTAACCAAGCGATTCCTTCTTGAAATGGCTACCTTCAGAAGGAGTACATCTCAGGAACCGAGAAATCGGAAATATAATCTGATATTAGCGTTTATAGACATTCCAGAAGAAGGAATGTTGGGGGAATTAAGCATAAGCAACTTTAGAGTGGGAGAGGGAGGGGGGTGTGCAACTTATAATCTTGGGCATTCAGATTTTAGGTCCCCCCTACACGATCAATATTAATGAATGTGGTTTATATATCGATGGTGAATTTCATAGATATAAGCAAATTTTATAGTTTCGAGGTAAAAACAATCTTAATTTTTTTTTTAGCATCAAGTAATTCCTTATTTAATAATTCGCTTCGGTTTTTTGTATATTAGGATACGTTGATGTTATTATAACACTATTTGTAAACAGATATGTAATGTAGATAAGATTATAAGTAATAAGAAATAAGCCGTTTTCCGCAACACCTTCCAACTCTCAGTGCTGTGATGCCCATATTGTATTTCCAACATCTGTTCATATGATGTTGAGCGTCGATATATCACAAGTCCCAATATTATTGTTATAATATGCCCCTCATACGGTAAATATATTGACGAAATTCGATATTATCCCAATAGTATTGACCATGTAAGGGAAGGTTTGAGGTGCGAGAACTACGTTCTGTTCGACTATGATTATGACAACAGTTAATGCTTGGTTAAATCATTTTCAAAGAATGAAAAATTATTTTTATTGTGATCAATTAGAGCAAAAAAATTATAAAAATTATAATTAATTTGTTATTGAAAAATTCAAAACAATGCTCTTAGTCCCTCAAGTAGCAGTTAATCCCTAACCGGTGAAAGTTACGCAAATCCAGGTTTCGCCGTTATACGTTGAAATGCTTACAAGTAATGTATAATCCCTATTTCAATCCTATTCAATATTTCATTTATTAACCGGTGTTTTAACTACTTAATATATCATTAATAATATTAATGTATGGCATTATGAATACACATTTTTTTCCACAAAAAAAATATTAATGACAGTAAGGTTTAATAATAATTACTTAATTAAAGTGTTCATAATAAAACTTGTAGAGCTATTATAGATTGAAATGAATTTTTTTAATTTTGGTCATTCTCATGAGACTTAATTTCGCATCTTTTAACTTTGAGGTTTTTTTTTTTACATCTATCTAATTATTATGGAGTTGGTATTCTCAAGTGCCATGAGAATGACCCATTTGCACATATTTGTTCAACAATCTTTTTAAATGTACCCAATATGTTTTTTTAGTCGACTCTTAGCTTCTCAGAAGTCCAGAGGCCGGGGATTTTGAATTTAGATAGAAGCATAGTCTGAATTAATGTTGTTTAGTATTTTTCGGTCCTGACCTGAGATGGTTGAAACCATTATTTGTCATCTCTATTTAGATGTTCTATGTTTACACCGTTCGACTTTTCGTTCGACTTCGGGTTGACCCTAACTTGTGTTGGTCAAATTTTATACAGAAGAAAAAGTAATAAATAATGAAAACTCCATTTATTCGATATTTTATTATTCAGTGAATAATAGAATAATGAATAAATAGTCAGTGTCAATGCGTTTTATTCGTTAAAATATGATTTTTGATCCATTAGCTTTGTTTTTCATCCACAAAGACCACTTGATCCTAGACATTTTATTTTACCTCGATCAAATTTATCTGATAGTGATATGCCATAAGAACATCGACCATTATGAAAAATGAATTGATTTTCGGAAACATAAAAATTGCATTAATTAATTAAAACATATATCAACCAGTAATTTTTTTGATACATTCAAAACATAGAATGTTTATTTCCTTGAGATAAACTATGTTTTGCCAGTGAAACCGAATATATCTTTAAAATAATTATTCCATTTATTTAAAAAGCTTTTACATTCCATTAAGTATCAAAACAATACATTAAAAGGAACCTCTCACACGTCCCTTGGTTTTAACTTTTCCCCTTCCTACCCCTTGAATTACTATCATGAAATTTTAGATTCTCACCAGATCTTAAATTTCACTCTTAAAAAGAAGTATTCTCTGTTTCTTGGATTTCGACCTACAATATTTCCTTCTGCTAATGATGTTTTTTTCACCTTGCTATTTAATTTAATACTCTGTAGATTAATTAAAAATGTTAGTAAATAATACGTAGTTAGTAAGTAATAAGTATTTAATAATATTAATTAAAAATCTTAATATATTTTCACTGTCATCGTCAACTTAACGTCACTCTGAAGGTACTCACTGGTTTAGTTTACGGTAACAGCTAACTACATAAATGTTACGTGAAAAGGGATCACTGTTAGTTCAGCTACTATAAATAAATGAATGAAAAGTAAGAAAAAACAAACAATTAAGTAAAAAAAAAGCAAAAAAGGTTAACAAATATATGAAGCATCCACGGACGAATGGGGAAGCGCAATCACCCCTAATGCATTTTGAAAAAATCAAGTTTTAAAGTTTGGAGACCAACTTTCTTCAGCCTAAGGGTATTCTTCTAACGCGTCTAACAAACAGATCATCCACATTTCCGGCTCTTTCTTTTATTCATCAATATGATTTTGATGAACATATTGGTGTGTATTTCGAAAAAAACTTCCAAATATTCTTCATACCTAATTTGTTACAATGTCATCTCTCTTTGCAATCAACACTAAGAAACAGGATTCATAACACAAATTCATTGGAAGATTATCACGAAATGACATCGTGCAACGTACATCTGCATGCCAAAATGTAAAAATTGATCGCAGCGGATGCGTAAAGTGGCCACCGAAGCAGGACGAGGCGGCGTAGAGGAATGCCCCGAGGACATGGAGTAGCGAACAGAGAGAGAGAAGTTGAGGGAGGCGTCAATGAGATTTGCCCCAGATAGATGCGCACACATCTGGACCAACTCCATTACCATAATTCCTTGGCTAGTGCTCTACTATTTAGTGAGCAATCAGTTTCCACTTTGGCGATCGCACAGATGTCCACAGATCCGGTTAGCTGCCTACTCAACGCATTCCCTGGAGGTGTCGAATGGCAGTAATGGCCCACTCGGTTACAAGGTCCTTATGGCTTAATAATGTATTTGTTAATGAACAGTATTGATAGTAACTATAAAATAGTACATAATCAATACTAACTTAAAATATCTGATGTGGACAACACACGACTTCCTTGTACGCCTATTAAACTATAAATCGGTGGCTCAAAAAGTGATCCTGAATTTGGTTACTAGTTTCCGAAGATTACAGTATCTCAAAAACGATACTCGGCGTCGCGCGACATCCATTTATTGACACACACAGACAAATGGGGAGGAAAACCAGTATTTTACACTCAATTTTAACACTTAAAACGAGTAATAAAAATGTTTAATTAGATTGGAAACCAAATTGCGTTTGCAACCTTTATTACCGAAACATATGATTTATGTATTTAATTTAAACATAATTTTGGATGTAATCTTATTATGACCTTCAATTAAAGTACCCTCTTTGGCTCAGCAATTTTAACCAAAATATAGTAAATACATTCATATCGATATAAAAGTCCTATTTACCAAATTTGAGATGTTTTATTATGACCTTCAAGTAAAGTACCACTTCCGATGATCAAACAGTGACCAAAAAGATAGGTTCACAATTAGATTTTACAACAATCCTAAATACGAAATTAAACTTTCTACGGCTAACAGTTTTTGAGTTATACGAGATACGAACGTACGTATGTATAGACGCCACGACGAAACTAATCAAAATGGATTCAGGGATGGTAAAAATGGATATTTCCGTTGAAATCTGAAAACCGAAAATTTTCGCGAATACAATACTTCCTTTACTTCGTACAAGGAAGTAAAAAACGTATGTCCATGTTGCGTGATACTTCATAAATAAGTCAACTCTAATATTGCTAGAATAGGTAGAATTTATTGTATAGAATTTCAGAATTATATATTATAGGATATATTATATTATAGGGCTATATTATATTTTCAAAGTTACTTAAGAGAACAAAACTGATTTTTTATTAAAGATCGAAAGTCCAATTACGTAAGACATCTTGAAGATAGGCAGCGTGTCACAACTATCAATGCTATACTCCATTCTAAATATGAATAGAAATGTGTATCATTAAATATCCTATTTGGTGTTACACACTGCTTGCCCTAATGATGGTCCACATCATGGTTCGAAACGGCGGCTTTTAATAAAAAAAATTAAGGTCTGCGTTTTGTTTCTTAACGCCACTTTGAATGAAAACCCGAATAATATATACTCCAGAAACTTTAATCATTGTTCAATTTATACAGTCTATTTGATTTTTTAAGCAGCTACATTTCAATTCCAAAGATTATCAATGAATTTTTATTTATGTTGAAGATTTTTTTTCTTTAAGGTCTACCGGTTTCGAGGTAATAAAATTGTATATTTTGCCATATATTTTTTAAAAATTATGTTTAGCTAGAAATTGTCATTTTTAATCTTCTATGCAATTATATAGGAATATTTCTTGGGTGCAGTTGTTCAAATTTAGTACTATTTTTCACTGATGCAAAATAATTCTCTCTATTTGCGGTTAATTAGTAGAAACAATCATTCAATAATCTTTGGCAATATACCAAGATTAGCAATTAACATAAAAACTCAAAAAACAATTTCGTTTCTTTACAAACAAAATGAAATTTAAAAATATTAATAGGTATTTGTACTTATGTTAAATGTGAATACCTACATTTCAATTTTTGTCGGAGATTTTAACTTTTTAATTTTTTTTTCCATTGATCTATTTTCAACATATTTCTTATGATTTTGCTTTCATAACTGCTTTTCTCACCTACTAATTGGTTCTGTAGTTGTTAAAGAAAAACAGTATCTTTTGAGCGGATTTTAGTGACAAAATCTTAAAAATTATAGATAAATAAAACTAAGCTTAAGTAATTTTTAAAAAAATTATAATTCGTAGACGTTTAAAGTTGAGAATAATAAATAAGCTGAGAGTTATTAAAATAGAAAATAAGTTAGGAAAAATAAAACAGTCTGAGGAATCAAAAGACGTATTTCGATTTCATCAATCGTCACTCATTAGGACTTCAAAAAATGTAATAGTTCTCTGATGAATTTCTATGAGAAGCACAAAAATAAAAACCAAATAATAAAAGTGAATGAAGCCATTATAGTAAAAATTGGAAATTTTGTAATGAAATTGATGATTTCATTGGAGTTTTTTAAAATCTAAAATTCTAACCAAAAATTTCGAACATTGTTTAAAGTAGCAAACAATAAAAATAAAAATAGTGGCCGATATCTGATTTTCCAAATTTGCATCCATTATGCACAAATAAAAGACTCAAAGCTGCTTTTAAAAAATCTAATAAACGTTCCCCTCCATAGAGATATGAAGGCATTGCCAATGAGATATGAGCGAAAAGATAGGATTAAGACGAGGCGCGAACCACTCAATTATTCCGTCAGAGGCGCTGTAATCGGGACAGCTAATCTATTTCAATCAGTGTTGCCTCTCTTTTGTAAATATTTTACATTGAGGGGGGACGCTGGTGTGAAGTGGCAGATGGAATCTATTGGATGAGGTCCCTCGCAGCTGAGTTGGTTAGGTATCGCCCTAACGCCTTCATTAGCTCTTATCAAAGCGTCAATTCGATTGCTCCGCGGGGCGTCAACTCCCCTCGCTAACGATTTACATTTGCGGTGTCCTGTTGAGTTCCTCTGTCATAAATCCGATTTTCGACGTATCTCGCTATTGTTACCCCTCAGCGACAAATGGGATCTTTCCATTGGCTCATTAGGTTAAATAATTAGAATATTCAGGGAACAGTTTTAACTGTAAAGTGGAGTTATTCCCACTTGATGGAGAGCGATTTCTGTCCAGAAATCACTTTTTTCATTGTGACCACGATCAATGGTCGTATTGTACTTGGATTAAGAACGATATTTTTTTTCGTGCATAAATATATTTTCGTCCAAATTATTTATGAAAATATGAATTAATTATTGCACATTATTAATTAAACTCATATCTATCAGAACATCTTACACCCATTTACAATTATACTATACTATACTATATTATTTTATACTATTGTAAACAATTAAGTAAATTACCATACCTTCTTCACAGCTTTGGCCTGCCAATCCGTTTTCATGCGGGTATTGTTTGGATTAAGATATTATTTGGGACTTCTTCCTCTCTAGTCGTTGTCATTTATCAGGCCCTTGGCTGGGAAAAAAAACAGATATTTGGAGGCACCATCCACAGGGTTTACATTTCCTCCGACATACCTGTTTATCCATTATTCCTCCATACATACATCGCATGATCTCTTTTCGTGGGCAAGGAGTAAATGTTTTTTCTGTTTTATTCAATGCCCATGATTCAGCTACTTACATTAGTATTGGACCGTTACCGATTTTGAACAGGTTATGCCTTCCTAAATTACGTAATCAACCGACTTCTTAGATACCTTCGAGATAAAACGATTCAAAACATGATGCTGTCGTGTATTTCATCAAGTATTTGATTCGTTACCCTTACCAGGCTTCCAAGATAAGTGAAATCATTCCCTCTTTTTTTTTTTTTTTTTTTTTTAATGTTTGAACCAATCTGGACTTTCTCATCTAAAAAAACAAATTTATATTTTAACGTGAATCATTCTCTGCGTAAGATATCTTCTCCTCATCTCTTTTCATATCGTATATAGTTTATTTGATTGTAATTTATTTTTGTTAAATAATAGTTTTCCCTCATGAAACCTCCATCTCCCTCTCTCTCTCTCTCTCTCTCCCTCCCTCCCTCCCTCCCTCCCTCCCTCCCTCCCTCCCTCCCTCCCTCTCTCTCTCTCTCTCTCTCTCTCTCTCTCTCTCTCTCTCTCTCTCTCTCTCTCATTTAGATCCTCATATAGCATAACCTTTCAACTTTTTATCACACATTTCTTTCATGAATAAATCATAATGTGACACTTTAATTAATATTTGTATGGCATTTTATTCTATTATAATAATGATGTAGTCGATTAGTAGCAAGCTAATCATAATGAATTTTCACTTAAAAATTCCAAACAATTCAATGAAATAAATAAATAAAGCGGAATAATGTCGCTGGCGTTACCCAGCGAGGACACAGAACCAACCGCCATGACTAAACAAAAGCTACTAACGACTCGATAGAATTAGTATTGTCAGTGGTCCGAGGCCGGTAAGTAGTGATTTCTGTGGTCGGTCGAGGAATGTCGGGACTGTCTCTGTCGAAGTGGAGGGACGGTTGGATAATGCAAGTGATAGTACTTTTATAGTAAAATGGTAGCAAGAGTTCACAAGATAAAGATATGCCATTGGTAATGTCAATTTGTAATTGTTGCTGGGAAATTGGTCGTTCTAGGTAGTGAGGTGGTTAGTACCACGTTCCGATTTTGAGAGTGTCGTATCCAAACAAGCTTATGCGAAGATACTATTGTAGTATTTGCTTATTTTTTAGTGTCAATTAAAAAATCATTCAGTAGCGAAATTACTACGATTATAATCACTACATTACATATAATAATATAAAAATATGGTGAAAAAAAAATGTTTAGAGATAAGAATTGTTTGTTTCTTTCAATCAAGTCATAGATTTGTTTGTGACATAATTGAAGTTCAACATTGTTTGTGCTTCCATTAAGTTACAGATTTGCAGTGATTGAATGAACAATTCTAATAGCATGTATTTTATTTTTAGCACATAATATCTATATCAGCTAATTTCTAAAGTGTTTAATACAAGCATGCAAACATTAGTTATAGTCGACAATAATCACTAATAGTTCCAATTAAAGGCAATTATTTTCAAATATTAATCACCGTTTCATTCATAAATAAAACATTATGTTCTTCATTATTGTTTACGCAGTTGGATTGCTATTACTTAATCGAAACGCTTTAACAGAATGGTGGATAATGGATCTCGAATTTTATACTTAAACGAAACTTGAAAATTGTTAAAAATACATTTTAAAAACCTTATTACCGAAAGAATGGACAAAATTATCAAAGACGAGGTTGAACATTGCAGGATGTTGTTATTGATCGCCATTTCTTGTAGCGCCTTTGGCGGAATGGCAAGACAAAGAAATTACGCGGAACATTGAGGAGGAGCAGGAAGGAGCCTAAGAACTAGCCGCGGAGGAATTGCTAACCAAGGAGCCGTAAAATTATTTTCAATGGTCCACCGATATCTCAGGAGATGAGTACCTAGTTCCAGTATGCCATTTTAAAGTGACCGAAGCTTATAATATCATTTTTTTATTTATACCATTATATAAAAGGAAGCAAAGAATTAAATAATGTACACAATTATTAAGAATTATACTGTACACAATCCCCAAATTAATAGGTATATTTAAATTAATGTAATTTTGATTGTACAGGGTGGGACAGAAACAGCTAGTACATTTTGAAGGGCTGTAAAAACAAACGAAGATCTGTATAAAAAAAACTTTTAACTCAGTGGCCTTTAATGCTCTGAATGTTTGTTGTTATCGGCCCGGAAATTTTTCATTACCCTTGTAGTCATTTCTAAAATCATCCAGATTACGAGGTCGGAGATAAAATCTTGTCCTTGAATATTCCTAGATAAAAAAAAGAAAAGAAAAACGTGCCGGCCACCGCCGTCAATTCTTGAAGCGATCAATCTGTCAGAGGATATTTCCCTCAAAACTCCAAGCGAACGTCAAGATGTGTGAACCGTGGAACCGCACATCCTCTACGTCCATCTCTCAGATATCTAAGTTGTATAGTATCCAACATGTACACGTAACGGTAGGAATTCGCGGTTACCATTATACTCCCTCCTTCAAAAAGGACTGGCCGATGTCACCAAAAGCCGTCTACATTGTCCTCCCTAAATCTGTCATTTATTCCACCAGAAATGACTCGAAGAGTGACGGAAAATATCCAAGAACGTCTTCGGTAATGCGCAATCGATAACGGCCGACATTCGGAACATGTAGTTTTTAAAACCCGCTGAAATAAATCTATTTTGAATGATAGCTTTGTTTTTACAATCCTTAAAAATGTGTCAGTTATTTCTGTCCCATCCTGAATTTCACAGAAAAGCCAAAAAAAAAATAAATAAATTAAAAAAAAATTACTATGTACCACTTACTTCATTTACCAAAAAGTCCTTAAAATCGATTTTATTTTACTCAATTTATTATTTTGCAATATATTTTACTTTGATTGCCCCGAAAAGAAATTGATTTAAAAGATATAGCTTCTAAAAATTCTTTGAAAACTAAGTGTCAGAAGTTAGGCTAGACGACAGAAAAATATATTAAAAAAAAAATAGATTTTTAGATCCACGGGACCGACCATTAAACATTAAGGCCGCTTTACACGAGTAAGTTTTTTAAACAAAACTTTTATCAAATTAAGTTTGATAAAAAAATTTACAGGTGTAAATGGACTTTGATAAGTTTTTATATCAAAAAAGTGCCACTTGTTAGACTTCTTTTATGAAATATCGTTAGCAGCGCCCCTACTGTGCAATGTTTTAACTCGCTCAGTAAAAATGATAACACCTGCTCCTATTTGAGGGCCACGATAAAATTGTCAATCAAAAATTTCCAACATGTTGGAAATGTTGAACAATTTTATCAAATAGGGGCGCTAGTGTTCAACTGACCGTACTAGTCCATAACCTATTTCTTTTTTGAATTTAAAAATATGTCATGGGCCCAAGACTTATCACATTAGTACACTTTTTTGCCCTTATTACTTAAAAAAAGTGTACAAGTTATTTAATTAGAATTTATAAGCATTTAGATGGAAGCTATAATAATTTCACCGACCTTTTTTTTACATTTTTCGGCATCTGAGGGATTGAAACTTGTTGTTATTAACTATATTTCGGTTTACAAAATTTAAATTTCGGTTACCGCACATTGAAGAGCGACAAATTTCCATCAAAGTGAATGAGTTTTTTGTTTCATTTTTTATTTTAATATTTTTTAACTTTTTACCTATCTCCATACTTAATTTAAAATATTAAAGGAAGTAAATCCTAAGAACTTGGTTAAATTAAAAATATAAAGAAGTTATGAAGCTTTTAAAATTAAAATAAATGAAAATAGTTCGGTCATTGAACTATTGAATTATTTTTAAACTTCTGATCTACGGCGAGATAAAGTAACACGAACACTAACGATCTTAACAACCACTAACATGTGACATCGTTCTGAGAATCCTTCCATAAAAACAGCCGTCCTCCTGAAGAACCCTCATTCATGGCGTTACTAATGACAAATTACTTGATGCACAGCTGCTTTGGTACCAATTTTCCCAATTTCCACATTCTTTTTTTTATAGCGGAGCTTTACCTTGTTTTTCTTGGTGGTTTCTATACTATAATGCCGAAGGTCTTTTTTAATAATTTTTATCAATTTATCTTATATGAAACTCATAAGAAATTAAATTAGCCGAAATTCAGAAATTATTATCGGGCGAGTTATGTATATATATATATATATATATATATATATATATATATATATATATATATATATATATATATATATATATACACACATATATTTACTAGAGTACTTTAACTAATAAATAAATAAGTACAGATAAAAATCATACCTAATATAATAATAATAATAATAATATAGGTTTATTGACATCATTTTCATGACAAAAATCTCTCTCGGAGGAGGTACAATGGAGTTTAGCTCTAAAATATAATTATTCAAGTATAAATATTGAAGATAAAAATAAAATACCACATAAAATAAAATACAACTCTCAGCGCTTATTAAAATATACAAACAAAACAGAGAAAATATAATTGTACGAGTATATACGCTTTACAGATAAAACTTCAAAATTGATTAAAATAGTAATAAACTAGTTCTTTTTCAAAATTCAGATAAAACAATCTTTATAGTTTTTTGGCAATTTTGAACCAGCTCTCTCTCTGTTTGAGAAAAGTAACTAAATCTCATCGTTTTTATTCGTTAGCTATGATTCAAAAGCAATCAAGGATTTTTGTAGCAGTAATTATTTATTACAGCTAATTATTGTCAATAATTCCTTTTGAAATGGAGTCTGCTAAATATTCGACAAGTCTCATCTCGTAGATCCCCCAATTTACCCAGTTTTAACCAAGGTTCAGGTTCAAGGCTAGGGGAGGCAACACTAAATACTGAGGAAACCGTAAATTTAATTTTAATTTTAATTGAGGACTAATTGAGGACTTGATGCATGAACCAGGTAAGTCAAAATTTTCCAATTTTTGATAATTGACCTATCGCTATCAAAATAAATTAGGGTGAAAACAAGCTCTGTATTTTCAGAAAAGAAAACAAATTTGTCTTAGAATAATTACATTGACAATTATTGAAATTAATTGCTTATTCCCTGGGTCATGCACCTCACTCCCTTTTTATGCACCTCACCTTTTTAAAAAATAAGCTCCTAATAAACTTACAGCCTTCTACAGCTTAAGAAAACAGTTGGAAAGCCTTATCAGTTCCCTCCGAACCAAATTATAACCGATGTTGAGAGAAACCTCTATTAGCATGCCGTGACAACTGCAAACACAATGTTAAGTTAAAAAATGATCTTAGTATTTGGTGATCTTCACTCCCTCAACTCATAGAATAGAGAAGAAAGTTACTTCAGGTTTTAATTAATTACTATTCTAGTTCTTCAGATTTTGTGGGATTTGGTGTGGTGTAAATATAGAGACTCTATAGTTAAGACCTAATCAGAAAATATTGAATACGTATAAAAACCTAACTCCCTCACGTCGTACTCCTTCGCTTTATGTTTATTATAAAAATTGTATTTCATTCCTTATGTCTCTAATTCAATTGCTTTATTAATAGGCTAAAATTAAATTATGTTATACGCTTTGTTATAATTTAATAATAAATCCCTCACACACACACACACACACACACACACACACACACACACACACACACACACACACACACACACACACACACACACACACACCTTCACCCCTCACGTTTGAGGATTGGATTTTTTTCATTTATCTTCCGTTCTAGAAACAATTGCGATGGGATATTTTGACAACATAATCTGATATGTAATTAAAATTAATAAAAAATATTTTAAAAAAATTACAGTGCTGAAGTAATAAGAAAGTTATCAGAAAATCTACCTATTTTTGAAGAATGATCCCATATACCATTGGTGTTTAGTTTAGTGTGTGTGTGTCTGCGTGTATATATATATATATATATATATATATATATATATATATATATATATATATATATATATATATATATATGCAAGTTTAATAAAATAAAAAAATGCGGCATGAATAAATATTAAATGAGTTTGTCTAACAGTAAAATTATTTGTCTTCATTAGGTATGCTTTGAAAAAACATAGATACTATCTAAAACCCAAATGTCCGGTATCAAGTGGTCTTTCACATTTTATAATATAATTCATTACAATATAAGAGTGGGTCTTTAATTTTAATTTTTTTTTTTTAAAAGAGATTAAACATATTTCCATAAAAGAACCGAACACATTAACGTGTTTAGTGTTAATAACCACCTTCTTGACGGGCGATCTGTCACACGATTAGCGCAGCGGAGTCTCGCAGGTGCTCCAGGTGGGGTATTATAAAAATATCTTTGAGGAAACGTCGTCTAGTTTCGATGTGAACTGGTAATTAATGATTTTTTAGAACTCTTTGCAGTGCATTCTTACGTATTTATATGTTCTCACATACTGAATGTAGTAAGTACATATGCTTTCGAAAATAGGTTTGAGAACTTATTTTATTTAATGCAATTTTTTAATTTATCTTTCAATGTTAGAGGCATTTAATAATTGCGGATTAATTAGTGAATTCGTTTAATATTGTTCATTATTTGGCAGAATATATAATGGCTATGCAATTTGTAATCATACAACTGCATGGCTTACAACGCCTGCAGAAGGCTGAAAAAGGATCTGGATGAGCATCCTTGACTGACTAGAGATTATAATACAAGATGGTGCAGCCAGGGTTGGACTTACCACTAATGTAAGCCCACTAGGCCTCGACCTAGAGGCTTACAATGCCCATGCCAAAAAAGAAAAAAAAATATTTATATGTTTGTTTAAAAAATAAAGAAAATGTTTATGATGAGTTAAGAAAAAAGTCTTTATTTTCATAAGTGATGTAATTATGCGGAAAAATTTAAATTCTCATCATAAAGATTATTTCCAAGAGGAAAATCCCTAATGGATACCCAATGACTTTATTTTTTTGTTTGCAAAGAACATTTAATGTATGGATATATGACGCAGAAAAATTTAGAAAATATGTACAAAAATAACTGAATTCATTTATTGAGAATGTAAGATTACCTTTTCTGTAAAGAAAATTCCACGTTGTTTGCTGTTTATGTAGTAACTAACATTGATTTTATCAATTTTTGTAATTTGCTTAAAATATCTTCTCCTCTTGCTCCTTTCACAACTTTCGACCTCTTCATCTTGTTTATAATATAATTGGATTTTTTATCTAGTTAAATATTTCCCAACAATTTTAGTTTTTGACTCTAATTTAGAATGTGAAATTCAAATTTTACATTGCAGTACATTCCTAATCCTTTCTAACATAATATAAGTGAACATAAGAACGGCAGTTTG
Organism: Rhaphigaster nebulosa; assembly: GCA_948150685.1. Taxonomy (NCBI): domain Eukaryota; kingdom Metazoa; phylum Arthropoda; class Insecta; order Hemiptera; family Pentatomidae; genus Rhaphigaster; species Rhaphigaster nebulosa. The sequence continues at coordinate 70,456,215 of OX411310.1, forward strand.
TTTTTTTGTTTGTTTGTTTAAATGTAACCAGTAATCTTTTCTTGAATTTTATTTTTACTGAATTAGATTCTATAGGCCAATGTCTACTCCATGGGAGAAACTTATAATTACTTATTCAGCAGATAAAGTCGTATGATCAACCAGAGTCAGCAAGTCATTTGTATGTATGTAGTAGTGTAAATATTAAAGTGCAGGTAAATGAGACGTTAATGACAGTAAATAAAAGATAGACCGTTAGATGAGGGAACGGAAGTGGGTAATTAAGAAGCGGGGTTAATTTAATTGCGGTTTTGTCACGGCCTCCTGAATCGGTGTGCGTGCTTCGATTTCCGCCGGAACTGGTGGAACATGTGGCCAGGTCTCATTGTCTCCTTCAGCTCACTTTGACTATTTACATTATTTTTTAGCTCATTGTAGCTGCCCTTCTGAAGCCTCTTCAGTGTCAATTCCCACTAAACAGTGTAATCAGCGGAGACTTCAATGCGCCCTAAATCCGGAGCTTGCATCATGAACACAATCATCTTCGTAACATTGTCGTTCTTTGCTTAATTTAATTATGGCACTTATAGTTCATCAGTGGTTATGATTTTTAAGGTATTCTATCAATTTACAATTTATGCATATAGCGTAATAATTGAATCCCCAATCTGCTTGTAAGTTGATCATATTTTATTAGATGCTTTGTAAATAATATGTAATATCTCTTCCTGTATTAATTTTCCTTATTGATTTTTATATAATTTTGTTGACGTTTCGGAGCATTTTTCCATATCACCAGGACATCTCACAGCTGTTGATACTGTTCCTTGATTCTATTAATTCATATATATGTATTAATTGTTTATTTCAGTACGTAAGCCAGAAATAGTAATTTTTTGTTTGTACGCCATAGTTATTCTTAAGGGACTTCGCCCCATCATTAAGTTTATTTTCTATTCTATTCTAATAATATTTTATCAGCTTTTAAAAAACAAATTCATATTTTACAAGGGACGTATTAACTGTTCCATCTATTTCAATCACATTAGTCCTAAGTAGCCTTCATGTAATCGGTCTTTTGGTCAGAAATAATCTTTATTTTTCTGCACATCTTTGTTATTCTTATAGGACTTTGTCCTAGAATAGTTTTTTTTCTATTCTATTACATAATCTTCCAAAGTATATACGTAATAATTATGATGGTAAAAAATAAATTAAAAACCTTGTATTATAAATAAACAATACACAGAACAGGTTTGAGCGTATTTTTTTTTTTTAAACCATAAAACTCATATTACAGTAAGATACTCATTAAGCCTACTACAAATTTACTTTTAGGTGCGGGCCTTAGCTTATCTTGAGCCACCCTGAGAAAGAGCTTACGTATTCGCCCTTATCTAAATATATAACTGAATTTCTTTTTAAAATATCGAATTCGAATCCAGCGATCCACGGATCCACTAACCAGGCATACAGTTAATACTTGAGGCTGTCAATTAGGCCACTATCGGAATTACCTTAACTGTTGGATTAATCTAAAGCGTTAATGAATATTAATCCTTGGAAGACCACTTCCTCCAAGAGGTCCTGCCCAAATGCATCCTTAATTTAATCCTTCGGCTGATATAACGTAAACCTACTTTTTGTGTCCTTTATAACATTTCTCTCGAGATAAAGATAATCAATTAAGGAGCGTGAGCAGGTGGTGTGGAAGTCGGCATTCCACATTTCTTACAGATCTGCCTCTTCATAATAACACGCTAATCACCATAGAATTCCTTCAAGTCTCTTCCTCACGTGCTTCTCAGTAAGAGTTTAAAATTTTTATTTTCGAAATTAAGGATATGATATTTTTGAATACGGTCAGAGATAAAACAAGAAGTATGTTTTATGTGTGCCGACGTTTGATGAGTTCTTAAATTACCTTTCATTTCACTTTATTTAATTAATTTTGTATCTCTAAATTTTTTCATGTAGTTGTTTTTATTTTTGTTGATTTCCATGTTTTCTATTCATTCGCATAGTCCTAAGTGTCTGGAGCAATAGAGGCCCTCGCTCAGCCTACACTTGCTTTCAAAGTTAATGAAGCGGTCGAGAGAGCGCTGAGATCTCCTGGAGTCCGCGATTTTACCTCCGCAAGCTGGGTGTTACCCAGATTGAGTATAAATATTGTACATGAGTATTTATTATTTAAGATGTTTATTTTATTTTATATTTTTATGTTTATTTTAAGTTTTAATTTATTTTGTTAATATTTATATTTCCTGCTGATATGTTATGATGAATGAACTCCTTTATCGCTATTACCCATGGTTCTAAATGAGTTGGAGTGTAGTATTTCACTATAAAAACAGTTTATAGTTTATAATTTACAGTTTATACTCTCACATCTTTAGCCCTCCTCCCACCCCGTTATTGTTTTCAAATATCAACATTCGCAACAGGTGAGAGAGTTTTGTTTGCATAGCCCTGAAGAAGGACTGAAGCGTGGGACGAAATGTTGCCACACTTAAAACAGCAACAAATTATTTAAGATCCGTTTACACGGTGACAGTAATCACGAAAGTAGCAACTATCATAGTGTAAACTGTAGGACAGTTGCCGTCATGACAGCATTTACGGTCGTTGCAGTACTGCTGCGCTACCAGGTTTGATGTGATAGCTGACAGTGCCTGTAGCAGCAGTGACAGCGACTGTCTTGTTAACTACCACATAAATACGCCATGATAATGAACTGTTGTACCTTTTTATCAACTGTATATTTCGATTATTTCTAAACTTGAAATATGTAAAAGATTTACTGATATATTTTACTTACGATATATTTTGATACATATATTATACTTTACACATGGAGCATGTACAGATAAAATAATACACGGCGCTCTTACTGGATTACTGAATGAGGGAAATATAGAAGAAAAAAAATTATAAGTAAATATATAGATAAAATAAAATGAAACAAAAATAAATTCTCAAAATGAAAAAATAAATATTACAAAATTGAAATAAAAGAGAGGAATAAATAAGTAATAATCCACGACAAAAATATTCCAAAAAGATGAATCATTATCTTTTTTATTCCTTCAAATATAAAAATAAATTGAAGAGCTGAGCAGAAGAACTCTTACTATTTTCTTTGCATTTTAGGAGAAATAGGGATTTTTGCTGAGATAAATATTTTTAATACTTCTTTCTACTCCTTGTTTAATTTTTCTAAACCTTAAATTTCGGTAGTTTTGAGAATTTGAATATTGAGTGATTCATTCTAAAATAAGAATAACAAATCATTTAATTCAATTTTTCTCAGATTCAAATTTTTATTAAATTACTTTTATAATACACTAACCTTTTCAATTAAATAACTATAATCCACGTATCTAATTAAATTTATATTATCATAAACATTAACGAACAAATATAATTTTTTAAAGAATATAATACATGTTTTTATAAAATATTGTTCATGCATTCTGTTACTGTTACAGCTATATAATAGGCTGTTTGCACATCACCCTAAAGATAATAAATATATAAGCAATGAAAAAAAAATGTTAGGTATAAACAGGATAACTATTATTATAATTTTCAAATAATATCTGATAAAATATAACTGAATATGTAAATTATATGTTTTATTTATTTATTATTTTTACTCAGGAGAATGGATAGACTCCAGAACCGCAGATCATCCACTCACCTGCCCCCGAAGAGAGAGGTCACTGTCTTCAACAGGTGTCGGTGAAGACTGTGTTATTAACATTAGTCATTTAACTGTTCACAACTTAGTGCGTGTAATTAATTCGGTTTGTGTCCTGAAGGAGGGCAATAATTATCTCCTGAAATGTTAATTGAGCGGTTCAATTTTCATGAATGCTTAAAAATTATAATTAACTCGAAATAATATTATAATTGCCGGGACGATTGTTAAGATAAATTATGTTTCTGTCTGGTTTCATGAGCATAAAATTTTTTTTATTACTGTATAATCACCAAATATTTATATAGAATACAGAAAATACGCGTAATTAATTTTTTTTTATTAACAATTAATAAGGTATTTTTTTTTGTTTATCCATAAATTATACAGGGTGTCTCCGAAAAGAGAACAACCCTTGGGGATTTTATAGCATATTTTACGCTGAACAAAAAAGTTCCGAAGAGCATCGGTCAGCAAATTACATGATTTATTTACCAGACCAGTTTTCAGGCCTAAAGCATGAAAAAATACCTTCCTCGACACTTTTTGGCGATAAATGAAGAAGCGAATCGCATAAAAAAAAAACGGATCGAAACTAACTTGAGAGAGAAGTAGATTTGGCTTACAATGAGACCAATAGCAGCTGAACAGATTAAATGAAACAGCTTGATGAATTGTCGACGTTTATATGATTTTCACAAAGACTGGCAAATCTCGAATTATAAATCAAATTGTTATATTTAGACAAATTGGTTTTAGGTTGTTTTGCGAAAAAAGGAAAACATTCTAAAAAACGACAAACTCGTAACTAAATATGTCCAGGAAGATAAAACTGGATTTAACAGCTCGTCAAGTTTCAATCCGTTTTTTGATGCAAGGAGTCCTGTCTTCATCAACTGTCAAAAAGTGTCGAAAAACGTATTTTCTTTATGTTTTTTTCGTCAAAACTGACCAAGACTTCATTTGCTGATCCATGCTTATAGGAAATTTATTGTTTAGCGTTAAATTTCTTATAAAACTCCCAATTGTTAATTCTTTTTTTGGAGGGACACCCTGTATAGAAAAAAATAATGAAACCTTTTGGATATCCTTGTCAGGTGAAGGTCTCAAGTTATCCTCTTAAGAAATTAATTGTTTGAAGATAAAGAAAGGACTTGCAAAGTATGAGGAAGGAAATCACTTACAATCCTGGGTTCTTTTTAAGTCTTAATTACAATTCTGAACTAACGATAGATTGATTAAATTAGAAATTAAACTAAAAAGTAAAAATTGAGTAAATAAATTATACCGTAAAGTGTAAATGATTCATTTATTTTGACGTTTAGTTAAAGATGAACTGTACATTTATGATAATTTTTGGTTTACTCCGCGCCAAAAAAAAATATTGACAGGAATTAATATTATTTAAACTTGTCTTATGATATTTCTGGTACCGTTCGAAGAATTTCCAATAGTTAACTGTAAACTGCCGGTAAATTCGTATTAAAAGTAATATTCGTGAGTTGCAATATCTCTCAAAACAGAAAAAAAGAGAACCCAATATCACTTCGATTTTTGTTTAATGTTTTTGACTACCTTGATATCTCAAAGAAATTTCTGTCTCTGACAAAGCACATTAGATCTTCAGGATTAGTTCTAGTAATATATATAGTTTTAAAAATGACCTGAATTAAGTGCTATAGCCTGTAGAATGCTTGTGCTCAAATGGAGAAAATGCATAAGCCTACTCAGCACGTTCTGAACATAGTTGACATGCATTTAATCATAGTAGCAAGCTTAGAATTAAGAAATCCTAATTAAGAAATATTGCCTTTAAATTGAATACAGTTGCTAGAATAACATCGAAACACCAACAGCAGGTGCATGACTCTATAATGAAGACAGAAAAGTGTTGGAGACCTTGCGAAACACCTCTCTCTAACAATCTTTCTCAATACCAGAGGCCCCTTGCCTTGCTCGTCTCCAATTTGCACTAATTCATCCAATTAGGATTTTGATCCATTAGGATTAATTGGTTATATAATATTAATTCCGAACCAATTAGTTTCTAATCCTTAAATGGTGAAAACGTATTTTCAGTTTAGGGATCAATTTATTTTTTTTTAATTATTGAAAAGAATTAATGAGAGTAATAGTATTTGTAAAGTAGCTATTGGTTAATACTTAACGGCAACCAGTCAAAGTTATGTAAATGGATTAATAATGATTATATAATAGCACTGAAAAGGTAGAGCATTGATAGCCTTTATATATGCCTGGCGCTTTCTCGATAAAAAATAGGCTTATTAAAATCATTTATTTCAGTTCTATCGATTATATATAATGGCTATGAAATCAACCAGCATTGTAACATACATTCATACAAAATGTACATGGAGTGATATATGAACAATGTAATCTGCGAATTGTTATAAACGAATCAAATCGGCTTATAACCCTATTCAAAAAATTGAAAGTACTACTGTTAATATTTTACTTTTGCATTTTATAACTCGTGACAGATAGAATTGAATATAGCTTGAAACATAATACAAGATCCGGCAGTGAAACGGGATGATTTCAAAAATCAATTATTTATTAATGAATTATTAAGAACTATTTTCTAGGCATTAAGTTCGCCAAGTGGCTTACCTGGGCCCGGCAGTTTGGGTTAGTGTTGATAGCTCGAAAGTGGTGATGAATGAATGCTGTGGATGCTTCGTTCCCGGGTCGGGTCATTTTTCGAAACGAGAATATTATTCGGCCACCTCGCACTCTCGATTTAACGGCTTGCTACTTTTAAAACAAAAAAATTAAAGTATTTGTTGTCGAACCACCCAGAACTATCCATGCCCTCAAACAATGCATTGGAAGCAATACCTGTAAGTAAGCTACGAGATGTCATACAAAAAACTTCCAGGTACGACTCCACAAATGCATAAATTTCAATGGAGGATGTTTGGCGAACGTAAACATATTTTTTTAATTTATTATTGTTTGTATTGTACGCCATATGGCTATTATTGTAATTTATATTTATAAATGAATTTAACTTTTTTTACTTTCTCTACTAATTATAAGTTAAGGAATGAGAAATTATTAAGTTAAGAAATGATGAGGAATTATGGTATTTGATCGAAAAATTATTTTTCAGAATTGTCAAAATACCAATACAAATTAAAACATTTATATTTTTATGTAAAATGTAAAATATTAGTTCAGAGCCTTGGAGAGTGGAAATAACGGCATTTAAGTTAATATAAAACGAATAACAATGACCTAATTAAAAAAATTGTTGATAGTTTCTAGTTGACTCATTATGATTAATTCGTTTTATAAATGCTTTCAACAAAATAATTACTTTCTAATAACTAAACAGCGATTCGAATTTTTCTGGGCAGAGTTTATCGCTGACAAATATTAATTTATTATTGTATATTAAAAAAAAAATAGAAAACATATTTTTCTACGCTTAAATACTTAACTGAATAATTGTAAATTTTGGAATGCTATGTAATTAACATTTTCATCAGAATTCATTTGTGAATTTAAAATTTAAATAAATTTATTTCAATAGAAAATGTATTTTTTTAAAAGAATAAAGTGGGGCTAATTACCTAGTAGTTGGTTTGTAACACTTACCGATTTTTATTTACTTAGTTAATAAATTAAATTTTTTTTAGAAGAAAAAACAGAAAAAAAAATTCTTCGAAATACGTATTACTTTTAAAGAATTTTTTTATTTTTCCAATCTTGTAAGAGTTTTTCTTGTTTCAGGGTGTTATTTCGACGATCTAAAAGATAGTCAGAAATTAAAATGGAAAAATCATTATTTTTCCGCTCTATATAATTCTCGCCTTCTTGGCGCCTCCTGCCAGACTTCATTTCAGTCATTAACTTTTTTTATAATTGTTTTCATTTTGGTTTAATGGCTTCCACCATTATTACAGCTTTGATCACACCTTGATAAAAATATATCATCAAAAAGGCGTTAAACTTACAATGGTGGAAATCTGATAGTAAATTCTGTTTTGCTTAAGTAGTGCTTTTATTTATTATCTATGATAATATGAAATATCGTGAAAATAGTATATTGGTACTGGGATAAAAAATGAAACACGAAAATATTTTATACTAAATCATTTACTGAAACAATAATTACAATAATCTACCAATTACGTTTATATACAAATATAGGATACATTGGCATATATGTGTTTATACGTTTACTACATATAGACACAAATACGCATATATTACACTCAAATATTATTACGTTATTTCAATCTGTAAAATTAGGTACAGATTATAATTTTTTTTTTTACTTTTTATTTATATAATATCTGTAAGGCATTAGTCATATAATAGAATTCATTATTTACAAAGCTGATACTACATTTTCTAAGGGCGGTATCACTAGGTACATATTCAAGGGTAGCTTAAGCTAATAATACTGGATGCCTCTCCACAACAGTCTATATCATATAATATATTAATCCAGCTATATACACATAAATATATGCATATAATCATATAATTGATTCTTATGCTTACACAGAGAGAACACAATATAAAAAGGGGCCGAATACTTTCATGTCAAAATGGTAATGTGAGGTACAGGTTTTGTAAGACTTTGAGCAATGGCGGGTTAGTCATATCTGATTGTTAAAGCCGTTATACACAGATTGTTTTTCAATAATTACAAGGACAATAATTATAAGGATTTCCAGTACTATCATTAAATTTCAGGAACTGTCATACAACCTACGAATACTCGCAATTTTGAACCTATAACTAGGAACAGTAATATTCAATAACACTCTATTAAATGTCGTAAATGTTTCAACTTGTACAACGGCCTTAATATGTTAACAAGTAATAAAATATCACTGGGAATAAATATAATTTATATTTAAACATAATAATACAAACTGAGCCTTGGGCCCGTTCCATTTACCCCGATCGAAGAAATATATACATTATATATAATACACATCACACGGTAGAGCGACGGCCGTCCCTAGGGGTCTTTCGGCTGGAGTCACTATCATCGGCGGAATCGGTTCTGGATAGGATATTCTGGAGTCTTGTGAGGTAGAGTACTGCGGAGTCCTGAGAGTTAGAGGCTGGCGGGACGACCATCAGGGATTGGGAACGATAAATACACGTGAGGGTGTTTGTACAGAGGCTTGGCACTAGACTTGGATCTTGGGCGAGTCCGGTGGGCTGGCGTCCTCCACGTCCAAGGACTCGGCCTTAGAATCCGGCGGTGAGGGAGGAGGTGTGGGAGACCTCGGAGGCGGGTAGTACTGGAGAGGACCTGGAGGTAGAGCGGAAGGTCCTGCCATTCCGGGATACAGCCTGTAGGCTAGTGGCTTCTGGAGGGTCAGCGCCTGGCGGTAGTAGAGATCCGCGGGGCCCGCCGGTGCTGGTGGCGCGCCGGGGTACCCTGGCCACACACCGTATCCGGGGCCGCCGTACAACCGGGAGAAGGCGGCGTAGTTCCCGGCCTCAGCCAGCAGTTCTAGTCCCACTGCGGTCTGTCGCTTCCACTTCGTCCTGCAACACAAACAACATATACATTAGTACAGAAATATAAATAATTCATGCTTAAATGTTATTGGCAATAGGTGTTAAAATATCAACTTTATATTCTCATGAAATAGAACTACTTATCTATCTTCATAAATTCTGAAAAACGAACTGGCAGAAAAATAATGATAAGCTAATATCGTTCAGTAATGTATTCCATTACAGTAATGTATTCCACAAGAATTATTGCTGAAAAAGGAGAATATTCGCAACAAATAACCCTCCGTTTTAGAAAAAAAATATTAACTGAATAAAAAAAAAAATTGACTGTATTGAAAAAAGTGTATTTATGCATACTTTTAATGTTTAATGTTACAAGTTAAATTTTACATAGTAGGTTAGGCCTCACTTTTTATTTGTAAACATGTAGGAATACAACAAATGAAGAACGTTGGGTTCAGTAATAGGAAGGACCATGTAACCGTTGCTTATACGAGGAGATGATATCAGCATCTCACAACCCAGAAATGGGTAAGGCATCCACTTTATAGATACTGGGTGTGCCTCATGTGGATCAGCGGCTGATATAACATAAAATAAAGTTTCTGCCACACGGGGGCTCGGGATTTACGATTACAGTAATTTATCCACTGAGATACCCAAGGCCTTGTTTAATAGTTTAACCATACCAAAAGGGCTACCAAAACTTTAAGTAATATAATTATTATTTTTTTTTTTTTAGACTTGACTTTTTACGTTTTTAATCACTTATTCCCTCTAAACATCTTACGAGTCACGAGCATAATCATCACGCCTAAACGCTCTAAACAAGATATAATAATACGAGGAAGGACAAGAAGAGGAGAGAGGCCGCAAAGACAGTGGATGACGGTAAAGATGAGACGAACATTGAAGAAGTAGAAGAAGAAGCGGGGACATCGAGGCACGCTCCTGAGGACCAGATTGGTTCCGCAGGTTTTGCCCGCCAGCTGGACCGTGAACTACCTAAAGTAAATAATTACCTCCCTTTATTGTTTGTACACTCCATCGATAATCTAATTACATAGTCTAAAAGCTGTTCTAAGACACCAACAGACACCATAAAGGAACGGGACACAAGAATTCTGAGAGAATTCTTTGTTTATTAGTAAATACAGATATATATATATATATATATATATATATACATATACGCACACACACATGAAATTGGTCTGTAAAATAAAACAGGAACAGGTTTTGTACCTAAGGTTTTATTAAAAATCATAAACTATATTATCATATAATACCGAAGTATGCATGTTTGAACGTGCTAATTTCAAGAATTACCATCATTTGAAAAATTCTTTTCGCCTTAGATAGAGCGTTTATTTAGGAAGGTTTTAGGATTTATAACATCATGCTATCATACGAATGGAGTAGTAACCATAAATAAATTCTCGAGAAAAAAATTGTCCAATTTGAGTACGTGTCGTTGTCAACTTCATATCCGTGGAACCAAGTTGACTACACAAACTTTTTAATAGTGTAAAATTATTTGGAAAACTTCAATTTGTAAATAAAACAGGAGAGTAATGGGGGGAAAATGTGCTAAAACTTGAAACTAATTTAAGTGAAAGTTTATTGCTATAAAAAATTATTTTCATTTTAATCCTGTTTCTTGATAATGTTTAAAACAAATGAGACATATTATAGGTTATTATTTAAAAGGCTATTTTGTGTTCTAGGCGTTAATTCTAATTAAACGCGGGTGAAATTGCGAGGCTCTGCTAGTTCCTTAGTTAAATAATTAAAAGTTAATTTTGATGCACGTATTTTTTAATTAGTGTTATTTTATTACATGCCATTTTGTTTATTTTATTTTATTTTATATGGATGAATGGATTCTTACAGCACTAATGCCTATTGCCCTTAAGTGTGCAGATTGTATTATTTCTCGAAAAAAAAACTTTAATCACTCTTTAAAAAAATAAAACAACTGAATGTCAAAACAACATTAGGTTGTGCGGAGAAAACAAAATGATAGCATTCTGCGAAAAAAAATGAAAAATAAAATTATTTAAAGTTTCTGAGACAGAATTTATGATGGTGATAAAACTTAATAAAATAGTCGTAATACAATTTAATAACCAATTAAAAAATAAAACTAGGAAAATTCGGTTTGGTTTAACAGTTTTTGTTAAAGACTTGTTTGTTTCATCTTGTATTTCAATGTATTATATTCATTTCAGTTACGATGTGCTAATCTGAAAATTGAAGAAATTTGGGATTGCACGTTAATATGAAAATTGAAGAAATTTGAGATTGCACGAATTTTATTTAACCGTTAAAGAACATTGAGAACTTTGTTCAAAATCTTTAATAAGTTTCTACTTCAAACCAGTGAACGAATAAGTGATGATATCGATTTACGATTTTTTTTAAATAGCATAGTCATGTAGCCTTAAAATGAATTCATACCAATAATAGTTTTCAGAATGAAAACTGAAACAATTCCTATATCAATAAACTATTTTTTCCTAACAAAAAAATATATTCCTTATTGGTTCGTTGGAAGAAGTTCTACGTTGATCACACAAAGATACAATTTTACAATCAAATTTCTTCAGGTGTGAAGAAAGGAAAGGTCTTAACTACTTTTTTTTTTCATTAGTTTTCATGTTTACCCTATTTTCTTAAAGGGCCCCCGTGGTGCCATTGTTTGATCTCTTATTATGGCTTTTGCTTTATGCGTGGATCATTAACAATAATAATACAAAAACATCAGGAAAAAAGTCTCTAAAGCTAAGTTTTGATTCTTTCCGTAGATTATTTAGTTAATAAAATATATTGTTGACAGTTGTGAATTAAATCATCAAGAGAAAAAAAACAAGGATTTTCGCTGGTTGTATTGATGCCATTTATAATTAATAAAAACGAATTCTTATCTGTGTTAGGAATTGCAACTATAAAGTCTGTGTGATGCTGTTTCTAGCTACGTATGAAACTGTCCAAAGCGATTTAGCGTTGATATATTGAGCCAACCTCGTGAACGCTGTCTTCCGGACTAATTGTGAATGATTTTTTCGTTCAAATAATTTTCAAGCTATGTTGATTGGAGTAGGATCGCACCCTCAACTGCGGAAGAATGTGAAAATGCTGCAGCCACGAACTAAAATGTGGGATCATGAGCGGGACATGGACAGTTAGAGAGGGCTGTACTGATGACCTGTTTGCATACAGTGGCCGCAACAAAAAGCAGAAAAGCCCAGGCGCCAGACGAACAACAAAGCGTCCATTGTAGTTGAGCCTTTATTAATTTCCATCCAGGCGCCGGCCACTCTTGCACAACTGGTCTGTCATCCGCCGCTGCTTTCTAGACCGTCGCGGACCTTCCACGTCTTGGAGTATCGAGGAAACCGCGATGGCCGGACCCTGACAATCATCCTGCAAAATGGAGTGATATCTTGTAGGAAGGAGTCGAAATGATACAATCAAGATTAATTGAAATTGGAGTGATTTCTGATTATTTTATCTCTTTCTTGGAAAATTTCCTATCCGGATTTTTCCAAAATAGGTTCGGAAATTTAATACTTAATATTTTTAAGTTTTTCAACAAAGCTCGCAGTCTCTAACAACACTTCTCCCTACATCTGACCCAAAATCTTTATTTATCTTTATATATCTCCAACACTCCATTATTAAAAAATACGGCAAAACCATCACCTTTTCAAGTTTATACAATTGCTTTAGGTCATCGTGAAGGATATCTTCAGGAAGTGCAGTAAGAAGATGTAAAAATTCACTCTGTTGAAGTTGACCTTCAACTCATTCATGAAGATTGAAGAGATTAATATTTCGAAAATGTCGATGTTTTTATTTTATTTATTTTTTAATTATTTTTCTTTGTGCTGTATTTTTTTTTCCTTTTAAGTGTTTCATTCGAAAATTTTCATTATTTGTTATGTATAGTAATTTCTGTTTTATTTTTATTTTCATTTATTATTAATTTTTTCCACATTAATCTCATGATCAATGCAATTTAATTTATAACTTGTAAATTTTTTACATTCATGTATTGCTATATGGATAATGGTTAATGAATGGAGCAAGCACACATAAATAAATACAAAAAAAAAAATAGCTTCAGATCTTCATTTATATATCAATATTATTAATAACACCATTTCAATAATCTCAGCATTGTTTAATAATTTATAATTAGTAAAATAACAGATTGGCTAGTAATATCAGATTGTGTTATGTATTAATTGGTTTATAAGGTTTCTTATAATTATAAATTAATAAATGGTATAAATGATCTTTAGGGTTTACTAAGTATATAAAAAAAGGAGGTTTCAATATAGTTCATAGGGATTATAATACAGTTAAGCTTGTTGTGCAATATTGTATAAAAAATAAATAATGGCTATGGTCGATTTCTGTTTTGATAATGTTTAGCAGGTATAATAAGTTGGACGTCAAAGTTAACAGTTGCTTTTAAAAATTTAACAATCTGAATTATTTATTATTTAGTTCGCACATAGAACAAACGAAACATGCTAGTTTACAACCTTAATAAGAACTAACAGCAGTTAAAAGGAAATAACAGTTAAAGAATGACACATTGAATCTGACCTCTCTCTATTATACTCCATCCAACTACTGTTACAACAAAAAATTCGTGGCTAACTATCCCCTCTACAAGACGAAAAACATCTCTATTATTAGTTTTATTGCAGTAGCTGTTGAGGGGAATAGTGGCTTTGTAGAGCGAACGAGTGTGAGCTAAATGAATTAGCGGGACTATTAGAGAGGGCCGTTAGAGGTCCATTAATGGCCAATAAGCACGCTCCACCGGATCCGGCCCGGGAGGACCATCTTCGCTCTTATAGGGGATACTAATGCAAATATATAATAAAAGGAGATATACGGTCGCTCGTAAATAACGAAGGTGTGAACGGGAGTGGAAGAGACAAATGGACATCAGACCCCGGTACATGGGTATAAAGGAGTAAGAAGCGGTCGTATAAATTAACGAAAACCGCACTGAGGGCGATTATACGCTCCGATAGCTCGGAAATATTACAGTCCCCTCTTTTTAGCCGAGGGGGGCCACTTGACAAGGCATCCTCTCGTTTGCCACTAAGGCCTATTGTCGGCCATAACAAGCCGTCTAAGTCATTCTATGTCTATACAAACAATTTGAACTTCAATACCGACTAAATTTATTTTTTATTAAAAAAAAAAAAAAAAAAAAACCTAAAATGTTCACATCAATGCACCACAAAGCAAGATGTGAAAGTTTGTGGAAAAATTGAACCAGAGTTTTGCTCTCATTTTCAGATCATCCAATTCACGCAACACAATTATAAAAATGTACACGTTAAAAATAATAAATTAATTATTAAAACAATTATTAATATTAATTTGATAAAGAAATAATTTATTGACGCTTTGAAAAACAAATTTAAGTTTTTATATTTATAGAATGCTTAAGAATGGGATCTATTGTCATGTATTTTTTCTATTAGTTATTTTACATTTTTTCTCCTAGTAAATCAATCATAATCTGAGCATAAATCTTTATATATGTATGTATATATATATATATATATATATATATATATATATATATATATATATATATATATATATGCATACATGTATGTACACACATACATTTATTTATTTTTACCTAAAGAGCCTGGATGCGATTACCCAACCTCATGTTACATCAAAACATGGTTTCCAAGGTGCAGCGGTAGGCTACTCATAGCTCCATAACGATGGACGATTGAATTTTGTTTCAACAATTCAGAAAATACTTTCGATTTGACTATAAGATAACTTTGAAGTAAAATAAATACTATTTGCTTATAACCAATGGTTGTTGGATATCGAATCTTTGGGTCTGCTGAGATTTATTATTATTATCCTTGTGCTAAGTTATGCTTAAGAGTGTTTTTTTCTGGGTCAAAGATAATTTGGTCCCTTAGGGGCCAATTCGGCAGCGTCTTTCCCATCGACTCATTTGAGTTCAAGGACAGTGACAAATCGGTCTAGATCCACGAATTTGTGGCTGTTCGGAATCAGCAGGTGCACGAGGGCCTTTATTTCTTTCCCCGAAGCAGGCCGTCCATTGACCAAACCTCAAGGCACTCTTGAAAACCACTACGCGATTCATAATTTAAGTACACGGAGTATGGAGTACATGGTGTATGGCCATCAGTCCTACGCCCGGTATGACTGATGGCCCTACGTCATATATAATGACGAACTCAACTTCACCATATAATTATTCAATAAATGTTTAGACCGATTCTCATGAACATTTTTAGATTAACATAAATGCTAGGTTCCATTCGAAATGAATGGAAAATTCGTTATATACTGATACCTGTTAGGCTTTTACACAAGGAACGAAATCTCAATTTCTATTTCTTTGTCTTTTTTTCTTTTGATTATTTTGTTATTTTTAGTTTGACGATTGTTTATTAATGTATTTTTTTTTAAAGTAAACTAATACGGTAATTAATTCAATTAACGCAAATGCGAAAAGCACATTTTGGCAAAATGTGTGAAGCACTAGTATGACGGTCTTTATGATGGTACTAAAATAGATTTAAATTAAAACAAAAAACAACAGATAATAAAAATTAAAAAAAAAAAATAATATATATATATATATATATATATATATATATATATATATATATATATATATATTTAATATATATATATATATATATATATATGTAAATAAAAGTAAATCGACAATACACAAAGCTTAGAAAAAATATATTTTTGTTTTTTTCTGTCATATAAATTTTGAAGCAATTGTATTCTGATTGGTTACGAGTCCTTGTTCAGCAAAACGAAAAACAAAATAGTAATCATATTTATATGAATATGATACTATTTTTTCTTCATATGAATATGATTTTTATATATAAATTTAAAGGCTTATTTTTCAAAATATTTAATTGCGTACAGTAAAAATGTTTTAGACAGAATCCGAAACTAACTCGTATAAATATTGAACAAAACAGCGAAATAGTGAGCAGAATAAAAGAAACACAACAGGCTTTTGGAGTTTGTTATATCCATTGTAGAAAGTTAATTTTTTGTCCAGAGAAAGCCCACCAACAGTAATACAACGTATTAAAAGATAAAAATTCTAGAAAGTGAATGCCTCAATTCAATGTTTTTTTTTTTAGAAGGTAGAAAAATAAAAAGATGAAAGGTTCAATTACTAACAGTTTAAAAAATCTATTTGAGATGTCAATCTTACAACGACTAGTAAAATACGTATATCATTAAACTCGCGTTTATAAATCTATTTGGTTTTGTATGATTAACATTATAATCTTATTCACATTTAAAGTGATTTTTATCCTTCACCACAACTCTTCCTGTCTTGCTGTGCCGACACACTGTCTTCATTTTCTCCTCGACAAATATCTTACAAGAAACCTCCACGGCAGGTTTAATCGACAAGAACTGAACCGAAGATTTAGGCAACTAGTATGCAGGACTTCATATCACATAAAAAAACTCCTTCTGTACAAAACGTGTACTACAAGACCATCTTCAAATTTTCAAAATTTTATGAAAACCTTCATTATCTTCCTAATCCTCTGGTCCAATAACTATACAACTACGCCTATTCATGCTACTTGACGATTAAAACGACCGTGCCATCGAGACCTTTTCTTACAGGAGAAATAATAATAGAGGAAATAGAGGATAATAGATAATAGAGGAAATAATGAAACGAGTGTTGTGTATCAGAAGGATATAACCTTTGACCCAGAAAATAACACTCTTAAGCATAATTTAGCACAAGGATAATAATAATAAATCTCAGCAGACCCAAAGATTCGATACCAAACAACCATTGGTTAGCAAATAGTATTTATTCAAATTTATCTTATAGTCAAATCGAAAGTATTTTCTGAATTGTTGAAACAAAATACAATCGTCCATCGTTAACACGAACTCGATGGGAGAACAAGTTCGTCCTATATGATTGACTAAAAGTTTCTCCGAACTTGAAATGTTGCACATTTTATTACTCTTTAAACCCATTTACAATAATAATAATAAAAAAATATGTCCAAAATAAAATAAAATCAAAATCAGCAACATCACTTAAAACAGTTTACCTCTGACGTACAGAGTTATACTCTCACTAGATATAGCTCATATTTCAGGTATCAGGTTATTAGTGCACGCGGTTGTTTGGATCATAGTCGAGAACAGGACCACAGCTAATAGTTATACACTATTATAAATAAACAAACTTGAAACGGTTAAGAATTTGTATGAAAGATATTATGACTGAATTATTGCTATGTATTTTGTATTTACGCAGAATATACTGAGAATATTTACCTACCTAGACTTTTAGAAAGTTGAGGATTGGTCTCAATTTATTTAATGTCGTTTAATTTTTTGGAAATGCTGGGATTTTCAGTATGTAGGTGCGAAGCTCAAGTCTTCACATAGCAACTAGCTTGTCTTCCGGAATCGAGAAAATTCCACAGACCTCCAATCCATAGAGTTGGTGAAAGTGTTCAGCCAAATCCTGATATTTCATTTACATTTGAAGCATTCTATAATATGTGCCAATTTTCTATTCCTATCTACCATTAAGATGTCTGATATTTCTCGATTATTAATCACACGCAATTATGATACGATACGCAGCGGAGACTAATGTTCATCTGTGTAACACTTCCCAAGGCTAACACCCCACCAACAGATCTAGCCTACATCGATACGGACAGCCGGCAGCGAGGGCGATGATGGATCGTGTGACACACTTCGATTAGCCTTCGTCCCATTATAGTCGCCTGTAAATAATGACCTACCCTTTGCCGTATTAAATAAGGTTAAGGCGAAGAAAAGGGAAAACTCGGCTGTTTATTAATTCCCCATCATTGTCCTCTCAGAGCGGAGGACTATTGAGCGGGAATAAGCTATTAGTTCTGAAAGGGGACCAGGTAGCCGAGGAAGAGATTACCGAAGAATGTCTGAAGAGGAGAAGAAGAGGAAGAAGAATGGATAAAACAAAAAAATGTAAATAGTTATATGTAATGAAGGGAGGGGCGCCAGATAGAGCACAATAGCCTATATAAGATGAATAGGCTTTGTATAATGGAACCGAATTAGCCACTGACCGATAGAATCTGTCGGCACCCTAATAGCCTTCTGTATCTCTTCTCCTTTCTCTTCTTCCTCGATCTCACTGCCTCTATAATTGCGCATTAGAAATAATTATTGTTAGAATGTTATTGGAACATCTCAAAAATAATGCTTTAAGTCTTTCATGAATGTCAGTAAATGAATTGTTAGGAAAGTTCTCAAAATAACTCCTAGATAGTCGATTGATTAGTTATTCATATACGTCGATCCATAAACGTTATTCCACCCAAATAGTAATTATAATACTTTAGAAAGAAATTTAGTTCACTATTATCTTAAAGGATGTTATACGAGTATAATAAATCTTTCAGAATAAATTAAATTGTTTTATAATAACTTTTGTCTTTTTTATTGTTTGCACTCTTTAATTAAAGAAAATATTTCTAACAAAAGGTATAGCATCTAATTTATACCTTTTAAGATCCTCGAAGTCCAAAAATGGATTTTTTTTTCTTCTTTTAAATATCGTTCTGAATAGTCGAATTTTTCAGCCACAGAAATATTTTCTATGTAATATACGGAATTAAAAAACTTTGAATTAACTTTTATATTTAACCCTGGGAGTGATTGTTAAGTTTTAATATCGTCTTCATTGTTAGAACATAGAATGGTGTGTTCACGGTTCATTTTATTACATGATCTCATTTCAAACATCTATCATTTTAGTGGTAATGTCAGGTTTCTGATTTAGAAATAAGAAGTGAGATATAATTTTACACCATTTCATTTGCCTTATTGGTTTTTCATTTAAAAATCTACAGTAGTCCACTTTTAATCCATATATTTAGTAGATGAACTGTTAATCTATATTACTAATATTGAACTTCTCCCGAAAGTATCTCAAAGTTTTTTATAGGTAAATTCGAAACTTTTTTTTGATACATTTATGCATGTACAACAAGAATATACTTAATAAAATGGCAAACGTTTAAAAGTTTAATATACTCTTTTGAAATTTGAATGGTTTTATAGAAAATGTCTTGTTTTTGGGAACATCTTATAAATGAAATGTCCACAGAAGAAAGGAAAAATGTCACCCGTAATGCGTTTCGAGAAAATCAATTTTTAGTTCGAAGCTCCTACTTTCTTCAAACGCTTATAACAAACCGATCGTTCACATTTCCGGCTATTTTTTTGTTTGCGTTTTTTTGGCTTTGTTTTTTATTACCATCATATTTTACCGAACGATATAACATATTGATGTGTTTAAATCCATTTTGGATAAATATGTGATTCCCTCCCCCCTTTTTTCCTTGGACCCTTCAAATATTTTAAATAATGACTGATTGAAATATACAAAAAATGCTTCAGTATCACCTGAAGAACGTAATAATCAACGAGGAAAATAACAAACGGTGGTATAATTTACGAATATTACCAGCATTAGGGTTTTTATACCCATATGGTCTTGGCAACGCATGAGCGAAGCTTTCATTACCCACTGACCGACGACGTGGACCACCCACCCTTGCAGATACGATAGACCGCAGACATGGAAACCGCAAGAGAGGAAGGCAAGAATTATCCCAATCCACTCTAATTGTTAACTGTTTAGAGAGGAGATGTTTAACGGAAGCCGCAACCGCCTGTTTCAATGCCGCTTCGATTGTTTGTTTCAATTTCAGGCGCAATTACATTATCAAGTCATCCGTGATGTGCGCGGGATATTGGCCGTGCGGTCGATTTTTTTATTTTCATTTTCAATAATAGATAAGCATGGGTATATGAGGTTTTAATGATTGACTAAATAAATAACTAATTGTACAGAGGTACATTCTTCTATAACTTTCTGCAAATTGGATATTGGATTATACTTGATTCCACGAAAAAAAACTGGAAGATCATTAAATCAGAGAATTCCTACTTTGCAATTCATTTAAATGAAAAAAAACAACACAAATTCATCAAAAACTGAGGAGTTAAATTAATACATCACGTTGAAAACAGCCTCAAAATAAATATGAAGCACTTTAAATAATAAAATCCTTCAAATCCAATCCAGATTTTTTCTTAAATGACCAAATAAATAGCTCCAATAGTCCAATCTTAAATTTATTTCCATCTATAACAGAAAAAACAATTACTCACCTGAATTACTGGAAAAAACCCGACCCTTAAACCGTTTACCTATAAACACCCCATGTTTCTTTCATTGTTAGTTCAGTGCGAGAAAAAAACAGTACAAACTTTTCTGTTTGATATAAATCCATTTAAACCTTGGTGAGTACCAACATGTATTTGATTTCTTGTCTTAATTAAACATAAATAAATGCTTTATTATACTGATTTATATTACATCTAATTTAATATGTACAATAATACCAAACTGTATTTTGAATTGCTTATTTTTGAATTTTCGTGTGTTTTTAGAACTGAAGATGAATGTACACCATTCGAAACTAGTTTTCAATAAAAACAAAATTATAGAAGTGGCAAATAATGTATCAATCCCTAAATACTTGATTCCATTTCAATTAACTATTAGCTCAAATTAGATGTTTATATTTATTTTCCATAACCAAATAATAGAATAATTCTTAATTGCGCATGTTGGGATATCTTACTTTTCTTGAACTATCCTGATTACCCTATGATTCTTCCACTCGTGTCAACTTAAACGGTATCCTTTGAGTAATACATCATCTACTATATCATTATAAAATGCATACATTCAGCAGTTGTTTCACAACCTTTTTTAAGTGGAGCTTCCATTGTTCGCATGAGCAAATCCACGTTGTAAAATACCAACTGGGCAAACCATCATCTTTTATTGATTTCAATAAAATATTTTTTGGCTTGATGTCTCATCACTTCATTACTTTTTTAACCAGATTTTTTTTAATCTACAGTTATTTAATTAGATTCATTTTGTGGTAAATTAATACTAAAAGTCTTTACTAAGTGACTAAACTAACAACTTTAAAAAAAAGAAACACATTGAAGTTTTTTGAAAAGTTCAATAAGAAAATGAGGATTCAAAAGTTTTTAGCTAAAATTTCAGATTTTAATATTTTTTCCTACAAACATTTGAAGATATTTATTTTCCTGTTAAAAAAACAACAACATTATAGATTATAATCAATTAAGTTAATTAGCTTTGTAGGTTTTTTTTCGATTATACTTAAAAAATTCATATACGTACCAAGAGAAACAAAATCTTTTTATGAAGGTAAAGAAAATTATATAAAAGGTAAGCAAACTGGTTTATGAAAGTTTTAACAGAAATTATGTACTCTTGTGACTTTGAAAATGTTAAAACCTAACAAAAAAAATAATAATACTAATTAATAAATACGTCAATAGTGAAAATAATTAAACAAAATTAATAACAATTAAATAAAAATAGGCCTTTAAATAGGCATTAAATAGGCCTTTTAAAGGAGAAGGTATAACATAAAAATAAAAGTTCCATGTTCATTTGAAGAGTGTTGATTTGACATATGTAATGTATGAAAGATATGTAAATAAATAACAATAAGAATTTAAAAAAAAAAAATACCATACTTTTATTATTACAATGAAATTATAGCTCGATTTTCAATAAAGTGCCATCTTTATTGTTTGTTGGCAAAATGAGGGGTTAATTTTAAAAACCTTAATGCGACTTTCTTTTTTTTAACTTTCACTTTTTTTTCGGAAGATACTCTTTTACATTAGGCCCATGCTTTGATCTTTCAAAAACAACTTTAAGCCATCATTTAAAAGTGGGCTTTAGTGGAAATCAATAAAACAAAAAATTGTATTTCGTTTTGAATGAACGAGGGCAAAAATAATTACCGTAATTTTGAAATGGAAGGATTAAATATATAAAATGTATACTTAATTTCTTTGTTAATTTTTTTTCTTTTGTATATAGAACACTACCGTCTCATAACAAAAACAGGGCCGTATCAAAGACCGGGCGGTTCAATCGGTCCCAGACATTCGGCTATTACCGTGAAATGTCGGCTTTGTTCGGCTGGTTTTTCCACAGGGCACGTGATCCCAGCGCTCCACACGTCCGGTATTGAAAATATATTTTATTAGCGACGAGGAATCATTTAGATGTAATTTCGTTTTGAAAGCTTGTTAGCCACCGTTACGCTTTCTCTCTATATTCCTTGCGTTATTAATTTAATATCCCATTTTTATGTTATGTTTTTTTTATTAAATCATGTTGGTATCGTGTTAGCCAAAGAACAGATAGTTCAAAGAGTTAATGCGCTAATAAAAAATAATGAATGGGGTCGAATTTGTTAGCAGTATTTTCGTTCATTTTCTCTTACAAACATTCCTTTTTTTATTTAAAGCTCTTTCGAATCGTTGATTTATTATTCCTCAAACAATTTTCATATTACGAGCTCGCTACATTTAAGATATTTTTAAACAATATTATATATGTGATATATTTATAAATGATTATTATAATTACTTGATCTTACTTATATAAACTTTGTAATATGGAATACAAACACTGTTGTTTTCATTCAGAACATCCTTTAAATATTTATTTAAAGTAATAAATTCATCAATATCAGTCAATAGGAGCGAGTATATAAAATTTAATTGGATATGATTCTATTATACTTATAGACCAACTTAAATTTAAGAAAAAAATTAATTTATTTTCTTTTCTTTATTTTTGAAGCAGTCATTTAAAACTAAGTTTGTCGAGTTATAAAAAAAAATATAAAAAGTGAGCCCATTTTATTCACTATATTAGCGTATATGTTTGAATTTGACAAATCAACTTTTCACAGTTGAAAATTAAGCCAAGTTAAAAAATTAATGATTTTTACTTAACCAGTTTTAAATGGCAGAAACATATTTTGTTTCGTTTTCACGAGCAAATATCCATTTAAATAAAACTAATATTGGTATAAGTAATACTTATTAATCCTTTAACCTGATATTTTGTTGGATTTGATTATTACGAATTTTGGATAAGCATAGTAATTGTTTCAAATGTCTGCCCTGCATTCAAATATGTTTAAACTTCACCCATACATAAATTATTTTAGCATCATCAGTAATATTACTACCTAACTTTTATTTGATGGTTAACGTAATGAACAAAACAAGGCATGTTTTTGTTTTTTAATTTATAAGAGGAAAGAATTTATAAAAGAGTTGGTAATATTATTTTACTATGATACCATCGCTTTATATGATAGTGTATAATACATATTCGTATATATAAAGACAAAAATTAAAGCAAACAGCATATAAACGGAAAGCAGGCAGTATAAGAGAGAAGGGTTACACAGTCTATTGAGCCGGATGAACACTGTTATTTCGGTGGACTCTACAATTTATACATAGTTAGCTTCTTCCTGGACACAGCAGAAGAACAAGCCACAATGCTCCTCGTCATTTGTATAATATGTCCGATTCGGAAGTCCGTTACGTCGTTGAGCAGATGCTACAGATTTCTTCCGCTTCGGATCTCTTTGTTGGTCGAGAGGGTAATCACAGTGTACCGGTCATATGTACAAGGAACCGCTTGATAGAGGGATATCAATGAAGATATACTTTCAGATAGTTGATTGTAAACAGAGAAATATACATAATTAATTACAATGATAAGTATACACTTGCGTTTACTGAAATAATTTTCACAACGAACCAACATCGAACGATCATCTGTCTTCGTTGCGATCACTTAAAATTTTGGCTTCTTACGAAAAGTGAAATAGTAAAAAAAAAGAAAGAAATAAAAGTACATAACGATTTTAAAGGTTAAAATTCTCTCTCTCTCACTCTCTCTCTCTCTCTCTCTCTCTCTCTCTCTCTCTCTCTCTATATATATATATATATATATATATATATATATATATATATATATATATATATATATATATTTATATATATATATTATGCTATTACAACTGAAGATTATAATATATTCCAGTTAAATAAATTTTAAGTTAAAAAAAAAATTATTCAAATGAGTTCCTTTTAGAAAAAAAAATATATATACATATTTAGCAGTACTTTTTGGTGAGAATATATATATATTTTTTCATAAATTGAAAATATCAGAAATTAATATTAATAATTTTATTAAAATTTAATCATAAAAAAGACTAAATTTTTAAGACTGTATCGATTTCGGTATCATTTGTGAAACGAAGTTGTCTTTTATTCAATTTTAATACTAAAAAGGATGCTATGAAAACAAAATTCACGAGGATCAATCAAGAAGAACCATAAAAAAAAATATATATATATATATATTAAAAAAATATCCAGTCACTTAACCAACCGTTGAAGTCTCTTGCATATAATGAGGCTCGGCTGATCTTACAATTATAGTAATTTTGAAGTATGTACTTAATATTGGAATATATTGAAATAACTTTTGCTACGTTGTTCGAATTCAATTAGAGAACATTCAATTAGAGAATTGAAGACAAACATTCACACCATCCCTTCCGACCCTATGACAAACAGAATCATTCGTCTTTATATGAAACTAGGGTCTACGCATCCTTTTGCGTTTATAAAACTTAAAATATTTTGTGAACACTTTTCTGTGTAATCAAGAATTAAGGATGACACCCTTTTTCCAAAGAATAAGGATACGCATTCGATTCCCATCCGATGGGCTTTTAATTTATTTCTTAGTGGGCCTAAGGAATAAATATTTTAAGTTGATTTCCTCTCTGACATGAATGGACAGTAATCTGTATATTACCCAGCCTTCCTGCACTAATTGCTACACTCAAGAGCGTTAAATTCAACAAACAGCGATAGAACAAATTTTTTGAACAGATAAGTACCATTCCTAAGGCAGTACAGCACAATAGGGAACAAATCAATTAATCAATCCCATTAATTCGGTTCATTGGCCATACATTGAAGTCATATTTACAAAACTAAAATAATTTGTGTATAATTATAATATAAATTTTATAACAAATAATGCTCACCTCCTGTTCTGATACCAGGTCTTGACTTGGGTGTCTGAGAGGCTGAGCTTGGCTGCCAATTCCATCCTGTCTTGTACAGACAGGTACTTCTGCCTCTCGAAGGACTTCTCCAGGGTCTGGAGCTGGTGGTCGGTAAAGGCTGTCCTCGCTTTCCTCTGTTTCTTGGTAAGACCACCTCCACCGCCGCATCCTCTCTCCTCCTCTTTCATTCCTTCAGCAAAATTGGCAAGATTAATACGATATAAAATGAAAAAAAGTTTTGGTCATCAACATAATTAGAGAGTGACAGTCATGGAAAATAATTTTATTCTGCATAACGCTAATAGTAAGTTATGAGCAACTGATATATACATTAATTACTTTCCAAATGGATTTATCAATGAACTTAGCAATTGCATAATTTCTTGAATGAATAAATTTAAAGAACAATATATCTTCAATCATTAATATAGAAAAAATGTAATTATTGACATATAACCATTAGATTAGAGTTCTCCTCTTAATTCAAAATTAAAAAATAAATAGGCCATCAGGTTGTTAATTTAGTTCTTTATATTTACTACATAAGAAAAAGCTTATCTTATAAAATCTAATCGAGAAAATTGACGGTTCCAACGAGATGGAAGAAAAAAACATTCCAACTCTAATCGATCTCATACAAGACAAAGATACTCCGCAGAAGATTATGTGGTTTTATCAAAATGATTCCTACCTGAATGGCTCATACTTGTGTAATGAACTGAGACCTTTTTAAATAACTATGAAAGGAAATGAATGAATATTTTGGTTTTACACTTATATATATAAATTATAGTTTGTAGTTTAAACCATTTTAGACAATTTATATTCCACAGCAACGATATGGAAAAGGCTAGTATCTATAAAAGTTGTGCATTAATGCATTCTATTAAAGTTGTGCAATTAATTTTAGTTTGTTGATTATATATATATATATATATAACATAAAACTATTTACTAGCAGAAGACATATGGTAAATGAATCAAATATAAGGGAGTTCACCATTTAAAAAAAAATAAAATTAGTTCTGAAATGTTTTTTTAAACTGAATTTATTTATTCTTCTCGGGGAATCATGTTCAAAAAAGTTCTTATATAAAGAGATACCTTTCATGATAAAAAAATTCATACTATACGTTTTACTAAAAATAATAATAATAATAAATTAAAAATAATTACATAATATAAAGAAGGAAGAAATAAGATAAATTTTAAGTAAACAGAATTCAATGATAAAATCACCGGTTTATAGATGAGGCATTTAATGACAAAATTATATAAATCTTCCGTTTCATTCTTATTTATTTAGTGTATGAGCTGTCCGTTTAAAACAATATTGCTTAAGACTCACTATTGTATATAAATTATTGCCACGTTAAGTTTAATTATATGTTTAATGATACTAAGTAGGTGTGGTAAAGTGATAAACCAGGGTTTCCAAGTTCACTTCGTCATGTATTTTTTAAACGATTACTTCGACCTAATAATAACTGCTGGTTAGAATAAACATTTTTTCAGTTGTGGAGATTGGAATCCTACTAAACGAACAATGTATTATATATAAACAGAGTTAGAGGTGCCTTGTAAATGTTCGATAAAGGGCAGAAATCGAGGTGAATTGGCCAGAGAAGGCCTCAACCATTCATAGGGCTATCAATGTTAAAGACATTAGATTGAAATGTCCTCATGCCGTTCCATTATAGATGTTGGCTGTCCTATCCCTAATATTGATGCCTGCTCAATTCCCCCAACCTATGGGCAATAAATATATAACAGATTCCTCGTCCTTCAGAAACGTTGTCTTTAAAACAATGTCTTTAAAAGCAGAGATTTCTTCGAAAGTGGTATTTTCTCAAAAATGTCATGATGAAAGTAAAAATTAATATATACTGTTTACTGGTGATATACTGTGTAAACAATTGCTGACAGAACACGGACCATCTAAGTACTACTTTAAAAGATGTCAATTGACAAACAAAAATTCAAGAAACTGCGGCGGAGAAACACCACAAGCATTTAAGCACATGCTTTTTTACTGTAGTTTGTACAACACCAAAGATTCGATTAAATAAAAAGCTGTGTAATACAAGATGAAACGTGCTCACCTGCAGAAGATAAAATCCTAATAAAATAAAAAAAGGAGTTGATGTGCTTCATATCCGAGTTAAAACTTCAAATGAATCATACGAATTCAAACTCAAACCATCTGGTGTAGTACATTTCAATTAGTTAATATTGATTTCTTAACTGACTGAAGTTATTTTCTTTTGTTGTATGTTTAGTTTTATATAA
Source organism: Rhaphigaster nebulosa (assembly GCA_948150685.1). NCBI lineage: Eukaryota > Metazoa > Arthropoda > Insecta > Hemiptera > Pentatomidae > Rhaphigaster > Rhaphigaster nebulosa. Next base: position 70,483,815 of record OX411310.1, read on the forward strand.
TGCTTTATTTCTAACTGATTATATGATTTTATTAACTTATTTTATCTTAGTTAAATATTTATTTGTATTGCTACCAAAATACAATATCTTATTTATTTTATTTTAATTGTATACTAAATTACTTGTTTCTTTTTATTTAGCTAATTGTATGTAACCTAGTTATACATCTATTTTGGTTTAGTATTACCACTCTTTTTTTTAATTCTGAATTTTTTATTATAAACGTATCTATAAATAATTTTACTTCTATATTAAAAATATGTTAGGTTATTTTCTAATCATGTTTTGTTGCTTATTATATTTTTTTTTTAAATTTGTTTCTTTTATATTTTAATTTTTTTTATGTAAGTTTTACATTTGTCTAATAATAAGAAAAGAAAATACATTAACATGATTAAAATGTAGACTGAACATCCTAAACATATATAATGCTGTTTTACATGGAATAAGTAGACATTGTAAATAAACTCCTCTAGTACAAGGAGGGCTACTGAGCAAAAGAAAAAAAAAAGAAGAAAAGTATATTGAAACCGAGCAAATACTAACCAAAAAGAATTTTATTCAATGGATCGGAGATATAAATAATAAAACAAATACTTTAAATTTAAGTGATTCTAAATTAATAATATCTAAAAGTGGCAAAATTTAAGTTGAAATAAAATGATCTTTTAGCCAAGATTCCCATCCAGTCAAAGTTCACTAGCTCTCTTTCAAGACAAATCATTAAATATCAATATTAAAAATTAATTTTATTTTGTCTAAATCTTGGAAAGTGATTACTAGGTAATTAACTTTAATTTCAAGGATTTTTTTTTTTAATCAGGTTTACAAAAATCATAAATGCATGAAAAAGAAAAAGAAAACTTCATACACCTATTAACGTGCTTATTTTACTTGCAAATTCGCTGTTATTTTAAATGAGCTTTTATATTTCCTTCACCGAAACAATCCATATTGAAACTGAGACAGCGACTGAATACCTACACTTACTGAAACCCCACGATAGCTCATCACTAAGATCTTACATATATTACGAACGTACCGTTAAAATAACTCCGTTGAATATAACAATTACTATAACCAATTATAACTCCATCCTGAGTATGTAGAGTACATAGCCACAACATTCATCTGAGGAGGTTAAAAAGGAGTTGGACGTGTGACTTATTAGAATACTTCATGTGCTCATCTTAAAAACCAGAATATCTTATTACTTCACAGGAAATGTATCCTTATCTATTAATAAAACAGTATCTAGTCTTATAATTATTATTATGTTATATTTATCTGCAATTTATTTAAAAATTAATGAAAATACTTATAACGGCTTTATAATAAGAACATATTTTGGAGTCATTAATGTTATTGTTGAAAAGATTAACAGTAAATTTCAGATACATTTAAATATTCAAACTGGTATGTAGGTTGTAATAGTTTTAATCATCATATGTTTGGTAACAAAAGTAAAACGGCGAGTAAAATCATCTTGTCTACTTGCCCAATATATATATTCATTATTAATATATGTATATGTATATGTATATGTATATATATATATATATATATATATATATATATATATGTATATATGTGTATATATGTGTATATATATATATATATATATATATATATATATATATATATTTGTTTTAATTGTTATTACAATTTGTTTTAATGCATTATTTTCCATATTTACTCTAATTCATTTTTAGATCATTTAAAATAAACATACTATGATTAAAATGATTAAAATAATTAAAATTTTGGGATGTCTAGACAAGATCATCAAGTTCGTGACAGGTATCACACAGACTCTACATAAATGAAGAGTTGAACGACCCACTAACTGACTGGAAAGATGGACGGACGGATTACTGCATGCCTGCGCTCAGCATGTAACCCATAAACCTGTTGTTGGTAATAACAGTTTTGAAATTAAAATAATAATGAAGAAATTAAAATCATAATGAGGTTTGATTTTTTTTTTTCATAAAAATACCTGCTATGCAACCTGAAATATTCTATCATAGGGATATCAAATATCAAACAAAAGTTTCGATATAAATCGTATCGATAGTTATCAAATATATCGAAATAGCAATTAGATATATCAATAAGAAATATCGATATTTTTAATCTTTGAAAGGAGAAGGGGGAGAGGGTTTACATCGAATTGAACATTATTACATTGGATAGGACAGTATAAATAAACAAGGCATGGATATGTAATAGCTTTAGTAGCAACAATTAAATATTATATATTGCTTATTACAAAAAAAATAACTTGGCCAATTTTACGATCACTCGAAAAAAAAGAACAAAGAAATAATAAGAAATCGTCGTTGTCACGAGAAAATATGTTATATGCCAACAACTAACCTATGTGATTTTTTTATTGATTTATATATTTAATTTTTGTCCATAACCCCAATTTTAAAATAGACTTGACTACGACAGTATCGTGATTAATCTCCTCAGAAAAATCTCAAAAGCTATCTGTGATACAGCAGATAGGTTTTGAGATTTTTCTGTTTAATACTTTTATTTTAATCTCATCATGGTTTTTATATCTGTAAATCGTGGTGATGGGGCGCAGTTATATCTTGAAATTTTTCTTAATACATACTTAAATCTACCTTGTAATCATATTTTGCCATCGCTGATGGGCCGGCGGAAATGTATGGTTATTAAATTGTGGAAATTTGACTTTTATATTTTTAGTGTCTAAATTAATTTGAAATAAGATTCACTGAGAATAAACCTAAAAATATTTAATAATAAAAAAATTGATATAATTATTGTAAATATAACCAATAGGTTCACATTTTTTTTTCTACTGAAGATAAGATCTTTGTAACATGGAATATTTGTTCGTGACAATGAAATATTTCTTTTAATCATATCTATTTTATCCATTTCATGAACTATTTCGATAGCTCTGTGGTGCTCAAAGAATTGTAGAATCACCCCCATACAGCTGCTTGGAAACGGATATTACTCAAGCAATGATGACTATAAAATAACAGTTTAAAAACTGAAATGGGTAGATATTTAGCGCTGCATATATAACAAAACAGGATGTGGTCAAATCTATTGTTGCCGATTATAAAAGTCAATTATTGGGCAATTAGTAATATTTTTTTATATAGAGAACAAGAGAAGAATTGGTGTTATTCCTCAAAGATTAATGAAACTTTATATTTCTGTAATGTTATTGAGTAAGACGGGAACGAAGTTGTAGGGGGAGATTGTAATTTAAAAATTGAAAATAATTCAGGCTGCTGCTCTGAAAATTAATGTTTTCGATTTAACATTTATTTACAGGGGCCACAGATATGTTTTGACAAAATTAATATTGTTTGACATGAATTTTGGATACAAGAATTTTTTTTTTAATTTCAGGTAGTAATTAAAGCTGCTACTATTAAAATTATAACTTTTAAAAATAACAATTTCCGAAATTTGACGTATTTAAAATATTGTGTTACCTTAGTAATTGGGAATTCGGGTATCTAGAAAAAAGTATATTTATGTATAGGAGCGGGCGTAGGAGTGATGACCCTACCCCGTGCACCTAAATTGAGATATAAGAGATATCAAGATATAACTGCGCCCCATCACCACGATTTACAGATATAAAAACCATGATGAGATTAAAATAAAAGTATTAAACAGAAAAATCTCAAAAGCTATCTGTGATACAGCAGATAGGTTTTGAGATTTTTCTGTTTAATACTTTTATTTTAATCTCATCATGGTTTTTATATCTGTAAATCGTGGTGATGGGGCGCAGTTATATCTTGAAATTTTTCTTAATACATACTTAAATCTACCTTGTAATCATATTTTGCCATCGCTGATGGGCCGGCGGAAATGTATGGTTATTAAATTGTGGAAATTTAAATTTAATATTTTTAAATTTAAATAAATAACATTTATTTACAGGGGCCACAGATATGTTTTGACAAAATTAATATTGTTTGACATGAATTTTGGATACAAGAATTTTTTTTTTAATTTCAGGTAGTAATTAAAGCTGCTACTATTAAAATTATAACTTTTAAAAATAACAATTTCCGAAATTTGACGTATTTAAAATATTGTGTTACCTTAGTAATTGGGAATTCGGGTATCTAGAAAAAAGTATATTTATGTATAGGAGCGGGCGTAGGAGTGATGACCCTACCCCGTGCACCTAAATTGAGAATCGCGGTGTGGTCTTCCATGTATGAATACCACATCGCGAGGCCAAGGATCTCCATGGTCTACAGTGCCAACCGAAAAAAAAAAAAAAAATATATATATATATATATATATATATATATATATATATATATATATATATATATATATATGTATATATATATCCTTAAATTGTAAATATTGTATTTAATTAGTTTCTTTTAACAATGTTTCGATCCATCTATTACTGTCCATTTTCACAATGGTCCCCTTTTTAAACAACCATACATTAAATTATTATACATAATAATAATAATATTATTATGACATTGACATTTATATAATCCAACTATATAAATAAATTATGTACACTGTACCAATTGCTATATTATAATATTAAAAAAATGTTATTGACAAAAAATTATCAATTACTGTTATAAATACTCAAGTAATGTGAAAACACCTTGAGATTTTTTAATTAGCAAAATTCCTATAGCCATTTACTTAATTCTTGAATAATTTTATATATCTTACGGTCGTAAATGGTCAGTTTTCCTCCAGTTTTTTAATATTGAAACATTTTGTTCCCATATTTCTTCTATTAGCATAAAACTCAATTATTTTAATCTTCAATTTATTCATCATCAAAAATTCGTAAAAATAATTCTTGTAAAATATTTACATATTCATACCCACATATTTTATTATCCGTAATAGCTTATTATAACTTTTTTTTTTCTAATAAATCTCTAATCATTGAATAGCCGTAAGATTCTTGGCTCATTTTATCTACTGAACTGTGTCCCTACTTTCATGAGATATGAACTTTCTATTTTTCTTCATTATCTAAGTTAATATGTTTACCTAAATTAATGTTGTTAAGATTATTTTTAAATGTCTATTTCATTTATAATATCCACACAATGTTAGCCATCCCATTAATTTTAAAATTAAAGTTTTTAAATTAACAGTTTTATAGTGTAAATTTATTCTAAAAAATTTCTAATTTTATTGTTTTCTACTATATCTAGAATTTTAGTTTTATCAAAGGCATAATAACTATGGTTATTTTAAATCGTAGGTATGTTTATCCAGTGCTATTAGATTTAGGTTTTTTTTAAATTATTTTTATAATGGTTTATACTTTTAAAATTTTGGGATGTTCCACCTATGTCATACTTGTTAATGAATTGTTTATTGCTAACATGAATCCTGATATTTTTACAGAAAGCTGAACTAATAAAAAATTCAATAAGCCCTTCGGAGAACAAAACTAAATACTAATAACATTTATTTTTTTAATAGATTAAAAAATTATTTTTGATTTTAAAGTCTGATAGAACTTTTATTTTTTTCATGTATTCATAAATAACAATTGAAAATAGGTTGATAAAATTTCCAATTTATACTTTCTTATAGTCATTAAAATTAAATAATAGTTAAAAAGAAATAGATTGCTCTTCTGTACCTAAACCATCTCTAATAGATTGTTAGAAGGTAGTTACTATTACCAATTTGTATCATAATTTATTGTACTTGAAATTATAATATTTATGTATTACTTCAAATCAATACTTAAAACATCAAGGTGGATGATAATTCGTTGGGTTTAACTCTCTGCAATTGTATATACATTTATTATTATTGTTTTATTATTTTAATCGGGTTTTCATAAATAAAAAAAAAAAACCCAAAACGATCAGTACATTCTTTTAAATCAAGTTTTCATAAAATTTAAAAACAAAACAAAGAATATTAATATTGTATTTAAGTCATTGTCGGTCCACTGAGATTTTATTTCAGGAGAAATATTTTAATTTCTTTCTTAAATGATTTCTACTCATTTTTGTAGTATACATTATACACACACATGTTTTTTCCTTCAAAGATGCAACAGTTACATTCTTCCAACCACTTAAATTTAAAGATTTTAGTATAGCTTAATTATTTAAAAAATATATTTAGCGGGTGGCGGGTATACTTCCGAGGGAAAGGGGAGACCCAAATATGGGCGATGTTTTTTTTGGTCAAAAAATTCCATTAGTTAAACTAATAGTACTAGCAAATATAAACCTTTTCAAATTTATTATTACAGTCCAAGCTAAGTCAAAAAATATTAACCCGAACGATTTACACTGGGTGAAGAAAGTGTTCAAAATAAACGAACATTTTCTTGTAAAACTAGCAAACTTTTATACTGGTCTAAACATGGGAAAGGGTGGGGGAGGGGGGTTGGTAATTGTATCAAAGAGAAGAGATAATACATGTTGATGGGACGAAGCAGTCATAGCAGTAGGAGGATACAGGGGCACTAAGGAAGGGTGACGGGGTAATTGAATTAGCAGCCGATAGCAATGGAGGCGTGGTGGGCAACTGCGCATGCTCCAGCCCCTGCCATCCTCCGATCCGCCACACAATGGATCCGCTCCCAAGGAATCTCTTTCCTGTGTGCATTGTCGATTGTACTGTTGGCATCCTTCGAAACTCCACCGAGCACGTACCAAACGGCCGGTGTACCAATAGCCAACGGTTCGGAGGAAATAGGATTCCTCGATGTCCTGTCCAAGGATCCAAAATAATCCCTAGCATCCAACGAACCAAGGATCCTACTGGGTTGCAGTGGCGTATGATTTTAGAGGTCCCTGACAGCTAGTTTTGAGGCCATTCATCATAATCAAAATTTGAAGGTTATACTTAATAATATAATGTTAGTTATTAATTATATTACTATGTATAATATAATTTGATATTGTATTTTATTGTTATATTCCTTGCCAACTCCTATTTACAACCCTACTGTGTTGGTAACAAAAATATCTGGAATAGCACCATTTATAAAATTAATACAGTTTAATCATTTCTCCAATTTGTGTCTATATATCAGATATATACATGGTCCTATAAATAATTTTTAGCTTTTTGCGCAATCTTCATATACAGTCAGGCATGTTCTTTTAGGAGCCAAGAGTATTTGATGCTTATGCTATAGGTATCATAGTCATTCATTCATATGATTTATAATATAATAGAAAAAAAAATAATAAAAACTTAAATCTCTTAAGATTATTACTACAGGTAGAAAATTCTGATCCGGCCTAACAAATGTTTCCATAAAACGAACATTGAAAAAAAAGGAAAAATATTTAATGCACAAATTATGTATGTAGTTGGAATCAAAATTTCCAAAGAAAAAAAGAAAAATCCCACTGAACCAAAATTTTTTTCCAAAAAATAAAGTATAATCAACTTAAAAAAAAAAAAAGATCAACTGGATAAAACTTCGTAACAAAACAATGCAGTTAAGGAGTTAACAAAGTTACCTAATTGGAAAGGAGACTAAATTTTCATTTTTCATTTCAGTTTAGTTATAAAATATGTTGCCTTATAATATGATAAGTATAAGACAGCAGAAGCTTTGAGCAATTGAGTATTCTTAAACAAGAATTCTATTTGTCTATAATTGTCCACTATGGAATTTTCTACATATGAATATTTATATACAATTAAAATTACGATCATATAGTAAAAAATAAATTTAAAAAATAAAAAGCGGCATAAGTCAGAAAAATATGAAATTTCTTTAAATACCTTTGCTATAAATTAACGGTTATGTGGACTGCTCTTAAACAAGGCTTTGTACCATGTCTTTCACTTGTGATACAAGTTTTTATCCTCCCACATTCACTGGTTGTCAATTATTTATTTTTTACAGGTGTGAAAATTTATTAAAAGCTTAATAAAATATTAATATAAATTAGGAGAGAAAAGTTACAGTATTGTGCAATAATTTTTTTATTGATCAACTGATTTAAGACAGGAGTACGATTCTAAATATTTTTCACTTCTTTAACTTTTTATTTTTATTTTTTTTTGCAATACCATTATCCTAAATGATAATTAGTTATTATTAGTATTAATTGTCGATGAGGAAAAGTGTGTTAAATACTATAGGTTGAAATTGTTAACATTTAAAATTTTCTCCTTACATGCGTTTGGAATGGAATGGATAAAATTCCGGCAGGCTCTTATTAGACCAACCAATGCTAAATAATATTCCTCCGAGAAGGGAATTCAATTGAGATTATCCGTAGTAGATACTTATAAGTCGGTTCAATGTTAAGCATTAAGGGCCTATTGTTTGGGAGATATGGGCGTAGGATTGCTTCAGGCCCAACTAAAAGCCCCTGTGGCTGAAGATATATGTAAGACATTATAAGATCGGTCCTATACACAATAAAAGGCAGCCAAACAATATACAGAGAGCCGAAGCATTAGACCAAGGGGGGAGCAAAGTGAGTACTCTCTTCCCAAATCAGATCTCGAATCGGCTTTCTTCTCGTCTCCCCCGATATCCACTTAGATCGGGGGGGAGCGTACCCTTGGGTCTTCTCGGGTCGACAATAAAGGCGATAGGAAACCCGGGTCTCGTCAAAGGAAATAAAGCCATCCCAACTGCTATAAATGTCTGTTGGCCGAATGATGTTTTTCTTGTGGAACACAACCCTCTAAAAGTGATCAACGAACGAAAATAATGTTTTCAAATATAAAAAATATAGTAGTACTAGTTTAATTATTAATGTTCTAATTAAATAAAGTTACTATTTATTATTGTAAGCCGCTATCGTTCCATTGCTATACATATTCACATTATTTGTTACTTTTACTAATTGGAATCAAACTTATTTATCATACTTGATAATAACAAAAATGTTTTAAACAGAGATTCCATCATCTTCGAGGACTCTTTACATAGGAAAACTATGATTTCACATTTTGATAAGTTTCTAAATACAAGGAGCAGATTCTTCCGCAGATCACAAAACACTAATAATAATTTGGCGTACTGTACAGTAATGCACTCGGGAAGTTAGTTGCTAAAATTTATTTATTCATTCATTCACCGAATAAAATAATTTCTCATGTCGTAATTCCAATGGCATTGCCTTTTATTATTCCCATTGCATTAAGTTGATGCTATACCACTTATCAATTTTAACACGAAACATAAAAATATATTTTACCTTGACTGCTCATGGAACCGGGTTTTGGAGCCTGACAATACGTAAATATGTAATGGGATATTACAGATAGTCCTCAGCTAATATTTAAATCGAAAATCGGCCAGTAAACAAATCTCTGTATAGTTCTGAACCAGTTAAATTTCGTCAGTTACGTGCAATTTATCATTTTATTCCTTAGTTTTAAGTAAAAGAAAGTAATAATATACGAAATTCATTGATTTTCATTATTAGCACTTTGTACAATGTTCCCTAACTACCGCATGCTTTAAATAAATCTTTATTTATTTTTTTTTTTTTTTGCAGAATTCAGAAGAAAGGTTAACATATTTAAGAAATATTAAATCTGTCGAGGAATAGACGTTGAAAAAGCTTTCGACTCTCTCAACAAGATTTAATACACATATGTGTATAGTTTGATATTTTAGAAATACTCTATTAAATTTTATTTATTAAGCATGCTTCAATATAAACAGCTGTGCCAAGAAATCTTTAGAAATGCATGTTTTTTTAAAATTTAATTTTACTGTTTTTTAATTCAGACATACCGAAAAATTCTACTTTTACGAATAATACCACATGTATAGGTATTTCAACAATAGTTGACTAGTTTTCCACCCAATTATAATAGTTGCCATGCATATGTACTGATACAAATTGATATATGGAATCATACATTTTAATACAGTGTTTTATATATATAATAGTGATATATATTTATATGACATATAAATACTTATTTGTAAGCAGAATTTCTATCAAAATGTAATGTTGTGCATCATTGATAACAAATAAGAACTATGCTGTCAATAGGTATATGTTTTGTATTAAGTTCCAGACATCACTTCTGGATTCTTAATATATCAGTGAATTCTTTCCAAGTGTTGAACCGTTTAAATAATTAAAGATAAGTTACATCATCGATTAATCAGATTAATCTGTATATATTATATTATTAATTATATAATATTATTAATTCAATACTTTTAATGGCTTGAATACAAAATGTTGAACGTTGATTTTTTTATTGTCACTTTTTTTTTTTTTAATTATGGCAATTCGAAATAAACTAATAAAGGAATAAAATAAAATAACCGACAAGGAAGCCTATAGGGTTTCTTGCTTCTTTATCAGAGTTAATTAGTAGCAGTGATAATGGAAGCTGCTGACGACAAGAGAGTGCTACCGTGGGAGTGAATGCCTGTGATATCGGTTGGCATTAGCAGTCAAACAGCTTCCCTTCTACCTCTAACTCGATTGTCTTTCCATATCGATTCTACCTCCATATCTGTCCCGTTTTCAAGATTTGCCTCTCTCTACCTATTCCCTCCAGTATTCTTTTTTTAAAATGCCATCGAGTTATTGCAGTTTAGAATCCAGCAAGGGACGAATCACTGTTCTTAGGCAATGATTTTCCCAGACCCGCCTTCAACAAGGAGCAGGGGGTGACAAAATCCCCGGAGCCCGTGTCTACGGGACGGGTGGTGGGAGGGGCAGATAAGATTTGTCTGAAAATGTCTGCACAGTTAAAAAGTTTGTTGAACTAAACATGTAAATAAAAAAAAAACATTTCAATCTATAATAAATAATACCACGTACTTTTATCATACTCTGACAATCATTATCATCTTTACCCATGGACCCACTGGGTCTAGATCTAGGATCCCACGACTCATAGAGCTCCACACTCGGTTAAAGAAGGCCCAGTTGAAAATGTAGCCTAATTTATAGATATGTATTTTTATAGTTCAAATATAAAAAAAAGTTTTGTCAATTGAGTTTAAGTTATGAAGAACATTAAATTTTCACTTTCTTCTTTCTTATATTCTGAGGGTGAGGAATATTTCCTCAAAACGTTAATTGAATAAAGAATAAGATTATACCTGGAAGTTATATATTGCCCTATAATAAATGTTTACTATATGATTCAAACTTTTATAAAAAAAGAAGGCAATAAGAGTGTTGGGCCTCATTTAACCAAGTGGGGGGCCATGTAATTTTAAGATATGATTAGAAAATTTATTTTCTGAGCATCTTTGGATTATCAACAGAAATAAACAACATACAAGTTAAAATCATTATTTTATACAATATTTCAAAAATAACATAAAAAATATATATGGTATATATTTATATTGCTAAAGTAATGTAAAACCAAATGTTTTTTCGATGAGATTACTGTTTTCAAAGGTTGGACGGTTGTGTTGTTTGAAGGTTGGAAGGTTTCAAAGGTTGTGTTGGGTAGGACTTATGGTACACATGCATTCTATTGTAATATTTAATTTACATAATTTAATAATAATTACAGAGTTGTCAGACTGGTAATAAAAAAATTATAAAATAGGAATAGTGTATTTCCAATAAAATATTAAGCCAGAAAAATATAAACAGAAAAACACCAAACAATAAAAAAGAAGCATAACTACAAACGCCATATAAAATAAAATAAAAACCTTTGATTCTATTCATATTTAAAGAAAGTTTGTTTTTGTGAAAGACTATCATAACAGAAAAATATTCATTTAAACGATCGAATGTTCAATGCAAGAACGCCATATTATCATAAAATGTACTATAAATATTAAACATCTAGATTTTCTATCGAAAAAAACTCTGAAAATGACCAAAATTCGATTAAATAAAGGAAGATCATCATTGTACCCCATTTCCTAATATAGTGTTATGATGTATATGATTTGTGGTATGGGTTAGCTGGGAGGTTAAGGCACTGGGCACGGAAATCCCGAGCCTAGGTTCGAATCCTTCTGTGGCAAATAATTTATTTATTCTCAAATATTTGCCGTGGATCGATTCTGGGGACTGGATTTCGTGGATACGCCCACAGGAGCTCCGAGGTGTCACCCAGAATCAGAATACCTGACACTTGGATTCGGACATTGTCCACATCATCCCATAGTATAATCAAGACTTTTCATGGACTGTACTGGTACAGGTTTCTATTTTATGTGAATAATTAGTTTACATTTGAGATTAAAAGACTTTAAATTCTTCTTGCTAACTACAGGGATCCTCCAAGAAAAGAGAGAGACATCACAGAATAGAACATAAAATAGAGTAACACGTAACGCAAACAGTACACAATGTAATTGTATTATAATAATTTACGGATGGTAAAAAGGCAGAACGCTTGAGAAAGGCGTATTTAGCAAGTAGGAAGAGAGTTATGTTTAATTAGTGGCATGAATTTGTTAACGGATATAATTATTTTAAAAATGATGTTATCTCGTAGGGGTTTCCCTTTCGCTGGGTCTTGCGCAAGGGGACCCGCTTGTTCCTCTCCTCTTCCATATCTATCGCAACTTCCCTAATTGTGTCTGTGTTCGCTCTGGTATAATCGCCACTGTTTAAAGCATCCGTCGGTTATGTCTTAATGACATTTAAGCAGTGAAAGAATTAGTTTAATTAGAGTTATAATCTCTTCTATATCGTTCGTTTAATTAGAGTTTTCTCTAAGGCTAAACGTCTTACGTAACGCGCTTGGTAGCGATGTTAAAATGTATTATGCCTTGTATAACCTAGGCAGTACTACTACGATCGGGAATAAGAACAATCGATGACAATTATATTTGAGAATATAATTAATCAATAAATGACAAGCACTACCGTCAGTATATCAGAAGAAAAATTTAAATAATGAAGAATATTGTTTGAAAATTTCAAAAGAAATAAAATGAATAGATTTATGTAATCATTACATTCATATGCAAGCCTTTAACGTATACATATTTTTAAAAAAAATTACAGAAAACAATTGAATAGCCAGATCATTAAAAAGAAACTTTAAAATGCACTTTTATTTATTTGTTGAAACTACGTATCTATTGAATCGAAAAATATCAATTCACTATATTTATTTTTTTATTAAATATACAACAACCAGCGAACGTATTTAAGAAAAATATAATGCTACGAAGGTATGAAGGTAGACGATATCCAATGATACCTTTCCTTAACAAATTAAAATTTGCAATTAATTCAAGCTCCTTCGCAAACGTCGGAGTGCAATAGTTCAATAGTTTTTGAATAACAGTATTGGAGCGTAAGTTAAATTTATCGTGAAATCGCTTATATAATGATTTAATACTTTACTGGATGTACGGAGTTATTATTTTAAAAAAAAACGTCTTTAGTTACAATAAAAAGTGGACACTACAGCATAATTCTGTACCTCTGAGAAATGAACTAATGAATGAATGAAAAAATAATTTTATCCTGGAACAAAGTCATTTGAGAATAACAGAATCGCTTCAAACTAAAAGGGGTTTTGTCCAATAGTATATGAAATATACCAATAGTTGTTGAATTATTTAACCATGATTGTTGTTAAAGAAATACACAAATTTTACATCAATGCGGTTGTTTGATTATAGATTAGGTGAACGAACGAGTATTTTTAAAGAAAAGTGTGGAGGAGGATTGGCGAATAGGGATGGACAAAGAATTATATAAAGAAGGAGGTAGATCGAATGACGAAGGATTTGCCGAAGGAAGCAGTGTTATAGAAGGAAATATATAAATCAATGGGCTGAGATCTTGTATCTAGAGAGTGAATTGTTGGGCGAGGAGATCAAGGATGTAGGGAGGTTTTTTGGTTCTAAGGATCTGGAAAGAAAGACACCGAGGATATATTGCCATCGGAAAGTACGAAAAAACCACTTCAACCCAGTAAACCAACAAAAGCCATGAGTATAGTAAATTTATCACATTTTCCTAACTCTACAGGAAAACAGTTTGAAGAGATGTCATATTCCCAATGAAAGTAGACTTTCATGCAAGCACGCAATTCGCCTTACCATTGGTCTATCTATTCCTCTGCACAAGGCAAAAACAGATAAATACAAATGGATAATAATGCAAATTTGTAAAAAAAATGGATATAATGTCCTAAATCTCGAAGGTACAGAATTAAAGATAATTATATAGGTCATCTTTACCTGCTGATGAAAAATTTTGAATTAGTGAAAGCCATATGATAAATACAAAAAAATAATAAATCTTAAAGAGCTGATTGTGGTGTATCGTTTTATTAGTTACAATTGTATTATCATTATTAGTAGTCTAAATTTTAACCTCGCATGTTTAAATTTAAAGAACGATATTTTTTACCCGCTATCAATCTCACATTATTAGGTTTAACTATTTATAAAAAAAATATCCAAATTTACAAATAGGTCCATTAACTTACATCAGGAATATTTCTCTTAATCATTGAGCACAAACAATAAAAAAAAAATCTTGGATTAACATTTATGTATATAAAGAAAGGAGACAGACAATATAAAATTAAAGTCGTAGCTATTGTTAAAAACTACAAATATGGTAATGGCATGCAGATGACGATAAAACCTTCAAGAAAAGATTAATTCCAGTCAATTAAACACTAATGGATTCACAAATTATTATGATGTTGTGAATTTATTACTGAATTTTATCTCATTTGATTAAATATGCGCCGAAATCTATTACCATTTGACTGAATTAAGTATCTTTATTTTGAAAAATAACAGCGAAAGAATATTAAAATATTAATGAGAAAAATATTACTTAATCAACAAAAAAAATATAAAAACCAAACAATGAAGACTATTTAGTTAAAAATCAAAGACATCTCATAGAAGCATTCTTATTGGTGAAAATACTCGCTCGATATTTTTGAACACGCAAGCGCATTAATATGAAGGAGTGCAATTTATCCTTGCAACTCGAAGGAGCAAACGCCCACTCCCAAGTATTAATTAACATCTGCGGTTTGGCAAGCGTTTCGATTTCACATTCATCCAAGGGGCCACCTACTGCATTATTGCACTCTTTAAAAACTTTTGTGTATATATATATATATATATATATATATATATATATATATATATATATATATATATATATATATATATATATATATATATATATATATATTCATCATTGCTACATGATTGTGTGTTTATGCCTATATAAATACCTATATTTATATTAGAGATGTAAATTTTTTTTTTGTTTTATATAGTCTTTTTTTCTTTGTTTGCTTATTAGATTTTTTTTTTATGTATACATGGTACTTACGTTTTTTTAAATTATTATATAATATGTTTTATGGCCAGAAATAATCATTATTTTTTGTTCGTGTTTGTTATTCTCTTTTTATAAATATATTTAATAATTTATTGGACATAAATTGGCTGATAGATATAATAAAAATAACATTCCGCATGAATTTTTACAGGTAAAGGAAATTACAACCTAATTAACAACAAAAATTGAAAATTTATCGTGCAAAAACATTATTCATACAATAACAGTTGTCGTTGAAATAACAATTCATATTTTCAGATGAACTTAATCATTTTGATTCACGGCCCATTTTGGGAAAATCATCCTTCAATTCGGGATTGTAATTGAATAAGAAATTATGCGTTAAGTGAAAACCCTGAGCTGAGAACAAACTAACAAGTTATTTTCGCGACAACTGTTATTCTATGAATATTTTGTTTGCATGTTAATTAGGTTAACTATACATTCCCCCAAAATGGGTCATAAATTGAAGTTCTACCTGAAAATATGAATAGATCAATTTTTTTTGTTAACTAAATTATACGGGTTTCTAATTTCCTTCACCTGTACAAACTAATACAGAATGTTGTTTTTTATCATATCTATCAGTTATTTATGTTCAATAAATTAGTTGAACATTTTTATTTTTATTTCATCCTAATTGTATTTATTTTGATTTAATAATAAATAAAAAAAGAACTAACTCCCTGAAAACTTCTTAAAAAATAATTGTTTTCATCAGAATACAGTTCACTTTTTTGTCAACTATCTATCTTTGGGAAAATTTTCTTTACCACTTCTATTAACCTAAGCACTCATTATTTATTATCATTTTGGAAGAAAAAAGTATTTTTTATTTGACAGATTTTTTTTACTACTTTTTTATAAAATATTTGAACAGCTTTTTCTGCATATTCTGAAATTATGCTTTAACTGCAGACAAATTTGGTCTGATCATAAACCACTAAGAACAAATATTTTTACATGGGATTACAACCTCTTATATATTTAGTTTTTCAATTTCCATAGTTTCTTTTAGTTCCAAAAATGCTTTTTCCAGTCCAACCCTTTTAAACACGTCATCCAAATATTTTATTCTGGCTAGTATTTATTTATTAAATATTGTTATAGTAATTTGTTCTATGAAGATCTACAAGTATGAGAGAATGCATGAATGAGTCTTTCATCCAAATTCGTATTTCATGAGGTAGTTTTCTGTCCGAGTTAAAAAATAGATACGAATTTATATTGTAAATATTTACAGGCCACTGAGAGAAGATCTTCACTCCGATGATTCTCCTAAATCCAAAATGCGGCATCCATATGGCATCTCGCTTCAGATTTCTGAAGAATATGGTATTGCAAGTTTTGGCCGATTTCCCAACAAATCTAAACATACGCCTCTCAGCGTATCCCGCTAAACCACTTACCCAAAGCAGTTTCCTCTCCAAACAATAGGACATTATTTTCCGGATAGGTTGCATTGGTAACGAGCAGGTAATTGTGCTAACTGTAAGAACTGCCCGAGGGACGGACCATGTCATGTGGCAGACTGTCGCTCAAAGTGCTGGCTGGGACTATTTCCCAAGCATTAACGTCACTGATTTCCGATCACGAATAATTATATTAGAAATGAATATAATGACCGGAATAATTCATTTTATTTGACACAGGACAGTTTGAAATAATCGTTTTTTAAAGAAGTAATTGAAAATCAACGGTATAAAGCAGTGGAAAATGAAAAACATTACGACAAAAAGTATTATTTTAAATTTAAATTTAATGAAAATACAACCTTAAGGAAAATAATCAATACTTTTTTTTTATACAAGTGTTTAATGTAAAATAAAATTAATTACAGGAAAATTGTACACAGAACAATCTCTAGAAAAATAGAATAAAAAAATCCGAAATCAGCAAATAACGCGAGGCCAATATAATACGTACCAATATAAGAATTTTTATAAGAGAGAGATGTCAAAATTATTAAAATTCCAGTCATGGAAGTACGAATTAATTTTACTAAATTACATGGCATTGGAGATGTATGAATAAATTGTAAATATGTGATTTAAATCTTTTATTAGATTTCTGTAATTATCTTTTAAAAGATAAAAGAAAATTGATAATAGTTTCGTGGGACAATAAAGATGATATCTTTAAGTAAACTTTAATTGGATAGATGCTAGAGATTTTTTATTTTTTTTTTCTCTGATTATAAACCAGAATAAGTTTGAAACAATCTGCAGAGATTAGGTTTATAGGAAACTGTACCCTCTTTTCTTACTGTAAATAATTCTGTAAAATGATTCTAACCTATCAACAAACTTATTTACTAGTTCCGGATTTTACTTATTTAATTTATTATTTTGAAAAAATCTTCTTAGGATTTCAATTAGGACAGGGTGCATTATTTCGAGCTTCAAAAATATTCACGAAACAAGAGTTTACATTCTTGCAATATGATATTAAATCGTGGTACGATCTTCTGCGAAACAGTGTTGAGTATGCCCCTTGCGTGCAAGTACAGATAAACGATACTGCCTGTTAAGGAGTCGCCACGGTCTAAGAACACCAACGTGGACAAACCTGGGTGACCTCCACATTGTTAGTCGATCACAATAAAACTTTTATATGTTACTTGGCCGAATTCTGAGGAGGATGTCTTTAAGAAAGAACTAATAAGTGAATATCTAAGGCCAATTCCATCTTTCTTAAACGATGAAGGCCTATTTCTGAAAAGCAAAACGTTTGAAATTCGTGCAGAGAGGAAAATTTAGTCTTAGAGGGACTTGGTTATAAGATTGGATTTGATTTCTAGAAAATTCACTTTCCATTCGTTCGAATTAAGTATCAAGAATAAGATAATTAATGGTTCACAAGTTGAAGTGACCAACGTTTGTCAAAAGTGAAATCCACTCAACAATGAAAAATAAAATATTGCTCGTTATAATTCATAACTTATTAATTTTTTATAAAATAATAAGAAAACAAACTTCAGTCCGAAATGCTTCCTCTTGTAAATTTAAAAAAAATAGATATAATTACTTCTAAACTAACTAGTTGTGAAAATTAGCATTTTATGCATAGGTACACAATAACTTAGAACCATAAATAAAGTAGTAAATACAAGAAAATAATTCGGGAGTTTTTTCTTACAAAACATACAGAGCAAGTATCAACTTCTTACTTCGAATTTTAGTGGATGGTTGTGGTCCATCCATACATGAACAGCATGAAAAACATAAACAATAAACGAAAAAGTAGATTTATCAATTAAAATAGTCAATAATAATACAAATACGTAGGATTCACTTTCGATTTCAAAAATCGATATACCATATCGACAATGGATATATCTTTGAATTACTTTTTTTTTTTAATAATTAAAAATACAGATACACACATTGGATTATATTATATTGAACATAGTGCGTACTTATAAGAAAATTGAGGGGTTCTAAGTGATGTACAAAACTAAATGAAAGCTTTCACTGTAGTTTAATAAATAAATGGTAAAATCCCAAATTAATAAACAAATTAAAATAATTAGTCAATGATGTTTTGAATTTTAAATTAAGCTTTAATTGTTAATTCGCAGGATTAAATAAAAGTTTAATCCTTCAAAAATGATTCTTTTAAATAAAAATTAAAACAAAAGAAAGCAATTATAAGAGAATTAGCATATACCTTTATAGCCTCATATGAATTATCGCACATGAATTATATTCTTCAAGGTTTTAACGCAGGAATGAATATAGATCCATTTAATGCTTATCAGAAAAGTGAAACTCAGCGCAGACAAGTAAAGTTAAATTCTTTGTTTGTTTTTACATTGAGAAACACGATTCGGTGGTTATTATTTTAACAAATCAAATTGAAATATGTATAAAAGGAAAAAGTATTTTGGGATATTTGAATTTTATTCAAGATTACTAATCCATACGTTACATTTTTACGAATTATTGGAATCAAAGCACAATTATTTAGAGCCATAACTAGGAATATTATTATAGGAAGAAGGAAAGAAATAAAATCGATGAGTTGTATAAATATTATAAATAAATATAAATTAAAAAAATATAAATATAAAAAGTAACAAAAATAAGCTGATTCTGTAATTTGTATTTGTAAACGGCAGATTATTTAACTATAAATATCTCATAGAGTATATTAAAAGAACTTTCTGTTTAAACCTCTTCCTTAAGGAGAATTCAAATTTATCTGTGAATAAAATAAATTTATGAATAACGATGAAATAGCATAGTCTGAATTTTTACGAAAAGATTATCTTCGGTGGTTCATTCATGTTTAGTTCACAACCCGAAATATTAAGATTATATATATATATATATATATATATATATATATATATATATATATATATATATATATATATATATATCTTAAATCATCATAAATAATTGTTTCTCACCATTGATTATATAAATATAATAATATAATATATTTCTTCATTTTCCTGTATTTTTACTGATTTAAATAAAATATAAAAAAAAAAAAACAGGACTACCTTGGACTAATAATTTCTATAATCAACACTTTCTTTATCGTCCTTTAATATATAATCGATTGTATCATATTTTCGATGACCTTTCCCCTCCTCATTGACTCTGCTACTAGATCCCAGGACTTTCAGCGTGTTTACCTCTTAATTAGTTAAAACAAAACCCTGAATTCAATTTTGGCCATCCCGTCATTTCTATTTATAAATCCCTCATTGACCGGCCTATTACATCTACCTTAAAATATATTGGGCCAACGTCGAGGAGCCAGTAGAAATTTAAGGATATTAAATTCCGAGTTATCATGATGAATCATACCATTTGATTTTCCTTTGGTATATGAATTCTTTTATCTTGGATAAATTCGATAGGTTATGTAATTTTTCTGGGTTTTTCAAGAGACGTATTTGCGGTAAGTTCTTTTAAAACACCATTGCTTACTAGTATTCTACGAGCCTATGATATAACAACGGAGCACTGTATAAGAGAGAAGGATGAAGAATACTTTTGTTGATAAGTTTTAATCTGAGGCTGAGATTTGGGGTTATTGACAGTTGGCTAAATTTGTATGTTTTTTGTCAAACCTTCGTTAATTTCGAAGTGCAATGAGCAGTATATTTTAGACGCCTATCAAATTTCTTGATATCCTGTTTTAAGATATTTATTAGGTAATAAATAAATTTGAAAAAAAAAAATCAATTGATTTTGCACAAGTCTTTGAAAGCCTCCATACTATACTTTTCCTTTTAACGTCTTTACTGTTTGTTACTTTGAAGAGCGCAAATTTCATAGATTATAACAGATACGAAAAACATTAATAAGGACATTCTTGTAGAAAATTTAATGCTATTCAGTTTTTAAATAAAATGTTTTAAGCTAGGACCAATCGTTTTCGAGATATAAACGAAAAAAAATATGTTCTTCTTCCTCCTCCTTCTCTCTTTGCCTCTACTCCTAGGGTCAAATGACTTTTTGTATGCTTACCTCTTAACTAGTCCAAACAAAGCCATAAAATCAAATTTATTTCTATGTAGGTATGTAAACTTTGGTTTGATTAAATCAGAAGAATTAAACTGAAAAACCTTAAAATGTCTCTGTGATACAGCAGAAGCATATGGATCAATAAATTACTATAGTCCAAACTATTTTGTGTTTGGTCGTAAGAAAATAAAAAAATAATTGATTAATTAATATTAATTTTAATTAAAAATACCTACATACAATTAAAAAATCGTTAAGTAATGAATAAAACATACTTTTTCTGAAGACTTGTGCAAAATCAATTGATTTTTTTTTTTATTAGCTTTGTCATGACAGAAATTTTTTCAACACCAGAATGTTGCACATAAACATATAATATTTAAGTATTAAAAAAAAAAAAAAGGCTAAATCCTAGATGGTATTAATTATAAAACGAAATAAAGAGAAATGATAAAACAACCATCAACATTCAACAATCGAATCTCTAAAAATTACCAACACCAAACTTCATCGAAGGCCGCAAAATTATCAAACGATAAATACACAGAGTTAACTGAGAATGTTTGCAATGGTGATCGATGTAGAATAGCGTGCCTGGGAGGCATAAAATTGATGTATTTTGTTTATTGTATCTAATAGAGGGGCATAACCGTTTAGCCTAAACTGGAATATAAATTATTCGAGAATCGGGTGTCGGGGCAATAACAAGGTGCGTGTTCCCTGCGATAGCGATGATGTGCCGGGCGCAAGAGCCCTTCGCTACGGACAGACCTAAATTAAACTAAACACAGCCTGAATTAGCCCTGCTTTATTAAGATCACCAGCGATACAGTGTATGTGCTTTTTTAATTCTAATTTATTTCTGAGATCACAAATTGTAAGGTTACTCCTAAATGAGCAGGTGCTCCAACATATAAATTTGAACATCACAGAAATCATAGCAGTCCTAGGTGTCGATACGCGATTGGAAATAGAATCTCTATTTGAAAGTTAAATAAGGCATGAGTGTGAATATTTATTTATCACTTATACTAATTGCTCTTGAATGGTGCACATTTTAATATTCGCCAATAAATATTAATAAGAATTTCTGAAGAGAGCATTAAAATTAAAACTGTAAGCTGAGCAATTAGCAAAAAAAAAAGTCAATATATAAAATCTTTTTTTTTGTGAACTAAAAAATACCTTTTATTAGAAATTTGTTTGAATTAAATAAATGTTCAGTTTTTATTTTATTTTTTTAATTATATTTTATACAATGCACTCTTTATCCGAACATCACCAATCTAGACCGTTGGACAATCCGAATCACCCCTCATTTCCAAGTACTAGGGGAAACTTTTTGTTAAATATTTATGTATATATATATATATATATATATATATATATATATATATATATATATATATATATATATATATATATTTAATCTTCGAATTAGATAAAATAATATTATAAATAAGAACATGTTCTTAGATTTGAATAAAAACATGTAGTTAATACTCGTATAGGAACTTTTGTATTGGATGAAAAATAATTAATAAATTTCGAATAGTCTTTCCTATTTTTATTTATGTGTTAAATACTACGTAATGTTCCAGCAAATTAGACTTCTACGAGAAACTTTATAGTTCATATAATGAAGAGTGTAGACTGTTTACAAAACTATACGTCAGAGGTAAACCGTAGTACAAAGGTAACTTTGCTGAATTTTATTTTACTATTGTATTTGCTGTAATCTAGAATATTTATTTTATTTTATTTTATTCTCTCTTCTTTTGTTAACATTGTATATTTATTTATCTCCAGTGTCCTTTATTTTATCAATTTATTTTTCTTTATATTTATTTTATTGTGTACATAGTTGTACATACAGTGTGAATGGGTACTTCAGCCCTAATACTCATTGCTCTGGAGTGCCACTACCTACAACTAGCAATACAGTCCGATCTAAAACTTCATTTTACTCTCCTTTAAAACTTTGAAATGTTACTAACGATAAGTTTACCTCTGAGGTACCGACATAATTATGAGTCAGGGCTTCAAAATAAACTAAATTGCTTCACGAAAATTAATTTTTATGCTTGAATTGGCGCCAGTATAGAATAGCACAATCAGAAAATTTGCTATGAGAGAGATAAGATGGCACAAGACAGTACTCAGTAATTCCAAATCCTTTTCCGTCATATTACTATGGGATGATAGAAGCCGTCGTATTTCGTATTATTATTTTAACGTCATGCAAAGGGAATGATGGTAAAGTTTAGGAATTTCAGCTGAAACGGTTGAAACTCCTAATTCTTAATGCAATTAATTTTGATGATTGATTGTCAAAACGCAATATCGAAAGATACGGTTTCGAAAAATCAACATCTATAGATTAAGTTTCAATATTTTAACTAATAATCCAGAATTGAGTGGCCAGAGCATGGAGGAATTATAAAGAGTGACTTTATGAAGAGGGAGCTGACAATGTAGCCTAAAGGGTAGGCCCTTCCAGCTAATGACCGGGCCCTCAATGCCCTGCTACAGTTTAAATGACTTGCGATTCGGGCCCTTTACTTAACAATTAATCATCAACAATCATTTATTTTGCTTTTTTGCCCCGCTCAGATCCTAGAATAACGATCCCTAACGTACCCTCAAGGATTACCGATCCCCATTGTCGACGCTCTCACCCTCGTCTTTCCTTCCTCGCTGGCAATATCTCTATTTATAGTTCGCCCTTGTAAAGTCACAACAGGACCGACAGCTGTCGGCGTAATATATTCATTGGTCGGTTCCGCTCGCTGTTGATGGTACTTTGATGGTAATCGTCGGTGGTGATCATTAGTGGAAATCGCCACCTTTAAAACAGCTTCGAACTCGTTTATTAAGCAGACTTCGGATGTACTTCAGGAACTAGCTGTTTCCGGATAATTCTCTGGAGTAAATGGAAATTTGAATGCTCAACAGCATATGTTGTATATAAAAACCTAAAAGTAACCGTAAACCATTTTTCATAAATGAAAATAGAATTAATACTGTTCGAAGTTTAATTTAAAAAAATAAAGAAAACAACCAACTACACAAATCAAATGGATAATGTTTATTTAGAAAGAAACAAAAGAAAAGAACTTTAAACCGCCCTTCCTGGCCAAACAAAAAACAAACTACATAAAACAACATGTTCCTATATGTATATATAGGCAGGGACTGAAACAGTTATTCCCAGAATTTAAGCACTGTCGCAGATACTGAAATAGGAATTGGACTGAATTTAACAAATCCCGAAGCTAAAGGTAAGACTTTTGCAGACCTCTCAGAAACTAGAAACATTTCCAAAACGACCACCAGACTATTGCTTTTAATAGTATCGAGGGGTTAAATTGGTAGAATACTTGGAAAAACTGGCAAAAATTATCGCTCCTAGAAACATACGTTTCGCTTCAAGAATTTCAAATAACCGCATATGTACACATTTAAGTTCTAAAGACCTAAATTAATTGCCAGAAAGATTACGGAAGGCTACTGCCTCGAAAAGAGTGGGAGGATTGGTACTTACAGATGCAATTTGGGAAATGACACCTAACAGAAAATATTATAATTAAAATTAAACTAAAGTGTTAAAAAAAATGCACTAATATATTGAAGTGTTTCACTGTTCATTTTAAATAAAAAAAGTTTAATTTTATGACGAAACTTTTATCCCGCCAAAATAAAAATAACAGCTATAATTATTTATTTATTTTTTATAAAAAAGTTTTTCTCGGTCCCTGATTGTAGGCATATACCATAAATTAGTAGAATTTTACAATTGATTAGATAGTAAGCATTATTTATATTGAAGAACAGAAAATATTTATTTATTCTATTATTAAATTTAAACCTTTTAAATTTCTTTATTTCTCTTATTCTTCCATTTATTACATTTTAAAACGTTTATTTATCCAATTTGATCAGTAAATAGTGATTCTCCTAGATTCAAAACTGGAAATACAAGATTCATAGGAAAGAGGAAATTAAAACTAAAAAAAAAAATATAAAATACAAATATTTCCATTTTATAAGTTTTAGTGTCAATCCTTTATTCTTTAAGATGTATTTTTGGAATTTGAAGTGATAACTTGTTGAAAAAGGGCTTCCTACCTCTCTAAGTAATAATGAGGAGTTTTTTCTTTCATTCATTTTTTCTATTGACGATAAACACATACCATTTTTAGTGACAATTTATAAATAAGTATGTAAAGTTATCTTTGAATTTTCCATTTACGTTTGCATTCCATTCTAACAGAAAAAGAAGTGCAATCATAAATTGCTTCTTCCTTTTTTTTTTTTATAACCACAATGGCAGTTAAAAATACAATTGTAGTATCTAATGTACTGAAATAAAATAATAAATAAAAATAAGATCTAATGATAAAGGCAAGACAAACGTTAAGGCATTTTTTGGAGGGTAGATTATATAATTATATTATATAGATTATACTCCAAAATAGACAATATAAATGTCAGAGATTAAAAAATATTGTATATATATTGTATAAAAGAAATGAATAAATGCAAAATTAGATTTTTACAAATAACTCTTAAAAATATATAATTCCGTACTAATATAGTATAATCATTTATAAAATATAATAATAACACATGTTAATGCAGTTTACTGAAATTAATTTTGGTAATATTCGTTGTTATTCAGATTAACACGTTATAAAGCGATATTTATAGTTTAAATTTATAGTATAAATTTGTGATAGTTACCAACTATCACCTAGTTATTATTCAATAATGAATAAAAATATAAAAAGCGTGCTATGGCGCTGTTTAAATTCCATAACAGAAGAGGTAATTGAATAATTTCACTCTTTGACGATGGAAAAACCACTTTCTGTTATGTAAATCTGTTGCCCGATCTGGCACAGATTGTCTAAATATTTCTTTATGTTTTGCAATATTAAATAGAAGTTAACTATTGTTCTGTCCAAATCATAATTTTTTGGGTAATGGGAGACGAATTTTTTGAGCTATTTATTGTAAGTTGTGAATGATTAAGCATGCAAATTAAGGTATTGGACCGTATAATTTATATTTTAATTTCTCTCGAAAGGCTTTGAACAAGTTCATTTATTTAAATATAGAAGTTGTATTGTTTAAGGTATTTGATGGCTTAAGAGCTTATTTCATTAAGAATAGAACATTTTGTTTTTATTGTTTAAGTTTATGTCAGATGTATACTGGTATACGTCTACGGTCACAGGGAGTAAGCTGGTAAGTCGAAAAATGGTCCTCCTGAGTTGTATTTTGTGATCATGTCCCAAGCCTTCTACAGATAGGGAATAAGATAGTAACTCACATATAAGATAGTAGCTCCTGTATTACTCATAAAGATTTAGAGCTGTGAGTTACCAAATTTTTCACAATGTGCGGACGCGTTATAAGAGATGACCACAATACCTCAGGAGGACCATTTTTCGACTTACCACTTATTCTCTGTGATCATAGAATTATTGTACATGTTACGGTTGTCCAGCCTAGCATATTATGCATATTGAATTTCTATTTTTTCTTTGTTCATTTAATAATGAAACTTAACATTTATTAATGAAACTTAACATTTTTGCTATATTAAATTTGTTTATATACCTTATTTCTTTTTAATAAAATTTCATTTCAAGAATTATCAAGTATTGTAAAAATTTGTAAAATATAAATAAACAATTCAGTTATATACTCGTATATGAATCTTATTTAGAGAGAAAAAAAAAATTATCAAAAGTGATATTTTTGATCCCTAGATGGGACGGATTTATTCTTCATAAATGACTTAAAATAAATTTAAAATAACTTAAAACGAAAAAAAATATTTTATCTAATTTTAAAAATATAACAAATTTTTCTATTTCTCCTAACGAAATAACAGTAGAGTAGATTAAATAAACTGCTGGATTGAATAAGCTTAATAGTTTTTTTAATTATCTAGTTATTTTTTTAATCAATGCAATATTTATTAATAAATAATTTGTTAAGGTTTCTTTGTTTTCAAATACATAACTTTTATTTAATAATAATATTTCATAGTTTTGTTTTAAGTTTTTATTATCAGAACCTTCAGAACCTTTCCACGAGTGTTTTTAATTCGACTCATATAAAAAATTAGTTGTAATAATTTAAAATTTAGCACTTAGAAAAAAACATCTATTTTAGAATATTGTTTTTTCAAAAGGAAATATATTTTAGATTGTTGTCTGTCAGGAACAAAATATGTAGTATTTCAAATCTATTTTAAAATAGATGAATAGGGAGAACGGCCTTCTTTAGGAATTTTTTAGAAAGCAAATAATAAAACCCCATAGATGACACCTCTTGCAAATTAATACCCATGAATTTACTTACCCCGAGTATGCACTTACCCCAAATTACATAATCTCTTATTAATACCAAAAATTATTATCAAAGTTTCTAAAAAACGACAGTTAATAAAAGATGCTCTGATATTAAAAATTTTCAAATATTTATGTGGACGAGAATTAAATATTTTTTAAAATATAACAATTTAATTTATTATATAAAGTTCTTTGATAAAATAACAGAGAGAAATCATATCTAGTAGCCTAAGTAGGTAGTAAAACATGAAAGGTTTAAAAGATGGGTCAAAAACAGCCTAATGAGTTATGGGTTTCTGTTCTAACAATAGCCATCGACATGGGTTTTCTGCGGCAAAGCTTCACAATAGCACAGTCTGCCGGGAGTCAATTGAAAACCATTGATCAACCTTCCTCAATAACACTCCTCTTTCAATATTTACCGGCTTTGTTTGACCTGATCTTGTGTTAACAGCTGTTAATTATCAGGTGAAAAGGATAAGGACACCGGTGGGTTTATTGAATAATATTATAAGAAAATTAATAAGTAAATCATTATGACTCAGACATATTGAAAAATGAGTTAACGAACAGATTAATAAAAAATTTCAATGAAGAATATGGAATTTGCGATGTGTACTTTTAAGCATGATATTAAATCTGTTCTACATATCACGTTGTTATTTTAATGCATGAAAAAAAAATAAACTATACTAAAATTATAACATTACTTAATTTTGATATTGATAATAATGGACATTTAAGTGGGTATGAAAAACTATTAGCTAGGGCCGCAACGAGGATTTTTTCCTGAAAGGGACCAAGCTTAATTTTGCCATCCCTTCTTTCACACCTTCCCATCCTCAAATATAAGTCAACAGTTTTATAACATTGCAGGGAATATATTTTGAAATAAATATAACGATTCCGATACCATCAATCGCTGTTTACAAACCTCCGTCCATCGACTACCGTCCAAACCCAAATCCGTAAGATCACCTTTAACGAAATCCCCTTAACGTTTCGGTCTACCCCTCGGAGGTTTACTTTAGTCGGCTCAGCGTTTATTAACGTTTTAAGGATTCGTCTGTTACTATGCCAAACAATTTTGCAAGCTCATTATATTAACAGGGTGCATGCTCCGCAATTCCGCATTGTGTAACCTATTATCCAGCGGACTCATCCTTCTTCGGACCAAATATTCTACGTAATACCTTATTCTCGAAGACCTTAAGGCGTTGTTCTTCCTTCAAACTTAGCGGCCAGGTTTCACACTCGTAAAGGACAGTAGGAAGGATAATAGTTGTATAAGTTCTAACTTTTAAGTTCCTGGACAAAAGGCGCGAGCTAAGTAATGTCTAGACGTAAAAATAACGAGTATTTCCCGCCGTTAACTGCGCCTTAATTTCCTTTTTTTTTCTAGTTATTCATAGACCGAAAATACTTATATCAACGTATTTCCTCTTATATCTATGTTACAATTAATCTAAATTAAGGTCTAAACAATAAAAAACAGCAATAAATATTTATAACTTTGAAAAAACTTTAACTTATTATGTTAAGTAACATAAAAAAACCATTCCGCTCGAATTTTGCCATCCTCTAAATTCCACTGTCCGGGGGAAGTGTTCCCTTTGTCCCCTCCTAGTTCCGGCTCTGCTATTAGATTTTAAATATTTCAGGAGTTAAATTAGTTCCAAAGTATTAAAATTTGAAACAATTATTTTTCGATTTACCAATTCATATGGAAATCTGTGTCAACCTAAAGCATGCCTATGCTAAAAATGTTGAATAATAGTTACCAAAAAAAGAGCTGTACGAAATTTTGGATAGATGTAATACATTATAGTCTTACAGCCGTACACAACTGTCAATTTCCGCCTTGCCAAGCTGGAGTTCTTATCAGTGAAGTGAATGATCACTTTATTCCAAAGGTAATGTATCAATTTTATTCCACATATAAATTTTTTTTTTTTGAATGACCAGTAAAATGCCGTTGTAAAATTAATTTTTTTCTTTATCATCAAAACCTATGTACCTACCATCGAAATATTTAGTTTAATTTAAACAATGAAATACTAAGAAAAACTGATTTTGTAATATAATAAATCATTTAATATATATTCTAAATAACTTTATAAACTCTAATTAAATATTTGAGAGAGCTAGGCGTTATTGTATCATAACCTGTTTTTATTGGCGGCATAATTTATGATATTAACAAATATTACCACTTTTTAAGCTATAAATCAACATATTAATATATTATACAAATAAAAATATTTACTCACCCCAGAATTTTTAGTGTATAAGCATCCTGTCATATTACTGTAGAAATTACAGTTTTTCTTTAAGCATATTATTAGAACTAAATATATAATTAACCTAACTAAAAGAAAAAAACAAAAAATGTAATTGTAATGTAATGGATAGTTCAACTCTATACGGCTCTAAACTAAAGCGGTGAAACAATGAGTGATTGCTCACTCGATCTTAGAATAGATTGCACATTTGGAAATGTAAATTGCCAGACTGGCCTAATGTTAAATAATTAATTGTTACGGAAGCGTGAGGTCAGTTGTGTTTTCCCACGACGGCCGATGGCCATTCAGTCGTAGCGCGGTAGAACAACCCGGTCAATTATTTAGCTGTCAATTGATCAATTTAATTAAGTCATCTCAGCTAGTAGTGTATATTGTCAGGCCAGTATTGTCACACTTGAATTATTGATCATCTGATAAAAACTTAGAAGATAAAAGCAGTAGATGTGAGTGGTGCAAGGGCATTTGATGTACTATTCAACATTTTCACTATTGAAGATTACTAAGTAATAAATCGCATCATTATTTCATTTAGAAAACTAATGAGAAACACATCAACATTGTCTAGATTTATCTAACCTTGATATATCCCTAAAAAATAAACGCATCGATTTTTTTTTTTTTCATCTCCATTCAATTTGTATCAGGAAAATCTTTTTGATATCGAATAAAATTTCTACAAATTGAAAAAACCCATTTCGCATTGTAAAACCTTAAGTTATGAAAATAAGTAAATAATAAAACCATTGTTTTAGAAAAATAAATTAAAATGGTACATCGTCACAAAATAAGAAAATCGGTACATTTCGTTTTTATGTACGTACATACAATATACGTTTATTATTAGTAATACATTTCTTTATCCTGTAAAACTTTTGTGTAGTTAAAACATATGTCTTTGTATCGCATTATTTAAGTATCTTTAAGTAAGATACTGGGAAGTTTGAGTGTAACTCATAAAATGCAAATTTAATATGGATAATAATGAATAATAAAAGGTCTCGTAGCGTGGATAACAACAGTAATAAAAGTAATGTTTAATGTAATGTAATTTCAATTAGAAAATAGAATAAAAAAGGCTTGATGAATTTTAATTCGTACAGCATATGCCTGTATACCTGCATCTGATAATACCTTTCCCTAGCGACTAACACCCATTTAATGCAATGCTAATTACATGCAAGTCTAATGTGCTTCAATTAACATTTTCTGATTAAAATATTAAAACAAACAGGAAAAACGCCATTCTGTTGTACATGTGTACGAGTAAACACGGCTGAAAGTTATTGCCTATTTGTTCAACACATTATTATTAAAATAAGACCAATCTTTGAAGTGATTTTAAAATAAATAAAAAATAATAGAACGAAAAAAACACATTGATATCACACAATTAACCATTAGCTTCGAAATAAAACATTTATTAATAACGACATTAGTGAATAATTATTTCCAATCACCGTAATATTTACATTTTATGCAGAAAAGTATAAGCAGTAGTATAACATATTATTTATACATACACACCAAACTTTATATAATTTATAAATCTGCCGGCACCACTTTAGATAAATTCAATAAGGTACATATTTGATAAATTTCTTCATTGACTGAATTTTAAAATGAGTGCTATATAAAGCAATATGTTAATTGTGTGCAAAAAGCTGGATCAATGCTGATATATCTATTTAAAAGTAAAATCAAGACTATTTTACGCAGAGATTCGGTGATCAAATTTAAAGATAAAAGGGTTCATATCTACCTCATTCCTCATTCATAGCTAGATTGACAAACAACTAATATGATGTAGTACATGCATTATGTAATCAATAAAAAAAAGTTTCCAAATCACATTTGTATTCATTTTCAACAGAATTATGGTTTATTTAGTCAAATGAAAACTGCAACGGACCTAGGCATCACAAAATTTCACTTTAAAATAATAACTGATATTATTTATTAAGTAAATTTTCAATTAATTCCCATTATCCAATTTTAAAATGTGCTTCAGACCGTTTATCCAGGTTTTTTTTTTTCAATATAGGTACAATATATCTTGAATTTGGATGCAAAATAAATTGGATAGATTCGCGTGTCACTTTTACTCCGAGAGTATCCAATGTCACAGCTATTGGATTTACGCGCTAACAAGATTCGGTCCTTATTGGATAATAAAACGTTTAAAACATATTTAAATCTTCTACAGGGTTGCTCATGATTTTTTTTTTTGGGGGGGGAGGGAATGTAATACAATGGATGCATATATTCACATAGTTATCACCTCCATTTCTTTCTTTAATTGATTTAATTCGGAAGTATATTTTGGGTGGAGAAATAATAAGCATTATAATAAACCATTTCAAATATTAATGCCATTTTATAATTACACTTCTCGATTTTAGGGCCCAAGTTGATATTAAAGTGGCAGTAATCCCGTGTTAAAAAGTAATTTAGAAATAAGAAAAAATTTGGGAATAAACCTAACATAACATATCACAATAGAGAGGTGTACGAAGATGTTAATAAATATACACAATTGATTATGACAGTAGGGAAAATAAAGAGAACATTAAGTACCTACTGTTCCATCTTTTATATTCGAATTAATATGTTTTCACTCAAATGAATAACACCTTGAACTCACTAATTTCAACCATAAAAATTATATTATCCTAATGAACACAAGTGTTTGTAAAAAACTGTAATGATACCATGAAAACGATTTTAAAGTATTATGATAAATTCAATAATTGTAACTTTACGAAAATTAATTTAAAATAAAACGATTTTTTTTTTTTTTCAGTCGGAGAAGTTACTCATTTAACTGGTTCCTGATGATTCAGGTCCTATAAAAAATATATGGCCTATTCTGTCTTTATTAAAATATATATTTTGAATATATATTAAATAGAGTTGACTGACAAAAATTAACGGTTTGGCTCCAACACCATTTTTTTTTTTAAAACAGGCGCAAAATCACAAATTCTGAAACCGGATGGGAGCGCATACTTAAATATTGAAAAATTATGTTGTGATAAAATTTATTGTAATGATTATAAAGCTTACGGTTCATCAGGCAAAACATAATAAATAGAAAAAAATGAAAAACATAGCAAAAACAGTGCAATATATAATATTAATAATTCAAACCGATAATAAAATTAAATAGACAGAAAAGCGGCTGTCAGAAAATAATTTTAAATATTATGTACTCACCATTAGATCCGACCGAGGACGAGTCTGCCTGTGCTGAATCCGTCCCCGACTCGTGTCCATCGGACTCCTCTTTGCAGTGGAGCGATAGGTCTCTGGGGCGGTCCGGGCTCCCTGAGTCCCTAGGCCGGTCGGGGCTCCCAGGGCCCCCTAAAATATCGGTGATCATGAACCTCGGCCTCGCTGCGGAGGGGGCTACCCCCTCGTGGACTGTCATCCTGTGATCTTGGTGCCTCCTGATTGCCGCCGTCGTACTACACTGTCCGGTTCCGACTGGCAGAGGCAAGCCGCCACGCCTACCCCCCACCTCGGGTCACGCCCACTACCCCTCCTCTAATGCCACGCCCCCTCCGGCATCGATCCCCACTCCCCCTCCTCTTGTAATCAACGGTTAGCTCTGATTTCTCTTCACATACATTTTACCTGCTTTTTAGCGACACTTCTCTCTCGCCCTCTTTCATTTTATAAACCATTTTCACACTTCTGCACCTTTAAACATTTTCTAAAGGATTTTTAAAAAAACTCTTCGAACACTTGATTTGATATGTTTCTATGAGACAGAATAAATATATCTCTGGAAGAAATTTACTAACAAAAACATCTTGTCCACAACAACGTAGAATGTCTGCATTTACGAACTTTAAAAGGGAACTCTCGAAACCGCACTTAAACAATTTTTAAAATCTGGAACAAGAAAATTCATAGTAATTGAAATCGAAAAAATATATTTAATTTATATTTCTAAATTTTTTAATCCATTATATTAATTTATAGGAAATAGCTATAATAGAAAGAATAGTATGGCAAGAATCATATAAAATAAATTTAATTAATGCTTGCAAACTAAAAATGATGGAATTACAACTCTCTTCATAGAGAAGCAAACAATAAAATATTTCTTCACACGCCAAAAATTAATTTAAAAAGTGCACTAATATTTAATAAAAATATATATCTCGTAATAGGGAAGAAGGTAGTAATTTTTGGGTGATGGGAAGAGTTGTATGGGTACAGATGTATGGTACGTGTTCTCCTAATAAGACTATTTTCAACTGATCCGATAAATCGGCTGTCCGATATTCGATTTATCGAGGGAGGGGGAGGCGTCAGACTGCAGACAGAATAGAAACCGAAAGAAAGGAAGCAAAATTAATCTTGCCTCCGCATATAAAAATCCTAGTTTCGACTCTGCGGCCAATTATCATTCATAATAGGTAGTTAATTCAATTTTTTTTAGAAACAATGCCCTTCGTTAATCAATATGTTTGAAGTATTTTGATTGAGCTGTTTTTTTTCTTCTATTTTACAACAATATCAATTTCACTTGATAGTTAAAGTTCTAACTTTTTGGTAAAACATTAATATAGTAAAACAGTAAAAATGTTTATATGTAAAAGAATTGACATTTCTCTCATTCACATTTACTTATAACAGCTTGTCGTCCAAAAATGTTGTAACAAAACTTCATTAATATAAATGTCATTTTATGAATACATTTTGAGATTGCACTTCTGTCAACAATAAGGCAGTAATCCATTAAAATCATTTTAAAATGTAGAAAATTAAACTAAATAAGAAAAAAATTGTAAACAAAAAGCCCAATTGCGGAATGATAAGATATAGCATCGACGTCAATAAATAGCAGTCTTTGTTTATATTTCAATTTCTTTTATTTTAAAACCATTTTCACACTTTTGCCCCTTTAAACATTATCTAAAGGATTTGAAATGGTGGGTATAGGATCCTAAAACGACAAAAAAAAAAAAAAATGAAATCTAATTTATTTCAATGAATCCAATTAATGGAAGTTCAAGTTCATAAATAAATTTTTTAATGAAAATCTGGAATCATTCGTTCACGCATTAAATTCGACGACTTGTAATGAATATAATATAATGAATGATAAATGACAACCCTAAATTGATATATGACAACAGTTATGGATATTGTACATGATAAGAAAATAAGATACAAGAATAATATAAGAAATGAGAAGAATAAAGTAGAAACACACAGAGAAAATATGACAAAACTAAAATAAAATACGTAAAAGTAAAAACATAAACACATGAAATTCCATTATATCATTCTTCCATTTTATTGCCATTTAGATTATTTATTATATTAATAAATTAATTATATTAATTATTCTCATATCTTATTTTATTCTTTTATCCTGCTTTCCAAGCCATGAAGAAGGCATAGAACATAGACCGAAACGTTGGCAAACATTAACAGAAAAAAAAATTTACTGCGTGTTTTGTTTCTGACAGCACATCCGACAACTTATAAAAATAGGAAGTATTCCTCCTAGCACGCGAATAATTATTCCCATTCTCTAGTTTTATCTATAACTTCTTCCCGGCTACCAGAAAATCGGAGAGGTTGCACAGTGCGGCCAACCTTTGTAATTTTGGACAAAAACCAGAATATAACAGCACTTCGTATATCAAAACATCAATTTTTTTTATTATCATCATCCTTACATTTTCTTTTTTATTATATTAAAACTGGTACTTAAAATCTGACCAAACATTAATTGAAGACATGAGTGGATGAAGGTGATATGTATGTAACAAGTAATCAGATATGTATTTTTTACGAATGATGAAGTTTTGGACCTATTTTCGCCATGTAACATTAAAATCCCAAGATTCTTCGTTAATCGCATGGCTTGTCAGATGATTGGACAGATCAAGTCTTTAAAAAATTACATTAAAAAATCTTTATTAGTAATTTTCTCAAAAGTTTAAATTTGTGACATGTCTTCAATTCTTAAAGTAAAATAAATGTAAATAGAGAGTTAATGTAAAAGTAACAAATGTAAAGAGTTTTTGAAGGATCAATTAAAAAAAAATAATAATAAAAATTAGTATTGCAGTTAGTTGCAGCTAAAATTTATAGAAAGCAATCTAGAATAGGCTACGTACTTTAATCAATCGGAAGTACAGGATATTTTTTGCCGAAATTGAGAAAATACGATTTCAACATTAATCCGTCAGCCATTTTTTAAGAAGAAAAGTCCCCTCACACTATCAAAAAAGATTTGTTTTAACCAATGCATATAATTTTGTGAGAACTTAACTAGCCAAAAATTGATATCTCGTTAATCCTATCGTTAATCTTCGTGTCATCTAAATATATAACGAAACTCTCTATTTGTTTAATAACATTAGTTTATTCAGTAACATACATCTCTGAAAAAGAATGTTAAAAACAGGCAACCAGTCCCAACTGTCTCAGTATTAGTGACGCGGCGAGAGAGAGGTGCGCTGGGATCTCAATGAGCTCTGCTTTACCTCTCACGCGTGGGGGATAGAGCGGGTTCGGGGATCCTCAGGCCGAGTGTGCAAATATTGTATATAAGTATGGATGTGATTAGAGTCTTTATTTTATTATTGCATTTTAGTTCGACTTAACCTATTTTACTTTTATAAATATTTATTTATTTTTATTTTATGAATGTGACCAATCACCACCATTACATATAACCCAAGATTGCGGCAGATTGTAATATTTACCAATAAATAATTAATTTAAAAAAAAAAACTGGCAACAAAATACATTCAATTTTTGTCCATTTAAGACCGTACTATGCGTCGACTTTTAAACGTAAGTGGTCCAAGGGATACTTAAGCCATTAAGTTTTAGTCCTTTTATTTATTTATTTTAATTAATTTGAAATTTCCGAAATTGAACACATCGCATAAAAGGATTTTATCTAGAAATACAGGAGATAGAGACTCATACCGTCATCAAATTCACAAGCTGCGCCTATTGCGCAGTGGTGAATTTAATTTTATTAAATAAATAAATTTGATAAAAAAATTAACTTTTTAAAAATTGTTTACACCAAAACTTTTTTTATTTACAAAAAAAAAAAAAAGATTACCATATTTTATAAGATTGAAACAGGTAAACATCTATTTCAATATTGTACGTTCACCGTCTCCTCCCCTCCCCCCTTCTCCATTTAACGCGACACTATAATTGCTATTCCTCTGAAGTGGCGTGACAGCTCAAATGTTTCCGTGACAGTATGACTAATGACATACTTTTCCTACGTGGAAATTAAAGTTGTTATATGAAAATCAGTTTTTCTCGTGTGATTTACACTAAATTGTACTAACAGCCACAATATTTATAGCACAACAATAAGATTAAAATCGTTATTGCATGTTCACCTTTCAAACCATTGCATTTATTTATTAATATCCTAAATAATGCTGAAATTACACGCATTGATGATTAGAACGTATTAATTAACAATTCTAAAACAAAATGCAATAAATAATTGTTGAATCTATGCCATTTCAAGTAGAATTTTACAATAATTTTCCACTTATACACAGATATCGCTAAGCCATCACCATTTGTGGCTAAATGAGATTGAGAAAACAGGTTTATCAATTCTTGATTGAA
The DNA here is from genome assembly GCA_948150685.1 of Rhaphigaster nebulosa. Taxonomy (NCBI): domain Eukaryota; kingdom Metazoa; phylum Arthropoda; class Insecta; order Hemiptera; family Pentatomidae; genus Rhaphigaster; species Rhaphigaster nebulosa. The sequence continues at coordinate 70,520,885 of OX411310.1, forward strand.
TTGACGTTATCAGAGCGATATTTTCGGTGGGCCTGGGACTCGTAAATATGAATTACAAACGCGATAGGATGTTTAGAAAGTTGTTATCAGCCAATAACTCCGTAATTTCGGGCCATTTAGAAAACCGTTTCATTAAAAACGATCTAAAAACAATCAGAGCGTGCTTTGACCATGGTATACCAGGATATAGCCAATCATAACAGTTTAGGCGCACTGTGGAACTTGTTTGTTAAATAATTTTGCATAAATTACCATAATTAGAAATGTCCCGGCCAAGGGTATCTTAGTCTGTCCGCTCATAAAAAATATAAAAAAGAAACCACAATGTAGGTATAATGGACTGTATTTTCTTTTTTTCTAATCTTCAAGTTTGTTAAGCTACATACATTACAAATAACTAAATAACTATCATTGTTATTGCTAATTTCTAAAAGCGTAAAAGACTAATTATTTCACTAGTTTTGTTTTAGATCTGACTTTTCTTTGCAATTATTTTATAAATAAAAACACCACTGTACGAGATATTAAGATTAGCTATAAGAAAAGCTGGGTTAAAGCATTTTTATTATGGAAGATGACATATTTCCTAAAACATAGGACATGTTTAATAAATTATTTTACAATAATAATAATAAAATTAATTTCTTAGGTGTTACTGACGAATTACATGAATTATATCAACTTTTTTTTCCGCCTTTCAATTTAATGTTCAAATACTTATACTTATGTCCTATTTGACTATAATAATAATATATAAATCCATAATGAAAGAAATAACTACTTTTCATCAAATGAATGAAACTGTTATTAAAAATTATCAGTAACAATTTTAACTGCTAATCTAAAATAACCGTTTTCCATACCATAACTCACTACTACTATTTTGCAAGAATATCTATAATTATTAGCATCGAAACTCCCCTCTCTCCCTTCCTCGTGGACACTTCTTTCTTAAACCACTTTTATAATAAATGTTGGTTATAACATAGGCACTATAGTTATTATTCGTTATACTTTTAATAGCTTTTATCTAAAATTGAAATAATATAGCAATTAATTAAGACAAGTGGTAATTCGAATAGTGCCACAAATCGAGCACGTAACGTACCAATAGGATATCAATAGCCAACTAGTTTTCAAGGTAAGCAATATGATCTCAATCAGAGGATATTATCCTGCTTTTTTGTGGTCTGCTTTCAGGATCTGTTTTAAGGATATTTTTTTCTCAATTAATTTTTGATCAGTCAATTAGAGTTTGCTATTCAATACAATTTGAAATCATTGTGTACTTTTTTTTTTCCCTCTTTGATTGGTATACTATTCAATGACATATATGTATTAGGATATGCTATTATTCTCCTCATAAGACTTTATGAATATTTGAGCGATGAAATATGTACCTGCCAATATCTAGGCCAGAAAACGGGTGTGGCCTAATTTATATTTCTTGCTTTATTTTACTAATTTTCAGATTGCATTATTATGCATTAATATTTTCCTCCAGAATAGAATATTTTAGCTATGTCCGTCAAAAACGCTGAGGTATTGATTACACTCTGTTTCTTACGAATATTTTATTTACTGAACACAAATTTAAAAATTAAAGCAATTGTAATTGTAACAAAGATAATTAAAAATAATTAACATTAATATTAAAAAATTTCATATCCAATGTTGTCTTTGAAAGGTCTAAGGAAAATCTCAATAATCAAAATTATTGGTATATAATAATTATTGGTATATAATCTATAATAATAATAATAATTTTTTATTTAAAAATAAGTGATATATAATGTTATAAATGCATAAAACAAACACATCCCAAGATCTTTCATAGTAGGATTTAAATGGGATTCACCCCGGGTGACCATACATCTCGGATTTCTCATGACAGTCCTGAATTTCAGCAGTTTGTTCCGGTGTTCAACTTATTTTTGTACCAAATTTTCACCAAATAAAATAATTTTCGAAACAAATAGTTTAATATTTTTAAACCCAAGCTTAATTTTCATGCCAATTTATTTATCGTTTGGCCTGGGATTGATATTGCTCCAACAAATTATATTTAAATGAAAATATAAATATGTGATTTAAAAATAATTTTATTGGTTTTCACATTGATTTTTCCTTTAAAATGGCATAGTGCCCTTAGGTGATATTTTATAAAATAACGAATAATTTTCAGGAGGACGATAATTTCAAGTTGTTCTTAGAGTTGTCTGACCCCTGGTTTTCTCAAAAGTATATGTGTAAATTTGGCTTTATTTTTAGATAATAATAAATTTTATTTTGAAATACAACATACTATAGTGCAACTATGGCTTCTAAGAAATCAATGAAATTTAATGCTTAGCTATAAAAAAGTATCTTTCTTCTGAAAAAAATATTAGATACTCTCAGATCCTTGAAATTTATTTGGACTTACTCCTTACTCCTTTCTCCTCTCACCGAATGGATATTGTTCGGAAGTACGACTTAGGAAATATTTCATATATATGAAATATATAGTTATTACAAACCCTAAGAATAATGAGATTATGCACACAACTAAAAAGGAGGTGTATAACTAGAAAAAATAATGTTTTCCTTTTTGCTTCCCTACATTATTTTATGTTCAATAATAATTGAATGTTCTTTTCAATGCCTTTTATCTATTTTATTAGAGAGTCATCACACATTATGCTATTATTTTTAATATGATGATATTAAATATAATGATTCACTCTTTTATGATTTTTGTTTTAAATCTTTGATACTATGAATTCTATTCTAAAAAATGTTCAAAATGACTTATCATGATCAGATGTACAATGTTTTTTTTTCTCCCGCATATTTTTCATCTTATTACTATATGAGCTTGAAAAAAAATGAGATCATATTTATTATTATTTTTTTTACTAATGTGGAATATTAAATGGAATCCTTCAAAGTAAAAAGTTGGTATTCGCTATCAATTCGCTATGGTATTCGGTATAAAACAAGATAACGATGAAATTTATTAAAAATATATTAAAATTATTATAATATATGAAAATTTGTATACCTGTATTAATCATAAAAGAATAAAAAGAATAATATGTGAAAGATATAATAGAATAAATACAAAAAATATAAGCAAAAATGAAAAATGAAGTAAACCGGGGTAAGTGGATCCTAAAATTTCATAAGTTCAACTTCTGATTGAACTCAAACTCGCATGTCATCATAGATTCCTTCTAAATTTTTATTTTACTTTTACTTATTTTAAATTTATTTCTTACTTTACAAAAAGTAAAAAAAATTACATATTTCCTTTGTAAACGTATTGAAAAAGAACGCGGAAAGTGGAAATAAAAAACGTATAAAAATTGAGAAGTGATCTTTTAAAAGATTCCAAAGGAATTTCAATCAACGTTAACAATAAATAGGAAGATCTCTTCTAAAAATATGTAACATCTTTGTAAATCTATATCTAATCTAAGTTTTACTCCGTATCATTTACTGGGGAATTACACCAGATGGCACTTCCTCAGTTTACCTCTTTCCTGTTGGAATGGAAGCGGACCATTCCACTAACCCCGAATTTCGACATAATAAAAAAATACATTTTTCGACATGTTTTGGCAATTAATGAAGAAATTAATGACTCGTAGTATCAAAAAACGGAGTTATTAGATTTGGCTAACGTGATAGGATATGAATTTTCGGAGTTGAGATGATATTAAAAGTCAAGTTGTAAGGCACTATTTAAATTGTCTATCTGTTTATTTCCATTTGTGATGTACACATTTATTTTATTATTGTTATTTCTTTTTATGCCATTTCATTTTGTTTATTATTATTTTTTCTTCACTTATATATATGGGCTGAATAGGATTCTTACAGCACTAATAACTATTGCCCTTGATTGTGACAGATAAAATTTTATATCTCTCTAAAAAAAAAAGTGAGTGTTAATGTTTTTACTTTTTTACAAAAGAAAACAACCTAAAAACCATTTTGCTAAAAATAACAAGTTGGTTTGGGATTCGAAATTCGCCACTCATTGTGAAAATCATTACAATTCACCAAAGATCTCGTGTTTGATCTATCAAGCTACTATTGGTCTCGTTCGACGCCAAATCTAATTCTCTGTCACGTTAATTACGATCCGGTTTTTGATGCAACGAGTCGTTTGTTCGTAAATTGCCCAAAAGTGTCGAAAAATGAATTTTTTTCATGATTTGCCCTGAAAACTGGTCAAGACTTCATTTGCTGACCCATGCTCATAGAACCATTTTTGTTCAGCGTTAAATTTTCTATAAAAATTTCCAAGGGTTATCTTTTTTGGGTAAGGGAGAGGAAATACGATGTGTAAGAAAAAAAAAACAGAAACCGATCCTCTCCCCTCCCCCTCCCATCTCTCCCATAGCGACGTTCCTGGATGTGATAATAATAGTAAGCTAAAATCATGTATGAAGGGAGGGGGAGGAGGAAAGATAGAAACAGCAGAAAAAAGGAAATAGGTGGAGATCACGCAGTAAAAGAATTATTTTCCCAAATCGTGCCTACTATAGCATAGATGCAAATTACTTGACAATACTTATTGGGAAAGAAGGACGAGCCTTGAGCAAGTACTGTTAATGACAGTCAGATGGGGAATGGGCCACCGAAGGCTATACAGCCAGTAATTACTCTTTCAATTACTTATTGTGTCGGATCAAAACCAATATCTAGTCATTGAGTAAGCCAATTTCATTTATCTTTATCTTTTGTTCACAACAGTCGTGAAACAGAGGTCTATGATTGAATCCGAACGTATCCAGAAATAGAAATGATACTTTTTTTTAAATGATTTCATTTCAGTTATAAGATCAAATTGTAATATATTACTTCCTAAACTAATCAATATAAAAGAAATATAACAATCAGCCAAATATTTATTTTTTAGTTTTTGAGATCACACAAAATTTAACAGTTTAAGAAAAAAATATGTCGTTTTGGATTATTGGTATAAATTGATGATAGTTCAGAGGCGTAGTAAATATCAAAAAAAAATTCGGAAAAATTCTCAAACTATAAAAAATAAAATCAAAATATAAGTTATGCCGCTTTTGCGATGTTTCCTTGTTTGGAATATTAATGAATTATATTACTTTTAGTGCACTTACACCATTTATGCACGAACTCTCCACCAATTCAAACCAATATCTTTCTTCCCTCGTCAGGAAATAAGTAATATGATTTTATTTGAAGAATATGTTGGTTGCGGGATGAGGTAAAAGAAGAAAACACATATTTTAATAAGTTAAATTTTCACTTATCGTTGTGTTTTCTTCTTTGATGTCACTCCTCTCCCTTTCTCCCACCAACTAATTTTTTTTATAATATCTAAGGTCAAAAATATCTATATTTATATGATTTTATTATAATAATTCCTGATTTTATTAGTAATTTATATTTTCAAGGCAATGACTCCAGGTCACCACTGTTCCTCCTATGTCGTTATAAAATAAAAAATAAATAAATAAAAAAATACATTTTAATTAAATCAGATTAAAAGCCACCTACGAATCAATACAGCAATGAAGCCTAAGTTGGAAGTAAACGAATTGACAAGAATGTTCTAGGGCTTTCATTTTTTAAATTCGTTGAGAATCTCGTAATTATTATTTGCAAGATTTCATTAAAATAATACTCGGGAAGTCGTGAGCACAAGTATCATAATTTAAAAGCTATTTTGTATTTTTTGGTTTCGTTGAATACAGATCGGCTAATGATCAATGATTATTGTTATGAGAAATTAAACATTGACGTAACGATAAGAAAAAACATATATTACAATAAAACTCCACACACAGTCGGCACCTCGTAAAAGTAACGCATGTGAAAAATAATTTTTCGAATTCCATAGTTTTATTCATTTACCAGAAGCATATCTGCAAAATAAAATCTATGGCTATGAGAAGTAAAAAGGTCCAGAGATAAATAAAAAAAAAAATATTCTCAATGGGGAAGTTAAAACTAAAATGTAAAGTTCTTTTTAGGTCTTCTGAAAAGTAGCTACTTCACATTCGTAACTTAAACCTGGTGGCGACGATAAACGTATATAAAAGTAACATTATAATTATTTTATTAACATTAATTATTAATGCTAATCGCTATTTATGTCTTTTAGTTCAATGTTTTACGAGACTAATATAAGTTTGCGTTTCTTCCTGACAAAGACAAGTTTTTAATGACAGCGATGTTTTATCATCTCGTTTATACTCTATTGTTGTGGAGGTTTATCTTGAAGATAGTTGAAGGTAAACGGCAAAAACCTCAATATTCCTGAAATATTAAAACACTGTGTGTGTTAGCGATAGCGCGTGTGTCAGCGCGAGCTCACTTAAATATAATAAATATACTTTGTTTAAATACGTTGATATCTGTGTTTATTTTGAAATAAATACTTTAAAATAATTTTGAATATTTGAAATAAATTATTTATCAATAAATCCTATTTCTTATAAAAACAACAGTATCCTTTTCCAGGGAAAGCAAGGAGTACTTCTTTTTAGATTCACGGGATGTATTTACTTGTTTAAGTTGGAAAGGCACTGCAGGAACGGAACTAGAATTTTCAATGACCCTTCTCTCCCCCACCCCTCCCTTATCAAACGTCTACAATTTTATAATAGTATTTCAGGATATATTTCGAAATAAATATCATAATTTCATAATATTAAATCATTTTATTGACTGATTTAAGATCAAAGAATCAAAAAGCAGAAATAAATATTTTTTACCCAACTAAAAAATAAAATTTCGCTCATAATTTTCCACCCGTGGCAATTAGCCCCTCAGCAATACTACTAGCGGCTATGAGACACTGGTCATCTACAAATCCTCAAAACGGATCCTCAATCAATCTAAAGCATTTGTTTAACACATGTTTTATGATTAATACATTCCTGTTATATTACCAATTATTTCACGAATTTTAATTGGATTTAACAGGTTCGGAAAGCAACAGATATTTTTCACATTATTTTTTTTACTTTGTAGAAACCAAGTAATGGATGTATGCAGTTCAGCGCGTACCATCTCAAGATGTACATTTGGAAGAACATATGTTTAACTAAATTCTAAAAAACATTCCATAACAGCAAATCTTCCAAATTTCACATCAATTCACACCATCTTTTTATACGTTGAACCAGAGTCCCAGAAACTATAACTATAACTATATCCCAGAAACTATTGTTTATTGTGGTTTAACATCCTTGTGTAGGCTACAGGAGTAGCCTACAGGTAACCAAACTTTTCTAGCAAAATATATGTCAGCCCGAATTCGATCCTGCGCCGCTTCTCAATCGAGAATACAAAGTTGACGCCTTAAGGCCCCACCAAGGCCACTAGAAATGATTTGTTTTGATTTTTTTTTTTTGGAACCTAACGAGAAATGCACCAAATACCACCAAAATATGCAGTTCATCAGCCTATCATAAGAAACCAACAATCGTTTTTGATCTCGAAAACATTTTTCGACCACTTTAGGCAGTTGAACAAATAGAAATAAGTAAACGAAATAGATTAATAATTAAATATGAACAAATTGACTGATGGATTGAAGAAGAAAACCAGTTCGCAACGTTTTTTTATTTTCATGCGCGAGTTGGAAGTTTTAATGAATTCTTAAACGTTAATAAACACAGAGTGAATACATTCGTTTTTTTTTTTAATGTAAAAATAAAAATTAATCTTGGAATTTGGCTGGCCAGAAAAAAATATTAAAAATGAATTAAGAGCCCCCAAAAATAAAATTTGTATATTTATCTGTTGTTTTATTTTTCCCCTTCCCTTTCAAACAGAACAGATTTTAATTAGAAAAACACACATACTGGTTGAAAGCACACTTTGTGCATACTCGCAGAACGGCTGCATTATGTAAAAGATGATATGTAAATGAAAGGTAATGATCATCAGTAATGCTCAGTTAGCTAATGCTTGTTACATTTCAGCTCATGGTTACACGCTTCTAGCTGTATTTATCATTCTCAAAAGGGCATATTAGATGTTTTTAAAGGCAGTTTATACCCTGTTTACATTTGCTAATACTAATATAAAACAGAATGTTTACCCTCATACGTTCCAGCAATGTTGTCACTTGTGTATATACCGATGACTTTCAGAACGAGCAAACGTATTTAACAATGTATCAACCAAAATTTTAACATTTGAATTTTTACATTTTACTGTATCATTCCCAAATTGATATTTGGTATGATTATGTATTCTAATCAAACATCATTATTGTTTTTCCGCGCTTTTCACAATGAATGAAAACAAAATATTGTAAAATTACAATTCATTACCGTCCTATAATAATCTTTTTTTTTTTATAATTTTAAAGAGTTCACATACTTGAAATAAACTCTGCAACTTTCACTTCTTCACATCTCCCACTTAAGTACAATAAAACATTTTTTTTAAACAATTTTAGTAACAGAATTCTGTACACTACATATTATATTTTAAGTTTGTCAAGTTAAAAATATATTTTAAAACTTTCGGTATAGTTTTCATGGAAACATTTTCTTTCCATTTAATAATATAAAAGTAGAAATTATTAAGTTAATTTCCGCTTTCTTATTCTTAAATTACATTATTACAGAGCGTATTGCTGATAACAAATTGGCGAATTGGTGGGAGGCGGTTCGGTCTCATCTGTCTCCTTTCGGATGCGCTCGGTTATTCATCTAGGGTCTTGTAATCCTCATAAAATATGCTGTATCTTTGCTAATACTGGTCTGATTTTGATGATTCGTTTTTTGTTATTTAGATAATTTAATGATCTTTCATACAATTCTATACATAATTAACTGTAAATTGCATACTTTTTAAGCAATGCGCAAATAAAATATTCTTTTTATCCTAACTTTTTTCGCTGCATTGCCTCGGTAATATAATACATAGATGAATTTATATTATTACAGAGCATATTGTTGACAGCAGGTTAGCCGCTTGGTGGAAGGAGGTTCGGTCGGATCCGTCTCCTGTTGGACGGGCTCGGGTTTCCATCTAGGGTATATTTTGTTACGTTTCATATGATTATATACATAATTGACCATAAAATGCATACTTTTTGATTTTAGAACAAATAAAAATTTCATTTGGCTATACATTTTTCTCTGCATTTTCTCGGTAATGTACTAAATATATGAAAAGTTAAATGACTTTCTGAAGAATAATTTAGGTAAGTTTCATCAAAATAGTTCGTGCCATTTTCGAGAAAATTTTAAAAATGTAAAATCGATTATATAAAGTGGCACTTCCGGTTAGTCGATTTTGACGAAAAAGTTGCTTAAATAACCTACGTTAAATACGTAATTTCAGTATCGTACAACATTTCATTTTTCAGCTAGGCTGTTCACATACACACAAACTCACAGACAGACACACTGACCATTTTACAAGACCTGGTTATTTCGACTCATTTTCCGTTGGAAACTCGAATTCTAAAATTTTAAAAGTAATGAGTCTCATAAATATGAAAAAGGTAAACTTGCGGCACAGTTATTCCTTCGTGAATATTTGGGCTACCCAAGAGATCCAACGAAATACCATTAGCTGCTGAAGGAAATTAATACCATTGGACTTAAATGTTATCTTCTCTAGAAGGAAAGGGCTTCACTTTAATCAAGTTCAGCATTTTGCTTCAAAACCTAAACAGAGATAGTATCTACGCAGAATTCTCAATAATCTTTTTTTTTTTATATATATAATATGTCAACAAGCAACCCCTTGTGAGGAAACCAATTTTCACTTCAAGAAACTTGTTTCTTGCAAAATTTAGGCAATATTTTTTCTAACCGTTTGACAACTAGACTGTTTCTTTTCGGGTGATAAGGTCCAGTAAATCTCTTTCTTCATCTTTGTTGTATTTTAAAAATTAAAAATATTTTTTTCCTAGATCTCGTTTATGTGATGTAACTGTTTTAATTGTGCATTAGGTCCAGAGACCTTCTCATTAGGCGATAAAAGGAAACTTAAAAAAAAAAAAGAATTGCATTTCTTCATATCGAAGTCGTTTTTTGAAAATTCGAAAATTAGGTTTCAATTTATTACGGGGCGTAAACCAACATCTCTATCGATTCCCGCTCACAGTATATATAAAAGAAAATTGGAGAAGGTCTAAAAATCGACTATTTATGACGTAAGAACCAAAAACTGACGACTCTTAGTCGACACTCTGGTCTTGACTAGTGCTAGAAGTCTTAAAAATATATTGTAATTATAAAAGTTTTGTTACCTTAATAAACTCCTACTCTACACGATAAATAATAAAATTTAGAAAAAAATATATTGTTGTTTAGAGAAAAAACGTACCATATGTTTCCTGTAAAGTTTACGTTATTCCAAAAACGAAGTCGATATAATTCAATATCTTCATTCATTTTTTAATATAATTTTCTTCTTTCGATTTCGTAATACAGATACTTTTGCCATCAACTGCTAATATTCAATTTAAGAAACAATACCTACGTACCAAAAAACATCACCATCTAAATGTAATTAAACAAAATAATTAATACAAAACTTTTCTTTTACAATAATACGCAATTATTTTAGGAATAGTGAAATTAGGATGCTTACAGCTGAGTCATTAAAAAAGATATAAAAATGAAATGATTCACTATTGACAACTTCTTGGACAGTCAATACAGCCAGAGAGGAGGTGTAGATGTTCCTGGACCCCTAATTTACAAACTACTTGTACTTATTCTTATCTATAAACAAAAATTGTATAAACCTGTTTGAATTTTATTTTATAAATAATATACCTAGGCATAAAAAATATTATATATAAAGATTTACCATTATCCCCGATATTTACTATTATAACCCATACATCTCCGGTTGGAGTGGATTTCTTTAAAGTAGATCCGTGGATGGACCCAAACAAAATCCTGGCTACACTTCTGGTCAAATATAACTATACTTATTTACTAGAATTTTTTTTTTAGAAAAAAGGGATGCCTTTCTTCTCTGGTGACACAGGTTCCAACTCAAACCCTGACTACGAATTTGACAATAATCGTAAGCCAACCGCTCTGGTAAGACACGTCTCATAATAACTTTTTAAATAAATTATAATTTATTTAAAAAGTTGTTATGAGGCAACTATAGAATTATATAGAAAACGGAATTAAGGCGTGAGCCGAAATAGTATGACCCAATTTGGAATGACCACAACATTGAGCTTTTAACGCTGGTATTCCTTAAGCATTATCTCTTTCAGAAGGGTTGATCCATTGATCTATTTCTATATATTTTTAATTTAATTCAAAAGACCCACCTTAAACTTTAATGCAGAGTAATGCATTATGATTTTTTTTAAAATTATCATGCAAGTACACATCCACTGTACTTCTAGAAATAGTTCTGCTCCACAGAATACGTTACAGCAGTATTAAAGAAATGAACCATTATGGAATGTTATTTGTTAATATTAACATGCAACCGACTTAGGTTATTAGTATGATGGCTGAAAGTGAACGTCTGGAGTATGACGAACGAACCGGAGAGCTATCAGAGCAAGAAAAGTATCCAGGATGAGGCAACGCCAAGAGGAAGGCCGCTCTTACGATAAATAATTCAATAAACAATTAACGCACGAGCCCTCGGGAGAATGAATTGACTTGCATTACCGATTAATATAGTAATATCAGGCGGTAATTGGTGGTGATTGTCGAAACAGCCTTGTGTAACTCCTGCGCTCAGCGGTGCCAGGCAATTCTGGTATACGCAAAACGTAAAGGTATTGTAAAACTTGTATTTTCGTTAGAACTGGATAAGAAAAATAATGTATAGAAAACTAAGAACCAAGGTAAAATCGTTAAAAATAAATGTAAAGCAATTATTAGAGGTAACAATAATTATTACAATAAACCCGATTTTCATGTTATTGCACATTTTATTTATTTTTGTGTAACACCTTTAATACTGATTATCTATCCGAGCAAGATCTATAGAATGATACATTAAAATTTAACATTGCAAAAAAATGTAACTTTTTCTCATAGCATAAAATTGAACGTTCAACCGAATTTTCCATATGATATATATAGGTATGCAAGTAAATATTTGTAAGGTATGTTTTTAATTTAATTTTATTATTATTTTTAATACAGAGGTAGAAAACTCTTGCATAAGTTTGGATAAGCTTTCAATGCATGAATATTATAAATTAAACAAAAAAGTTGATATTTGCATGTTTAAGGAGCTATACATGAACTATTACCTCCTCCGGGAGAGGCTTTTGTCATAAAAATGATGTCAATAAAGCTATAGTATTACTATTATTATTATTATTATTATTATTATTATTATTATTATATGAACCAGACCCGTCGGGCGGCCACGGGTCGCAGGACAGAACAAACAAAATCATGTTTTGACGCGAACGTTGCCAGCGCCCAGCCAGTCAGTTCAAGTTGCTAGAAGTTAGCGCTCGCTCCTTCAGTCTCAGAATTCCCAATTATTTATTTCTCTTATAGCTGATCCTCATCAAGGTATGTACTACAATTTATGACCAATTTTAAAAATATCAGCGCAATACAATGGTGCGTAAGCTATTTTTAATATCACTATATAAAGACATTTTTTTTTTCTCTTCTAAAAACAAAGATCTTTTTGTTATACTTCCAAGCGTTTCCCTGTCTTCATTTCTGTTTGGCATGATAGAGTAATTAATGTAGTTTTAATATTGAAAAACAGTAGCTGCCGAAAACCGCCTATAATCTTTTTCTGATTATTTATTAAAAATTAGTGGCAAGTAATAAAAATCAGTTATTTTAAATTTTATAGAAAATGTTTTTTATTTTATTTCAGGCCCTTCAGGCATCACAGTTATAACAAAAAATAAAATATATTAAAATTTTAAAATTAAATTTTTCAATGCAAAATCTTAAACTAAGAAAAGGTGGTTTGCCACACACAAACCAGAGCCAATTTTTTTCAGCAACTAATAGCAATCGGCTGCAAGATACTATCGAGATATAGATTTAATAGTTGATGTTCCGAAATCAGAATATGGGACATCGATAATTTTTCTAGTTACACCCTGGACACCGATTTTCAAGTTTGATGGGTCAAATTACTCGTTGTGATCACGTGAAGGTTTTGACATTTGCAAACTCCTGATCAGACGATAATCATAAATAGCCAATATTTGAAAAATTAAGGGCCTTAAAATAAAATTTAATAAAAAATAAAAATCCCGACTACGGAAATAAATCTTATATCTTACAATCCCATTCGTCCTAAGGGACGGAATGCACTTGCATATCTACCTAAGCGCATTAGTAGATAATTAGTGAAGTTGACGCCCATGAATATTGAACCTTGCTGTACTAATCGGGTGCTTTCCACTACACGTTACCGCTCATTGCAAGTATATTCCGTCTCGTTCATATGTATATAGAAGTATAGAAAAATATAGAAAGCTCCTTGCATCTTTGCATGTAAACATACAGAAAGTAAAGTGATGTATTGATTAAAGAAGAGTCATAATTTTCATTTGGGTTTGGAAGGCACCTGACTACGACACGAGGTTCTAATATTCATGGGCCTCAACTTCACCAACAACCCACAAAATGCGCTCAAATAGATATGCAATTAGATTCCATCCCTTAAGACGAATGGGATTGTAAGATATAAAATTTATTTCCGTAGTCGAGGTTTTTATTAAATTAATTACTTTAATAACTTATCTTATTTTGATAATATTAAATTAATTCTATTTATGACATTAAAATAAATATTTTCTAAGATGAAAATAATATATTTAGTCCTTGACATAATATACACATGTGGTGAGGACATAATATATATATATATATATATATATATATATATATATATATATATATATATATATATATAATATATAATAACTCGTATACCTTGTATGTTATATGTTTCCATTTTTTTTTCTATTAAGTTCTTAAAACTAGTTCAAATATTATCATATTTATCATACATAGCATTATCATTAATATGAGACACATAAGGGAAGATAAATAGTTTTGGCCAGCTTTTCGGATCAAATACCCCACCCCACTGTGCGGCGCCGTAGCAGTCTCGAGATTGCTATGGTGACACCTTAATAGTCTCAGCCACAACGGCCTCACTAGTTTTTAGCTTACTAAGTTTTAAACCATACAACTCTAGTGGAAGTGAGAGAAAATGAATGAGGAGACAATGAGCTGGTCTGTGCATTGAGGAGGATGATAGGAGTAGAACTGTCTTAGGATAGAGATTAGACAACGGAATATTCGAGAAATCGTCGGCATACACTGACCAATTCAAATTTTACTACTACGAGATATAGGCCTTATTTGGTTATAATAATTTGTTAACAATGTTATTAACAATTTGGTTATAGCAAAAAAGGTTTAGCAATTTGGTTGCTTTAAATTTTCTTACGTAATAGCAAACACTCTGTTGTTATTCTTGGTATGCAGTTAGAAATTAAGGTCAAGTAAAATGTGAGATTAACCTTGAACATCCAAACAAAAAACAGCAGGAACTGGTCCCAAATTGTTCATTACCCTTCTCCCGAATAACTGGCAAAAAGTCCCAGAGTTTTAAGGGACTCCGCGTCAGGGACTCCTCACATTTTGATATGGGGAGGGAGAAAACGATAAAAACAGGTTTATTTTCATTTTTTTGTGAATATCTAAAAAACTATAAGGTTTACTGCAAACATTATTCTATACAAAATTAAAGTACTCTGAATGCTCTATAGAAATGATTCTATACAATTTTCTGCTAAAATCAATGATTTTAGGCATAAAAATTATGGAATTTTCACTTTCAGTAAAAATTGCAACAAACACCGTTAGTTTTGGAAATATAAGCCCAATTAGACCGAATGAACATTAAAATTCTAACATTCATGAAACTCCAGTTATTAGGGATAGGGTAATGAACAATTTATGACTAGTTTCAGCTTTTTCTTTTTGTATGTTCGAATTACGCGTGTTTTTACCTAATTTTACTGCACTATTAATGACTTGGCCAGTTTTGATTGTATGCATACCAAATGCTATCTTTCCAGGACAAGATTTGATTGAATTTAAATTAATTATTTGCTTTTTCCGTCCCGTCTCTTACATCCCTCTCCCTCCAATAGAAGGTAACTGTTTTATAACGATAAATATTTTAGTTTAAGGAGAAGTTGGCCGGTGTGCGATCAATGAAGAAAAACATTCTAAAAGTGGAACTGACAGCAAATTTTCACTTATATTAGAGTGTCCTTCTTCATTGACAGCGCCCCCGACCAACTTCTCCGTAAATTGCACCAACGCTGAGTGGGGTAGAACGCCCTAAAATCTGGCATAAATCCAAAATTTGGATGTTACCTTTTGAAGAATTTTTATTGAAGTCTGAACACAGCAGGAGTTGGCGGAACCCACACTGACACCAACATGCACCTCGACATATTGTGCACTTCTCTAGCTCCCTCCAAAGTCTGCACTCTGGTATCTTTCCCAGTATTTATAAAAACAGTTCACTTTAAGTGTTACCCTAATACTGAGTTTTTTAGTTTTTAAACAAAACTATCATGGATAATGTCTAATGTTGTAAGTAATTAAATTTCATGTTATATCAATTTTTATCTTTAAAAAATAAAAACATTGCGAGTTAGAATAAATTCGTTAGAATTAATGCATCTAAATTAACTTTGGAAGAACTTTTAAAAATATAAAAATGAAGGTAGGCTGTTGCTATTTCACCAATTTATTTATTAAGATGCAAATTTTTGGTCTACAAGACATCCTCAGGCATCTTAAAAATATTTAAAATGCATATACTGTCATATTTAAGTCCAATCCGGTCCAAGTCGAAATGTACAGCGTCAAACTTTAAAAATAAAATAACAATAAGGGAGTCATCTCAGTCATCAAAGGTGAAACTCTATCACAGTATATGCATGTTAAATATTTTTAAGATGCCTGAGGATGACTTGTAGGCCGAAAATTTGCATCGTTATAAATAAATTGGTGAAATATCAACAGCCTACCTTTATTTTTATATATTAAAGTATTCACCCAAATCACCTTTTTTACGTTGTTTTATTCAGCATTTATCTGCATATGCGAGTCAAGATAGGAATCTTGCCCAAAGTTGCCCTCTTCCGATATTTTTAATTGTGCTTGCAGATGTGTTGAAGAGTAGCATGTGCAATTCAAATGATTATGCATCTTTCTGGGCAAATCGACACATTATCAAAAAAATTACCAGCTCAATTCCTATCTGACCAAAAAATATATCTTCAGAAATCCCCAAGAAAACATTTCTATTATATATATATATATATATATATATATATATATATATATATATATATATATATATATATACACATATATCCGTGGATCTAGAACGATTTGTCCTTGAACTGTTCTTGAACCCGAGTCGGTAACGACACTGCCGAATTCCATGGCTACCCATGGAACACTGCCGCTGTACCATGGAAACTATGGTTCGCAGCAACGTGAGGTTAGGCTGTCTGTGCTCCCGTAAGCGATAACATTTGTAAAAAGACCACATCACGCGGCCAAAGATCTGCTTGGTATATAGTGACAACTGAAAAAAAAATATAAAAGAAATAATGTTTATATATATATATATATATATATATATCTAACTTAAAATGTTCATTTTAATATAAACCAGTAATATTTTAAAATAACCAGAATTTATTCATTGTATTCTAGAACATGACTCCCAATTTATAGGCATTCAGTGTCTGCAACTGATATTACGAAGATTTTAGATTATTGTATAGGCCATTCATAGATCATTTACGTGATAATTTGTTGAAAAATTCCGACCATTAATTTATGTCAGGGATTTAGTCCACCTGCCCCACTGTGCAACGGTCAACATAGCCAATGAAAATATTTTAGGTTATATATTTTAAAATAATTAACATTATCTAATAACCTCAACTCATTTTGGTGACTGAATTAATGTTGAAACAATCAAAAAGCTGAAACGAATATTTTTTTCTTGACCTAAAAATAAAATTTCGCTGGACATTGCCGCTCTCTAAATTCTGCCGAATGCCCACTTTGTCCCTCTCCTCTAGTTCCGATCCTGATTCAGCAATTCTCTCTGGATTATTGTCAATTCAGATTAACCTATAGGATACTTTTACAGTTAATTAAATACAATAATAAAGTAAGCCTATTTATACGACGGTAATACGAATTATGTTGGTTAAAGAAACCATAAAAACATTCGATTTCGCATAGTATTAAATGCTATTTACTTTACTTTCTTATATCAGTATTTTCGCCAGTCTGAGGGATGTCCCTTGAGCGCCATTTCTAACATCATATCATTCCTTAATGAGGCTTATTTTAATTGAATTTTTAAAAAGTATTGCCTTTATACTTTTGTATAATTTGTTTCAATTAAGAAAGAATCCATTAAATTTGAATGCAATCCAGAAAAAAAAAATATATCAGAGACGAAACCTTGAATATTATAGACAAAAGTTTTCAGTAAATTGAGTATAGATACTTATTACCACGTCGAAGGTTTTATTTCTTCCTTCAATTTGGCCTACAGAAATTAATTGCGAAGAAAGATCAATAAATGAATTATTCACATGATACACATATATAAATACTCCTTCAAATAATATTTCGGTGAGAATCCAACCAAATTCCTGACAAATGAAACATTCAAGGTCAATAAAAAAAAATTAAAATAATAAATTTTATTGTCAGTGTAGATTCTAAATCTTTTATTTACATGAAATTTCGAAAACAACTGTTTAACAAAGTTCCTATATATTTGTTAGTTTAATATATAAGCAGCAAATGTAATGTATGCCGTTATAATAAAACAGAATTGTAATAATTAGGGTTTCGACAAAATAATAAATATGTCGAAACGACTCCTCACAATTTATACATCGTAATTATTTTAAACTCAAACAAATATCAGTAGTTAAGGTTATAAAAAAATCTGGATTACAATTACATTTGAATCCAATGCATTCGATCTAGTTTGATTCGTTTAATGAAAGTTTTCCAACTATCTAGTGACCTGAACTGTGTATAGATATAATACCAGGAAGTTAACCACTCCGGTGGCTTGCATGTTTATTCATAACATACAATGGGAATATAAACAATTAGACCACAAGCACTGTCTATATGAGGTAGTTAGTGTCGTGCAATTAGGCACCGTTCTATGGCAGCACTGATTGTATCAGCGCGGCGGTTGGTACACCTGGCTCGCACCTGCTTCTGTCCTCTCTGTATACATGAGCAACCTCTTTCGTGGAAGAATGGAACATATGCTTGTATTAACAATAAATAATATGTGAACAATTTTGAAATTTTTTTAGCAAAGTATTCAAGTCAGAATTTAAGAATGTCAATGTACGCCCGAGCTACGTATGCGTTCCTCTTCTTAGAATGGTCATTGATTATAATATGATGTTTTCAAATATATTTTCGTGCTAAACAAATTATTTTAATTCTTTAAACTATTAGATCTATGAGCAATAGATATTGCAAAAAAAAGATTCAGCCAATGTTGTCATACCTAGAGAAGCCTAATAATCCAGGAGCTCATGACAAAAAAGTGACTCTTTTCATACAAAGGTTTGGGCAAATAAAATTAACATGTACACCGGCTTGGCATGAAAAATGCTCATCTGCCAACTTATAGCCCTGGAATACAAAATGGCGACGAAAAAAAAATCGAAATATTAGGAATATTTTTTTTTCACCTATAATTCCTAAACGGTGCATTCTATCAAAAAAACTATTCCAAAGCCGATAAGTTTGCAGACGTGCATTTTTCATGTCAGGCCTGTATACATCTTCATTTTATATGTAGAAACTTTTGTATGAAATGAGTAGTCATTTTATTGGGCATCTTAATTTGCCCCTTTTCCGTCCCCATATTGACAATATATATAACTTTATTTAATAGTATAACCTCCTTCATATATATATATATACATACATATATATATATATATATATATATATATATATATATATATATATATATAAATACATATATATATGTATGTATATATATATATATATATATATATGTATATATATATATATATATATATGTATGTATATATATATATATATATATATATATATATATATATATATATATAACTTTATTTAATAGTTTAACGTCCTTCATTTGCAATATCTTATAAAACTATATTTGTAGCATCAAACCAAACAACATAACATACTTATGTACACATCTATTTTTTTTTCGGTTGGCTCTACAGAGCTTGTAGATCTTTGGCCGCCTGAACCAGCCTTCTCCACCTCTGCCTATCTTGGGCCACTGCTTTCCAGCATGCAGCATGCAGTTTGCTGCATGCAGCTCTTTCGCATCTTTGTTGATCCTATCTATCCATCTGGTTTTTGGCCTTCCACGTGGTCTCTTGCCAACTATTGTGGCATTCATCGTTGTGAAAAGGCGTCCTGATGGATTGCTTCGAGCTACATGGCCCGCCCATCTTAACCTCCTTGCCTTCATATCATGAGATATTGACTGACCAGTTTCTGTAAGTAGTTCTTTATTGGTCTATCTTCTCCAGGATTTTAGATTCTGATCCCATATCGCTCCGGTTATCGTGCGGAGGACTTTCCTTTCAAATCTCTCGATTCTGCTTTCTTGGGTGCCGGTTAGAGCCCAGGTCTCGCAGACAGACATCAGAACTGGTTTTATCACAGCATTGTATACCATTAATTTGAGATTTCTGGAGATTTTTCGGGATTTCAGTACTCTTGACAGAGAGAAGAAAGCTCTATTTGCGCTTGTTATACGCTGGTCTATCTCTGTATGCTGGTCATTGACTGAGGTTATTGTGGAGTCGAGGTATTTAAAGCTGTCTACTTTCGGTAATGTTCTGCATCCACGCAGATACTATTGTTGGGGTGGATTTTTCGGCTAACTATCATGTATTTTGTTTTGTCTTCATTTATTTGCAAGCCGATTTGCTCTGCTTCTCGTAACAGAGTCTTAGCAAGTCTCTCAATGTCCTCTTCATTGATTCCAAGGACAGCTATGTCGTCCGCATACGCTAGGATTTTGTGTTTCATTCCGACGTGCACCCCTCCATTTTCGAATGAAGTTGTTCTAATCACCTTCTCAAGGGCTAAGTTAAACAGCATTGGTGAGAGTCCATCCCCCTGCCTCAGACCTGTTCTAACTTCAAAGGCTTCAGACACATCTCATTGTATCAGGACTCTGCATTTGGGGTCGTTTGTACACGCCTCCGGTATCCTTTCCTCCTCCCATATTTTCTGGATTAGTTCTAATAGCTTGGTTCTTAGAGTTTCGCCTCCATCTTTAAACAGCTCTGATGGTATGCTGTCCAACCCTGGGACCTTTCTTCTTTTAAGCCTGTCGATAGCTATTTCCACATCCAGAATGTCTGGTTTTTCAACCTCTTGCGGGTCGAGGTCTTCCGCGTGGTCCATGCCTTCTTCATTTGTGGGGTTCCCTTGGTTGAGAAGCTGCTGGAAATGTTCTTTCCAGATGCTTAATACCTTTTCTTTTGATGCCGTCAGTTTTCCATCTTTTCCTCGCATTTGCGTATTTCTCGCTGTATCTCCTACCCTTTCTTTCCTGATGTCTGCGTAGAATTCGCATATATTTCCGGCCTGCCAGTTGTCCTCAATAGTTTGCAGTCTTTCTTTGAGGAATTCTCTTTTTGCTTTTCTTATTATTCTGTTTGTTAACCGTGAGACCCTCTGAGTCCAAGGGTTCGAATTTATTCTTCAGCTCAATTTGGAATTTAGCTTTTAATTCCGGATTTTTCAGATTATGGACTTCGTACCTGTTTCTTTCCACATGGTCCCCTACTTTGTTGATTCGCTTCAGCCTCTGACAGAATTTGATCCTAATCAGAGTGTGGTCTGAATCACAGTCTGCTCCACGGTAGCTTCTTATATCATGCATGGAGCTCTGATGTCTCTTATCTATCAGCACGTTGTCAATTTGGTTTTTAGCACCTTTAGGGCTTACCCAGGTGTACTTGTGGATGTTTCTGTGCGGGAACATCGTGCTACTGACCACTAGACCTTTAGCTGCTGCCAGACTAATACATCTCACTCCATTGTCAGTGCTCGTTTCGTGAAGGCTTTGGCCGCCGATAATGGGCCTGAATTGGGATTCTCTGTCTATTTTGGCATTGAAGTAACCTATGACTAATTTGATGTCATATTTTTGAGTCTGGTCCATTACTTTTTCTAGCTGATCGTAGAAATCATCCTTCACCTCATCATCTTTATCTTCAGTTGGTGCATATACGTTGATAATCGTGGTATTAAACCAGCGACCTCTAATTCGTAATACACTTATCCTCTCGTTAATCGGGGTGAAGTTTATAACTGATTTCCTTGCAGCTGGACTAACTATAAATCCAGTGCCAGCTGTTCCGTTTTTGGCATTTCTCCCGGTATAGAACAGTGTGTGGCCATCAATAGTGGTTTCACCACCTTCTGGCCATCTCACCTCTTGTATGGCTGTTAACAGTATGTTGTACCTTTTTACTTCATTCACTACCGTTTGGGCGGCCCCTGGTCTGTATAAGCTCCGAACATTCCATGATCCAAGATGGAGTCCGTTATACAAAGCCGGGGTCGTTACCATGTTAAGACAGTCAGATTTTCCGAGGCTAGTTTTAGGTTTCGTAATATTTGTTTTTTTGACGGAATAGGGTTATTAGCCCTATGCCCAACCCCCAACCTGGAGGGTCAGGAGCTATGTCAGACACAGGGGTCGCTCACCTCCCTGTGACTCTCAGGGTAAGGACATTACTGTCCCAATGCGGGAATCGAAGCCGCGCCGTATTGGCCTGAGTAATCGGGTAGCGTTATTTTCCTCCATAATTAATTAATTAATTAATTAATGTCTTTTTTATTTTTAATTATTTTATTATTGCCTGTGGAATCCCGGGACCGGGATTCGAACCCACAACCTTTGGGTTTGTAGGGTGATGCATTTTTGCATTTTTACAGGTGCTTTAACCCACTCGGGGACCCCGGCCCCTTATGTACACACCTATACTATGTATAAATTTTGATACTACGGATTTCGCGGTCGACCGACATTGTATAACCTACCCTGTTACTTACTTATAACTTTTTTATTCTTTGGTTATGAACATTATTTCCAAAGTGTTATTGATTTGTTTTGTTATAACAACTTGTTTTTTTATTAAGTGTGATTCATTTTGAGTTTTTTATTTATTCAGTTTGGTATGGTTTTTTAGGATTATTTATGAAAAATTAATTACTTTTTTACAATAAGGTTAGTTTTTAATTAGATTTTATTTTGATTTGTGACAATAAGTGTGTTTGTTTTTTTTATTTGTGATTTCTATATTCTAATAAAGGAATAGGAATACTGGAAGAATTTTGTTCATAAAATTACCAGTAATATCAAGTTTATTTATTTTTTGGAATTTTTCAATACCTTACTTTTTTTTTCAGTTTAGTTCTTGAGATGCCATGTCCTTGTGATGCCAGAACCTTCATAAATTAAACTGGAATAGATTTAGTTTTTTTTGAGGTCAAAAAAAATTAGAGAATTAATTGGAACCCAAGCCCCCTTGAGTAGCGCTGTCAGTATAGGGCATAGAATAATTAAGCCCATCTCCTGCAGATTCTAATAGAAATCAGCCTTTACTCAGCAAATTTAGGAGTTACTGATAAAAACTAATAGCAGTTTAAACTTAAAGCAACAAAAATAAATAATGGGATGTCTAGCAGGTTTTTTCTTCCTTCAAGCCGGCCACACAGAGGGACTCTCCGAGTGGTGTTTTTGACATCTCGTGTACACACCTTGCGTACTAAAATAGTTTACATGAATGGGGTGTTGAGATTGGAGACTAGGTACCAAAATTCTGAGGCCTGGAGTCAGAGTCGAGACCGAATTCTAGACGCCAAGAGGACGGAAAACTCTAGGTTGCTAGGTAGGATGCCAGTTGTCAGGGGTCTAGTTAGTTTGTATCACTTTGCCCCGTGATCTCAAACAAAATGGAAATATAAAAAAATATATATATTTTTAGTCTTGAATTTTTGATGAGTTTATGTAACAATATGCTATATATTGAGAACACAGGAATGGAAGGAAATATTTCCGAATAAATGATAGTAATTAGATATTTGGTAATTTAAGTAATTGCCACATAATTTATTCAATATTAACATAAATGCGTTTCTCTTTCGAACAAAGAAACATTTGCAAGGGATCTTTGATGCCCAATATACCTGAGAAAATCGGCTTGAGATACCGACAGCGGGCTCAAATAGTCATAAAGATAAGGCAAAGTAAAAGCATCCTAAAAATAATCCAGAGGCCTGCTGGAAAGTAAAATAAAACCTGCCGCCAAGGAGGGGATAATGAACAAACACTTTCAAAAGTTTCGATGCCGATGAAAGGGACACACCCTAAGCCGAAATTCCTTAAAGATTCAGCAATAGGAAGGTCCAAAAGGAATGTGGGGGCCAAATGTATGAAAAGTAGATATTTCAAGAGAGAGTGGGGAAAACAGAGAGAACTGGCAGGTGGCACGGAAGAATGGGAAGTGAAAGAGAGTGAAGTTGTGAGGGTAGAAGCAGGAAGACCAGCTAAGCAGTTCTTCCGTGACGGAGCAACCGAGTCTGGCAGGCAGAATTCGAGACCGCAGCTGAGGGGAGGCAACCAGGCCATCGCGCGGCAAAGCAGACAGTATCCGAGACGACGAAGGCAACACCAGAAAAGTTATAGTCACTTACATTCATGAGTACATTATTGTTTAATATTATGTGGCACCATAGTAAAATCTTAATAGGCAATCTAAAACCAGTATTCTCAAATACATGTGTTATAGTCAATAGTTCTTTTATAATGAGATTAATTTAGGGTGTGCATTAGTAAACCAACAGTTTAATTAATAAATCCTCTACAATAAACAATTTTCTTTCTGGAACCGATACAAATAGATAACTAAATTAAATAAATGCGATAACTGGAACCCCCGCCTGCCTTAGAAAAGCAGATTGCCAGAAAGAGCAAATCTTATAAGACAAAAGGAATGGGAAGATTTAGTAAAGTTAAAAAAAAAAAATGAATTCAAGTGCGGATATAACTTGGCTAAAGAAAAAGGCGCACGCCAGGAGATGAAAAAAATATCGGCGTCTGCCAGAAGCGGGCCAGGTACGAATGAGTTGCACAAGCCCAAGTTGTGGTACTATGAAACCTATGAAACAAAAAAAGAGAAAACTCCCAGGCAATCTTCAAGCAACGCTGAGGACAAAGATGTTGATTAGAATATCCAACTTAAATAACACTTAAATAACTGGATATCCAAAATCATGACTCGATTTAAGTGATATTTCATTGATAAAAAGCGCTTCTTCGATCGCTCGATTCCCTTATTTTCCTCACCATCGAACAGAACGAAAAAAATTGCCGCTAATTATTTTTGAGTTAAGTAATTATTTTTGAGAGACCATGATTACTACATGAAAGAAAAATCGGGTATCACGAGATGCGAAGCGAAGTGGACGAGACACCAAATATCCGGCCTCTCGGACAACCGAAAGTCTCCGTTAGTAGCCTTCGCCAAGGCGCCACATATGCCAGAAGACCGGCGCACAGTGGGACGAAATGGCCTTTTCATGGGCAACGCAAAAAAAAAAAAAAAAATAAATGGAAATGAAACATTTTAACTCAACCAAGTTTATTAGTATACATTACACCATATTAAAACGTAAAATGATAAATATTTTATACATATTCCTTGATACTAATCTTAATTGAATTCAACTAGTCGAAATTCCTATTCAGCTTATTTCTGACAAAAACTATATTTAAAATCTGTTTTTGTATATTATGTACCTATTTATTTAGACACTATGCAAGCAATTTTCGGGTTAAATAAAGACACTAAAAACATTAGATAATTAAAAAATATAAAATCAAGACAACATAATTAACTAAATATAAATACACTTGCCACCTACAATTCATAAACTAATTCTACATAACACTAATAGGCCTAAAATATAATAATGTTTCATAATGTTCAATGAAATAAACAAAATAATATAGAAGCCTACTTATGTATCAATTCGTCTTGGGTGCAAAGTGACTCAGTGAATGGCCGCCTCTAGGCCTGTATCCTACTTAAGCACTGCGGAGGAATCGATGAGCGAAGTGCTAAGTACACCACGGCCAGAACTGTTCCATGTTAAGTCCATGCGGGCATCGCCCCCGCAGATTGCGACTATTAAAGTTAAATTAGAAGGAGATTTCCCTCCGCGATAGTACTAACTGTCTTCTCCTTTTGTCTCTTTCTTCAGCTCTAATGTCTTTTAAACTGGCCCTCTGCACACTTACACAAGAACCATTAATCCGCCTCGCTCTGTAATGAATACTGTCATTTCGCGGTTTTATAAACCTTTCCAGCTCTCCGAAAATTATTAACGACTTCAGATTAAGAAAATGGATGGCATTTTCTGACCATTTTCTGCAAGGCAGCGGTGCAAAACGAATCATTACCGGCATCCCGTCAAATGAATGTTTTTTATAGCGCCGTTAAATTGTTATTTACTCTCTCTATTACTATTTTTTATGTTTCCTATTTAATATATTGTTAGAATGAAGAAGAAGTAAGAAAGTATTAAAATTGATCCGTATCTAACAAGAAAGTTAGAAGTGGATATTGGGCTAAAATGACGGAAATAAGTTAAATAAGCAATAAAAAAGAAAAAGACCTTAGAAAGAGCCTAAGAAAATAGAAGAGCTTGGTAAAATTTAGAAGATTTTTCCAAAAAATACTTCGATACGTAAAGATTGTAAATGTTAACATAGATAATTAATCAGATTTTTAAATTTAATGTTAGATTACAAAATTTAATGGGAAGATAAAATGACGTAAAGCATTTCTAAAATATTTATAATATCTTCCTAGAAGAGGTTGGTAACCTTTAGGTTAATAAACAAACAATAGAATTTATAAATATTTATATTACAAATATAAAATTTTCTAATTTTTTTTTTTAACCGTTTTCATTTGGGCATTAAATCCACATTTCACTCCTACCTACTTATACATACTACCTATCCTACCATAAAATTTACAACTAAAATGATTTAGTACATAAGTACACATATGATTTAGTGTACTTATGTATAAATTTCTACGCATGTAATAGTCATATTTTGCTGCTATTATTTTCTCTCACAACTTATATACAGGACGTCACAGATAACCTGCCCCCCTCCTTTAATATCAGAAAATCAGAATGAAATTTGGGAGATCCTAATTGGGTAACCCGAGTTTCGGGCGTACTACCGACTTTGTAACCTACCGGAGTAGTCCTCCAGCGACTTAAAATCTGGAATTTCCAATGGGACGGGGTATTTTTTTTTAAGGGTTATGGTAGGAAATGCAATTTTAAAACGAATTCATATCGAGCACTCTTTTGATTCGATATGCCCTGAGGTCGTTAATCGAAAAAACCGATTTTTGTTGTAAGTTCCAAATTTTTCTGAAGGAAAGGTTTTTTTTTATAAAGCTATTGATGCAAACATTGTAGAGAATTAAAATTACTTTGAAATGAATTTACTTTCATTCCAAAATATTATCAATATGATCCAATAAATAAATAAATCGATATAATAAGAAATAAGAAAACTACAAAGTATTATTTTTTATTGCATGATTTATATTATATTTATTACGTATTATATATTTATTATGTATTATTTATATTTGACATAATTATTGGATAGTAAAAATGTATTAATAGAACAGATAACCGGAAGCTTGTCTAAAACACTCTTTTTTGACTTTTGACACTTTCTTCTGTTCAAAACAATTATCTCCAGCATTCTGGAGTAAAAGGAATAAAAACTGACTCATTTCAAAGAAATTTTAATTCTCTACAATGTTTACTTGAACAGTTTTCTTAAAAAATGCTTTCCTTCAGAGAAATTAGGAACTTTTTATAGAAAACGTGTTTTTTCGATTAGTGTACTAGCAACCCTCTGGGCAAAAAATGACCGACATGAATTCGTTTTAAAATATTATTTCCATCAGAATCCAGTAAAAAAAAAAATCACCCCATCCCATTACAAATTCCAGAGTTGGAGTCGCTGGAGGAATATTCCGGTAGGTCACAAAGTCGGCAATGAGCCTTGGACTAACTTCAGGTTGCCAAACTGGGATTCTCCAAATTTCCTTTTGTTATTCTAAACTTCCGATAATTTAAAAGTGGGTACAGGTTATCTGTGACACCCTATAATGTGAATAAATACAGATTCCTAGAATCGGATATATTTTCTTGGTGGACCACAACCGGTTTATGGAGTGGAATAAGGTTGTTTACGATGCAAGAAAAACAAAAATTGAAGAAAGATATGACATAAAGGCAGAATAAGATATTGAGCATTTTGAAAAAAAGACTAGCATACCTTAGAAACTAACGTGACAAGCGGAACTTAGACAATCTGAATTCAAGTAAATAATGACGTCAAATAAATAACATTATACGGAAGTCTTTTATTAGGGAACGGTATCAAGCTAAAATTATTTCTTATGACAAATAAAATAATAATCAACAAATCTAATACACATATGTACTCACATGTTTCCATCCTCCATGATTACTTCGCTTGTTTTTCAATCTGGAAAACATATAAAATAATATTATAAGTCTGTCTAACTTATTACGGTTTAACAAGTTTGTAAAAAACAAAGGTTCTTTAAGTGCGAGGAACTTACCTTTTAACCTGTTGGTGTAACTAAAAAACAGGCTTGATGATAATTAGAATATAATCATCGAACAACATTGTTTTAAAAAAATTACAAGTTGATTATAATAGTTTGCAAGTAAAATATACGGTCATATTATTCAAGATTCAGGTAAGTCCAAATTTCCCAATTTTTTAAATATTTTTTTTGCTAGAGGACAATATAGCTGTTTCGATTTATGCAAGAGCCATTGTAGCATACAAATGTAAGATCAACATCAATCCTTTGTATGTGGTAAATATTGTGGAAAAGACCACATCTACTAATAGAAACTATTATATATTGCCGCAAATTTGTTATGCTATGTTACTGAATGCAAACTATCTATCTGCTTTAAAATTGAATTCGGATAAGTTTCTCAATGTGTACGGCCAAAAACTAAGAAGGATTTCAGCCAATTGGCAAAGGCTTATATAAGTTTTAAATGAAAACTAAATCTAATTCCGTTAAAAAAGATCTTAAACATAGCATAATTTGTACATTTTTCTAAATGTATATTTATAAAAGAGTACTTTTCAATTATCTAGTTATTAATTCTGACTAAAGTGAGCTAAAAATAATGGTTATTGCCATAGATAGATAGGTTTTACACAAAAATCAACAGACTATTGGAAAATTTTATGTACCTACTTGATAAGATTCTTACGAGTACAATTTAAGTTTTTGTAAAGGCTTTGACTTGTATTGACAGGCAATAATAGGATTAAAATAAGACTTTAATTATCATTATAAAAATACAAACATTGTATTATTTTATTAATTGTAACTACATATGTATTGAAGCAATAAAACACTAATATTGAATAATTTAGTTGATTGACATTTTTTAAAGGAATTAAATTTTAATTACCAACTCCTAATACACAGGCGTTATTAAGATTATTTAATGATACCAGACGGAGCTACTCGAGTAAGGCTTAGTTCCTTTTCACTATTGAATCAACAAGTTCCCATATTAGCAAATCTTCCAGGTAATGAGTTACAGACCCGTTAATTGATCCAGTTTTTCGGTTCCTATTCTTTTTTATTTTGAATGCTCGTTCTCTGATTACGCGTCTAGATTGTTACATCATTTCTCGTAAGGATAAAAAGTAGACGGTTTAGATACTGGAATAATGTAATACCGTATAAGCATTGATAATTTATAATGTATGAATACTAAATATTGTTTTGACAATTATGGGAATATTTCATTCGCATTAAGATTATTAAAAAAAATCTGGGAACGTACGCGCATCACACAACTTTCCCTTACCGTCCTATAATAATTATCGTTTTAATATAATTTTAAAAAGTTCACATTAACAATGCTTGAAATAAACTGAGCAGCATTCACTTCTTCACATCTTCTCCCACTTCATTACAATAAAACAGTGTTTTAAACAATTTTAGTACAACAATTCTGTATACTACCTATATATTTTAACTTCGTCAAGTTGCAAATATATTTTAAAAGTTTCGGTTTAGTTTTCAGGGAAATATTTTCTTCCAATTTAATTCCATTAAATAATATGAAAGTAGAAATTATTAAGTTAATTTCCGCTTTTTTATTCTTAAATTACTTTATTACAGAGTATATTGTTTATAACAGATTGATGGGAGAAGTTACGGTCACATCCGTCTCCTTTCAGATGCGCTCAGTTATCCATCTAGGGTCTTGTGCTGCTCATAAAATACGCTGTATCTTTGCTAATACCGGTCCGATTTTGATGATTCTTTTTTTGTTTTTTAGATAATTTAATAATCTTTCATACAATTCTATACATAATTTACTATAACTTGCATTTTTCGCTGCATTTCCTCGGTGATGTACTAAATAAATGAAAGATTTAAGACGTTGAAATAAATGAAAAGTTTAAGGCTTTTAAGGAGAAGACATTAGACAAGTTTCATCAAAATCGTTGGAGACGTTTACAAGAAAATTGTAAAATCCCTGATATAATAGCTACATCCGGTTAGTCCGATGCGCTTTATCTTTGCTAATGCTGGTCTGGTTTTGATGATTCTTTTATTGTTTTTTAGATAATTTAATTACCTTTCATACAATTCTATACATAATTTATGAAAAAATGCATACTTTTTAAGCTATGGGCAAATAAAATATTTTTTTCATCATAACTTTTTTCCATTTTCCATTTTCTCGTTGATATACTACATAAATGAAAAGTTAAAGGGCTGTAAGGAGAAGACATTAGGCAAGTTTCATCAAAATCGTTAAAGCCGTTTTCGAGAAAATTGTAATATCCAGGATATAATTACCATTTCCGGCTAGTCCGATGCGCTGTATCTTTGCTATTATAGGTCCGATTTTGATGATTCTTTTTTTTGTTTTTTAGATGATTTAATTAACTTTCATACAAGTCTATAGATAATTTACCATAAATTGAACGCTTTTGAAGTTATGCGTAAATAAAATATTCTTTTCATCATAACTTTTTCCCCTGCATTTCCTCGGTGATGTACCAAATATATGAAAAGTTTAAGGTCTTTATGAGGAATAATTTAGGCAAGTTTCATCAAAATCGTTAGAGCCGTTTTCGAAAAAATTGTAAAAAAGTGTAAAATCGATTATATAAAGTGGCACTTCCGGTTAGTCGATTTTGACGAAAATGTTGCCGTAACATCACATGCATGTGCCAACCTTAAATACGTAATTTCAGTATCGTACAACTTTTCGTTTTAGAACTAAACTGATCACATACACACAGACCATTTTGCGAGACATGGTCATTTGGACTCAGAGGATCTTAAAACGTGTATTTCCGTCGAAAACTCGAATTCGAAAATTTTAACGATCGCAATACTTCCCCTTACTATATATTTCGTATATAGGTAGGTAAGGGAAAGTAACAACAAAAAAAACATCCGTATTAGTGAATGAACATTTTTATAGGATAACTGTAGAGGCAAATGTCTTAAATATAAGAACTGGTTACTCGATCGAATTATAACCCCCATAAACAAGAAATGTATGAATTGGATTGTAAGAAGTACTGAGCTTCTTGAACCAAGTTTATTAAATCATCTTCATTTTGTAAAAAGAATAGTGTCCGAGAGAGATGAGTTGGTTGGTGGATACTACTGAGACCTTCGGCCAGAAAAGTCAAAAATAATCAATACGTGAAGTGAATAAAAGTGAGCACGTACTCATTCCTTAAAAAGCAGAGCAGATGCTCCGATTAAATGTGAATAAAGAGACATTACACAATTAAATACTTGCTATGTGTACGGAGCACGTGGTCTACGAAAGAGTAGTTCGGAATTTTATTGAGTACGTTCTAAATTTAGTCACTCAATAAATTCAAAAATATTTGGAACACGTTCTCCATACTCTTAGCAAATATTCTATTGTGTAAGTTCTCTTTATTCACATCTAGCCGGAGCATCTTCTCAGTTTTTTGAGGAATGAGCACGTGCTCAGTTTTATTCACTTCACTTAAAGTATTTTTCCATATGAATGGAATATCCAACTCAATCACCACTAAAGGCTCTGTCCGACAAAAATGCCCCAGAGTGATAAATGCATACCGACCTACACCCTCACAAGGAATTGCTATTTCCAAAGTTTCAGATTTCTATTGCCCTCCTTTGCCCCATAATTAGCCCAAGTATCTTGAAACGCTTTAATTTGTTCACCATTTCCTTTTTATTATCGCTAATCGTCAAAAAAATTTCTCAATTTTACCACAAGCCATAGACCTCATGAAATATCAAATTATACGGTCACATTCCAACATTTAGAACATTGCATTCTAGTGCTTACCTATTTTCCGGAAAAAAACCCTTGAAACTTTGGAGAAAAACGACTATAACTCTGCAGGTTCTTTTGCCAGCCAACTAAAGTCAAAGGGTATCTTTATCTAAACCATATTAACATCCTCATATTTTAAAAAATATTTTTTGTAGTGGAGCTACTGATTGAAATTTTTAAAAGAAATAGTGCATTTCTTGAAGTTTAACACAATTTACTCGTAAGGTGAGGTTAAGTAGGATCACCGATTTCAATGAAACTTGTTTTTGGTGATACGAGGTCGAAAAATATTTAACATGTGCCCAAGGGTTCTTGCCAATGAGCCCTAGGAACCGAGAAAAAAAAATTATTTATCTTCAACAATTTTTTATATTACTGTCTTCTGCTTTTGCTTTGCATGGAATTTAAGGTTATTATACATCGATCGATTTGTTTTATTGTGTAAAATTATAAAAAAAAATATCGTATATTGTATTAAATGAATTAAAAAGGGCACAAAATTAAGTCAGATTCGTTTTTAGTACACCTTAGATAAGAATTTTACTAGAAAATAAAAAAAAAAAAATGTTTGGACTTGAATTGTTTGGGGTATTTTTTTTTCTTACTGATTTTGTAGTTTCCTTAAATTATTCATATTCAATATCTGGACTTGAATTTATAAAGGATAAAAAAACAACTGTTTTGGCGATGTTTAGGGGACGAGGAAGAAGAAAAAGTGGAAAACTTCTTTTCTTCGTCCATTAGAAAGCTCCTGGTAACAAGAAACTGATATCTCACTGGACAAATAGCACTGTTAAATATAACAGCAATACTTTTTTCATTTTTTTTTTCATCCTTTATATTATATCTACAAATGTCCCTTACACTTCCCTACTCTCTCACAGTTTTTTAGGACAGCTTATTGTGACTGACTCAGGGACAGGTGTAGGTATAATATAAAGGATAAAAAATAAAAACTGTTTCGGCGATGTTTAGGGGACGAGGAAGAAGAAAAAGTGGAAAACTTCTTTTCTTCGTCCATTAGAAACTCCTGGTAATAAGAAACTGATATAATAATAACATTTACAAGAAAATCGATCCCATTATCATACATTTGCCTTGTTATATCCTGTTACATTATTGCATATGTATTTCGTTATAATTAACACTTACTATCAGAGTTATAACGCTCATTGATTATAACGATCTGATTAAATTATGTAGAATGCACTAATTGCCAGCCCTTGCAAAAACATGTTTTGCAATTATCATATCTTGTGCAGGCATAATGAAAGTAAGAAGTCGTCCGTGCTTGTGAATGAGAACCTACCCTCACGATAGCTTTATCTCACGGGACAAATAGCACTGTTGAATATAACAGCAATACTTTTTTCATTTTTTTTTTCATCCTTTATATTATATCTACAAATGTCCCTTACACTTCCCTACTCTCTCACAGTTTTTTAGGACAGCTTATTGTGACTGACTCAGGGACAGGTGTAGGTATAATATAAAGGATAAAAAATAAAAACTGTTTCGGCGATGTTTAGGGGACGAGGAAGAAGAAAAAGTGGAAAACTTCTTTTCTTCGTCCATTAGAAACTCCTGGTAATAAGAAACTGATATAATAATAACATTTACAAGAAAATCGATCCCATTATCATACATTTGCCTTGTTATATCCTGTTACATTATTGCATATGTATTTCGTTATAATTAACACTTACTATCAGAGTTATAACGCTCATTGATTATAACGATCTGATTAAATTATGTAGAATGCACTAATTGCCAGCCCTTGCAAAAACATGTTTTGCAATTATCATATCTTGTGCAGGCATAATGAAAGTAAGAAGTCGTCCGTGCTTGTGAATGAGAACCTACCCTCACGATAGCTTTATCTCACGGGACAAATAGCACTGTTGAATATAACAGCAATACTTTTTTCATTTTTTTGTTTTTCCTTTATATTATATCTATAAATGTCCCTGAGCCTGTAACAATAAGCTGTCCTGAAAAACTGTGAGAGAATAAGGGAAGTGTAAGTATTTTAGTATTTGTATAATTTTTAAAGATGATCATTAGTGCACAGCAGAATACAGAAGCCTCAGTCGATTTTTAAGGCTTACATAGTTGTAAGCCCCTTAATCATCCTTCTGTCGTGGGACCAATTAAAAATCGGGCAAAAATACGAAATATTCAATTGCAGATATTGATTATGAATAACTTATGGAAAATACTCCAATTTTTTTTTTAATCATCCGGATGCTCGTGAAATACTAGAGGAACTAAATATTTCTTTCACCTCAAGCTGAAACTGATTGTTCAATTAGTTCATCGTGTTTTTCTTTTCCTTATCTAATCATATTCCATTAAATGAACAAAACAGGTTTTTGGCCATAAGATTCGAACAATCCTACGAAGTTTGCAAGTAACTGCTTAAGATGTTTTTGTAGAATATTTAAAATATTTTTTTCGGATTATTCAGGATTCTGTATCACATATAATATTTCAGAATTTTGCCCAGAAATTCGCATTTTGGACCCATTGTGTGGTGCTAGGTTATAAAATCTGTAGGAAAGTCAAGTCTGTTGAATGGGAAGATTGTTAATGTAAAATGGTGCGCAGTTGCAGTTTCACACGTCTTGCAGTTATTGCAAGTAGTGTTGAAGAGTCAGTGAAGGCCGAGTGATGCCCGTATTTCTTGTGAGAGTAACTGTGTCGTCTGCAAAGGATGCAATAATTGTATTATTGCGAGTTGGTACGTTAAATATATAAGAAATGCGCAGCAAAGGTACGATCATTGATCCCAGCGGTACTCCGGCCCTTACTGGACGTAAGAGACATCTGAGCCTTCTTGTACAGAGGAAAACCTTCTAAAAAGGAACGAAAGAAGGATAAGAAAGTTAATAGAAGGGAGAAATGATTAAAATTCATAAAACAACATAGTTGAAAAAATAAATTAAAACCCCTCGATATCCAGTTATGTTGAATTCTCCCGGCACTTTTTACTAATCTCATTTTTAGTTACTTCGGTTATAACTTTTTATTTATTTTCTATTTGGGATTTAACATCCTAACCAACCTCAAAGAAGGCAGACAAGACGGGTTATCCAACAGGTTACCGACCTATTTTAGCCAGAGTGGGAAAGTCGAGATTCGTTTCGTAGGTATTTGTTTTATATCTTTGTCTCTTATCTTTTTGTGTTCGTAATATATTGTCAAAATTCTTATACAATGCTTCTAAAAGCTGATTTCTACCAGCTGGCGGTACCATAGGATATTCCGCTTGTCATATCGGTCCACATCCGGCCACAATATAATCAGGATGGCAATGGTCGGAAACACCTAACAACTTCCGCCAAAGCCGCGCACACAAATATCGGTTATTAGATAAATAGCTTATTTAGCATTTTCCTCTTTATTGTCATCCTTTATGGTTCGCATTAGTCCACTTTATTTCTGTCATTTTCTGCAGGTTAGCCGTACCTCTTATATTTGTTATGGTGATTTGCAGAAGGAAAGCAAATAAGTTCAAACGACTGTGATAATGATTTAATATAAGGCAGTTAAAAAAATGGAAAACAATATGAAAATAGGAATTTTTATTTCTAACTTTTTATGATTTTTTATATTTCTAGTTTGTTAAAAAATATTCGATTTAGTTCTGACGTTTTGGAGGAAATCAGATGTTTCAATTTTGGCAAGAAAATGTGAAATTTGCAAATTATGTTCCCTGTGATATCTGAAGTAAAAAAAAAAAAAAAAGAAGAATAGTTTAACATTTCGGAAAAATGTAAAGCCTTTTGTTTCGTTAAATCTGGTCCGATTACAAAGAAAGAGGTTGAGAAACAAATACAAAACTGAATATTTATATGTTTTGGTGATATCTCAGCTATGACTGCGCCAAAAATTGTAGAGTTTGTCTGCCAATGGTCAGTAGAAATCGTGCTTTTACTAAGACATAATTAGCGAAAAACTGTAGAAACCGGATTGATAATAATTTTGTCGAATGACTACTGCTGTGAATTCTTCGCAAATAACTCGAGATTCAGTACGGAAAAAAGTCTTTCATACATGACTTGTGTACCATGAAATTCCGCGTTATCTGAAATGCATAATAACTCGAAACCTGCTTTCAAAAATTGCTAAAAAACAACGATTTTGATGGGTTATTCAGGCATGCTTCAAATATATTTAGATGCCCTAAATAACTTGGGAGGATATTTACCTGCAAAACATACGGTCCTTACATAAAATGCAGGACGTAAATTTTGGCGTCGCATAAATGTGGATTTCAAAATAAAGTAAAATAGTTTACAATAAATCAGGTTATGCTAGGCTAAAAATTAAGACGTAAGGATTTTTTAAACATTTCAATACATGTAGGTAAGTGATAAGCTAACAAAAGAATGGGAAACTTGTATAAGACACAAAATTAATAACTGATCAAGACTGAATGTGATTAGCAATAATTAGTAATACACAGTAGTTAGTTAATAATATAGAATTATAAAATAAGCTTAAACAATATTTTTTGAAATATCTAGGCCCCTTGAAAGCTGAAAATTATTCTAATACCTTTACTGGACTCAGGTTCATCATTTTAGCATTATCAAGCTTATCCATTTTCTCATCTATTTCATTCCTTAGTTCGTGATATTTCTAGTTAGTTATCGATTTCCGAGTTTCCTCTGCAGCGCTTGCAAACGAAAATTGGAATTTTTATTTTAAAACCAATGGAATAAACTAAACTACCAAATTTTATATTTAGATATTTTTTGTCGATATCAAAGTTAAAAAATTCCTCCTGCCAAAACTATTAGCTGGCGTATCAATTTAAAATTAAAAAAACAAAAAAATCAATTGGAGACAGAATTCTTCAGGGCAATCACTCGATGATTTAGCATTACGCTATCGAAGGTAGAAACACGAACCGTTCATTCGGTAAACAGGTTTTGTTGATTAATTCAACTCCTGATCGAAAAATTAAGGGCATTTTGACATAATCAATCCAAATTGGTTCAACAGGCCAACAGATTCGTTTTATCCAACATGGCATTTATAAATGACGGAACGTGGCGATGCTGAAGGTAACAGTTAAAAATGGCGTGCTCGGACCCCATATCATGGGAACACAAAAATATTTTCGTCTAGTTGAGCAAATTGATGTAGAAAAAGTACATAATACAAATCTATAAAATAACTACCTAATTTGATGAATGATACCACTTGCAGACTTTTTTTTGGTATTGGTTTCGGTTTGGTTCGAAATAAAAACAAGAAACACTATCGCATATAGTACAGTTTGTTAAATTACAAGATTCATGTGATTTTATGTTTTCTTAAAGCAATAGACTAAAAGACGTTCGTTATTCACGCTCAGGGTATCAATTTATCTTATGTAACAAATACACTACCATTATTCTTTAGTTTTGGGTTTGTTTTTATTCAGCATACAGTCCTCAGATTAATATTTACTGAGCACCAATATAAATGTTTTAGGATCATTTAAAATAAAATAAAAATAATTTTAACTATCACTCAGGTTCGATTTACGCCTAATTAATTAATTAAAGCATCAACCATTTTAACAATCAAAAGTAGTTAAAAAACGACCAGTAAAAAGTAGCAACCAAATTTCGACCACGAACCAGATTCGATCCTGAAAAAATGATACTTGGCTTGAAATTTATTACAGATTCTAGATGTTCCTGGTTCAAAATCGAATATACAAACAATAAATAAAGCAGTAATTTGAGAATTCGTGAATAGTTCCTGGACTCTCATCATCTGAATTATTTAATATTGTTGCATAATTGAAATGCAACGAAAATTAATATCTATTCTAGAACATTTAGTCCAATGAGAATGAAATAAATGCACATGGTTGATGACAGAGGATATGAAGGATAAGTGATGTTTAAAGGAAAGCTGGATAGGAGGGGATAGGGATTCCAATGAGGAAGAATTTTCAAAAGAAAGTGCCATTAATGAATCGGAGTTAGGTAACGAAATCTGCTGCTTATGTGGGCAAGCACCAGAGTCTGCTCCACAATACACTACGTAGCAGACTGTGACCGGTATGCGTCACTAAGATATAGAATTCTGGAATCTGACAGAACCCTGTAACACCAGGCTTCCTTCATTGAATGGTCGTCCCTTCTGAACAACATCAGGAAAACCAAGAGGTTCAACACAGAGGAAAAATAGGTCACCTACATTGGTTTCTCGGGATTGACAAAAAGGACCATTAGGCCCACTTGCCGGACTTTGTCCCTCTCCACCTTTACCAGTACCAGTTCTATTAATGAATGTATGCCATGTTTCGTTCTATGATTTCTCTGTAAAAAAATAAATAATAATAATTAAAAAAATTGAATAAGATGGGTAAATAGACAGAATAAAGCCAACTAAAATCGCCATATCATTAAGACACATGGCATATTCTGTGGACTCTGAAGATAAATCTTTAAAAGTATTCCTGATCATCTTCATTCGTATGTCAAGCTCATCAATCTCTATTCACAAGGCAATCTTGATTAAAGTAGAGGGGGAAGGAGGGATGTACGATACAACATTTTTGGTGTACTAAGGCGGAATTAGAAGAGCGGATTAAAGAATTATTCGTAACTTAAGAATATTTGGTTAGGTGTTCTGACATCCGATACATACGCAGAATTTTTTCAGAGAGTAATTTAAATTTTTTTCGAGTGGTAATTTAATTTTTTTTTGGCGGAGATTTCAATTTTTTTTCGGAGGAGGGATTTAATGAGAAGGCGAACAATCATTAAGTATCTGTAATCGCCTAACAGGGCGCAGGTTTTAAGTATAAGAATGAAAACTGGTTAAAATTTATTGCTCAAAAGACAAAATATTTACGAAAATAATATTTTTTTTTTAATTTGGGAGAGAGGAGATATATCACCCTGAAGTTTCTCCCTGCGTACGCCACTGTCTGATATAAGTTCTAATAAAAGCCCTGAACGGTACTCTCACGTTTAAAAGAAAAATAAGCCTTCACATCATTAAAAGAAATTATTGAATGAAATAAAATGCACATTAAAAATGTAAATAAATTACGATACTGTTACGTCGGTCATAAAGAGATGATCTTTTCAGAGAGATAAGTTTTACGGTTTGGTGGACACATCCACATTTAATTGTTAATAGACTAACTGAGAGCCGGAACGGGAGGAGTTATGAAACAGTTCAAGACAATTAGGATGACGCAACAGTTGCTCGAGGAAGTCCGCGCCAAAGACAAACAAAAGTTAACATCAAGTCGTTCGCTAATTACTCGAACACTCTTCCCGTATTAACTAATTGTCGGTCCTTGAGCGGCATCAATAGTGATAATTTAATGTTGGATACCTCTTCAACCTTCTCAATTTGATGTCCACTGAACATCAGAACAAAGAAGGAGACAGTTCTGCACATCGCTGCAATGCTAATGGTCGACGGTAGTTAAAACTATATTAAAACCTAAGTTCGAGGTACAATTTTCCCACAGAACCGTCCAAACAATCGATGGAACCGACAATAAATAAAAAGTAATACAGAGATAAAAGATTGTGATTAGTAGTATCTAGTAACATCATATACAACATTATTAAGAAACA
The DNA here is from genome assembly GCA_948150685.1 of Rhaphigaster nebulosa. Classification (NCBI taxonomy): domain Eukaryota; kingdom Metazoa; phylum Arthropoda; class Insecta; order Hemiptera; family Pentatomidae; genus Rhaphigaster; species Rhaphigaster nebulosa. The sequence continues at coordinate 70,560,060 of OX411310.1, forward strand.
ATAAATACAGTAACACATTATTAATAATAATTCACATTTTACAAGGGCTATAATACTTCCTGCAAATGCTCGTGCAAATTCCGCTTCTACGGTTACAGAACATATTCCTATTTTCATTAATGTGCTCTTTGCTGATTCCATTCTAAATCTCTTCCTCTACCTCAATTCAAAGGTTTATAGCACCATCTGCCGTATATGCAAGTTCTTGTGATATAGCCCTCATTCGAATAGAATTCCTGTTTTCTAGTGGATTGGAATGGGAAGTAGTAAAAAGGGAAGACATGAGAACGGACATTGCCGCTAATTCTAAGCTTTCCAATCGAGTATTTATACCTCCCTTGAATTCCTTTCAATCTTCTTCTAGTTTTCATACTTACAACTGTTTCTAATAATGTTTTGTAAGATAAAAAAAAACTTTGAAACGACAAATCTTATTTACACAACACGTTTTGCCTCTATTTTCTCCAAAACTAGCCCTCATCATAACATGAATCAAATACTTTCTCAGATGATGTAAAATGGATGATGCAATGATTAGAGCATTGCCAGATCTACTGTGTATAGACTTATCGGTGTGACCTGAGTCCTGGAAAGATAGTTTTGCGGCATGGTATAACTGTAATGCCTGAGCGGCAGGAAAGCCGGTCTCTAGTGATGATTGATTAGGAAATTGTTATTTTTCTTAAGTTAATATTAAATATTTACCTTGCTCCATATTGGTTTGATTACAAATCAATTAGTTGAAAACAAATCTTGACTCAATATTTATTTCAAATAATGCAGTCAGCTGTAATGTAAGTTAGGTTTAGTATTGTACTTTCTACCGCTTTTGTCCAAGTTTAACGATTCTTAAAAGAACAGGGTAATGCAGAGTTAACTAGATATGAACCCTCACACGCCGGGAAGAGACCCAGAGTCGTGCGATAATGAGCTGCTAAACAGAGAGGAGATGAGCGATAGCCACATGAAGAGCTTTCTCGGCTGCTTCTTGAATATGTATACGCAGTTATGTAATGTGTAGGCGGCTCATAACCTCAGCGAGGTCTTATCACTTCGAGGGCACGCATCTCCGCATTAGACATTCAGAATCCGTAATATTTCCGTCTACAATTAGGGAGCATAGTAGGTAGCTTCCGTCCAATCAACGATAGTCGAATGCCTCGGCATGATGTGTTGTTCAACAGAACGCGGACTCAGGCAACCAACGATTAAAATGTGTAACTATCCTTGAAACCGAAATAAGACAATGGTATAAATATAAATAAAGATATACACAAAAACAATGGTATAGACATAAATAATGAGGTATAAGCATGAGGCATGTGGCATGATACAAATCTAAACAAATTATGATCATTAGAACATGCCTAATATGTTGAAAACATATACATACTATATATCATTACATGAATAGTGAAAACATAATATAATATTGTAATTTTAATTAATTAATTATATTTACTGATACTAATCACTTTGTAATTATAATTATTACAACTCCTATTTCTATGATAACTGTTAATATTTAATTTGATTTCATTCCAATATCACTGTCAACTTTTGAAAATTGAATATTTTATAGTAAAAAAACAATTAAATAAACGACCATAAAAAAAACCCAATCACAACATTTTTATCCATATTAAATTTTAAAAAAATGAATAAAATATTTAATAGTTTATCAGGGATATAAAAAAAATTAAAGAATAAAAAAAAATATTTGAACAGCCAATTTGCAATATGGTAAGCAAGGGTGTTACCGTTACACCTTACAGCCAGTTAGATAGATAGAACATTTTTTTTATTCTGGGACTAGATCCTTTCAGAATAACAAAATTGAACATATAAATATAAAGTAAACGAAATCTGGCCAAAAAACTACAATAATAAAAGTATATATGTTTTTAAATCAAAAGTAATAAAAATAAGTAAACAAAAAATGAGTTCTTCACTTAACAAAAATATATAAAAAAAGAAAAAGATGAAAAGAAAAAAAAAAAGTTAAAAGGTGAGAAAAATGAAAATTATAAATAAAAACCCACTTAAACATCATAAACTTTATATCAAATTGTCCACCTTAAATTAATTTTTATGCTTATACAGTATCTTTTAGGGAAGTGAGGAAATGTTGGAATTTGAATGAGGATAGAGAAGAAGTATGAAGGGAGGGAATTCTAGAGGATATTGGAGCGGGCAAGAAAGGAACGTTCGAATGTTTTGGTTCTGTGGGAGAGAATATAGAGGTCAGAAAGGCGCGATCTTGTTTCCAGTGAGTGGACTGGGGATTTGAATTGTAGGAGTCTGTAGATGTAGGAAGGATGCTGGAAGTTGATGGTTTGGTATAGGAAAGACCAGAGGAAATATTGTCGCCGGATGGAGGGAAAGAGCCACTTTAACTATTTAGGATCAAAGTAGGGAAGGTGACGTTGGATCTGAGGTGGGGGTTGGAACCAATAACAATAGCCTGAGTTTTCATAGCATTTAATCTTAATCCATTCAGGTTTGCCCAGGCACTGATCTTATCTAGGTCTTCCTGGATATTGGAAAACGCTATTAATAATTCGGAAGGAGGAAATGATAGGTAGATTTGGAAGTCGTCGGCGTATAAGCGGTGGGAACAGTGGTGAATTGAATTAGAAAGATCATTGATATAGGAATTGAAAAGGAGTGGTGAAATACTTGAACCCTGGACTACTCCTGAGGACAGAACAAGAAAGGAAGAAAGGGGTTGATTAGGAATGGAAACTGTCCGGTCGGAAAGGAAGGATTGAAACCACCGAATAGCGCTGTTGGAAAAGGATTTTGATTTTAATTTGGTTAAAAGGATAGAATGGTCCAGGGAATTAAATGTTTTGGAAAAGTCAAGTAGTTTCAGTACGGTTAACTTGTTTTCGTCCATAGCAGTATGAAAGTCACTGGTGATTTTGATGAGAGCGGATTGAGTGGAGAAGCCGGATCGGAAACCAGATTGCAGAGGATCGAGTAGATTGGATTGTTCAAGGAAATTGGATATTTGAGACTGGACAATTCTTTCTAGGGGTTTGGAAAGGTTAGACAGGATGTAAATCGGACGAAAGTCTTTAGGGCTCATAGGGTTGGAAATTTTGTTAATAGAATGGACTAAGGCTTTTTTCTAAGATGTGAGAAATATTGAATTTTGTAGAGACAAATTATATATGAAGAGGATAACTGGTAAGATTTCAGGAAGGCATAGTTTTAACAAATTAACGGAGTTCCATCAAACCCGATGGTGTTGATGTGGGATTTCATAATAGAGGAAATAAGATCTCTAGGAGAGTTGTAGGAGAAATAAAAGTTTTCAGAGTTAAATGGTACTAAGGAAAAAATCAGTTTAGAGGTGAGGATGTCAACTATGGAATCGATGGAAGAACAGTTATACTATTAAATCACTCCTACTTAAATTACACCTAAAACTTCAAACCGATATATCTCGAGAATGAAAGCGAATTGCATCTTGCTACTTTACATGAACATTGAGCGGACACCGCCCTATAACAAATATAAAAGTTATCGGAATCTCCGATTCCTGAGGTTGATAATTGCTGTTAGAAACACTATTTTGGTATTGTTTTCTTAGCTGACCGCTGATATATTCATCATGATAAATGATGAATAAATCAGAGTCGTTGACAGAAATCCAGATGATTAGGGGAGATACGACTGTGAGTAGGAACATCAAACTACATAAGATTTTCCCAATGTTACTAAAACAGTCTACTATATTTAAGCTGCGATCAAATACAGGTAAAGTAATGTACACACCTAACTCTGTTTCTTAAAATATAAATAAAACAAAGTGCAGACTTTAGGTGAGTAAATAAAAGATATATAAACCTGCATCACAACACCTCATTAAGGATTTTTGGTTCAGTGTTTAGTAAAGACCTACTGTTGCACCAATGGTTATGTGGAGTTTATGACCGATGTATTGTGGTCAGCATCCTAGCTTAACCTCCAGGTTTGTCCCCCAATCCAAGGAACTTTAAAAAGGCTGGATGTTCCAACTGAGGGTCTTCTGCCACCAGAGTTTAGTATTTTGCCTAATGAGCTAATTGCCTTCTTCACTTAAGATAAGTATTGCCGAAAAAAATATCATGATAATATAAATTGTAAACCGCACAATCCGATTTCTTGCAAGCAACTTGCACTATCCCAATCTATCTTTATTCTTGATGGCTTGTATTAAACAGACAGATTAAATCAAATTTCCAATAATGGCGAGGAAGAATGCAGAATGTTCGGTAGGTTTCAGTATTCTTTGTTTAAAAGTTAGTAAAGAAGCGTTATGATCCTTATGGGTTGTTGAAGATTGGAAAATTAGTAGGAACCACACCACATAATGAGATAAATTATCAAAGAACAAACTACCCATGGATGAGGAGATGTTAAAGTAAAGCAACATAACAACATCCGTTAAATAATTAACGCTCCGGAAGTAGTCTAGCGAATCCTAAAAATATGATAAAAGGAGCACGCATGTGAATTAAGAAAGCGTGTCATGCGATAATCAATTGCCTAATTACATAACTCAATTAGGGAACAGTTTAATTTCCTGTACGATATGTGTACGACGGTGATTGGTCACTAAGTCGGCTCGTCACGTCCGGTTATTTCAATGCGTCGATTGGGGGGAATTGTCAACATTCGTCGGAGCGTTAAGGACGAAGGATTTCATTTTTGTCTGTAAATTAGTGCGGTTATGAGTTGGTAAAAATCCGTATATTTACAGTGGAATGTTGTTACCTTATATCAAGGAAAATCATACAAAATTATCCTTCTTTAAATAATGTAATCTCGCCATGACGAATAATACTCAACAATTCCTTCTATTAGACTTGCGAATGAAGGGGAAAAGGTTGGCTAGCACAATTCAGAACTAATCACTAAATGAAGTTGGAAGGTGCAGGGCTAGAGTAATTGCAAATGAAAACCGACTGGTACATTATATAATTTCAATCGCAACCTCAGAGATTAAATAAACAATTGCTTGAATTTTTCTTATTTAAAAGAGGTATTGTCGTCACCTTGGAGATGACTTTGGTGAATGGCAATTCAATAACTGGTTGGTTTCCTGGTTATTAGTAATGTGTTAGTGATTCTGATGGAAAATAATATATTCATCACAGCAATACAATTTTTATTCTTACTATTATTTCTTTAAACTTCAAATGATATTTTACTGAGAATTATATATCAAGAATATGCCCGTTAGATACGTCAGGATTGATAAAACTGTTTTTCAACTTTGGAAAATTTTTCATAACTCGTGCCACAACAATTTGGATTTCATAGCCCAACCCTATCGGTGAAATCCTCTTTTAACCTCATTGAAGCAACACCCATACGACCAACTTCTCAATTCCCACCTTTCCAAGCAAGGTAAATATGCGTAGCTTTATATGACAATAGCCTATGCAGCATTAATCGCTTCAATACCAGTAAAGATGGTTGTAGGATCTATGGAGTTACTTGGAGTCCTGCTTTGACATCATACCTTGTGTCTATAGGCAGAATGTAGGCTGACTGGAAATATATATGATTGTGATATTTATTAGTTTAATTGTTATTATGAATTCTTACTTCCAAAGCCAATGCTTGGAATATTTATCAACCCAGACTAGTCAAGACTCATATATATACATATATGCATGAATATGAGGTTACACTTAATTGGTAAGTCATTATTAATTTTTTTGTTCTGCAATATGAGATATTAAAATTTCTATTGGATAGATCGAAAAATCCCAACACACATTATCTTAATATTTTTACAAAGTTTAGGTTTAAGTTTAGGTATTCATAGCTTTATTCATGTAGTGCAGGCAACTGGGGACCGAAAAGGGGTCTTACTCTATACTCTTTGTTACCTTAAGTTGCCCAGAAATTGAAAAAATGCTCAAAAAATTAATTTCGACATTCCATCTAATAATTTTTACTCACTACTACATTACTTAAACTCGCAAAGGTCAGAGCAGCCAAACAAGAAAATCATTAGAATCAAAATTGTTGTTAATTTACTCTTCTTTAGGATTTATTCGATTAATACGTAGTTTTCCAGTTTTAAGCAAAAAAGAAAAGAAAAAAAGGAAGAAATAGTCTACTTTTAAATTTAAACTAAAGGTTTTTGAACTTCACAAAGAAGTTGTTGTAATGCAAAAAGCTGTATTTTTGGGAACTGAGAATATTGTAATAAAATTCTTTAATGTAGGAAAACTGTAAATTGAATTTTGAAATCAATTTATCTCTCAAAATTGAAATAATTATGACTGGATCTCCTAATCTTCGTCTCGGTTGATCCATAGTTTACCCATAATTTTAGCGCCGAATACTCACTCAGTGATCGTTTCATATCCATTCAGATAACTTTACAATCCCATTTCGGCCGCCATGTTGCTACCGATTAATTATTATTATTATTAATTAATATTTTATTGTAATTAATTCAATTATATTTACCGGGTGCAGGTTATGTAGACGTCTGAATTTTCCAATCGACCCATCCTACTTCAGTTCTAATATCTTATGATATAATACTTTAATTACAAATCACTAAAAGCCTTGTTTTCCCCTTAACGTCAGCGGCAACGTTTTAAATCAGTCAATAAAAATTTGAAGTATAACAGTTTTATAAATTTTTAATTTTATGTTTTTTTAACATTAGACGATAAATTGAACTTTGACTGCTAACATCTCAACCATGATTTTTTTTTTTCCAAAATAAAACATATTTCACAACTCCATTTGATTCTATCCGAAACTATTCAGGAGTTAAGGTGTCCTCGTTATTAAAAGGGGATGGTGAAAATGACAGGATGACATATTTTAAAATTATTTGACTCTTGATGGTTCCTGAAGAGTTTAAATAAAATCTCATAAAAAAAATAAAAAATTAGTAAACCAAACTATTAAATGCGCTACATACTGCCTTGAGATTAATATCTTACAGCATTCAAACTCAAAAATTTTGTATGGCAAAGAACACAAGTTTGCTAAGTTCATATTCATTCTCGCACTGTGTTTAGCCAGCAATACTTTATATAATATACTTTATAGATATATATCGGTCCCGAGTTGCCTGCACTACATGAATAAAGCTATGAATACCTAAACTTAAACCTAAACTTTGTAAAAATATTAAGATAATGTTTGTTGGGATTTTATGATCTGTCCAATAGAAATTTTAATATCTCATATTGCAGAACAAAAAAATTAAAACTGACAACAGTTAAGTGTAACCTAACTTAATATATATATATATATATATATATATATATATATATATATTAAATATATATATATATATATATATATATATATATATATATATATATATATCATATAAACATATTAAACATATATATAATATGTGTGTATATATATATATATATTATATATATATGTTTAATATGTTTATACATACACACAAACACACACACACACATATATTATATATATATATATATATATATATATATATATATATATATATATATATTTATATATATATGCTGTTCTTATCTAAATTTTTCGAAATTTTCAGAATTATGCATGTGAAAAAAATGATTATAAGAGTGAAAAGAATTTCAAAAATGAATCTATTTTCAGCAATAAAAAATGATACAGCAATAATAGAATAGAATAAATATTACAAGACAGAATTCGACTACACGCAACTTGAAAGATCTTATGAGCCGAAGAGATTACAGGTCTTCGCTGAGAGGAACATGAGGAACCATAATAACCCTATTAATGGTAACCTTTTCTGAAAGTTCAATTCCGTTCCGATTTCGAAACCGCCTTTGATAGGGCGATCCAAATTGTCTTAGCGGATGGAGTCTGGATCCAATAATGTTCGTAGTACATTGGAGAGAATTAAATGATAGGAATTGGAGGGGCCTGTTAGAGATATAATGACCGTGCTAGATGGGTAATAAGAAGAGGAGATAGACTCCCATGGCCAGCATTTAATAAAGGAAAATGTAAGGAGTAATATAAGAGAGGGGCTATATCATCAGCGTAATGACTGTGATTCTATCTCTCCTCACGATCCTATAGTAAACTCGTACTTATACCTCTTTGGATTGCCTCCTACCTCTATCTGCTGATCGGCCAATGAGAGGGCTCCATGCAACAAGATGTCCGACCTCTGATCTGATCCAGATAGCACAACGGTCGTGCCAGAGAGCTAGAACTAAATGCGTTTTAATTTAGCGGCCCCTGGCTGCCTAATGTCCTCTCCGGGTCGTGGGAAGGTTCATTAACTGTTAGCCTCTTTGTCCGAGCAATCTCTGCGACAATTACTCCTCCGTGCATCATGGGTAATTGTTCTATGATAATTCTGGTCGGTGAATTGGATCTAGGATTTTATGGTTTCTAAAAGTCCAGAGTTAGATTACACGTACATCTAGGCATTGGCGGGAGGAGGGTGAAAGGGGGTACCTATTAGTATCTTTTTCTCAGGAATTATAAGAGATAAAGGCACACTGTTGGTCCCGTCTCACCCGTCATCTATTAGAGAGTATTTTAAAAGTTTTCCAAACCAAAATAGTCAAAGAGAAATTTTTTAGGGCCTCGATAATAACAACTTTTTATTTTACTTTAGAATTTGTTTCCTCCGGTCCTAGTGCTTCATTAGTTTCAAAAAAAGCTTTAAATGATGAGATAATGTTCTAAACAGATAAAAAATACTTAATTCATTTCGGTTGACATCCGCATGTCTATAGAAGTATAGAAGGATCAATCTAATTAGGGATTGATAAATTATTTGCCACTTCTATAATTTTGTTTTATTGAAAACTAGTTTCGAATATTATACAATTCATCTTCAGTTCTAAAAACACACAAAAAATTCAAAAAATAAGCAATACAAAATATAGTTTGGTATAATTATACCTATTAAATTAGATGTAATCTAAATCAATATTACAAAACATTTATGAACACCATGCTGACAGGGTATAAACTTAAAATGATTCCCAATATTTTCTCCAGAGGGTCGACTGTAAAAATAATATTAATAAATATATAACTTCAAACCGAGGAGACAAGCTCCTGGGCATTATTTTTTAAGAGTTTAGGTATGGAACAAGGGACACTTATATTGCTGAGAATAAATGAGTGGAACGGACTAATAAACGAGGATGAAGGTCGTAATAACCTGCGCTTGAATGAACAATAATCGTACACACACTTAGGGCTCGTCACATTGATGAGTTTTCTTCGGACATGTTAACATAGACAGACACCGACCGGAAACTAACAGCCACAGAAACCAATCAGAAGTGGAAATAAAGAGAAAGGGCTTTCCCATCGGGAGGGCCTCAGTTCACATGGCAATGAGGCAACATATATTAGCGGTTAATTAAATCCAGGATGGTCTAATCATTCTACCATTATACAACTGCCATCTGTATCATTATCATAATGGTTTCGATCGTTAGCATACCTTGTTTACTTATCAAGCCGTTTCATAATGCAGGTAACTGGAGTATGCAGGGCTTGTGTTGTAACTTAATTTCGTCTGTGGTTTCTGAGTAGTTTTGTGAGAATGAAATATAAAAAAAAGATACAATTCCCATCAGAAAAGATCCCCTATCTTGCATAACTTCAAAGTGATAATAGAATCGATTTACAGGGTTAAATAATAATCTGATTTTCACTTCCTCAAATGATAAAGTATGGGAAGTGAGGTAATCAGTGATTTTTTTTTTTTAAATATCTCATTTAGTCTAAAAAAGAACTTGTTTTTTAAAATGTCTTTTTAGTATCCTATTTCAAGGACTTAAGATCTTTCTAATCCTAACCTCTCCTCAATCTGCCTGACTGTTTTCGATAAAGTTTGTAAGCTATTTAACGATTATTTCAGATTTATATTCAAGTACAATTCGTTGTACATCCGTAACATGAGGAAATCAAAATCCATCTTTAGTAACTTTGGGAGGTTCGTTTTGGTATGCAGAAAACTTCATAATTGGGGGGGGGGAGGGTTTGGTTCAAAAAATATTAAATAAATAAGTTTATATAAATTATTTCTGGATTTAACAATTTGGTACTTGAAGGAATTATATTTCACAATTACTTAGTAATTTTTTTTCTTCCACAGGGAACAGGTTCAAAAGAGATATTCAAAAATTTCAAACTTTATAATTTAAATTGTATATTTCAACAACTCCCATCAATTTTATTCAAATATTTTTCTAATTCATTTCCACCTAATACCTTCTTTGATGGGGAAGCTGACGAATACGTGGAAAGCGGAATTAAAAAGGCAAAGGGCTCCGCACCCTGTGGCGTGCAAAGGAAATAAGTCTGAGCACAAGATTCCGCATATTCAACTCCAATGTAAAGTCCGTGCTCCTATATGGCTCAGCCCGTCTGCAAAGCTTCTATAATAGATGCTTGAGGTCTATCCTGGGAATTTGGTGGCCAAGAACCATTTCCAATGAAGAACTACTGAGAAGGATCAGTAGAGGGGAATAGAAGATGAAATTAGGCTAAGGAAATGAAGGTGGATTGAACACGCCTTGAGGATGAAAGAAGGCATCGCCCGGAGGCTCTTGAGTGGAACCCTCACGGACAGCGTAGAATGGGTAGGCCGAGGAAGACGTGGAGGATTTCGGTCCTGGAGGAGACAAGAAAGCACAATCAAACTTGGACAACCCTCAAGTAGATGGCTCCAGAAAGAGATATATGGCGGAACTTCATCAGGGCCCTATGTCCTATGGAGGGATAACAGTAATTAAGTCAAGTAAGTACGTCATACCTTCCTTAAAGTTATTTATTATTTTCAAAAATAAATCCTTTTATTATAAATTGATGTGGTTGATTTAAAAAAAAAAAAAAAAAAGATATTGATTTACTATTTCAACTTCCTAAGGCTCAGGTCCTAAGGTGAAGAACTAAGGTGATGGATGGATAGCTTCACAAGTTCACTATCACTGAGTCATTTAATCGAATAAATTTAAAATGAGGTAAATTTTTTTTTTTTACTGTTATACTTGTGAATGACCGTAAGTAGGATCGAAATACGGGAAAAATAGGAGCAACAAGGAATAAACCTATCGACTATTAGACCTTTAAGAACAATCTTTTCTCTTCAACAAAGTAAACGTTGAGTTGTCCTTGAGTCATGTACTATCTCTCTATTTGGTAAGTATTTTTTAGATTGTTGATGTAAGTTGTGTTATTTCCGGCCAGTATTTTAAAACCTTCCACTGTTTTCGGTTAAATATAACGGCCATGCAGCTATTAGTTACTGGACGAAAAGAGTTTTAAGAAATAAATCTTTCAGATCTCAGATATTGGCCGTCTAAGTGCAATCCCTTGTTTCATTTGATTAACATCACGCCGTGATATTAAAAGGAAAAATTAAAGAGTAAATTGCTTATTTTTCGAGTATGATTTGTGTCATTCATTATATGTTTTCTGAACTGTGGCTCATATCATTTCTCAGTGCCATATAGAAAAAAACAAAACATAAAATCGATATGTGCCATTTATGCTTGAGATTATTAAAAAAAAAGGTCAATTGTTTTTTTCTGAACCATTTAATTATAATCGATGAATGCTCATTTCTAATCACACAACGAAATCAGAATTACAAACAGTTTGTTGGAACATATCGTCGGTATGCAACAAAAACCGAACTAATCATTAATTTTAAAGTTTTAAATTAACCATAAAAATAAGAACAGAGAAGGTAATTAGTTACTAAACTTAAAACAAGTACATTGTTAATATACAATATTAACATATTCTTACTATTATATAGGTAATGACAATATGTCATTAATATTAAAAACTTTATACCTCGTAATTGTATAATGTTAAATTTGGAAATGTTAAGTAAAATCTTTAGGATGATATTTATAGAACATCTTCAGCAGAATTCATTAGGGTTTTTTTTTAAGCTTAAGAGCAATATATAAAAAATCAAATAGATAAAAAATAGAATAAAAACAATGATCGTTGGAGTAGATGAAATAGCATACAGACCAAGGAAACTGAAATAAACAAATACAAAGATATCTGGAGTAAGAAACATTTATCTTTTCTATAATAAACTGGTTCTAATGATTGACAGATAAGATTTTTAGACGGTTTTAACTTAGTTTAAGTAGTTTTTCACTTTGAAGAAGTTGTTGGCCGTATTTCAAAGATTAAACGAATGATTCCGAAACAGGAGGGAGCCCCATTTGAATTTCCTCCACTTTCACAACTTCAGATGGCTCCGGAGCTGTTAGGACTTGGCGGAATTATGCAAAACCCTAGACTGCTTGGCTAAAACCAGATAAAGATGACGGATGGTCACGGAAAACGGAGGAGACTGTGGCAGACTCCTCACTAAATCCTCCAGAGATAAGAGGCCTATTAGCACATCCCGTAACTTGCTAATGTTTATGTAAAGGGCTCTTCCCTTAAACGGAACATTTTCCACAGGATTACCATCCCTCAGGGCTCTGCATTTTACATAACCGTTGCATAAATAATTAGTCCGCAAAAACTGTGGCAAGTGCTGATGTCGTCCAGATTGGACCCAACTCACGCCAAGGGCTGTTTGACTTTGGAAAAAGCTCTCGTGAAATTTTTCGACGATTAAATTCAAATTAGCTGTTCATTAGTCGCTGTATTTATGGATTATCACGAACGCGCCTCTGTCACACGTAACTGCGGGGGTAGAGTCGTGCAGATGACATACAGGAAGCATAAGATATTCACATCAGAACAGATATCTTATGATGTCTATTCTAGTCACCAACACAAGATAGATGCATAGACAATAACATTTATTAAAAAAATATTACAATAACGTAAATCAACATTGACTATTAAGATGAATATTTAATCCGGAATTAAGTCTCCCTCATAACTTTTTTATCCACAATACATCGAAAAAGAATATTTTTTTTTTTTTTAAATTATGAAAATTTAATATTAAAATATTATTGAAATATTTAATATTTTGAAGAAAAAAAAACCCTCCGATGAATATTGATTATTTTTTTCTCTTTATGCATATTTAAATTTTTCTTGGGCAAAGAATATTCTTAATGTGAACAATAGAAAAGATGTGACACAAAGTACTTTCTCAACTATTGCTAACTCCTGTAATTGGTGATTAATTTATATTTAGATGAACGTATATATATTTTCAAAAAAAAATAATAAATTCTAATAAAGCCATTCAAGAAGCATTATTCCAAAATTGTTTAAAGGCAGCCTCCATTTTGTAAACCTATGAAATATTTTTTTAACTCAAATTGTGGTGTTTTTAATTTTTTCCCACTTCTCTTCTAGAATTTTTCAAGAATCATCAATTGGTATATTAGTAAAGAGTGACTTTATTTTTTTTATTTCACTCTTTTAAAGAACTTCTTTCATTTCTATTGAATTTTTTTAAGTTAAAACTATTGTTAGTATTTAACTGGTTAAGTGATGGATTTAAATATTTTGAAAAGGCATCGTTGGCCTTTTAATATTATTTATTATAGGTCTCAAATTATTGTTCTCTTTATCTAACTTAATTAGGGCATGTATTCTTGAAAGTATAGAATCGATTATTAGTAATTTATTTTTGGTGTGCTAATATATAAATAATTGAAATTTTGTTAACACAGCTATTAATTTTATCCATCACTTCTGTTATAGGATTATATATTACTATTCTATAAGTATTTTTATCGATAAATAGTTCTATATTAATTTGTATGTTTAGGGGTGAATTTATTTTGTTCTTAACTGAAATGTAATTATTTATGAGTTAACATATTTTATTTCTGGTGAAGATAATATGATTTTCTGATTTTTATCAGCAATTATCATCGGTTCCAATTCCTTACTCAGATCCATCACCATCCTTCCTTCTTTACACTTAAATGATCGTCCCCCATCTCTTTCAGCTCCTCTGTCAAAAACCTAGTTATCATAATTGACCAAACCCTTTCCAGGAAACCCCATATTGCCCAAATTTCCCAACGGTCAATAAGTACCCTGAAGTTACGCCATCAAAGTGGTTCTTCCCCTCCACTCGCAGATAATATTTTCTCGGATATTGCCTATCCCAAACCATCAACTTCCAGCATCCCTCTTACATCTGCAGTCTCCTACAATTCAAATCCTCAGTCCACCCACAGGAAACAAGATCACGGGGATGGATCGAGAGAAGGAAAACTACTTGTGAAAAAAATTTATATTTCTCTTTGTTTCCGATAATTACTAAAATAATTTATTTATTAATAATAAACATTGTAAATAAAGGCGAAAAGGAAGTTTTTATTTCTGATCTTGCCTATCATTCTTTCAATATAATGTACATTCTTATTTATGTATTTTTTAAATCGATACGTCGATATTAATATTTATCGATTTATATTGTGAGCCACCAATACAAAACCATATAGCCGCACAGCAATGACTGACAACCGTAGAGGGGGCTCGTAATGGTCGCCTAAATACCAGGTCTTACTCTCTCTATCCTCTGTCGGCCATCTTGAAATCTTATCTCCCTTCTAGTTCTTTTAGATTTAAAATCTGCGACAAGTTGCCTCTCTCAACCAAAGAATACTTAAGATATTGTTCATTACTTAAAACAACGCATTTTATGGCCAAGATTTATACATAGATTCTAATCGAAGATTTACTTCTTACTAGGATGCTATAAAAATATAAATTTGTAATTTTGAACCTGGTCCAACAGCAAAAGCTTTATTTTTATCAGATTCAATATTTAGATCAAAAAGCAGACGCAGTACTATCTTGGCCTAGCTCAGAAAAACTCATACTTGGATTTAAATTCAAATTGAACTATAAAGGGCTCCTGTAGAGTCAGGATATTAAATAATAGAATAGAAAGAGAACTCTATTCAGGCTTAATTCCACAGAAAATATGTAAAAAAGACATATTTTTACTTTCACATAACTATCTATGAAATACCTATTGGTAAGGGTATATACCTATTGGGTAAATACCTATTGCGATCGTGAAAAGTTTCGATTCCGAGTTTTTAACGGAAATATAAGTTATAAGGTCCCCTGAGCCTGTGTGTGTGTGTGTGTATATAGTGTCTAACTCAAAAACAAAAAGTTGTACGAAACTGAAATTGCGTGTTTAAGGTAGATAACAACCTTTGATGTTACAGCAACCTTTTTGCCAAAATCGACCTACCATAAGTGCCACTTTATATCATGGATTTCACAATTTTCTCTCAAAATGCTCTATAAAAGGTTGCAATTGAAATGGAAAATGTAACAATTGAAATGGAAAAGGTTACAATTGATTTGGAAAAGGTTACAATTGACTTGGAAATGCTATTATCTCATGAGGGTTGGCCCAGGAATATCCTTGTGCAATATATTTTATATTGAAGATATTATTGACCCGCTGCTCATTAAAAATATAGCTAGTAAATTAAAAACAAACAGGGTCCACAACCAAACACAACATATTATAAAATTTTGTCGTAAACGTGCTTCCACGGGTATAAAGTTGTCATGGCTAGGGCACGTAAACACGTTGGGCACTTTTTCACTTAGAAATTTATTTATGGTTACAGCTCCGTTCTTATGGGCCGTAGCGTGACGCTATATAGTCTTGAGCCTTCCTAATAAATGGCCTCTTCAATGCTCAACGAATTTTTCAAATCGAACCGGCAGTTCCCGAAATTTGCGTGTTCGAATACACCAGCTATTCAGCTTTATATAAATGTGCAGATTGCGTATATAAATAATCTTCTTAGCAGACGTTATAAATATTAAGCAATATGATAGCAATGATGATAGGAAGAAGAAGGCGTTAGAAGTGATCAGTATTACCAAGTACTGATCACTTCTAACGCATCATATAATATACCGTATCTGCTACTAAACACTAATATACCATATCTGCCATGGTTTATTAAAATCTGAATACAAGTTGACACAATGCTCTTTATTTATCTTTTTATTTATTTTAAGGTAACTAGTTGCCATGATACACGACAAGCAAAGAAGTAAACTGATCGTAAAATGAATCGACCAGTTCCCATCGGGATTACATAGCGGTCTGGGAAATGGCAGGGTTATAATTCCCTGTTATAATTGGTGCCTTAGTTAGCGTTGGAGGTATTTACATAATAATTCACATCGGATCAGGAAACAGGACTTCTTATGGAAACCTTTTGGCGTGTGTGCGTCGCTTTTCTCCGCTATTGTTCACAGTTATTGCGGAGAATTAGTAGGTAACAGTTGTACGGGGATAGTAGCACCCTGAAGAGTGCGTGTGATCGAATCTACACCATGTGATTGCTTGTTTTCAAACAGTTGTTATTCAAGGAACATTCCAGAACAACTGGAAAAAACAGGTTGGACTAATCGCTGGAAGTTTTGAACTGAGAGCGAACACATAATTAACCATTGAACACTCGTAATTAATCAGGTACTCATCATGACCGAGCAAAAGTAGAGGAACCCAACGCCTCGCGGGAAAGAAGATGAAGAAGTTGAGAAAGAAGAGAAACCACTGAATAACCAGGCACCAGACCAATCTTAGGAAATCAGCATAGCAAACCTGTTCAACTTCGCCAAGGTATCAAAATGTCCATTTTAGCCAGACCGAATTAAATTCCATTATTAATTTTCTAAATTCATAAGCCCAATAACGATATTGTATTCTAACTTGGCCTATCAAGAATTCATGTTACTTTTCCAATATACATATTCATACAGTCCACTGAAGTCATTTGACAACCCAATTATCATTTAATGAACATGTTTAATTATTTTAATTCATTTTCAAAATTATCTGTGACCAGTACACTTTGTCACGCACCAATACGCTGGTCACAAAGCAGATGTTTTATCGCAGTGGATTTCGCAAAACAAATATGAGTATAGGTTGTTTGGTGAAAATCGGTGTATTTTAAAAATATATAGTAATTAAGTAATTCATTATAAATTACTTCTTCTTTTTTTTAAATATCTGATTATCAAAAGGTGTCTTGGCCATTTCTAGAATATTTAAAATTTTCTATTGGAATTTGGAAGGGAAAATTCTAGTTCTCGAAAAGAGAGAGGTTATGGATTGGATGCAAGTAGACTTTTTTGACTTTGTTTAACCTTACGCATAGAAGGGTTACGGGATTGCTAAAAAAATCTCACATAAGACCACAAATTCTATAATCACAAATAGTACCACTTGTACACGATGAAACCAATCGAACTCTGAATATGGAGATTTACATTAGAATAACCAGCAGAATGATTGAAAATAAGCTTTTTTCGTAAGGAATATTCAAAATAAATACAAAACGGCTAAAAAGAAGTTGGCTGAAAGATTTCGGTGAATAGCCAACTCCGAAAATGTGTTAATGCAAGGGATAGCCTATATTAAATCATAACATAGTTGCAGCATAGACAATATATTTTTTTTGTTTAGACTTCAAAGACAATAGTATTACCAACGATAGGGCCAATTAGATAGATTACTAAGCAAAACGTCTCACCTTTAAATTTGTAACGAATTAGTTTTAACTTTTTCCGAATTTCTCTACAATAATTGAAGATTTCTTTTTTGTCACCATCTTTGGAATCTATGATGAATTTCCAATAAGATAACAACCAATCTCAGGCAATCATAGCAGCCAAAGCAAAGTAAACAAGTAAAAGCGTTTAATTTTGAGAAATACTCGGTTGAATCTCACGGATTGAATTTTCTAGCTACTACTTTGAGGAAATGAAAAAAAATTAGCTTAATTGCATCAGCTTTCCAACGATATGCCTTATGCTAACATGAAAACATGAACAAATTACTCTTGTCTACGAATATTAATGATAATATAAATAAAAAATATTTTATCTCGATGCACCAGAATAGCGTTCTGAAGTTGAACAAAAACTGTTGCAAAACTACTTTATTATCAACAGTCAACTGGGTGGTACTGAAATATTTCATCTGATAGCAGCAATATCAAGGGAACGAATTTTGGCGGCGAGACGGATTTCGGGCGCCTTATTTAATTAAGATCACCTTACCATAAGAAGATTATGGTGGTTGATAAAAATAAAATAGGAATGGCAAAAGGAAGTACATAAATAATATTATAGTCGGATGGAATGAAGATCATTACAGGTAGGATGATGAGGTTACGTGTAAAAATTTGAAAAATATTTCTTTCATATATTGGTAAATAACTAAATGCAGTAGACTTTTGAGTAGTATTTTAAATTGATCAAAATATAGAAAAAAATATTATTGGCATTATTATTTTTTAATACATATATTTTTTAATTTCTTCAATATTGTTTTGTTTTTTTAATTTACTTTTAGTTACTTTTAATTTAATCATCATTGAAAAAGAAAATGATAATAAATCATCTAGATGCTGCTTTAAATAACCCGAATGCTATATCATAAGAATGACCTTATCGGAAAACGTCCCTTACGAAGAATAACAAATAGCAGAGTGAAAGGTGAGATTAAATTCAAATGTAAATGTTTACGGTAATACCTCTCCGCTCAGTTATGGCGGCTTATCTTACCGCTCCAACAAACGAGTGCTATTCCGACTAAAGGTAAATTATGCCGGGGGAAAGCTAACAGCTACAATTACGGCTGTCCGTGTGTGTCTGTGTGTGTCGTATTGAACGAATCGCATGCGAACGAGTTATTAAAAAGTATTTAACCGAATGAGGTATTTGTTAAGCAAATGAGCGCAGTTCTCACGGTCTCACACATCTGCTCTTAAACTTCTTATTTCTCTCGTTATGTTACGTTCCTGTTTCCTTACTTTAGGGTAAGTAATTCCTTAATGTCATATTGTTATTTTTTTTTAAGGACAACACTTAAAAGGAAAGCCATAATAATCAGCAGAATGAGAGAGAATTACCATTCGATGGCATGTGTTTTACTTACAGCCACGTAATTGTTATTAAATTGATGTGGATTTGACATGACTCTCACACAGGTATAATTTAGGAAATTCGCTTGCATTAAATCGCATATTATTATTTCATTGTTGTTTGAATTTTTGATAATTCCAAATAATTTATTTGTATCGTGTTTTCTAGAATATTTTAAGATGAGTATCTTTAATAATAATTACCATTTTTAAGTTCAGCACCGGTAATTATTATAAGCTCAACTCAAAAATTTGGCAAAATCAATAAAATGATTTTTTTTCATTAATGACCTTATGAAAGAATTTAATTGGATTTTAAATATTTTCCATCACTCGGCACTGATTTAAGATTAGGTCTTCCCTGATGGCGTGTCCGATCGAGTTCTCTTCTGCCTCATCTTAGTTTAATACTATTCCTTCTACAGATGCGAGGATGTTCCCGTTCATTAGAATCACATTTCTAGTCCTTTCACCAAGAATTATTTACCGTTAAATTCAGGAACAAGAAATGCTTAAAGTACCTAGATAAATGAAATCCAAAGCATATCGCACATCTAGAATTAAAGAGGTCCGGCTCAAAATTTTATCGTCAGAAATTTTAATATTATATCATCCCAAAGAACAGTCAGCCATCAAATGTTAGACCGAACAAATAGACACGAAAGATGATCTACCAACAACTTCTACGTAAAACTTGTGTCTGATGTTCGTTCTAGAGGTGCGTATACACTAGCGCTCTGCGCAGCAAGCTGTCTAGATATGAACGAGGTCTTGGAGCAGCGCGCGTAGCCCGAAGATCCATCTTCTGTCGGTTTTTTCAGCGAACACATTCTGGCTGTTTAGATTTGGATGGGAGCGTGACAGTGTTTTTGTTCTTTTCGTACGCATGAGATTATTGTATTTCGAAAAATGTTGAACTAAAAGACTACATTTCAATTAATATTTCGGTATTATTATACTTCTTTCAGGCATAAATAATATATCATTGCTGTTTTTAAAAGGTTGGTTTTTCAGGAGTACTAATGGAGCGGTCTTAAGAAATTATAATAAAATTTTATGGATGCTAATGAAAACAAATCGCTACTTTGGGATCCTCATTTAAAGGATCATTTAAAAAAGTAATTAAAGCAAATGTTTGGAGGGAAAGCAGCTGAGATTGCTCTATCTGCGGATCAATGCAAGAAGCAGGTCATATCTTTGTTGTTTTCCTATCCATGAGAGAATTATAAAATTCCTTTCTAAATTAAACGATTCAATTATAAAATTCTAATTAATAAAATATCGACTAAAAACTTAGGAATAGTACTTACTTTGAAATAACAAAAACTGTTGCCAAAGAAAACAAACAGAAATTAAATTTAAATAAATTATAATTAGAGTATTTTGGGAGAGTAAGTAGGACCTAAAAATTATTTCTAGATTTTATTATATTCTTTTTATGACATTAATGGTATACACCTTTATTAACTTTAAAAGAATCATGAATCGATTTAGAGAAATCAGGAGGCTTATAAGTTTTGCATACTTTGATAGTTTACACAACTAGTTACTTTCACATCCATATTGACCATAATCGGACAGTTAGCATCGATTGCTCGACTTCCGCTAGTGACCACCAACTAATAGAGACCAGCGGAAATTCGATATCTGCTAGCTTCCGTCCTACTACCACTGTGTTTCTGATAGTCAACTTTTAAAGCATATTCATATCAACATGGCTGTGAAGAGGTATTTCTGAATAGTGAAATAGAGAATTCGTTTCTACAATTACTTCATTTTCTCCAGGATGGGAACAAGATGATAAAGTTCTCATTCCTGTAACGAATGAACCAAATATATTCTCTAGAACTATTGGCACTATAGATAGAAGTTTAGCGCTCAAAAACTTTAACAAGCCAAAATCAGAAGTTTTTTTTTAAAGGGTGATACATTTAATTATTCATCTGGCACTACCGAACTATTGGCAACGCTTTATTAGAAACTCCTAGCTCATACAAATATTAAAATGTCAGGCCTTATTTTTGGCCTCTTCGTAATTAGATGCATTTGGTTTTATTATGGCTATTCGGTCAGTATACTTGCTTAACTGGACTTAAGCAAAAGCAGAAAAATTAGATTTTAGAAAGACAAAAACTAGAAATCGATAGATAAGACCAAGTTCTTGTTATACCTTAAACCAGAAGATTTCTCATACAAATCCTATTCTTCAATACATAAAGGCTAGAATATAAATGTGTGCGTTATTATTTCTATACAATCTTCAAAAGACCATACTTATCCCTGAATGGGATTTTATCCACTAAAACCACCAAACACGTTTCCCATCCTCCACCCATAGGCATTACTTCATGGAGAGGACTGGCTGTGTACCGCCTCATTGTATAAGGTTACCTCCTGACTAGCTTTTCCTTCTCCTCCTTCCGCAGTTGATCGATATTCTGTGCTGCTAGACGTTGGCACAACATCCAGCACTGCTGGGAGAGCAGTGTCAGGCTGACGATATTATCAGCAGTGGGTTCTTATCCGCAAACTTGTCGATTTTTTTCCCTCTCTTGCTGAAAGCGGGGACGGACAGCAGAGGGATACATGCTCCACGCTCTCTTCATTTCTGGGCATACTGGACATTCAGCTGTATAGTCCAGCATAAATCTATATTAGTAGGCTCGAAAGCAACCATGTCCTGTAAGCAACTAAATGAGGTAATAGTCAATTTCCCCGTGTTCTCTATCCACCCAGGGTTGGATATAGGGAACAAGCCTGCGGGTCCACCTCCCTTTCGATAACATATTCCAGCGTCGTTGCCATCTGTCGACAGTCTCTCTTCTTTCTTCGGCCCTGGAATGCGGTCGACTCTGTTATACGAACGCCTCTCTTCGGCGATCAGCTCTATTGGCGGCATCCTGGCCACCACACAAGCAGCATCGTATAAAACTTCACGAAGCGCGCTGCTCATTCTTAAAGCACTCAAGCGATATACGGATACCATCGGCGTGTATCCAAAGCACCTTTTTATATTGCGGATGCGCAGACAGAATGGATGTGACCACGCTCGATATCAACAACTTGCGGGTCCTACGTTGGGCATGAGTGGATGACCAGCGCTGTGGTCACTCCAGTCGCGTTACCGTCCACCCGCTGGAGACGCTCCTTAAGCCGAAACCTTTCATCAATTCTGACCCCGAGATATGTCAAGGAAGGCTTGGACGGGATCTCTCGCCTACCCATTCTCAGAGTGATTTCTTTCGGTCATTTCGCGTCACTACTAAGAAGGCATAACTCTGTTTTGCTATTTTCCAGCTGCAGCCGTACGGATGACAGCCAATGGCGGATCAGTGAAATACTCTGGTTGGCCAACTGGGTCACTTCCTCTTTGTATTTTGCTTAAATCACCAATACACCATCAGGAAAATCTACTGTTTTGGCAATCTCTGGCAGGCTAAGACGGAGGACTCTAACGTATATGATATTTCTCAGCAGATTCCATTACTGAACCCTGAGATACCTTGAGCCTCCTCGACCCGTTCTCTGTTGAACATACCAAGGCCGTGCTTTTCAAGTAGTCACTAACTACACTTCTGAGGTAAGTGGGGACACCCATTTTCTGCAGAACATCCAGAATGCAGCTCCATCTAGCCGAGTTAAAGGCGTATCTCACATCCAGTGATGATGGCGCAATAATACTTAGCGCCTCTCCTGGACCTCTTCCCCGCGAGCCGTTTCTATTACCATGGTGATTGCGTCCACCGTAGACCTTGCTTTCCGGAAGCAAAATTGGGTTCTAGGTAGGCCTAATACTCCTTCGGTGGTCTCTTGCATTATTTTTACCATGATTTTCTCCAAAGCCTTGTGTGTGTGTGTGTTGGTGTGTGTGCACGAATAAATAAAGAAGGTAACCGTGATTTAATTAGCGTAAGTAGCCCGTATTGCCTAAAGAAAGCCAGATATGAGAAAAAAGACCGTGGCACAATGTAACGAATGCTGGACAAATCACTCAATTAACACAGGTTTCATTCCATATATAACATAAAAAAAAAAAATAGAGTAACTTATAACTACTAATTACATACTAACCTAAATTAACTTATCATAGTTAAGACAAATAAAGGCATTCTTAAAACGTTTTCAACTGACTGAATGCAGTGTTGCACGTGGAAAGAACAGAAAAAGATATTAAACACGTGACATTCTCTAAGCCTTTATTTGACAGACAAAGAATTAATTATGAAAAGTAGATATAATTGTTGGAAAGTTAAAGAATTGCCACCAATGACTTCAAGTAAAACTCATGAGATCATACTGGGCATAGCTTGTTAGTATAGTAATTGTTTTCAAATTATGCCATCTTGGGTAAATACTCCGTTTCAATAGATAGTTCTAGTTACCGAGAAACAGAAGAACTAGATGAAGAAAGAGACGTGATTCATTACAGGAGTCACGGCGCGCCAGAAGAACTGAATGCCCACTAAAAGATCGTTGATGACAAGTTAGCATGTTGTCCTTCTTCATTTAAGACACTGACGTAACGAGACTGGGGCCATTGACTTTTGTGTTTAAATGCTATGGCAGATAACGAAATGGAAACTAGTGTAATAACTTAATTTTATAAATTTCTGGAGTACCTACTCGAAACAAGCTAATAGCAAGTGATATGTGATGAAGACATTTTAGCGTTGGGTATACACTTTCTGTTATTGTCAAGATATAGATATAAGATTTTATAGTTTAGGTTAGATTTTTCGGCCAATTCTGTAAAGGACCCCTCAGTACTTCAACATAAAAGTGGTTTCATATATATGCTCTGACATTTTGCAGGAAGCTAGTTTCAGAGCATTTGATTGAAACCACTTTTACATTGAAATACAGCGTGGTCCTTTGTGAGGCATAATTCCAAAAGGGTTTCAATAAGTTTATGTATACGTCGCTGCCATTATTTTAGAGAGACTCTTTTTTGAAATAGACAGAACAGAATGCGCATTTCAACGTTAGTCGCGTCTGTGTGGCCCCTTGCCATCCTTCTATCAAATATTATTCCAAAAGATTACAACAAGTTGGCTTGGTGAATCGTTTTGTCGTCTACGTATACTGGAGGACCTATTTCGTGTCGAACTGCAAATTTAGTGCGATTTTTCTTAGTTTAATTTGATTTTTCAAGGTTTAAGACAGTCTTGAACGTTCAGTGGACAAATTTTGAAGTTTCAGCCAAGCCTATTATGAATAAGTATTTCTAGACAGTAAAATTAGTAGGCACTGCGAAAGACTTTTTATAAGATTTTATTATAAGATTGATTTTGGGTCATTTCCATTATTATTATTATTTTAGCTTTATAATTTTATTTGAACATCAATAGACTGGACATAGATTTTGGTGACAGTGAAACTTGTGTTCAAAGTTTATTAAAGTTCTTAAAAAAATTAAAATTAAAAAAATAGTTCATTAAAACTGTGTTATGTGAAAAAGTGATTAAAAAAACCCATCATTATGTAAAAAATAAGTTGTTAAAAATATCCATGTAGTATGCTAATGACCCTCCATTGGTAAGATGCATATAAACAATAAGTAAATAAATTATATTTGCACCTTTAAAAATTATTAGAATAAGCAAATGATAATTTAGAACGCCTTTCTTGAGTGAAATATAATTCACTCGGAAATTTAGCGTTCACACTTTTATTTCTCTTTTACTTTTCGATTATCTATTTTTTCTTTATACGTATGTTTCATTTATTTTGTGAATATTATTTTATAAGCATGAAATTCCGATTTCTGAGAAACTTTATCGCATCCAATGAAATAAGCATACTCTTAGGTCCTTCTTGACCCTGAATGATTTACCACTTTGCATTCTATTATTATAATCGATTACCTTGCAATAATATTTATTGCTAAATATAACAATTGATAATTGATTGGTGACAAAGGAGTGGAGATTTCCGATTATCGATTTCATTTTGTGGTAAACCTCTAACATCGAAAAAAGATGACAGTTCCCAAAGACGAGGCAAAACAGTGGACCATGACACCGCTATATCGGTTTACCTTGGGCTTGGAAAAAGAAAAGAGTTGGCAACAATTTGTGCATAATGGCTCCATTGTCTCTGTCCCCGGTAATAGCTCCCGCGGTCAGTTTATTTTCTCTAAACGGCATAAAAATAACATCGGCGCGGTCTGCTAAGTGAGCTTCGCTGCGGTCTCGAAGGCGTTTAGCCAAATGTTGGGCATCTGTCAAATTGTCTGCTCAGCCACTGAGCGTATGTTATATGTCCGCGGCGTTGAGCATCCATTATCTTTAAAAGTCTATATTTTTTTATGTAATAGCGACACACACACACATAAAAAAAAAAAATATTTGTGAGAGGAAACAGGATAACTCATTAAAAGAATTTGTTAGAGATATGAAATTTGGTATGTGAATCTAACACAAAAATTACAGATTCGTTCCAATAATAAGGTTGAGTCTAATCTAGAGCTCTAATGAGCTAGGTACTCCATCGAAACATAAACTCAAATTTAAACATATATATATATATATATATATATATATATATATATATATATATATATATATATATATATATATATATGGCATTTCCAAGCCATATTAAACTTTTTCCAAGATAAATTATACTTTTTCCAGGTCAAATTCAACTGTTTTCAAGACAAATTAAGCCTTTTACGTCATACTGGCTAAAAGGTCCTAAAGCCAAATAATGTTTTTGTATTGTACCCGAATTTCTCTAAAAACAACACCTTGTTATGACAATAGAAAGCCCTCAATCCAATGGATAGATCATAATCATTGGTTTTAGGGATTTTTAATGTCATAAAAATATTTATTTTTTAGAGTAATGCGGTACCATACAAAAATGTACCTAAAATTTTTTTGGAGTTAGGGCCATTTACCTTATGAAGACAAAATAGTTGTTTTACACTAGAACTCTTCAAATATAACAAGTATTACAAATTTATTTGAATTCTAACCAATTCATAATTATTGTCGAAGGCCATTCGAAGAAATAAGTCTAAAATTGTTTCATGGTATCAACCTTTATGGCAATATAGCCAGAGGAAATTTGCAAAAAGGACCGAAAGAAACAAACGAATTTTAGTCCTTCGTCATGAAGAAGCAAAGAAAAAGTTGAAGAAACCTGTTCCTATTTACTTCAATAAGATTGAATTTGGCTTAGAAAAGGTTGAATTCGTCTTTGAAAAAGTTGAATTTGACTTGAAAAAAGTTGAATATGATTTGGAAATGATACACACATATGAATGCATATAGTTAATTTTATATTAGTGTCAAAATATAAACTTAACATTCGACTCTTATTGGAACAGCTAGTAATTAACGGCCCCTCGTTACACCTTTTGACACTGTAGAACGAGATGGAAGAATCTGCCACCAGGTAGCGCCTCTAGAAGGGGATGATAAAAAGAGAGAGGGGAGATTGCTGGTTGCTGAGTCAACATTGTTTAATACTGAGTAGATTTGTAACTGTTTAAATTGTTAAACATTACTTATTTATCACTTTAATGATTGACCCTTGAAGCTCTTAAAAATTGTTTATTAAAAGGGGGACATAATAAATTGATTTGTAGGTTAACTAAATAAGCCTGTGCAGTACCAAAATGACCCTTCACTTACTAACTTTCGAGAAACCTCTTTTCAGTTTTCTTACATCTTCAACGTTAACCCATACCCTACCTTCTATTATTATTAGTATTTTTTTAGTTTTAAATAGTTTCAGGCAAAGTTATATTGCAAGATATAGTCCTATTTTATTGTGAAATCCTCATCTATTGAGATATCCCGAATGAATTTATTATTATTTATAGTTCCAATAGTCCTGTTCAAGGGCCAAAACATAAAAACATAGCGATCGAACGAATGTTTAAACCTCAGCACACAGGGGGGTAACTAGCAGATGGCAAGATGGCAAATGCTAAGTCCACGGGCCTCGACACATATAATGCCAAATTGCATTTATATGTAGTAATACTTTATTGCATGAAGTTATACAATTAGTTACTCACATTGCATTATTATGTATAACACATAGCCACATCTTCAAATTTTGAGAAAGAAGCTTGGGGGGGAGGGGCATGAAAACTTAGTTTCCTGGGACCTATAAATTCGTACATAGCCTCATTTTCCCATACTTCGATTCAAGAAAATCTGTAGATGTGCAGGTAATGTAATGTAATTCTATTGAATTTGGAATTGAAACTCAGAAAAAGTGAAATTTCTTTAGTGACGATTCGCTTTTCTTGATGTTTCTTAATACTGATAGGACTGACGGTCTGAACTTGACCTTGCAAAGTTTCTCAGGAGGATTTTACTCCTTGTAAATGAGGTTAATAGTTAGCTTCTTCGAACTGCGGAGTTAAGGAATAAATTAGAAATGCTAGAGTTAAACCATGTCTGGGTACCTAAATGAAAATCGTTATGCATGGAACTTTCTCATAGTGCAAAACTAATGAGTAGTCCAAACGACGTAAAGAGTATTTGGGGCCTTCCACAAGGCCCGAATGTCGGACAACTTTCGGGGGCCAAGCAGGAGTCAGGGGGTTGCTGACTTCAGGAGGTTCCTACATTTAACGGGGTCTGGGTGACCGGGTGAGGACTCATAAAACTATTTAAGTATTTCTTTATTTTTTAAAAATTATTTTAAGTAATAATTTCTTGATAATACACGTAATTACAACTTTTGAAATCACAGAAGTCAATATTCGGCTGGAGTATTGGTCGGAGGTCCTGATAACATTTCGTAGTACATTTCCATGGACGGCCCTGCAAATAAAGGATATATAGACAGACGAACACGTTGTTAAAGTACGCAAACAAGTTAATATCCGTGCATCGGCATACAATGGAAGTAGGAATAGTAACTGTATTTTTAGGCCTCACCAGTTCTTGATTAAAGAACTCGTCTAGATCTTTTAGGCTAGAAAGGCAAAACAATTCTGTCATTAATATCTCTATGCTTGCTTCCTTGGGTCATGTTGTTTCCCTTTCGTGTTTTGCTGTCATTATAGGATCCTATGCAAAGTTTCTTTAACCCCCTGTTCCTTCTTTTACTCAATGATCTCTCCTTGCAAAATGCTCCAAGTATTCTTAAAATCCTTTTTTCAAAAATATTTAATCAGTGCTTTGCTAAACGTGCTTTCTTATGGTATTTTCAGGAAATGAATTTTTTCATATAAACATACACTAAAAAATGATACCTCCTATAGTTCAAATCCTCCGTCCGCGCACATGAAAGAAGATCGCGTCTTCATGATCTCTATACCCCATCCCACAAAACCAAAACATTCAAACGTCCCTTTCTTGCCTGCTCCTCAAGTCTCTGGAATTCCTTTCCTTCTAATATATGTCATGCTTCTTCCATATCCTCATTCAAATCCCTTCATTTCCAACACCTTCTATCTTTCCAAATAAATAGTCTGTAATCATAAAATTTTAAGTTAAGATTAACATATTCAGAAGTAAATAACGATTTTAATGTTTAAGTTTCAACTTTGCTTTCTTTTTCTTTTTTTTCTGTTTTATTTTTGTTACATTAACTGTATTTTTAGCGACAAGAATTTAGTTTATTTTTTATTTTTAGCGACAGTATTGTAAACACTAATCGATTTTTATTTTGTAGTCTTTTGGCCAGATATATTTTCTGTTTTGTTTGTTCAATTTTGATAATCTTAAGGGGCCTAGTCCTAGAATAAAGTTCTTTCTCTCTCTCTCTCTCTCTCTCTCTCTCTCTATATATATATATATATATATATATATATATATATATATATATATATATATACACACACACGCACTACGTTCTATCTGGAAATGAAGGAGAGGAATACCTTTTGGAAACAGTAATCATCGATTTTCTCATGTTATTCTCCTATACAAGTAAGTTTAAGTAGGCATGTTTTTGTATAATTATAATTTCTTTCATATAAGTCCGTATTCTGTTTTTATATTACGAAATAACAATAATGTTACATTGGGACTAGTACTGAATGAACCCGATTGTGCATCCCATTTGATTTCGTTGTGTTTCATTCATAAGTTTATTGTTGTTATTATATAAAATATCATAAATGGCAGGCTCGTTAGGCACGTCTAGGACTCCCTCAAGAACCAATGTCTGGAAGAAGCACACTCCTGTGACCTCCAGCTTCGAGTTTAGAGGAACGCCCTTAAATCCTTCGAGAGACTACCTAACCATTGCACCTTTTGTTTTCCAACTCGCCTCCTCTGTTATCTAGCTTCTTAGATATTTCACCGCCATCCATTCCTGACAAATCACCAGCCCTACAACGTCTCTCCGGCCTAATAAATTTCACTACGTCGATATCCTTTTACAGGTTCCTATAATCTATTATTTATATATTATATAATATAAATAATTATATATATATTATATATTATATATATATATATATATATATATATATACATATATATATATATATATATATATATATATATATATATATATATATAGAGAGAGAGAGAGAGAGAGAGAGAGAGGAGAGAGAAGGCATTAGGTGAGGACTAGAGGATTAAACAAAGGCCTGTTGCACAACATCTGCTCCGATAATAATCCCACAAGAGTCCGTTAACGGGGACATTAAGGTTTTTTACAGGAGTCAAAAACTAGCAGGCCATGAGGAGAGAAAAAAGTCAGAAAGTCATGGAAAATGGTCATTTTGAGGTGGACGGGTAAGTGTCGGCTGTCGTGTCTGCCAGCGTCATTAGTCCACTGTCGCAGTTCTGGTTCTAGTTGCCTTTTTAGGAAGGTTTTTGGTTCCCTTCTCGGCTGATTGTTTCAAAACTTCCTCTTAGCCTTAATACTGTCACTTAGGTTAGCTACTTCGTGAAAAAAAATTTCAAGCCAAGATTTCTAGGAGATCGTAACTATATCGTTAAGAACACCGATCATTTTGCGAGATAGAAAAAAAGATTAGGAAAGCTAAACGGAAAAAAAGGGATATTTACTGATTACTGGAAGGATTATATAGGAACGTAAAAGTCTAAATTACAATTTCAAGTTTAAATTTCAAGTTTAAAATGTAAATATTTAAAACCAAAATTTAATTTTCAAATACTTTTTTCCATCGCTGAGGTACTCCACGTATAAGCTCACTGAATGAGGAATATATTGTAGGTTTCACTGATTCCAAAAATTTGTAATTCTTCTCAGATATTTTTAAGTTTAATATAATTCTAACAAGGTACCAGCGATCTTGAACATGTATTGGAAAGAGAGTAAAAAAGTTGACTTTTCATGTAAATACTTTATAATTCTAAGACCCTGCCGCAGAGCCAAGGGTTAGTGTAGTTTTGGATTTAATTCATTCGGACTTACTCCGGGACAAAATGTGAACAAAATGCATTGACTTTATTCCCGAAGTAAACAAGATTCAATTTAATTTGGAGTTACTTTATCCAAAAAAAAAATTGATTTCTAGACAGTCGGAAATGCGAGGAAAGCCTTAATCTAGAACTACTTTTAAGCCTGACTCCTGGATCCAGCAACCGGCCATCTCTTATAAATCTTGTAAGAATAGATTGCAGCTGAAATATTTACTTGACTGTATGCATAATGACATCACTATAAAAAAAAAATTATCTTCGAGTGTCTTACAGCATTCTTACTATGCCTATCTTGGTGGACAAAGGGATTTAACTTTAAAAAGCTCTATTTTTATTTTAGAAACACAGGAAAATTTACTGCTCACCAATTTTTTTTTACAATTACAGATTAGTGATTATAAAAATAAAGCTTACAAAAAACTATTCATATTAATTAGTCGTTTTATTTGTTTTTTAAATAAAGATTTAATAAAAACTTTCAATAAGTGCCATCTTACATACCTATTTCAAGTATATTCTTGGAGAGATTGATATTGTTTAGTTTAACAAAACATTTTAGCATTTGTCGTTGTTTCAGCATGCCAAAGTTTTGTAACAAACTGGCAAACAAAGGATTGGTATTTATCAATAAGAACAGGCAAACAGAGTATAACTGACCAGTATGACAGAGAGCAAAAAGAACTGGGTGAGAGATCTTCCTAAGCCGAATGAAACGATCAATTCCAGGAAGCGGTTCTGTAGGTTAATATTCTTTCTCAAGTATTAGAACTTTGATAATAAAAAATTCTTGGCTTATCTTCTGGTAATTTGCTGATTGTTATGTTCATTTTTTGCCTTGAAAGGCAGCAAAACAGGTTTTAATTAGAAATATCTGATGTGGACAGCACATAACTTCCTTGTACGCCTATTAAACTATAAATCGGTGGCTCAAAAAGTGATCCTGAATTTGGTTACTAGTTTTCGAAGATTGGACTATCTCAAAAACGGCACTCGGCGTCGCGACATCCATCTATTGACACTCACAAGCTCTTGTTTCTGGAGATTGTTCACAAGCTCTCATTCCGTTATTATATGCCGTTTTCTTTCAGTAGGTAACAAGTTCCCAAGAGATTTCTCCGTGTTCCGTGACAACATTAGAAATGTCAATGCCACTAGATAAGGTATTGGAAATGGACAGTTTCGACATTTTAAGCAGTAAAACCCACGTAATCCACATCTTATTCTCCTGCTGCAGACTTGTTCATCTCACAAATGGGGAGGAAAACAAGTATTTTACACTTAATTTTAACACCTAAACAAGTAATAAAAATGTTTAATTAGAGTGGAAAAATATATCGCGTTTCTGACATTTATTACCGAACCATACGATCTCTGTATTTAATTTTAATATATTTTTTGATGTAAGTTTATTATAACCTTCAAGCAAAGTACCCTTTTCGATTCACCAATTTTAACCAAAATTCATTAAAAAAAAAAGTCCTATTTTGATTTCGAGTTCCTTTCAACTATAAAGTAGTGTTTCTCGACGTTCTGGTTTTGGAAAGTACTTCTGGTTTTTTAAGATTTTAGCATTCCAAAATACAGTATCTTCGTCCCAGTTTTTTTTTTTAATAGTACCTGAATGAGGATATCAGTTATAGAGAGTTGACAATATTTGTTCTAACGTATGTAGGGATCTAACATTTTGGATATCAATGTTCAGAATGCTGTTATAGTGCTGTTAATATTTATTTAGTTATATTGAATTTAGGGAAAGAAAAAAAAAATTCGATAGTTAATGTACGGATGTAAGAACAATTACTTAGTCCGATCATTAAATAAGATATTCACGATTCTCATAGTCCATGCTGAAATGTTGTCATCAGTCTCTGTAAAACTTTGATATTATACCTTACTCTGCATGCACATGGTGACTAAGGAGGCTTTGAAAGAGTTTAAATTGGTAGGAAGTGTAAGCGTGAAGTTGGCCATCAGTATCCGGTGTATGTATTACGGGGAGAGGCTGAAATATGTGCCCCCAGTTAAAAAGATTTTACATTTTTATAACTCAGTGTCGGGAGCAGAGAACTTTTCTCATCAAAACTCCGGGACAGGGTGAACTGCTTCAAAGTCTCCTTCCCCTCTTCAGGCAATTCCTTTTTCCCTCTTTCTTTTTATGTATAGCCTTGTCAGATGTAATGGTCAGGGAAACTCCAATTTGAACCAACTTAAGGACATTTTTGTAAACTCTATAACTCGATAAAATAAACAATAGTCTGCCAAATATCCGTCCGATAGATAATGCCTGTCTGAATGATAAAGCAAAATGATATTATAATTTTGGAGATCCAATTGTAAATTGGGGCTTAAAAAAAAATACTCCATTTTAACTATTGCATGTTAAAATGAACTGAATGAATTGCATGAACTGAAGATGATGACCTTTGTCAAACAAATATTGTCAACCTTTCTCAAAAACGATCTAACTGCGAGTGAAAACACGCGACTAGTGAAAAAACAACAAATCGCAGAGGCTACGAGCAAAACAAACGGTGACCTACACTTATCGTTCAACGTTTATTAGTTAAATATAATCGTTGAAAGTTAATCACGATAGTCGCACAGAGGAAAAGCTACTTTTACATATTTTTAATTCTTAATGCCTAAGAATCTTAAGGCAAAAAGAAAACTATTATTTTTTCTTCAAATACTATAATATATTATATAATATTGTTAAGACCCCAAATATTTATTTCTGCAGATTTCTTTTTTTTTTAAACATAAAGCAAATAGGCTGGAGAAATGAGTATGAGAGATGCCTTGGAGTCATATATTGTTGATGAGATGCCCAGTTTTAGTCAACATTCACATGATTTTTTTTGTCTGTCCTGATGATGCCTTTAGGTTGATTCGATAGACTTTTGGGCTTTATGTTTGGAATCTTCCGATTATGTCCTAACAATAATTTCTTGTCTCTTTTTTTAGGTTTCGCACTTTTTATTAATAGTCTAAATATAAAAATCTCCACATATATATTTATTTTTAATTACTACTGTAAAATGTATATATTATCTTTGTTGGTATATTTTATTAGTTTTTATCATTTTTACGATTGTCGTATGCAGCGAATAAACTCTTCCCTCTCCCTTCGATATACCGAGACTGTCCTTAGAGACTATTATCCCGCAGGAGACAGAACCCGAACTATAATGACACAGATCAGGGCCTATGAAAGGACATTAGTGGACCCAAGCAGCTATTCATTCTTCCATTGTCTCCTTTCTTTTTCTATACTCATTTCATTTTCTTCTCCTTTTTTCCCTTCATCTTTTTCCTCTTCTGCTGCATTAGGGCTACCTGGTCCCTCAAATGTCTCCTAATGTCGCCATTTTCGGCTCCTATCAATCCTGTAATTCCTCCTAATGTTATTGTTTGTCCCTTATTTCTTTCAAATCATTCATAATTTCACTCCACTTACTCTGAGCACAGCATGTACCTACCTTTTTGTGATACTTTCTCATGGTCTTCTGGGACTTTTTTCTTATCTGTTATTGTAATTTTTTTTTAAAGGAATATTTCGTAAAAATAGAAAATGATGAATTTTATGTATTTTAGAAAATACTTGTTCTTACATTAAGGACAACAAAATACAAGAAGCCCCTTGTTCTACCAATGTACACCTAAGATGAGTACCACAGCAATAACAAAACATTATTTTAATAATAATGTTTAGTTTTCGGAAAATAGCGGATGTATAAAAGCAAAAAAAAAAAGTTAATCTTATCACTTAATAATTAATTAGACATTATTGATTTGCTGTAAAGCTGCAGATAGACATGGTAGATGAGGGCACCCTCTAGGTGTATAGTTAATAACTAAGTGGAAATAATTTTTATATTTTTGTGTCCTTAATCGAGTTAATTTATATACTTACAAATTCGTTTGAATATAAAAATATAATTTCACCTTGTGCGTTAATCCGCTGCTGATTACTATTGTTGAAAAAAAAAATAATGATAATCGTCATCTTTAAAATTAAATGAATATGGATCAGTCAAACAAATGCTGCGGGAGTGTCCCCAATTGAAATTAATTCAACAGAATTCAGAACTGTAGAACACCCTAAGAGAAATTTTGCAATATAATGAAGAGAAAGTCGTTACTCTGTTTCAATGTCTAAAGAAGATAAATTATAATAGTTGAATATAATTGCAATTTCTAGACGCCAATGACCCTCTAGGATTAAGGCGAAAACTAATTTAAAAAACAAAACGAAATGATCAGAAAATAAGAGGATATAGGATAAGGAGTGAAATAATATCAATACATGAATATGAAAATAGGTGATAATATAATAAAATAATAAGCCAAAAATATGATAAAATAATCTTAAGGGATCAGTGAAGAAAAATCTTCCAATTTTAAATTCATTTATTGAAATTACTATTGTAGCTGACAACGTTTCAGCGCAAGTGCCCCATCTTCAGGTCTCTTCTGTAATACATCATTACATAATTAATAAGTTGATGATTATATACAATCTTACTATTGTTAGGTTTCTTAATTATAATTACATTTTATTAATGAGTATAATAATTACCATATGAATTACGTCATAATAGGATTTTACAATCCACCTTTCTTTACTTATCATGATATGCATAGTAAAACTTCGTTTGTTACTAATAACAATGCATAAAAAAAATTCTTTTTAACAAGAAAGGTTCAATATAAATTTCCAATTTATTTATGATATAAACATACAATAAATATACATATGATATAATGATAAGTTATAAGCTACAACTGTAATTTCAATGAGGGATTGATTTGATGATGAGGGATTGAAATTGGAATAGTTTTCCTCAATAATCCCTTAAGAAATAATTAAGTCTTCCGGTGACCAAGGTAAAAATAATAAAATAATATGCCTCCTTCAAATGAAAAGATGCAGAAAGAGGAGAATTTTCAGATAAATGAAATTTTCAAATATATATCTAAATAGGTGAAAGGATTATGTAAATTTTTAAGTTCATTAATATATTTCTTCTCAGTTAATGTTATTTAATAATTCCCTCTCTACTCTCTGCCTCACACCTATCGTCTCGCTTTAAAGCTTAAAAATATATTACCTCCCACCCTATTGCTTGGCACTCCATTCTTTTCAAACTTGACCAGCTTTGGCAACAACTATTTTGAAACTTAAAATTTAGTTCTAGTTTCAGATGGTAAGATCGACACAAAATGAAAGGTGAGCCCCATCACCTAAATAAAAATTAGAAATTATGAAACATTAATAAAAATTGAAGATGTATAATAGAACTCCTTAATATGCATATCTGCATAAAAAGGAGAATCTGCAGACGAGGAGCGTAATAAGGGGATATGGAAGAGAAAAAACAAAAACAGTTTCAATAAATCACGAGATGTACCCTTTTCGAAATTTACAATTTATTTTAAGAACAAAACTTTGGGCCACTGTCAAGTTATCCTTCTACGAAGTCGACTGGTGCAGTGAGATCAGAATAATAAGATTTTGAAGTTTAAAAAATTGTGCAAATTGTGGTCTTGATATAGGATGTTGTAGTAGGTGAAATTAAGAGGGAGGGGAGGGGGGAATACTCTTACATTCCATACAATATGGTCATATTTATTTATGATAAAAAGTCTCAAATAGGGACTCAGACTTGAAAAAAGAAATAATGATGAATAATTTTCGTACCTCACTTCTCAAAATTGATCTAATATTAATGTGAGTTAAAAAATAACACTCACACAGAACAGACCGTAGAAAAAAAAATGATTAATTTTGTATAGTGGTGGAAGCTCAGTGAGCCATGAATGCATTACTAACCAATGACAAGTTCATTGTGCCATGTGACTACAGCGGCGTGGTAAATGCCACAAGAGTCATGCGATCAAGCGGTTGACCATAAACGTTCGCTCCGATACAAATGACAATATGATTGCCCTAGGGCACAATCACAGGAGCTCATTAATCAATAATATTTCCATTAGTTGCTGAGTCGGCACGCGACATTATTTCGGGGAAATGCCAGTCGATAAGTACACAAGAAAATAATTAGAAGAATACTTATAGCAAGAGAGCTATGATTGCGTCTTCAGGATTGTTTAAGTTGAAATGTCGAGATGAATATTTCACATTAAAATGAGCTGGTTGATTTCGGCCATTTTTAGCAAAATTGTTTATTTAACCTTAAGGAGAAAACTGAGAACAACAGTAAACAATTGACACCGTAGTAATAATTTTTAATCCATAACCTCCCCCCTCCTAAAAAGTTTTAAAAAGAAATTTAGACTAAAAAGAAATTTTGACCAGCAAAAGAACATTCACTCAAACCTGTTAGGAGTGAGTCTTGAAGGTGCAAATATTGCAACATCGACATGATGCCAATAAGATGAGATCATATAGGCCACACGTTCCTCACTATAATTCTAGGCGGTGTAGCCATTAATCCTCTGTCATATTTTGGCATCGGGATTTCCTATTCTCCTGACTAAATTACATGTTTCTGAACAATCCTTAAGAAATTATTCCCACTATAAAACTTTAATCGATACTGCAAAATACAGCGATTAAATTAAGTTTCGAAATGTTTATTATATCACCAGTAGCAAAGATATAAAATAAAATGTTTTGCACATGCGAAAATTTTCGATTTTTTTACGAGGCTCCTGGGGAGGGTTGGCACAGTCCAATATTTTAAGGTCTAGATTCACCAAAAAAGTCTTCATCAAAATCTAGGAGACACATGTGAGACCCTATCCTTGCAAGTATTAAGGAATGACTGTAACTACTAATGTACAATGTCTAAATTTGCAAATTATGTAAAATATATTTTTTAAAATTATTTCCGCGCAATAGATTTCTCTCGAGTTCTTAGAAGTAGGCGGTATTTAGCACATTCTGCACCAACCTTTGGTATGTCGGGGCAGTATGAATTTAGTGTTAATTCCTTAATCATTGCGATCACTACAAGACATGCTAGTTGAGATCACGACAAACCAGCTAGACTGCAAGATGGGAATCGGAAAAATGCGCAAATAGGGATATAAGACGTATTAAATGACGGTTGCCAATAAGCGAAAAAAAGAATATTATTCAATATTTTATGTGAATTCTCGTCGCCTGCTTGGAAAAATTAATTATAAATGTATTTATATAATTTGTCCAGAATAATACCAATAATCTATAATAATAATCCTAAAACCAAAGGATAAAAGACAATTATAGATAAGGTGACAGGCATGAGGAATGGCAAAGTGGCATGAAACGTCGCCTATGTAAATAGAATAAAGAAGTTTTAAGAAAAGTGGAGTTAAAAAGAGTATGATCCAGGACAGATAATATAAATAAATAATCACACTCGTTTGGATATATATTTTTTTTTTTTTTGGAATATACAAATATTTTGATATTGATATATTATGCAATAATTATAAATGCTTTATGTGAAACATCGGGAATTTGTCATTGTTTATATAGCTTAATATATAAGAGGGACAGAGCTATTTAGATAGAACTAATTCGGTACGTTACTTCAAGTACATGTTGTAAGATTAAGTCGTAAATTTTAAATTGTATTTCTTTATCCATAGCTTCTAAAATATTAATTGACAATCAGCGGTTTGTCTGACACAATATTCTGCTTATGGGTTATTCCACGTGAGCCATTACTACAGCCATAAAATCAATGATCCAATTGAGATACCATCATTAATTTGGTCATAAAATTCAAAAATAAAAAAATGGGAAAAATCTGAAACTTTGCATTTTTTTTTAAATCAAAACTGTTAGCTGATAGATGGGAGAACGACATATACATTTCAGCCATAGTCAATTATTGTAGGACATGATATTACGAAGCTCTTCAAAACGTTTTAGCTTAGTATTAAGCCGTCTCGCCTATGTTTTGTGGAGGCAAAATGAAAGATGTCGTTTTGTGACACTTTTTCAGAGATGTCGGCGAAAGCACGAGACCATGGATAACTTGGATAATTAATAAAATATCGAATAGCAATACATCCTAAAACAGGACTGGGCCATTATAATGCCACTTTTTGTACCCCAGTTCCTCAGCTGTGAGATTTTTGCCGGGAAGATCCTTATTTAGGATTCGTAAAGAAACAAAACAATACATCAAAGCCTTTTCGAATCTCGGTACTGTAGCAGATATAGAAGCCAGGCTATTTATTATGAACCCTGAGATAGGTACACCGCAATCCAGGCTGGCAAGAAACGGTACGGCCTGACAATATTAAAGAGATCCTTCCTATTATTATCCAGGACAGAAGGCGACTACCCTTTCCTAGGACGAAGGACACCAGCGGTGAAGATAAAAAAGAGACCAAGACATAAGGACCAGTGTGGGAACTGTGTCTCCAGACCCTCAATTCCTCACCTAATGATCCCTCCATTACCCACCGCACCCGCTCAGCCCGGGCTGATTATTTATTTAGACCTTCTTTCGAATTAATAGTCTACTGTCTATCTTGCGGTTAGTTCTGTCTCTGAAACTTTTTTTAGGGTCCTCCGTTTTTTTTTGTATGTCGTACCGCATGAACCGTCATCAGAGCCGCAATTGTCCTCAATTTCTCCCTTACGGATAAGATCGCCGATTTCGAGAAATGTCTCTTGAGTTTCCTTTTTTTTAGGCCTAATGATCTGCTGTTAATACCGTGTTCGGGAGGAGAACATCGAGCCGAGTCCTGACATTAGCGAACGATTATTCAAAGTGTTCGATAGGACCTCTTCATAAGAATAGTAACTTAATTCCACCCAGTCATCAGGAGGAACAAAATTCATATGGACTCTTTTATTTAACTTCTACTGATTTATTACTAGACATTTTCGTTATCTTAATATTAGAGAACCTACAAAACCATCATAGGAAAAAAAAAAGTCATCATAAATGTCTTTTTTTTAAACATAAATTATAGATCTGTCATATAACACTGAAACAAGAAATTGATCATATTTCCACTAAGAATATATTGCCAATCAACAACTCAGTCTGCGAACTAAAGAGACATGGGTACGAACCATGCAATCCAAGAGTTTTCGGAAACTAGAAAGGTCTAGCTTAAAACTGAGTAGCTATTAAAATAAGGAACATAGTCTATGAGAAGAGACCGATGCTCCATATTCCAAGTCCTTGGCCTTCAGATATTGAACAACAGTTAAGTTTTTCTAATTTATAAAGTTCTCAGCTTTCTTCTTAATATTTCTTTTGACGGCTTATATTGTACATAATATCAAATACAAGGCAAAAATCTATTCGACAAATCTTTAATGACAACAGATAATTTTGATTTTTTTTTTTTGCTGTGAATCTATGAAAATTTGATTTGAAAATTTTCAAAGCGGTCACTATCAAGATTTATTGTACAATTCAATGTATGTTTGAAATCTAAAAAAAATTCCAATGGCTCTTTGGAGTAATAGAATAAAAACTTACTGCCGTAGAGCAAAGTTAACTTAATACTAAAAACCGTACTTACTATCTTTTGTGGAATGTAAATCTTTATTATCCTTCCATTATTTCCTTTTTATTATTATCCGATCATACATATGCTTTTTATGGATTAACGAAATGAAAAAGCATCTCATTCTAAGTACCAATTCTCGCTCAGCTCGGAATTTACGCCTATGTACCTCTTATAATGCTGGCTTATAAATTTAAACTTATATATACATATATATATATATATATATATATATATATATATATATATATATATATATGTATATATAAGTTTAAATTTATAAACATATTTCGAGACACAGGAGACACCTTCAGCACACTCGCTGAAGCATAACAATTACTTGTATGGATGTCTGTGGAATGATATCGATTTATATTCAACAATTTTTTTTTAAACAAATAATATAATCTGCCACACTTGAGGACATACACTTACAATCATACACGCCATATTTATAGAAAAAATAAATGAATATAAAAAATGCCTATTTACACTCAACATAGCGAACCCCCGAACCAAGCTTGAACCACCGCTTGTAGAGAGAAAAGATCTCCAGGAGATCTCAGATCTGTTCTGACAACCTCGTCATTTTATAAACAGCTAAGCCAGCATTATAAGAGATACATAGGCGTAAATTCGGAGCTGAGCGAGAATTGGTACTTAAAATGAGATGCTTTTTCATTTCGTTAATCCATAAAAAGCATATGTATGATCGGATAATAATAAAAAGGAAATAATGGAAGGATAATAAAGATTTACATTCCACAAAAGATAGTAAGTACGGTTTTTAGTATTAAGTTAACTTTGCTCTACGGCAGTAAGTTTTTATTCTATTACTCCAAAGTTAAGGCCCGGAGTGCCGCAGTATTAGCCTTAATACCATATATGGCTGTAAACAACAGCCAGAATGTATATAAGGAGAATTAAAACCTCAATAAAGTCAGTCTTATTTCGGATATTGTGCGTGTCATTTCTTAAACCTTTTCCTTTTTTTTGATGTTGGAGTTGCTGACGCTTAACTGGTGCCGAAACCCGGGACGAAGCGTTTGTATGAGTTTTTTTTTATTTCTTTTAAAAGACGTCACGGAAAAGGAATTAAGTAATGACCAGCGAAGGAGTGCTGAAACCGGCGGTCCTGAACGTGCAGAACATTCCGCCATTGCCCCAAGACACGCTAGCCGCAGCACATGCAAATGCGCTAGAATGTATGAAGATAAGAGTGGCTACGTCACGGGACCTGAGAAATGCCGTATCAGACATGGAGCGCTTCTCGGGAGACATAGGTGAGTTAAATCACTTTATAAAAGGAGGTGACCGCCTAATAGCACGGATAGAGACCAAACTAGCTGAAGATCTGGTGAACCCTGGAGACACGGAAGCGTTGAAAGCGGCCCTGGTGTGTAGAGTCAAACGCAGCATCCTAAACCAGATACAGGCGGATGAGGAAACACCGTGACCGATGGTGAAGGAGAGGTTGAAGAAGGCATATGGCGGGGGCAGATGGACACCAGAAGAAGATAACTTCCAGCTATTCAGGAAGATAAAAACGCCCCAGCAGACGAAAGGACAGTACGCCGGAGCCCTGTTGGCAAAATTCAACCAAATCACAGAAAAGATGAGAGAGATG
Source organism: Rhaphigaster nebulosa (assembly GCA_948150685.1). Classification (NCBI taxonomy): domain Eukaryota; kingdom Metazoa; phylum Arthropoda; class Insecta; order Hemiptera; family Pentatomidae; genus Rhaphigaster; species Rhaphigaster nebulosa. The sequence continues at coordinate 70,601,435 of OX411310.1, forward strand.
GTGAGTGTGGCCGAGACAGCAGGAAGGATGGCATTTGTGTCCACCATCATAAAGGGACAATTAGCCAAGGAAACTGGGTCCAAAGGTGGTCTTCCAGGGGAGCGCTCGTTCATGGAATGCGCGCAAGAAATGGTGGACAGCAGCGCAAGAGAGGAGGAAACCCGGATGGAAATAGAAGAGGTCGGATAGAGCAAGGTAACCTATGGGCGACTGGGAACATGCCGTCGACCTGGAGAAAAAAGGGTCAGGTCTACAGGAACCAGGAGAGGGTTGCGGTGTCGGGGAAACGGACAGGTCAAGGCAGGCCCCAGACCAGGATGAGAGGAGGAGATAGCAGGAAATGTCACGGATGTGGGAAGACAGGTAGCGCACTATTCACGCATATCACTTGGTAGCGCAGTGCCCACGCATGCTTCGAATGCGGGACGGAGGGACACATCGCAAGACATTATCTCTACCAGAGAAAGGACCCACCGAGAGCGGAACCCATGGAAGTGAACGCTCAGAGAGTAAAGAGGAGAGATGACTCACCAAGAAGGAGAGGACCATCGCGAGAACCTTCGGAGGTATCGGGCTCGTCCGAGTCAGAGGAAGAATGTGGCGAATCAGAAGGTCGAAGAACCGGAGGAAATAGAGGCGGCTGGAAGAGCGGAGGAAGCAGACGTTGGAGAACAGAGGAGGCGATCTGAGGAGAGTGCCAGCAGAGAGGTGACCGTACTTTGGTAAGCAATAACATCGCGAAAGAGGCTTACTGGTTGCCTATCATAAGAGTAGTCGGAGGAGTGAGGTGCCTGGTGGACACAGGAAGCTCCAACACCATCGTGACCTGGAGAGCGCTTGAGGAGCTGTGTGGCGGAGAGAGGGCACCCCAGATTAAGGTATGTAACTGTAAACTAATCACTCTGGGTGACCCATGTAGAGTAGAGGGGGAAGCGGAGATAGGATTGAATAGGTGGGGAATCGAGAGCGGCACATTAGCGGTGCATATAGTGGGGAGCATGCCTCGGGAATACCAGGGGATTATCGGATGCGATCTGTTGGGAAAAAGTAGGCGCGCGCGTTAGGATCCGCAAGGGAAGATGGCACATAAGAATAGGGACGAAAAGATACGAGTGCCAGAAGGTTATAGAAGACGGCAGGGCACGGATAGGGGCAATTAGCCATGCGGAGGACTGGAGGCAGGCGATCAGGAGGGAGTACAGGGACATCTTCTTCAGGGAGGGAGATACACTCGGAGTAACGGGAAAAACGATACACGAGATCCCGCTGAAAAAGGAGATGGTGACCTCTATAAAAGAGAGACGGTACCCACAAGCGCTACGGCAACATATTCGGGAAGAATTAGCCAGTCTAAAGAGTCAGGGAATAATTGTGGACAGTACGTCACCGTATAATAGCCCCCTGTGGGCGGTGAAGGAAATGAGTGCACCGGGAGTAGAGGGAGAAAAATACAGGGTGGTGATAGACTATCGCAAATTAAATGAAAACACGGTGGACGAAAAATACCCGATCCCCAGGTTTGAGGACATTTTGGATAGACTGAGTGGGGCGACGGTATTTAATACTCTGGATCTAAAAGCGGGATACCACCAAATCCGAATGCACCCCAGGGATCAACATAAAACGGCATTCACTTTTGAGAGAGGGCACTATGAGTTCACGCGGATGCCGTTCGGGTTGAAGAACGCCCCAATAACTTTCCAACGCCTTATGGATGAATTTCTTAGGGGAATTGACGAAACAATATGTCAGGTGTACATGGACGACCTATTAGTATTCAGTAAAACTGAAGCCGAGCACGCGAAGCACCTGCATAGTGTGTTCGAACGCGTCCGCCAGTTCGGTTTAAAATTATCGAGTGAAAAATCATTCTCAGGGCAGGACCAAATCAAATTTCTAGGTCATATCATCACGAAAGATGGAGTCAAACCCGACAACGATAAAGTAGAGGCCATTCGGAAGATGGCGGTTCCGCGAGACGTAAAGGGAATTCGTAGGTTACTGGGAATCCTTAATTATTACAGACGGTTTGTGCCAGAAATGGCGGAGTACCTTGTCCCTCTCAATAGAGTACTAAAAAAGGGAGCAAAGATCATAGTAACGCCACTCATGGAGAGTAACATACGTAAATGTATGCAGCGGTTACAAGAGGAGCCGGTATTGGCATATCCTGACTTTAACAAAACCACGGATGCGAGCGAATACGCGTTAGGGGCGGTGTTATCCCAGGAAGCAGATGGCGGAGAACGCCCGGTAGCATACGCCAGCAGACGCCTTACGGACGCAGAGACGAGATACAGCGCCCTGGAGCGGGAGTTGTTAGGCTTTGTGTGGGCCGTTGACCACTTTAGACCCTACGTGTTCGGGCGGCGATTCCGCGTACATACAGATCACAGACCTCTGCAATGGATGGGGACGTTGAAAGAATCCTCAGCGAGGATTACACGATGGAAAGAGCTCCTGGCCCAGTACAATATGGAAATAGTATATAAGCCTGGGAAAGAAAATGTAGTCGCGGACTGGCTATCCAGAGCCATCATGATAAATGCCATAGAAGAAGAGGGCGGAGGACCATCGAGGGACGTGCGTCAATTTCTGACGGAATGGACACCCGTAAGAGAAGGAGAACAAGGCTCGAGAGAACCGGACGAAGCAGAAGAGTCCCCAGGAGAGACGAGCTCGAACGAGGAAAGACCGGCGGAGATGGAAGAAATAGAGGAGGTAATCAATGACAAGCGGCGACAAATAATTTGGAAAACTAGGACTTCGGGCCTCATGAAGGTGGAATACTCCCGATATGGACGCAGCAGGATCAACTCCATATGGTCGCAACCAGGAGCGAGAGAGGACCAAATTTGCAGAGCGCTGAATGACGCGTCGAAACCAGGAGTGACATACCATTTCCATGTCGGAAACGCCACGATTTGGGAGAAGATCAAGAAATTATGGCGGTCCGAGCAAATCGGTATGGACCAAATCTTCATCCGCTGTAAGCTAATGGTAGAGACCGTGAGAGACGAGGAACGACAGAAAGAGCTGACACTTGCGTACCACCAAGGAAAGACTAATCACCGCGGGGTGACCGAAACTTTGCACGCAATGCAGCGAAAGTATTTCTGGTGGGGAATGAAGAAATCCATCACTGAGATCATCGGGGCATGCTCCATATGTCTCACCACCAAATACGATAGACATCCCCCAAAAGGTAGACAGGAGGAGACGCCGACTGTAGATGCGCCGTTAGGAGACCTACAAGTGGATACGTTCACCTGGAGGGGATACAAGTGGGTCACAATCATCGATCTCTTCAGTAAAGTAGCGATGGCCCACCAGATCCATGAAGGATCGGCGGAAGCGGTACTGAGAGCTCTACAGACGTGGTTCCAATTTCACGGGATGCCAGAGCGACTATCGTCCGACGGAGGCAGGGAGTTCGATAATGCTCAGCTTAAGGGTGAAATGAAGAAAATAGATGTAGTGTGGCAACTTAATACGTCAGGACACCCTAAAAGTAGAGGAACCATCGAAAGACTACACAGCACCCTGAGCGACCACTTGAGGGTGTACCAGGTAGAACAGGGGTTGGAGCCGGATGTGGCGATGAGGAAGGCGATAGCGGCGTACAACCACTCCATCCACACGGTAACAGGGTTCTCGCCGTTCGAGATAATTTTCGGTTTAAGGGAACGGCGCAGGAATTACGGGGATACAACGGGTAACGACGAAATCGCGGGAGACCTGTTGAATAACAGAATCGAATTAGGACAACGATGGGAAAAAGTCCGCGCGGAAATCGAGAAGGAGAAGCGCAGTAGGGTAGCGAGGGAAAATCTTCGTGTAAAGGACGTGATGGGGGCGATAAGAATTGAGTCCATAGTTTACCGGAAGATAATTTCCAACAGGGGAAAGGAGTCGCTGCGATACGAGGGGCCATTTAGAGTGATCATAATTAGAGAACATAACACTGTCACCATTGAGAGTGTCAGCGAACCAAAAAAGAGGAGAACGATTCATATCGAGCAGTTAAAGCTGCCAATAGTAGAGCCAGAGCAACTTTAACGAGCTGGAGTGCCCCCGTCTCAGCTATTGTACACAGGAACATGTGCAATGGCGAATTGGGAGTTCAGAAGAGCTATAATTTAGTTTTTGTCTTTTGTTTGCACGTAGATATTTTCTATTTTGTACTGTGTATTTTTTCTGTTCTAATTTTTAGTTGTTGTAGTTTTTTTTTGTTGTATCATTCACTATTTATGTACATAGTTTCAAGATATGAGTGCAGTGATTACTGGAACAGTAAAGTGTAATTATAATCAGAGCTAGTAAGTTTGGAATGTGAGGTATTAACGGCTGAGTCCTGTGCACTTCGTGCCTATGCTTTTGTAAAGTTTACGAAATGTTCGTAAACTGGTAGGGGGGAGTTAAGGCCCGGAGTGCCGCAGTATTAGCCTTAATACCATATATGACTGTAAACAATAGCCAGAATGTATATAAGGAGAATTAAAACCTCAATAAAGTCAGTCTTATTTCGGATATTGTGCGTGTCATTTCTTAAACCTTTTCATTTTTTTTTTATGTTTGGAGTTGCTGACGCTTAACTTATATATATATATATATATATATATATATATATATATATATATATATATATATATATAAGTTAAGCGTCAGCAACTATATATATATATACTCCTTTCGTTTATCTGAAAGTTTATTCACTACATTTTACGAATTTAAGAAATCATAAAATTTGTCTTTGGTTCAATGAGATAACAGTTCCCAAAGGTGAGAAGGGCAGAGAATACTTTTATGAAATAGAAAGTTTTAGTCTCAGATCGAGATGTGGTTTGAAACTGAGAACCATAGAGGATATTACCATAGAGGGATATTATCATTTGGCATTGGTGGAAAGCAAAGGGGACAATATTAAGATGCGTCGATAACTTTCTAGACGAAAGGTTTTGGAATCATTGGAACACCTAAATCAAAGTTACAAGGGAAGCAATCCGAATAATACTTCTTTGGCTTAAAAAAGTGTGAAAATTATCGAGCCCTTGAATGCATATATTAAAATTGAAATTTAATTTGCACAAGTCATATGAATATTCAGCTTGTCTGCTTCAGTATTTTGTTTAATAAGTGAACCTTGTGTAATATGTAAAACTGGATCTATAACGATGGCGAAGATGTTGGATCTACTTAAAACAAAAAAATTAATTTGGTTAATAGTCCTTTCGGAAGAGGGATAATTTCTTTATTAACATTGATATTAGAACATTTTGAAGTCGTCGACTTCTTTAATATTTCAGGACAAAGACCTCAAAGCTCACGCGAAGATGCTTTCTATCGAAAACCATCAGACTCAGGCCATAAACTCGTTAATTAAGCGGTGTTTATATTATATAAAATTGTTAATTGGGCAATATATTGTTTTAGTAAGACGATAATTTATTGCTCGCGGTATTATTGCCTAAAGTAATTATCCGTTATAAAGGAAGTCTTAAAAAGAATATTTATACCGATTGTTATGGAAGCGCACGAAAGGCTGACTTCCGCTACTAATTTTGAGTGATTAGGAACCAGATATTATTCATGTGGCAGTGGCAATTATCCTCTTGCTCCCTCCTTCGTTGGATTAATTATTTCAGGAATTTAATGCTTAATCCTCTTAAACGTAAAAATGTAAAGACGCTGAGAAACTAAAGCGCATGAGTATACACGAACAGCGGATGTGTTTGGAGTTCTAAGTTAAAACCAAGTGTTTCCCCCTGAACCATCCCAAATAAGTTATTCTTGAATTCTATAAACGAGCGCCGAACTTAATTTATTTAAAATTTAATTTTAATTCAAGATTGCCAAACCATACTTTGACAATCAAAGGAATGATTTCATATAAAATTAAAAAAAAGAAAACTATTCAGAACTTACTCTTTTCTGGAGATTATATTAGTAAATAAAACGGTTTATTCTTAATAAATAAATCAAATTTTCATATGAAATTGAATCAAATAAATAAATAAAACATACATAACTAATAATTAAGAAAAACTGTCAATAAATTAATAGTCTCATGATAAAAGTGGTTACCCACTTGGGATGTGGGTTTAAATTTAGGGGGTAAAGGTAGTCGGTTGGATGAGAACTCTTCTACTGCATTGGATTCATTTTAAGAGCAAGGGGCAGGAAAATGTTTGGGAGGTAAGGAAATAGGATCTTTTTCTAGTGATAGGGCTCACTAGTTGTCTAGTTTCAGTCCAGTAAGTTGGCTTCTTATCTGTGTTTGCCACCACATTGGGTTCGTTTTTTTTTTTGAGGCTACCAAAAAATTAGATATGCATCCGTTTGATAAAATCTGTAACTATAGTTCGAAGGCCGTATGGAGTAAATCCGTTTTTGCCCTATATACGTTTGTGCATTTCACAATTCGTTTCAGCACGCTGTTTTAAAACTGCGGGCTGGAGTTTTATAGTTGTTATGGCCGATATATTTGCTAGCATCGGCGCTCCATAAAGGAGGGACAATCTTAAAACGCTTTGAAGACGTATAAATTAATAATTTGATGAGGAGGGATAGATTTGGCGATATAAACAGATGGTTTAGTCACCAACCTGATCTTGTGAAAATGGCGGAATTGTGTCAGGTGCGCCTGTCGAGAGTGACACTGAAGTACACTAAGCTGTTCACCGGCCTATTTGTTCGACCCGCTATCCAATAGACCTTTGGAAGAAGGCGTTTGTTCCTCTGGAAGGAAGGAATAATCAGTCAGTCTTTTTGGGATTAACTGTAATATTTAGTCCTTCCATTTCCCTATACGCCCTCACAAGCCTCCTTCGCCTACCGCAGAACTCTCATTGCGTTTCAGGAGCTTCTGTAGATCGCTATTTCAGCGAATGCCGCTACAGTAGTTTTCTTATAGCTCGCTCCAACAGTTTCAGCCGTGTACATTGGGAACAGTATCGGGGACAGCACAGACTCTTGGAGGACACAGTAGGTGAGTGCGACATATTTACAGTGGATTACAGGATACATACACACACACACACACACACACACACACATATATATATATATATATATATATATAAAACATATTTGTTTTCTGTTTCAAATTCGTGTGAAACAGAAAATAGTTCTGATGGAGTATTGAGAAATGAAGTCAGTAAGCAAAAAGATCAGACGACTTATAAGTATCATTCGTTCATTCTTCAACATAGCTACACAATGGCTTTCAATATTAATGGGGAACTTGGGATGGAGATTAGGATATACTGGAGTCTTGCTTAGCACATAAATAGGGGATATTGCAACTGTGCAGGATTGCGACTGAGAATTTACATTTAATTCAACATAAGGTATGAATGTAAAACAGAACTCTTGCCTATATTTTGTGTTTCTAATCAAAAGTTTTTTTTAAAAATCAATATATTGACGAGTTTAGCAGTGAATACAGATATTTTATTGATAATAACAAAATAAAATTTGGCTGTAATTATTAGAAAGATTCATGACCAGTATGAACTTGTAACAGTCTCAGATTTAGTTTTTCTATAATATGCCTACTCCAGAGTGGAAATAATTTTTTTAAATAGATATACATTGAATAATAAGATATATTAGCTATTTATGTCTAAACCTCATAATCATTAGGCTAAGGATCAATTCTTATACATTATTTGCATCTTTATCAACTGAAAACCAAACTGTGAATAAACTTTTATTCAGAATGTTTTGATTATGATTAAACACTATCAACTTAACAATTATTTACCTTAACTTTCCTTTGAAGATACAGCAAATTTTCTACCTGAAAAAATAAAAAATATAGTCAACTAATTTCAATATTTGATATAAAAATTAAATAATAATTATAAAGAACGATTGCTTTTGTCGATACATTTCATGAGTCTTATTATTTCATATCATGAAAAATAATAAGTGGGCAGGTGCTTTAAGTTGCAGCTGCAGCAGCAATAGGGCAGTAAATTCGCCCTTACCCGAGGGGCAAGATGGTGGGAGCAGCCTCTAATAAAAAGGCCTAAGAATTCTAAAATGATTGGAGTGAAACAAGAAGGTGGAAGTGCAATAAGACAACCAAAGGAGAGATTATCTCGAGGCACAAAAGAGGCTTTTAGACGGACGTGCAAGAATGCCGAATCGCCACTAACTGTATGATTATCTGTCATTAGCGGGCACTCCCACGCAGATAATAACACACCCCCGATATACAATACATTACTGTATGTCTATCCGGCAGGTGTATTCCCGCCACAATTACACCGCCAATACACTTTTTATTGGTACCAATCTTGGAGATATCCATCTGGAGGTGTGAATTCTGACCCGAAGGAACGGCTGGTAAGTGTTACAACGCTATGGTAATGTCGATGTTATTAGGATCAGATAAGGGAGAACTCAAACATAAGGGCTGTGGAGATAAGGGCAAGTTAACAACCCCTGTCCCGGCAAAATGATACTATTTCATACATATGTAGATACAGAACGCTTATTACAAAGGTAAAGTAATTACTAGCTCGCCGCTGACACAGGTGCCTTCAGGAAATTATAAGTAAATATAGGAAATAGGAATAAAGACAGGAACTTCTAATGTACATGTTTCCTGAGGGGATCGTTTTTTATAGGCATAATCAATTTTACTTTGTCATATGCGAAGTAAGCGGTTGTTTATTTTAGATTATTTTCTCGGTTTTTTTTTACTTATCTCATTATTGTTATTTTGCGCGCATCTCAACTTTCACTTACCATTCTATTTGAAATAAATTTTAAAGGTTTCCATGGAAATTCCATTTTGATTCCATTAAATAATATTATCTCTGAAATATTAATCAACAATTTTGGGATCTTCAACCATTTGGGTTATTTTTGCTCTGTAATAAGCTTACAGACATTAGTAACTTACAAAATTAAAGCTAAATCACATCAAAATGACCTACAATTTAGTTTTAAAACTGCAAAGATTTTAAAATTTTAGAATAAATTTCAATTTGTTTAAGAAATAGTATCAATTTTGCTGCAGTCTTGATACTTTTTTCAATGTCTCTGCTATATCAGTCCCGAGTCCAACTCATCCTGTTTAGATGCATACTCCAACCACTCTGTCAGGATGGCATTCATACCCCGCAGGAGATACGGTGTATAAAAGTAGCAATTATTAACCACAACAATCACTTATACTGATACATTTTTTCTCAATTTCCATTACCTTCAACGACTTTAAATGTTAGGTATTATTTTTTCTAAAATCTTATTACTACTTTATTATCTTTATTACTACTCTTGCCGCAAATTAGTTTTCAACCTCGGAAATAATCCTTTTTTCTCCATTAGTTAATCTCCAAATTCTTTCATAGTTCATATTACTCCATTTTTTATTCTTACTAACAATAAAGACGGTTAATTATTTGAAATAAACAAAATTATAGGAACATACGAGAAAGCCATTTTAAAAATCCAGACTATTTCAATGAGGCTAAGACCTAGTCATTGAATTGTACATTGATATAACGAGTTTAATCAAAATCATTGGAGCCGTTTTCGAGAAAATTGAAAAGAATTGTAAAATCAATGATATAAAGTGGCACCTCCAGTAAACCAATTTCAGCGAAAAAGTGGCTGTTACATCGCAGGCATATATATACCTTAAATACGTATTTCAGTTTCGTACAACTTTTCTTTTTTTAGCTATGCAAACACACACACCATTTTGTGATACTTGGTTAATTGGAGGACCTTAAAAAAGTATTTCCGTTAAAAACTCGGATTCGAAATTTTTAGAGAACGCAATACTCCCCCTTACTGTAGGGCAGATGGGGATAAAAGTACGCAATTTTTGTTAAAATTTGATACTTTGAAAAAATTATCATTAATTTCCCCCATATTCTGCAGGAAATAAGAACATTATGATCTTCACTAAAGCATATCCTAGAGCAGCTTCCATTTGGAAAAATTTCAAAAGAGATATCGAAATTTTTCAAACCTTTCCAATGCGAACTTTTACCCCATTAAGATGATAATGGAAAGGGAAACAATTAATCCTTATCCTTAGCAAATTACCTAACAGATGGTAATTTACAATGCGAATGTCAGAGTCCGGCATTCTTCTACTATGCCTTTATCAAATTCTTCTGGTGTTGTTTATTCCAATCGAATGAAAGAAGGGAAGGAGCACTCACAGCAATTCTTAATATTTTAGTAATATTATAGTTGAAAAATTTAAACACGGGTTTAGTTCCGCTTCGATTTTTAATAAGGCATTAAAAGGCCTCTAAAATGGCGTCCAAAAGCCTTTCAATGATAAGTCAGCAATTAATACATTAACGACATTTTGGCGCAGTAATAAGTAAAGCTATAATAATCTTGAATAATTAATTTCAAACTATTGCCAGGAAGATAAACTAGATATAATTTGATGAGACAAAGATATAAACTTTGGATTATATTGAATCAAGTCGTTTTAAATAATAGTATTATCACTCGCTTCAGCACACACAAGGCTTTATAAATAAAAACGTTTTTTGTGAAGAGTAGTTTTTCACAAATAACGAAAATTATTTGGAAATAAATTATTATTCGTTATTTATGAACAATCATTAAGGATTATTTATTATACACCCTTATATCACAAATAAAATTAGCCAGTCTCCTTTATGGATTTTGCACTTGGTAAACTCAATTCAATAAAATGGTCTGATATTTCGAAGAAGAAAGATCTAAACTTCGGCATGGTTCATCATCAGCCCGTCGCCGAAAACACAAGACTGCACCAACCCGAACCGAGATCCATTACCTCACCAGCGACACTGAATGTTCATTTAATAGAGGTGCTGGGTTCAGATGAAAGGGCAGGGCCTCCGGAAAACATTTTGCACAGCGATATCCTCAATGATCGCAAATGATACGGAATTAGAGGTCCGTCTGCCTTCAGGAGTCACTGCTTGGCGCCGGCTACTGAACGGTCATTCAAGAGGAAGTCCGTACCTGGGGTAAATTACACACACGAGAGCGGTGTCTATGAACTGGGGTGGGTTCATTGATGTTTCGCTCTGATTGTAGTAAATGGAGTCGGCGTTCTAAGAGCTTCTAACTCGTGAAATTATCGGCGAGAGTATTCACAAAAAAAACATTTTTTTTACTAGAAACCTAAGCATGTAACCGGATAATTCATTTAAAAGAAATTAACCCTTAGAAATAATAGTTTTATTTCGAAATTTTTATTCAACTGTTTTTTGTTAGTTATTTTCAAAAATATTATTGATTAAAATATTTCATTCTTTCCTTTTTTTATGTAAATTTTTGTCTCCAATATCTGCTTTATAAAAGCCAATGAAACAAGCCTTCTTCTGTTTCCCGCCGTCCCCCCTCCAGAAAAAATAACCAATTTTATCCTTACACCCTGGGTACTTTTCCTCGCAACATTTTCCAACTCCCTTCTAAACATACTGACTGGAGCATAATTACGCTCACTATAAATAACTAATCATTTATTTTTTTATATGTTTATATTAGGTATATTGTAATAATTTATCTTCTTTCTATATTAATTTTCATTTGTTGCTTCTGACATCACATTTTTAGATATTTCAAGGAATCAAGGAATAATAGGAAGACTGATAATGTGAGATAAAAATAAGATATGAATGATAATTGACGGAAAATTGTATAATTCAAGGTATTTGAGGTAGTGTAATTGATAATGGCCCAAGGGGCCGAAACGTGGGAAGAGTAAATAATAATAAATAAATCAGTTGAGATTAAAAGGATCATGAGTTTTAATTAATGAAGAATAACAAATCTCAAAAATTGGATAAGATATGAAATTTTTGTTATTATCTTCTTTCGCAAAACTAAATTACAGTCAATTTTAAAAACTATAGCAAAAACACATTTTAATTTTTTTTCTTTTTACAACCCTTTTTGTTCCTTCTATTGTTATGCTTATTATAACGCTCATTTCATTTTCCTTCTACTGTAAACGTGTAGCATTGTTAGGACTTTCTGTTCTTATAAATCGATTTTTATGTATTTAGAAGTTATTTACAGGTCACCAGATCATATGCTTCATCCTCTTTTTGTATACATCTTAAACAAAAAATATTAAATAAATTAGTCTATTGGCTTATATGATTTTGCCATTGTTTGGGACTGAGCTTGGTACGATTTTATTAAATATATCATTTCCCCACAGTTGCTAGCTATCGAAGAATGTAATTTATTTTATTTTTAATATGTGATCCTCATCATAATTTTACTTTACTTCAAAGCCTCATGGGATGTGGTGATGATTTCAGCGGTTGGTAGAATAGTCTTACTTGCTGCATATGAGAGGCGTCTCTGAGGAGAGGAATACGTCATCATTTTTTTTTTTTTCTTTACCCCAATTTTAAAAGCTTGTATTGTAATGTACAATAACAATATCCTTATACTGTGTTTTTCTGATTCATTATTTTAAATATAATTTAACCAACATTTTCATATCTGTTCACCATGATGACATATATAGGCTCACCTCTAAATGGAAAATGTTCTTAATCTGAACCTTAAACCTCTATCTTCCCATCGCTGAGGAGTCGGCGGAAATGAAAACCAATTTAATCGTGGATTTGGTAGATATTTTAGTGAATCATAACATTTTATGGTTCTTCTCTTAATGAATTCATCAACTGCTGGTAAGTTCAATAATTCATCCACTTCTTCTGCCTTTTCTTTTTCAAAAGACGTTTTTCTGGTATTTTTTTTTTTTTTTAATAAGATTTGAAAATGCTGCAGTCTCTTTCTTGTATTCACTGATGCATGAAATAGAAATGGAACACCAGACATGAGAGAAGGCCGAATAATATTTTTTTTATAGATAAGCAGTTTTAATCTGTGACTAAAATTTGGGGTTATTACGAGGTAGCTGAATTTATATGATTTTTGTCTAATTTTTGATGATTTTGTTGAACAATGAGCATTAAATTTTAGATGGCTATCAAGTTTATGCCCAGTTATACTAAGTTTTTTGACATTTTGTTATATGAATTTCCGACATAAAATTTATTTGGTAGTCTCTTCTTATTTGTTTGAAAGGATGATGAAGGATGATGCAGTGGGTTGATGATGATGACTGGTTCACTTGTATTTTTAACAATTCCAGGTAATGTTACAAGCCTGTTCAGCTTGCTTCAGTGCTTTTGAAGGTCTCATACAACTACTATATATAGCAATGTCATCTGCATATGCCAGTAAGCCTTTGCATAATTTTGGCCAATTATTCCAGCGGTATCGATATTAAATAAAGTTGGTGAGAGAACCGCAACTTTCGGTACTCCACACGTTAACGGTGGTACCGTCTTCGAAAAAATATCACCTACTAATTAGGTTACTACGGTCAGCTAGAAACGATTGCAGAATTGAATACAGCTGTCCGGGGCATTGCAAACTTTTCAGCTTTCGAAGCAATATACATTCCGAGACAGTCAAACGCCTTTGAAAAATCAATCATCGAAGTCGCTACGTTATATTCAAGGTTTTAAGTCACTTCACATTGAACCTTTGCTAAAGGATGTTCCGTACAAAGAAGTGGCCGAAATCCAGTATGTTGGTCAGGAATAATAGAATTTTCATGGCAAAAGTCCGGAAGATAATTTTTTCAAGTACTTCATAAACTAATGCAAATCCTTTAATATAAATATTAAATGTATGAGGAATTATAAAGAGAAGAGATTGGAGTGGAAACTTTCAAACGCGAAATTAAATTGAAAGTGATCAGTCAATGAGGTTCAAAAAATAATCAATCAATAGAACGCAATATAATAAAGTACGCAAATCTGAATTGAACTAAACAATAAAAATGATAAAAAGTTCTTGAAATAATAATAAAATTAAATACAATATAAAATTTTCTGATAGAACTAGTTATTGTTTATTGGATTTAAAAACTTAATACTCCAACTTGAGAAGGTTGGCTTAAAGGTTGCACACTAATTATACCAAGAGTCCAAAGATCGATATTTCATACGTGGCTTCTCCACGAAATTCAAGTTAAGTCCATAATAAATAAAATGAAACGACTATGGATCGTTAAACGATCAAGCATAATGAGAAAAAATAAATAAATTTTCATATTAATGCTATAGCTTGTACCTACAACGATTTGAACGATACAGGCAGTTCTTAGTTTCAACTCATTAATATTTGTTCGCAGGGATGAATTCTATGAAACGTTGGTCTATCTAAAAAGATGTGTATATAAATATGAAAATTAGTGTTAAACATTAAAAATTAACTGGAAAATGAACCGCATCACTCAATATCATCGTTTTGTGGAATTACACGAGCTGTTCGTTTTTGTATCTTCATTATAAGGGCGATGAACAAAACCATATTATCTTGAAATGAAACACTCATTACTTTAACCGCCGATCTTTGTATCTATAGAAATAATCAAATGGAGCATTATAACATTTATGTAGACCGTGTAAAGTCCGGATGCTAGGTAGATGTTTTTCGTTTTTTTTTTTTACTTTAAATGATTCTTTTTGTTTCTTATCTGAAGGCATGCTGGCAACACACAAGATATTCTACGCAAAAACTGCTGGGCCACTGAGAAGACATATCACAGGTATGGCGCTGTGAGAACCAGTAAGTACCCTGTTTAATAATTTAACGACGATCATGTTCCTAGACGAGGCGGAGTAGGAAACGCCAGACAATTAAGCGTGCATGTATGGCTTCCTTAGCGGGTAATTGGCCCGCGCTCGACCGTGAAATACCCCTTTCCCGGTAATTGCATCGTTGATCAAATTGTTGACGTTTAATTAGCGAGAGGAGGCAGAAGCGTCTGGGTGCAACGGGGTGCAAGAGCAGGATGCACCGGTGGAGGGTGCGACTGTGAGAGCCATGGAGGAAATGTGTATAAAGCTAGATTCCACGCTAAATACCAATTTCATTCCAATCAATAAAAAATTCAGCGGCATACTTTATAATTTGTAACAATGAAATGACTTTGCGACATTGAATGACAACGTGGCCGCAAGTGTTGGAGAAGCGGATGTCGATACGAATCCAGCAAGTGATGGACGACGGAATAAATCTCGACCTTCCCTTTCTGGTTATAACAGAATGATAACCTGCCTCGTAATCTACCCTTCCTCCTAATCGGAGCATAGACGATAAAGTCACTTAAAACAAAGATAAATTACTATAGATTTGATCAAGGAGAAGATGGTAGGGTGTGGGGTCAAGGAAGGCGAGGAGGCGACTAAAAAGTGATGTGAGATCTCCTTCTGCGAATCAGAGTGCTCGAATCAAGTCCGGTAAGAGATGTTGCTGGGTACTGTCCTTCCTCAGGCATGACATGCCAACCATCTCATCATCAAAGTTGCTGATCACTATTTTTGTGAGTGATGCAAATAAAGATTTGAATTATAAAAAAAAGTATGTATATCTTATATTTAAATTTTTAAAAAATGCGTACATTATTATATACTGCGGCTGAGATTATTATACAATGCGGCTGTAATAGATAATAGTTTTACATAAAACACTTGCCATTAATTGCTTATTAAATCGATGATTTTCGTAATGCATTACAAAACGACAAAAATCGTTCAAAACCAATAATGATCAGTAAACGGAAAAAAATTAAATGTCTGGAGAGTGAATGATTTTAAAAGGATTGCTTAATGAGCACGCGGAATTTATGTGATCTTTAATACACCTCTGGACTATATCTGAGCTATGATTGGTGTAATTTCATAACTAATATTATCTAATTGGTCTCTTAAGCATTCATATTGGCATATCAGATAAAATGTCAAACTGACATTAGCAATATCCAAAGGAATTAAAATAATTATTCCAGGCTACCAATGATATCCAACACAGGTGTTAGTTGACATGAAATTTATCATAAAATAATGTTTGATATCAATTCCTCAAAATGATTTTCTTATTGTATTGATACACCTGAATGAAGCCGATTTTTTCCCTCAATTTTTGGTCTAGCACTGGGTTATATTTTAATTATTTCTAAATTACAGTTATTATACTCAAGGATTTGCCTAATTTTTGGTTTCTCTTTTACGAATGTTGTAATTCTTTTTAAAATTACCACTCATCAAATGATTTTAATTCATTTTTGTTTCGTTTTGTAAATACGTAATATACAACCAACACACCGTGGAATCACTAATTTTTTTTTGTCAAAGGAGAGACGGAGGTTCTTTTAAATAAAAATAACTAAATTACAGGAAACGACATATTATATGTATGAGGTGTGGAAATGCAAAAGAGGATAAATCGAACTTTTAAATTTTTCAGAAAACCCAAAAATGATTCAGATATTTACCCAAAATATAAGCGTTGATTTAAATTGGAGTTAGTACCTTTTGAGGTCTTAACCACATGCTGTACATGTTCGTACTTTAAAGAGGATGCTAAGCAGTGTGAAAAACATTAATAATATAAAAAATTACAAAACGTGGATTTATTCCCTTTTGCATCTCCACGCCTCATATATTCCATGAATGAAGCTCGGCCATGGAATATATGAGAAATATACTCAAATATACTTGCAGATTTCAGCTAGTTCAATATAACATGAATATAATGCATGGTACATCAGACGTTCATCGTGAAGATTATTTTGTCGTAATAATGTTGAGGTATTTTTATAAATAAATTTCATAATCTAGTGGAAAGTAAACCGATAACATACGACGCAAATTTCGCAACCAAACTTCGATTGTTTCATAAGACGTTTCTATATGCTTTAGAATTTGTGTCAAATATACAATGCGACAAAACAAGCCATTTACACTGAACTAAATAAAATAAATAAACAATTTACACTGAACAGATTATTATTGAAGAAGTCTGAAGACTGTATATGCAGACTGCTTTCAGACTAGGAGTAAAGAAATGGAACTGCCTGCAGACTGTATTTTAACATTGGATACGTGTGAATGTAATATTGCCTTGTATTTAGTGGTATGTATTAACAAGATTTCGAGATTCAGATGCATATGATAAGACGTGAAATTTCAAAAAGATTTGTACTATACATAGCACCAATAACTGCTATTTTGGCTGGCTTAGCAATGAGATATTTATTAATCGATTTTACCCGACATTTATCTTGAGCTGAAACTAAAATACTTAAGACTGTGGTTTGGGTTATGAAACAGAAAACATATTTTTTTATCAATAATACCAAAACCTACATTTAAACTGTTAATATGTTTTCTAAAGACCTACTAAAGAGAATATATATAACGATACAAATATATAAATAGATAGAAAAAAACATTATTTTGTCCCTAGGTTCCATAAGACTAACATATTTCAATGTAACACAAAAACGATATCTGTCCAAATGACTAAATTAACATTGTCTTAATTAATAATAGAAATATAAAAGAAACAAAAAAGAAACTGTTCTAGTGAAAATATATAATCATTACTAATAAACCTAAAAAAAATAAAAATAAAAGAAAAAGAAGAGGAAAAAAAAATGTGTGTATATGTTGACTGTTTTCCAAAATTTAACATTTAAAGCAATTATTGCCAATGAAAACATTGACTTTGTCAATCGAAATTCTCAAACTAGCTAGAATTTGTTTGGGATGTGGAAGGGTATTGGAAAATGCGATATTAATTCCTCATAAGAAAAACAACTGGAATATAATCTGTTGCCGTATGTTAAAAAAATTAAAGTAACTCGTTTTAATGTTTTAGTTGAGGTTTTAGATTACCGAATAACAGGGGGGAAAAAGTTTATACAAGAGGGCTGAAATGATGTTGGATGGAAGCCTGAAATCAGCTCTCAGTAATTTTTTTAGCTACCGTTTGAAAAGTACACTACTCCTTGGATAATGTGCCATATTTGTGAAAAAGTTCTGTTATGTAATTCTTGGTATAATAAAACTATAAAAATTATAAATTTATTTTGGATAATTTTGTGAAACTAAAAATGGAAGAATTAATCGAAGAAAGAATTAATAATATTTAATTGATCATAGATTAAAATAGAACTAGTATAATTTCTCCCAAGAAAAAAAAATTCTAAATAAATTTTATTAAGTTACATTAAAAACATCGCGGCCTTTTTTTTGGCCATTTTCAATCTTTTGTAGTTCATTTATATAACGAAAATGTTAACACTGTTGTCAATAAAATAAATTAGTATAAGTACCAGCTGATTATTTAAAGATTTTTTTTTAATTCCCAAAATAGTTATTATTTGGCAATATGGTGAAATAGTCAATAAAACATTAAGATATAAATTTAACTTAAATGAAATAGTAGGCAATTCAATAAAATTACCTCATTTGAGAATATCCATCACTTTTTGGTTTATTATTTACAATAATGAACCTTTGTAATCGCCCAAGAAAAAAAAAATTCGATAGGTTCAATATTAATATCGGGTCATTCGAAGAGTACCATATTTGTAAAACAGTTCTGTTCCGGAAGTAGAGGTACAATAAAAGTGGAAATGTAGGTATCAAACTAAAACTGGAAGAATTAACTGAGGAAAGAAAAAAATCATTCAACGTAGTAAACATTGAAACTCTGCTGAAAAATTCCTTAACATAATTGTAAATATTAGGCTTATAATAAGAGCCATTACGCGGGAAGCAGTGATGTACTTTTCAGAGCGGAAGATATAAAAGAAAAAGCTACAAGACCTGTTCCACTGATTCAGGTGGCTTTGTAAACTTCCTTCTCCAGTTACGCTACTCTACGCTTTTATATGCGATCCTCTCCTTCCTTCCGTTTCATATCTCAGCTCCGTCTTCGGGTAACTTTTCCAAAGTGCCTCTTCTGCTAATGGAACGAAGAGGTCTATTTTTCTTCTTAAGGGCGTATAATCCGATGCGGTAAATTGTTTATATTCCCTTCTGATAAAAGACGCGGTGTTATTCATTATTATCATATGAAAATAGAGGAATATAGGTAGTTTTAATATAATCTCTGTCATTAAATAGAGATACGGGAATAAATTAACAGGGGTAAATTGGATAAGGTTTAACTACTTATTAGTAGAATAAAGTCTTCTGTTTGTCACAATATTTCCTTTATTCGTAGCTCTTACATTATTCCATCAACGTTACGGGGTACACTCCCATTCTCATGGTGCTCTTCTACAATATCAGTAAAATAATTCAACAATTAAAAATATCTACGAAACAATATTCCACAGAAGCCAATAGATAGAACATAAACACCTCTATATTCCTATTGCCTAAATGTATCCACATTAATTTCGTCTGTTTGTTATTAATTTTTGTTCTGATTATTTTTACCATTGCTTATGTGCTGTGTTGCAATTATTGCAACCCAACCTCCATATCTATTCTGTCCATTGCGCTCACTCTTCCCTTCATATTGCTCAAATATTTGTCTAATTTGTTATTATTGTATATACAAATTTTTATATTTATATGATTGTAATCCACCAATGTTTTTCTAATGTATTTTGTTAAACCAGGTACATAATCCATTTTGTAGTATTTCATTTCTCTATCATATATATTATTTTCTTTCTTAGACATGGCTGGAACTACGAATTAAATTGAGACATACTTTCTTATGAAATATAAATTTTTTTTTCTATCGACTTACGCCTCGATATTGATTCCAAATATTTGCTGAATTTCAACCAGCTATAGTAAAAGCGTGAAGATTTCCAAATAGGAAATAAAGAGACAATTTACACCCTCATAAAGAAGGGGATAACTGAGACTGGGAGGGGCTGATAAAAATGCCAAAGGAAGTAAAGAAGTTCATGTCCACTACTCGTTCATAACTATGCAAGCACTAAAGCACGGAACACCTCAATCCCTCTCACTGCCATGAGGCACATGATCCTCCTTGCCCAAATTACTCGCTATCTTAAGAACGTGGTCTATTTGGGACTGGATCTTGTCGATCTTGCATTTAAAACAGCTTGCCCCATCAAGTGAGCACACCGGTTCAGCAGTAGTTTAGATAGCGCTATGGTAGTTCGATAGCTTCGATAATATCGATTGGTAGCTATTGATACTATCGATTGAAGAGTGTGGGGGTACTTGGATTTCCAAGCCTCTGCACTTTTCTGGAGGAAGGGAGAACAAATTTCCTAATTAAACAAATTCATTTTTTGATACTAATGACAATTTATATTAATTAACTCATTTTTATTAATTATTTAATTTTTATCGCATTAAATATAAATATAATGAGCAATCCTCAAAATAATCACTGATTGGCATTAAAGAAAACTGTCTTCTCAGTTTTACTTGGGCTTAAATAAGCACTAAAAACCTCACTTGTACTTATTAGCCACTAGGACGGCCAAGTGAGACCGTAAATAACATGGAAATTGTGAAAGAAATAGCAGCTAGAAAAGAGGAAGATTTGTGGAACTTTACAGGAGAACATTCACAAAGAATTCAATTGTTGGTTAATTGACAAGTCCCCACTTCCAAATGAAATTTTAGGAATCACAGTTGGATTCGAGTATAGTATTTCGTTTAAGAAAAACTATACTACATTTTGCAGGGTTTAGAGCTTAACAGCCTTCTATCTTTAATTAAATGTTTTATTTAATTTTGGTTTAGTGTTATTATGTTCCAAGACTAAAAAATTAGATTTTTGGGAAAATGTGTGAAATCAGCAATGCCAGCGATAGCCTTTTCGTTAGCCTAATGAGTATCGATAGACTTTTCGATAGCTACGACAGTCGATCCTATCGATATTGCTATCTAACTATCGCCAATCGAAGATACCGCTATGGCATTATGAAGACTAGTTCCCTGCAATTACTAAGTATGGAACAACTACTGAAACGGACGGTAACTTTGCGATGGTTGTAATGAAAGAACAATTAGAACTTCTCTAATAATAAATTCATTAGGTATTAATCCTAAATTCCAAACAAAGCATTGAGTCTCTCAAACAGAAATTAATAATTCTGCTGAAGTCTAGAAAAATAAAACAAAAGCATGTTAGGTTTGAAGGATACCACTACCCATCGTACTTCTTCCTGAGTGTAGTAAGATTATGAAGGAGATCCTTCATCAAACTCCATTTCAGTCTTCGGCATGTGCAGTCAACATTTTTATTTGGCCTTCAGTAAGTCTGTTGGAATAGTTCTAAAGTTTATCGATGGACATCCTGTATGTTGTGTTAATGTGATCTTGTACATTGGTTATGTGTAAATCAGTGTGCTGTGTTCTCTTACTGATGCACCATGGAGATGGTTGGTTAATATTCACTTTCGTAAGGTAGCGGAAGAAGGAGATAATAATAATAATAATAGATGATAATATAATTATTGAATCCGGCACGTTCCTGCAAATAGAAATATATTTGAAAACGGGGTCGATTATAGACAACTAGTAAACCCACTAACTGGATATGGCACAATGAGGCATCTTCGGCAACATCACAACTACCATCAGCTATGTGATATCATGGAGGCTTGGAAGCGGTGACCGAGTGTCCTACAATGGTACCAGGATCATCTAGCCGCCATTGACCCAGAGCGATGCATATACTGTTTGCACATCCCATTTGCGGATTCGTCAGGGTTCACAGCCGATTTTTCTCCGCGCTGTTTGCCTAAAGACTAAGATAAAGGTTTCGATTACCTGGGAGAGGAGCGTGAAATCGCTCGGTCACACAGGAGCTGGCCAGGCGCCGAGGTGTCGCCCATTAGGAAAGAACCTTTTGTTGGCCGACAGTTATATCTATTAGGGGACTGTTTGAGGAAACACTTTATAGTTGCTGAACCTATTGTACAAAGCGCGTAACCTTTTCCTTCACCGCGTGGCAATATGTTAGAGTTTCGAGGGCACCTGCTCCTTTGGGGTAGTCCCGGCTATAGAACACTGGCTAGCAATCAAAATAAAAAATGGTTTATACTTCCTGCCGTAAAAATTAATAAACCTTCTTTTTAAGAGATCATAATACAATAACAAAAAATGTAAATTTACTTATTCTTTCATGTCCTCTAACGATAACGGAATTAATAATTTTACTGCTAGTCAAAATCCTAGGCATTCCATACTGATGATTATATTACCAGAAATGAACTCGTAAGTATTATAAAATAAAAACAGTGAAATACTGTTATATGATTATATGATTATAGCATTTTTAAGACCTATTAGTGAAATAACATTGCTTTGAATTCTTCCAACTTTTTCTACTTAATATAATGTTTATATATATGGTGGAGTAGAAATAACTGATACATTTCGGAGGGATTTTAATAGGAATGTTAAATGTCTCTGGAAATTTTTTTTATTTTATTTTCAATAAAGCACATTGAAAACGGTTTTATTTCAGTGGGTTTTAAAAATTGCATCTTCCAAATGTTATGACCATTATTGACTACGCGCAGCCAAAGACGAAATTTTCCATCCACCTTTCGATCCACCCTTATTTCTGATGGCATAATTGACACATTTTGGGAGGGCATTGATTTTGGCGGCTGTTGGTGACATCATTGTTATCAGCTCGTACTCTTTTGAGGAGGGGATGGGGTGTAGCGGTAATTGTGAGCTCCGACAGTTACGTGCATATGTTGGAGATTATTCTACGTCCTATTTTGGATGAAATTGATGGATAGGTATGTGGTCCCAACAAGATAACGGCTTAAACACGGCTTAAACATTTCGACGTTCGAGTGGGGTTTCGAAGGAAACATTCCATGACTTATTGATCTCTTTGAGAAGTAACTTGATGAGATACTCAGGTTATCAGGTTTATCTCTGCGATTTTTTCTCCGATTTTATCTCAAGGACAAGGTGTTTGAAAACCGACCGCGATTTCTGGATGATTTAAAGGAAAGGACCAGGCAAGAAGAAATCAATGCCATTCCACCAGATATGACACAGTGAAAAGGAACGTCTTTTAAAAACAGCGTTAACCGTTTTTTTATATATTTATATTTATAACGTTTAAAAAAAAAAGTTTTTTCAAGGGACATTGGCTTAGTTTTTACAGTCCTTCAAAATTTGTCAGTTATTTCTGCCACACTCTTTACTTAAATGACATGTCAGTTAATATGTGTGATATTAGTCACAGATATACAAGTAGATCTTGTTTATATTTTTATAAAATTTATGTATTGTGATTTACAAATGTATTAGCAGTAGAAAGGTAACAGATTCGTGAGTCATCCCAGAGAATTTTCAAGGAAGGCCTGAGCAGAGCATGTTACATTCTGTCTTATCTTGTTATCACTAGTCTCCTTCCTCCATGAGGTCTCGTGCAAGTCGTTTACCTGGAGTTAGCAGTCACCCCAGTTACTCATTAATTTGACTTTTTCTGTTCCTCATTGTTTGCTATATGTTTGTATTTATAAAAAGATATGGATCAATACTGTTATAGAAATGATACAAAGTTCAGTGAATTAGTTAGTGTTACGTGTTATGTTATGTTATGTTAGTTACACTTTTCATTCGTTGATTTCGCCGGACTTAAATAGTAATATATTAAAGTATACAAACCAAGAAAGTAATAACAGAAAATTTGAATTACACAAATTAAAGATACACAAGAAATGACGATGGTTCAGAAATACACACACCAGAGTATTTCTTGTTCATAATATTACTTTAAAGTTCTATTATTTTTTAAAAACATTTAGTTTGTATAAAAGCTTTCCTTTAAATTTACTTAAGAAAATACACTATTTGATTTTAATATTACACAATTTTATTCCTCTCTGTTTTGCTAATAAAATATGTGGAGTGACAGACCGAATCGTAATTAGGTGGCTCCTTTTATCGTAATTAGGTGGCTCATACATGTTATTTTCGTAAAGTTAAAAAAAAAATAAAATAACTTTAGAAAGCCGAAGATACGATAGCTATCAAACATTTTTGCGCAGATAGTTTCCTCCACTAAATCCCAAATTAAACGAACACAATCCTCTGAACTAAATTTTAATCTAATCTATGTAATAGCATCGTGATATTGTTTCAACTTGGGTTCTTAAGGTATGTTCTTAAGGGTTGGGTTCTTAAGGGTTCTTAACCTGTAGCAACTTTGACCCTTAATTGTTAGTGTTGGTGTGCCTTCATAAGCTTTCATAAAATAGAATGTTTAATCATTATTTAGGTACTCTTTTACAATATAATTGTAATTGCGTTCCAACGCATCAACCAATATTAAATGTAAATACCTTATGCTAAATAAAATGGGATTTAGCACCGAGGTCGACCCACCGAATGCAATCTGAACTCGACTTGGCCATTTCTCTGATGTATAATAGGTTAAAGTTGCAGCAAGCTTAATAGCAAGATAATTAAAATTTAAACGGCCAAAATGGAGTATATAAGCTACTGCTCTAATGAGTAGCTAAACATCCAATTAAGATATTCCTGAAAGATACATATTGTTAGTAGACGAGGCCTCAGTCAGCGGATGTCTTTAGTAAAGTATACACGCCGCCATTCAATTAACAATCTTACCCGGCTTCCCACAAATATATTTCAAGGCTGCTGGTCTTTACAACAATTAGCGACAATTAGTAAGAACTGATTGTTTATCAGTTCCCTTGGCAACAGGAAGCAGTAAATATGAAAAGCAGTTTAATTAGGTATAGTAAACATATCTAAGCGGAACGAACAACAATAACATAACATTTTATTATCAACACAATTGCGATGGTGTGCAGTTGATTATTATTGTTCTCGTTCTTATGGAAGAAGATTAATTAATAAATGTTCCCGGGAATTATATCAGCTTCTATTATTATTTTATTTTATTTTTTGGAGAAATTAACTGAACTTAAATATCCAGTCATCTAACAGCGCAATGAAAATTTTTATTCAACGTATTCTTAAAGTATACCATAAGGTATAGACGAAGGAAGAACAAAAGGAATAAATACATATTTACTAAAAGGCGATTATGAAAAAAAAAAAACACTTTGGGTCACAGGCAATGATACATTTTGTTTAATAAGTTCCAACGAAATGGTTAATGCCATTTCATTATCATTCGGAATTTTTTCAAGAGTTTTCACATTCTTAAATCAAATAGCGCAGCAAGGAACAAATTAAGTCTGTCATCTGTGCGATAAGAAAGCACTAAATCTTATTGTTATATATTGTTAGAGATAATAATAATTAGTTATTCTGGGCACTGAGTTTTCTATCAAAAGGATTGGTCGATTAAAGCTTTGATAAAAACTATAAATCAAAATAGATAAGTTCTTTAGAAAATTTAACAATTTTTTTTTGTATGAACTAAAAACATACTAATAGACGAAAACTTGCAAGTTTTATTTGCACGGATCCAGTAAATGACCGGGAATGTTTAAAGAGCTGAAAGTAGATCTCAAAATCAACAAGTTTGTATAGAACACGTCCTAATTCCGCAAAGAAAAGCAATTTAAGTTTTGTGTTTTTTTAAATGTCCCGTTTTTTGTTGAATAGATAGCGATCACTCAAAAACTATTCAAGGCAATTAAGTTTGAATTACATCACCGTAAAGCAGATAGAATTCCCTTTAAGAAATATTGTTTGGTTTAACTAAATCCGTTGTAATGGAGGTTTCAGATGGACCAATAGCGAAAAGTTGTTTATTTCTTTGTAAATCACACTATATTTTTGAATGTTTTTCTCAGCCCCGGACAGGGCTACAGATACTCCATTTCAAGTAAAACTTCAAATTTTATTAATCTTTAATTTCGTGTAAATTCAGTCGGGGTATCATATGGGACTGGTCTGGAATTGGCTCCCGATTTCCCAAAGAGTGAGGTGTTGAATTATGTTTCTCCCGAAAAAGAAGTGTTTTGAGAACGAAATTTATTAAATTCACTTTGTTTCTAGTCGTTAAAATAACACGAAAACAGACAACTTCTTGGTGGAAAAAAAGCTTTAACAAAAAAAAAGAATTGTCATACTATATAATTGACGATATTGAATATATAATATTATATTTTAATATAATGAAAAAAAAATTAATATTCAGTCTTAATATTTGCAAGGCATTTAGAATGGAAAGACAAAATAAGGTAAGATGCAGTAATATGATATAATGTTGACCATTGGTTAAAGCTGCATAATAAATAGAAAAAATAATTTAAACTTCAATATATTATTTCATCTAAAACTTAAATCTTTATTAAATCGCAGTTTAATATTACTAATTATCCCAATAATATCGGTAAATTTATTATAAATTCATTGAATATTAATTATGCAAAATTATTGTTAATCATAAGGCATAATATGAAACCTCAAGTGCCAATTAAAAATTAATATCATTTTCAGGAATAGGAAAGTTGAATTTTAAATAAAGTACTAAGGATAAGAAATACTAGATATTTTTTGTAGAGTAGCCCCTAAAATTCAAGAAAAAATATCAACAATTATTTAAATTTTACAATATCCTGTATTTATCTCATAAATTCTCAAAATCTGGTATTAGAAATATCTTGGATTCCATATTTATTAATTATCACATATTTAAAGAAAGGAAATACTCAGTTTCAGTTACATAAGGAGAATTTAGACTGTTTCATATCGACAGACAATTCGCTTTCAGCCATTGACATTTGAAAATGAAAAACAAAGATAGTCTTATTTGGTATTAAAGCGATGATATTGTTCAGATGAGAATCGAATTTCCAAGCTGAAGGGTGAAGTGTGGTGTATTTTATTATTATTTGTTTTTATTTTCCACCTACACTGTCTAGAAGGAGTGTGATGTGGTGCATTCCTGCTTAACATCATACTGCAAGTAAATCAGATTACAATTATCTCAGTAGCAGTGCAAACAGCCTCAGTGCCTCAAAGGCAGTGCAGGCTATGACGAAATGTTCGGCGGTTTTCGGTATACCACAACTGGGGCATAGGGGATCAGTGTCTATTCCATGTTTCAAAATGCTTCGCTCTGAAACTCCCATGCCCTGTGAGAATCTGCGATAACCAGTTGCCAGGGAGGAATCATGTCGTTTCTAGTCGCGATCCGACGGTAGGAAAGTGTTTCCTAAAACTAGCCCCTTTAGTGTTAGTCACCCATCGCCGGTTCCATTGTTCTACTATATCCTCCCAGAGGATTCTCTTCCGACTGTTAGGGTCTGCATTGATCCTCACACAGAGATCCGCCGTTAGGTCTGTCGGGCCTTCCCTCCTTTTCTTGTGCCGGAAGAAATCTTCTCTCAGCAGGAGGTCAAGAGGTATTCCTCCTGCTAAGACCTACACCACCTCATGAGACACCGTTCTGTATGATCCGGTTACTCGAAGCATAGCCATCCGCTGGTCATTAAAGCGGATGGTCGCCACTCTATTCTTCTGTCTGTGCGAGAGGCTCTGCTTCCAGGCTGGGAGCGCGTACCTTAGGATATCCACAATCACTCCTTTTTTAAATATTCTTTATTCTGCCCTGAGGACGTATAAGGCGGGGCCTCTCGTAAACAAAAATTATAGTAATAAATTAAGTGAGCTATGTTTTTTAAAGATCCAGGCTCATACTTCCACTACATCCTAATTGAACATCGATATAGCCTTGGAGCCAGAGCCGAAATTGGGTACTCATTTTAAGAGAAGGTTTGAATGTGAATTATAAAAGTGTAGGACATTTTAAGTAAAATGAGCCTTGTCTGCCATTCCAAACCAACTGCCTTCAAAAATGGCGGAATTTTATTCAAGAAAAAACGTAAAATTTTCCCTCATTTTTCATTCTGTTCTCAGTATTTTGAAAACTACCAATCACGCGAAAAGTATTATAATTATGAGTATTATAAGTATGAGCCTTGATTAAGATTTATTATTTTAATTGTATATTTATTTACGAGAGGGCCATACGAGGGGTATTATAAGTCCTGAGGACAGAATATAGAATGGAAAAAAAAGTAATTGCCTTGAGATTTTCTAACTATTTACCTTAAAAATGAAGTCAATTATGACGAAATTAAGCAATATGCTGAATGATATTGACCAAAAACTACATGAAGTCAAATTCAGTAGTCTACTATCTTTGGATGCCAATTGGTAAGGTTCGGCCACTTTGTTTTCTGTGCCCATTGGCTTCATTTTTAATCATCATAATCTTTATAAGGAACACTAAGATGTGCAACTTATATGAATAAGGGGGGAGGGAAGGAGGAGGTGCTCGGTAGGGGTGACGGGATGATGACAATATAAACGCCCCGTAGTGTACGTAAAAATTTAAAAAAAATGTTTACTAAAAATCCAGTAAAAATGAGAAAAGCTGTAACTTATGAGACGACTCAGATGCATGTTTCCAAGCAGCGCTGTAACATCCTACAATACCACAGAACACGAATGAAACGTATTTTTTGGAGTTTGTCAAAACACTAAATTGCCATCTTATTTGAGAATGAACCGTATACGTGATATGATTATATGCAGATTCCCATCTTTCAGGTGTAGAAAGATACAAGATGCACCACAGAAGTTTATCCTTTGTCCATCCAGCATAGAGGTAATACTATTCGCAAAACAATACTTTTTTCTCTATAACCGACATTAAGGCTCAATAAAACTGTAGTTAAGGCCTGGAAGTATGGCCTTTGGTCTATAAATGAGACAAAACAAAAACAAATTTCAAGCCTAGTAATTTATCAAAAGTCATTTAATAATAGTTTGCGTCAACCATTATCTCAAGCATGCTTAAAACATCCAACTCCATCTGTTCAAACAAGGGCTAACAAAGCCTCCTGTAGGAAAATTAACCTAGCGGAGAAAGATTTCCAGAGAGATAGTGAGGGATGGGCATCATCATCCTAAAGAGAACCCGGCAAGGAAATAAGCCATATAAGTGGAAGGGAGATAAGAGAGTGAAACGGGCAAGACTTATCAGCATGTACCTCATGATGGCTAATATTCGAAACCTCGCCAGCGAACAATGGGCAACATCAGATAGCTCCACGTCCTCCATCTTAATTCCTACTTCGCTGGAGTCAATCATATCCTGCCCGCTAGTTACCTCCCATTGTCTTGATAGTTGTACCTTCAATTGGTCCTCTTTTACTCATACCTCTCAATTACTTTTATCTACTTCTTTGTTTTTCTTTCTGTTATTTCGGTCTTCTCACAAAGCTCGTAGGAATGGCCTATTCTTCGAGAACGTTTTCATTCCCATAGGCACAATAATTATCTCTGGAATCTCCGGCATTCGTTACTTCCTATTGCACTCAAGTCTAGAGAAAAGTAAACTAGCTCTTTAATTTTTAAATATGATGGGGCTCATTTGCCAGCCATCAACTTGTCAGCACAAACAGGTAACAACTTCGAAGTGCGGCTGGCTCAAACACCTACAATCCAAAATCCTTTGAAAGATCTTCATCAAGCATTACAACAAAAATAAAAATTATCCACGATATTTTCAAACCCTATTGTTAAATATTTGGTCCGTAGTGAATAGGGATCCTTCTAATTCTCTTTTAACATATCAGAAATCTTCAGTTGACAGTAATTTCTACAATACCAATAGTAACCTTTTTCATAAGTCAGTATCATTTTATATAATAGTAACTTTTTTTCTGTAGTGAAGATATTTTTTTCCTCTTCAAATATTACACCTGTTAACAGGTGTAATCTGCAAATTGTCCATTGATATATGAGTAATATCGTATATATAAGTAATAGTATATAAGTATAATAGTATATTAGTAATATCGTATAGAGAAGGATTGCACTCAGCAACATCGTTAGTCACGCATTAAGGTGCATTTGTAATGAGACTTATTTTTGACTGGAATATTTAGACTTTTTGTAAGTAGGTCTTTTCGGTTATACCACATATCTGTGAGGAGTAAATCCATATGGGTTTAAGTAAGTATGAGTATGAATATAGTTTCTGTCTCATTTTCCTTTTTGAACATTTGGAAAAATGTGTGTAAACTACTTTGAGTTATTAGATAAGGGCATGTCATTTCATTTTAACAAGCGGAATCCATGTCATTTTTTTATTTTATTTTTTATAGTGAAGAGATAATTTGATTAATAATTACAATAAAAAATTAAAACTATTAATATAGAAAAAAAGAAACGTTATTCTAGGTATAACAAGGTCACTCATATAGAATAATCAAGGATTTGTTTCTTATTAAGCGCTGAATCACTAATTATTTCTTCGATACTGGCTGTGTTAATTTATTATTCATTAATGTTTTACAGCATTAGATTAATCGAGTGCATATAATAAAAAAGTTATAGATCACCTGGAATGTTTTAGGCATTCCATAATTAATATCAAATCAAATTATCGAAGAAGAATTAATTGCAATCAATAAAGTTTATGGTGATTAAATTATTACAATTAACAAAAATGCATAGAAGCTATTGGTGAAACAATATTACATAGTGATTATATTAATAGAAATATGAAGTCATAAAAGAATGGTAAATATGGCAAGAATAGTAAATACAGAAAATATAGCAGATAGCGTAATCTTAATAAGATAATATTGTATTAATCAATTATTTTTTTATTATATTTTAACTCTTTATTAATTAATATGGGCGGAGGGATCTCTAAACGTATTACCTATTAGTTCCACATAATCTATAAAATTTATAATAGAAATATAGAAACTTCAAAGAATTTGTTTCCAAATTTAAGCTTTGAATATTCCCTATATAAAATTAGAAACTAAGAATTTTTTTTTTTTGTGACTAAGTGTTGTGGTTTGGAAAGTTGCTAGTGGCCAAACTTATTGAGGACGAGGAAGGAATTTACAGGTTTATCAGAATTCAAATATAAGTTGTAATGAAGTTAATTGGGTCGATTATAAATATTAACCCAAAAATTTAACAGAGACCTAATGGCTAGTGGCAGCATCTTAGGATGTCGTACTCTTTTCAAAAATTGATTAAGCGCTATCTATTGTTGTATCTGAGGGTGCTCATTAAGAGGTGAGGGAATGAAAAAAAAATCCGTGAACAGTAGAACTCCGTCACTAAAGTCGTATTTTCCCGTTAAAAAAGTTAAAAACGGAGGAGTAAGAAAAAAAATGAGACCCACAAAAGACAGTCCCCTAACATACCGAAATTTACATATGAAATGACAATTTACCGAAAATCAAATCGAGACCCCTAAAGGATACTTCCCCGACACCAACTCAATTCATATACAAGTTTTCAGCCCTATAAACTAATATGGTGGAGCTATAGCGATGCGCAAATCTTAAAAAACGCCGAATTTTCAGGTGAACATACCGAAATTTTGACTGGAATTTACCCATTCTTTAATGGCATCGTTCTGCCTTGAAGAAAGCTCTACATACCGAATTTCAGTTCATTTGACCCAAAGGGGGCCGCTGGAGGTGCTCAAATGTAGCGGGAAAAAAAATATATATAAATATATATCAGACATCTCCAAATTTTCTATAATCGTGGTCTAGGGGTTATGAATCGGATAGAAATCGCAGTCCCGTCCCTCACCGCCGACCTTCGACCCACTGCAATAGTCTATTTTTTTCGGGGAAAAAACGACTAAAAATGCAATTTTTTAAAAATAACTTTATAAATTAAATACGAATAAAAAATTACAAGGTCTATAGCTATAGCTGTCTCGTTAACGAATCTGTTATTCCGAGAAAGAAAAAATAATTTACTTATCTTGATCAATTAGAGCGAGAAAATGAACTACAATAAAAATGCGAAGCCACCATAAAACAAATGCATCTCTAGACCGTACTGCACACATGCGGGCAGGTATGTCCCTTCCTTAACTTGGAAGCAGAGATCTATGACAGCCATTAAGTCATTTAATATTTAAGTCCCCCGATAGAACTCAAATCACCAATTGGAAAGGGAATGAAACAAAACTCCGGGACACTTTTAATAAGCAACCTACCGTTTTACGATATCTTTAAAACTCTAAAGTGAAGAACTTAAGAATCTTATACTTACCATACCTTATCATCCCTAATAATGCTGAAACGAAATAACATCCAGTTTGCCTTAATAATTTATATAATTTTCGAAATGTGGTTTAGAACAGTGTGGGCATGAAACATTTCTTAAATTTTTTATTCTCTCAAATCATTATAATGGCGTCATTTTTTTTTTGTTGGCTATTACTCTACAAATCATACCTTAATTCATTAAAAAAATGCTGACATATTGCATTGTCAGAGAAGCCATGATAGGGAGGAGTCTAGGATTAGCTGTTTCTAGGAGAATGACCGAAATACGTTCATTAAATGTTCATATTTAGTTTTACAATCACCTTTCCATTTTAAAAATATTTTCTGAATTTTCTGAACTGTTCTTTGTATTTGGATACCAAATAAGAGATCCATATTCCATGTGCGGCCTTATAATGGTATTAAATAGTAACATTAGAGTTCCACAGTCTGAAAATCCTCCACAATTTATTTTCAAAAACCTTAGCAATAATAAAAACTTTAGATGCACATGAGATAAATGCCCCTAGAATGTTAAATAATGGTCGAATAAAACTCCCAGATCTCTCACCTCAACCACTCTATCCAAAGTAACAACATTTCTTTTGTATGTTTTCAATAAAATTTCTTTATTCCTAGAATCTGACATAGATACATATGACATATCTGACACAGATACGTATAACATATCTGACATACACTTAATAATATTTTGATGCAGCGCATTATCATTGGTAGTATCGTCGATCTCATCTACGCGTATGAATAACTAAAGATCATCAACAGAGGATAGAAAATGACATTTTTCAAAAATTTCTCATGAATCATTTATAAAGCATCTAAATAAAACAGGATATACTTTAGTTTAAAAGTATCAGATGTTGCTTTTTACTCTGTGCTACAATATAGCAAAAATAAGAATGTATTGAGGATAAAGACAAGACCAACTAGTCACCGAGATGGAAGCCGAAGAGACAGCGGTACTAAAAGAGATGCCGACAGAAGTGAAATAGAAGAAAGGGATATGAGAAAGATATTGAAATGTAAGAGCTATTGGATGGATGTGAAAACGACTGCTAGGACCCCCTACGCCCGAAATGGATTTACACCCTTTGAGAGGGAATCGTCTGAAATACGTCACTCTTTTATCCGAAACCCCAACACACTTCCCATGGGACATTCGTATTCATCGAATCCTGTCCTCCCATCGCCTTCCCTCCTCCTCCTCCTTCTCCTTCACCCTTCCTTCGTCGCCCTCCTTGATAGAGCTAACCGCGGTAGGCTGTAACACAAGCTCAACCGAATCAATCCTAGTTAAAACAAAATTTATCAAAATGTTTTGTAAAGAATTTGATTCCTTCAATCAACAATTAATTTATTCTTTTCTTATCTACCATAGCATTATACGTATATTATATTACTTTTATCTGCCCGTGTCTCACATTCAAAATAAAAAAAAATGTTTTATTTTTATAAAACGGTCTTCTGACAAAGGCCTCATAGTAAACAAAGGCTGTCATTCTGTTAATAAAATCACTCCAAATGGCTTCTGTAGAGTCCAGTCCAATATTCCAACTGTCATGTTTGAGCAATATAAATATTTCGGAGTGACACATAGTAGTGACAGTAGAGAAACTGGGATGGTACTTCGTATGAGATTGCCTTACAATTATTTTAAGTGTGAAACGTATTTTTAGAAAATCTAGTGCGGTGGGCGTACTACAAGACTTTCCGTTACCAACCTGTAAAAATTATCGTGAAAGGTGTTATAATAATAATAAGCATGAAGTTAACAACTGAGCTGAACAGAGAGTGTATTGTTGAGAACAAGAGTAGCAAGGTGGTGAAAGATGTGGTTCGGACGCAAACGTCTGCTTTCGGACACATTCGGCATTCCATCTAGCTGCTGTAGCTTGTCGTAAAACAAACAAACTATATCTTCGTAATATTGGACCGATCAAAAATATTTTTTTTTGTTTTTGTTTTTCAGAGAATTTAATTACCTTTCATATGGTTAGCTGCACAATTTACCATAAAATGCATACTTTTTGAGATATGCGCAAATAAAATTTTCTGTTCGTTATGACTTTTTCCCCTGCATTTTTCGGTGATGTACTGTACATATCAAAAGTTAAAGAGCTTTAAGGAAAAGACTTTAAGCAAGTTTAATCGTTAGAGCCTTTTTCGAGAAAATTGTAAAAAAGGGTAAAATCAATGATATAAAGTGGCACTTCCGGGAAAGTTCCTGCAACATCCCAAGCCTATTATCACTACCTTGAATACGTAATTTCAGTTTCGTACAATATTTCGTTTTTGAACATATCTGTTCACATATCAAAATGAACAGAGGGAAACTGAAAAGTTTCTATTCCTATTGAAGAAGTTTTTATATTTTATGAAGGAACTCAGCCTTCAATGGAATTAAGAAAGTGAAAAAGATGTTTTTCTTGAAAATAATAGGTAAAAAATGAAAAATAGAATTTTATAGAGTAGTTCTATAATTTAAGCAGCAAGTTCAGTAAGAATTCAATACGCATTTCTTAATAGCGGTACGGTACGATAAGAAAAATTTTGGATCTTTATTTTTCACCCATTATTAAAAGCCAATCCATAACCACAAATTATGTAACATTATGTATTACATTCTATTATGTAAGTTTTATAATTCTTTTAATTTAAGGAACATGTTTTGCCTTTTAGTTACTTGTTTATATTTAATCGTTATTAATATTCTTTCAAACATATTTATTAACCGCAATATTTACACAATAAAACAGAAATATACTATTATATATTTAACACAATTTTTTCGATAAACTTAATAAAACAAATACCAACAATATAAAAAACAAAACCAATACCTATAATATATATATAAAAAAAAAACAGATACCTATAATATAAAAAATAAAACAAATACCTATAATATAAAAAACAAAACAAATCAATCAAAGAAAATATTAAAACAGGTCTAGTTGATTAATAATAATATAAGAACATTACATTTCATAAACTAATTTGCTTTTAACCCTAATATTTGGGTAATTCATCAATATTGAAAATATTTACAATAAATGGAATTGCACGCTATTTGTCTATAAATTGTATTGTAATTAATTAAAAAATATGTAGAATATAATTTTCTTTGCCACTTTATAATCAAAAGATAATGCTAAATATATATTTTATAAATAAATATATTATTTGGGATTTTTGCAGCTAGCTAATGTTGAAATGCTAAAGTTTCAATTAAATCCTGCAAAGTTACCGTAGGCTTAACCTGAATTAAGCATTTTTGCTGAAGGATAACAAATTTTTTTTATCTGTTAGTCGTTTAATCGATATAAGCTTTATTTACTATTCGTTATCTATATTAACTTTAGCTTTTTATTACTTAAACAGTATTATTTTATGTCTTCATTGTTTCAATGTTTAGGAATTTTTTTATTTTTAATAAATAGAGAACAATTTTAACGTCCTATATAAAGGTGCAAAAATTGTCAATTTGTAGAGCGAAGGTTTTATAGATGGGGACAGTTTCTCTGAAACGTTAACTATGGAGAATATATAAGAAAATAAATATAATTTGGGACATTTATAAAATTACTCTTTGATTGAGAAAAGGTTGTGTGATAGTAAATCAGAAAAAAATGTGGTTGAGATAATCCTCATTATAGAAATTTTTTAAAAATAACATATTTTTATATATGATATATAATTTACTGTTCTATGAGGAACATTTACTATTCCTGAATTGTGATATCAGATCAGGTAAAAAAAAGTTTACTCATATATATTTAAAAAGTTAACTCATATATAAATGAGTAAAGAGAATATGACGATTAATGAATTAAACAGTAAAATTTATAATTTAATTACATAGGAGGATTCTGAAGAACAGAAAAACTAATCCTACGAAACGTTGAAAATAAGTAAGATTTGTTCACATTTTAATTGTAGATTGCAAATTTTTAATTCGTTATTCATGAATAAAAAATGAACAAAAGGCAATATATTTAATAATTGATAACTACTAAAGTAGATTAATTTTATAAATTAAAAAAATCTTATTTGATCTTGACAACACCATCACATGTTTAACTTTACATACGGATCAGTGCCAACTTTTTTTACCTGGTCTGATATCACAGTTCAGGAATAGAAATGTTCCTCATAGAACCGTGATGAGACCCTCAGAACGTGGAGGAGGAATACTGAAGAAGACGGAGTATATAAATAAAGATATCGAAAGAAGAAGCAATCGGAGGGTTTGCATGGCAATCTGGCTCAGATGAAAGGTGAGCATTTGCATTTATAGCCGTATGCGCTTTACAAAGTGGTTATTGGGTACAGGGTCTTGTACGCTTTGTCGCTTCAGATAGCGCCCTCGAATGGAAATCTGTCAAAATATCCATAATCAGCTTTTCAAAAGAATTTTTAACGACTTTTTGCCAGGCCCTCCTCACTCCAACGGAGGCTTGTTACTTCGTTAGTCATTTTCGTCCTAAAATTAACATAAATTCCAGATCAGTAGAATATTGGAAAATCTTTCTTATATATTAGAATTCCATACCGAATAAATGAATGTTACCTGAAACAGTCAGTTCAAGACAGTTGATCTTTGGAACTCAGGTACTGTTCATAAAATTCAATGATCAGTAATTGGCATCCAATTAAGGGAAGTCATAAACAGAAGATATTTTGAATTCTATAAAAGTATCATATAGTTTGCAGTACGGAGGTTGGTCTCGTAAGGTATTACTTACAGATATCACTGACCAACAAAAAAAGTTAAACTCGATGTAATCCAAAAGATTTTAATCTTACGAATTTCGGGTCGAAAGGAACGAATATGAAAATGGAATTTTTTTTATTAGCTTCTGTTTCCAAGATACGTAATGGACATACACAATACCTATTGCCTATTCACAATTTTTCAAGGAAAATAAAAAAGTCTTGCATCGCTATTTATTGTAAAAAATTATTATAAATGTGGAATTCCACTTTAAAGAATAGTTTTTGCAGTTGGATCAATTGGTGACTTCATGAGATCTTTTACTTCTGTTTGCAACTACTCGTGATTTATCGACCATAGTAGGGATTCAAACCTTTACTGTGAACAGCTAGGCAGAGTTTATGCAGTTTGGAGAGCAAAGTACTCCACTCTGTTTAACAGGAACCAAGTCATTTTGCAACACGACAATGTCCCTGCACAACGTTCTCGTTTGACCAAGGAAAAATTATCGGAACTGTAAGGAGTAAACGTTTTGCTTCATCCTGCGTACAGCCCAGATGTTGCAACATCAGATTATGGTTTGTTTAGATCAAAGGCTCATTTTTTAAAAGGACGGATCTTTGATAATTACGAGGACGTAAAAATTGGAGGTGAAGAGTTCGTTGCCTCGAAACCAAAGGAGTGGTACCGGCATCAAATCCAATTACTGGCAAAAATACAGGTGAAAGTAGTTGAAAACAATGAACTTTACTTATAAAGAGTAGTATTGAATAATGTTTAAAATATGTAATCTGAAATAAAGCTATACTAATGCACAAGGACTTTTGTAACAACCTACTATATATTTTATAATTAGCATTTCTATTCTTGTTATGTAAATTTGAATTGCATCATTTTACATAATATATTTAGTTATATCACTATTTTGTAATATATCTTTTTTTTCTCGATTTATTTTACACAATTGTAGTATTTATACAAATATAAATTTCTGTAAATAAACTAATAGGCATCATTTTTATAGAAATAAAGATAAAAATGTATATACAAAAATTACACATTTTATTAAAATGTGTAAAAAATAATCACATGGTTTTGTTTGTAAATTTGCTTATAATTATACGGTGGTTGAG
Source organism: Rhaphigaster nebulosa (assembly GCA_948150685.1). Lineage (NCBI taxonomy): Eukaryota > Metazoa > Arthropoda > Insecta > Hemiptera > Pentatomidae > Rhaphigaster > Rhaphigaster nebulosa. Next base: position 70,639,179 of record OX411310.1, read on the forward strand.
TATTATTGAATATTTTATATAGTCGGTGCATTAACAAAGCGGTGTTTCTGAAAATTGGTGGAACTGAGAACATAAGGTTTGAATTATGTTTATAAGAGTAAGGAAGTAATTTCTTAATTAAATTGGTGTATTTTGGATCCTGAATTATTGAGGTCGCATGCTCAGCTAGAGATTTTTGCAATATGGGTAAAATGCAATATGACCCAAAACATCAAACTTTGCAGATACGTCACTTTGGCATTGTACTGACGTATTAATATCAAATCACTAAAATTGCTTTTAATCATTATACATTTTGATATCATGTAGTAAATAACATAGAATAATACGGTAATAAATTATGCATTCTAACTCGTGCTGTATCGGATATTGCATTGAAAGCTTAATGTTATATAATGTTTTTTATTTTAAATATTAATTATATATATATAATTTTTTTTCCTTTGTCCCAAGAGCCAATGATTACACCACTCCTTCAAAACTTCTCCTTCCTCTGAAGGTCCAGGGCATAATTGATATCTTTGAAGAATTAAGCGAGGATGGAAGATTGGCCATTCTCGTTAAATGAATTGTGAATATGAACCTTGGATGATTGCTGGGTATCAAACGATTTCCCATGAAAATCTAAAAGGCACTGTTGGAGAATTAAGGATGAATTAAAGAAGAAGAAGAAGAAGACTATGGCCTGGGAAAGTTGATAGCTTGGCCTGGGATAATGATAGCCCCGATGGAGCTATTAATTTCTTCAATTCCCCCTCGATACATGCCCTGTCATTATATATCTGTCCTCCATCTTCGTCTTCTCCCATCTTAGTTCTTTCTTTTAGCGGCCATTACCGTCTCTAGTGGTTACAAGGAATCCTAGCAATCATGCTTCAAGAAAACTTTAAAGAATATAGACGATCTTATGACATTATAAAAACAAAGTTCACGGAGTTTTCCGGATTCATCTGCGCACAACAAATCGTTAAAATTAATGAAGTTGAACATGGAATAAAACGAATTGAATAGGAAAATATTTTATAAATATTATTGATTTAAGCTTTAATCTTTAAAGAGCATTCAATGATAATGAATGTTCTGACATTATTTTTCATAATGATATTGTATATATGTATTAATAGGCAAGCAGGTTTTTTGTCGTACCGATTACCTCGTCTGTATGCATAGTAGGAGGGAAATAGATATTGATATTTATCATCTAATGATTTAGATAGGTATTGTCGTGTAGATGTACAATATAAAAATTATTCACATATTTTTCTGTTATAGCAGGTAAATCTCTGTTTCTTTGTTTCTGACTTTTCCACGATTATCTCTTGGACGAGCAGACCGATTTTTTTACTTTCTTTTTGTTTAGGAGTGTTTAGACCCGTTGTGCCTGTCTACCAAACCTAGCATCCTGTGCGTTATAGGGGCTGCGCAATACCCGAAAAATCATTTCTTTCATTGAGTGTAGCATAACATGTTCTTTCATTGGAGGACAAAAGTTATGATGGAAAGTTATTTTGTTGGAGAAGGGTACATTTTTCATCGGTTATACTCACTTGAAAGATAATCAAATTCTCTACAAAACAACAACAAAATCATCGAAATCGGACCATTATTAGCAATGCCCTATATTGAACATTAGAGTCTTGTTTTCATGTTTCATCGAATTCAAGCGGATCACTGTATAATAAATACTACGCACCTATAAATTAAGTTCTTAATTTGTGAATTGTTTAAGTTTAAGGCTCCTTAAAATTTATAAGTTTATTTTTTTCTCATAAATAACTTCACTTCACTTCCTGTTGAACCGAATAATTCCGAGTTTTGTGCCTACGAATGTATGTACACAACTTATTTATGTTTGTTTTTCTCTTATTTAATAACTAATTAATGTTTTTAACTCCAATGATCATGCATTCTAATATAATTTACTACATTTTTTTTTTAAACTGTATTTATCTTTAAAAATAGGCACCAATTAATTCTGTTCAGGAGGTTTTAGCAGAACATTCCAAATTAGTTTGTCCAGTTTCCAAAGTAGTTTTTACAAATTATTAACTATCTACAGATAATGTTTTATATATCTATGTATACTTATATATTTTTTTTACAAACCTTTTCTCATTTTAGTAATATTATTGTTTAAAAAAAAAAAGATTTCAGTAGTTTCAGGAAACAAAAACTATTTTGGCAACAATGTATTAAAATTGTTGAAAATTTTTGTCTAATTTTTTACAAATTTTTATTGAACAAAAGAATCATAAACACCAAAAGACTAAACTTCAAGATTAAACTTCTTCTAAATGTCGAGAAAGGATTTTTTTTGTCACTATATCATTTTATTTATTATATTTTATTGGCTACTTATAAAGTTACCTACTTAATATTTCTATATTTTCTTACTTCAGGTATTAAAGATCAAATTTGATCAGTTTCAAAATAAAAAGATAAAAAAAAAAGTATATTACATAAATATCTTACTTCATTATTTTAAACAGTTATATTTTATTTTGGACATTAATTTGAAACAGTTTTTCATTAGAAAAAAATTATGTTACGAATTATTTTAGTGATAATGATGATGATAATGATCATTATAAAATAAAATTGAGACCTCATATTATGAAGTTGAATTGTTTCCATTGAATTTATTTATTGTTAAATAAAAAAATATTTCAATTTTATATCCTTTTGAAATTTTGGAATATGGAAGACCATAATAATGAATATCATCAAGTGTACAATATAGGATGCTGACTGCTGTTATCTATATAACTGAAGATCAATTTAATGTTAAAATATTATCTAAACTGATAATTAACAAAAGATAGATGATTAATACTGGATAATATAAGTACTAAACGTCACACAAGATGAAATAAAGCGATTACAAGTATGAAGGTGACATTATTAAAAATAAAATTGAAATAAATTTAAGGATGAATTCCAGATTTTGCTCCATAATCACGTTGATTGGCCGCACTGTGCACCTGATTGAATCCAATTTGGGAGTGCTGATTTTCATAACGTGGGGATTTTCATGGGATGAATTCCGGAGGGCCTTCCTATTCTGCCATTCTGACTGGAGAACAAAAGGGCTTTAAACCAAATAAAAAAATGTTAAATAAAAAAAGTACGACATATTTTAAACACCGGTATCGTCACTCGTTATTTAAATAAGCGTGACTTTTTTCACATTAATAATTTTTTTTTCTTCTTGCAGATTTTCAACCAGAACGCCTATGAGCATAGGATAAAATAACTCCAGTGTAATTAGTACAACACAAGTTTTCTGCAATAAATGGAAGAGGAAATTTAAAAAAAATGACAAATACAAAAAGTATTCCGAAATTACATGAATCTAGTAAAACAAACTATTGACGAATAAGCTCTTTCCTAATTACGGACGGCATTAAGCCCCAGTTCGAAGTTGAGAATAACTAGAGAATGCCGAGTGAATCCACTACGGCCAGGAGACAATCGCAGAATTATCGCGAGACGCTCGGAGGGATGAAGCAGCCCTTGTCTAAGTAGGAGCGACGGAGGAAGAACGCTGAAGATAATAGAAGATAATCGGGAGTGTCGGGTGTAGATATCAGATAAAGGAGAGCAGAGAGACAGGTAAGGGAATTACTCGACAGAATCAGTAGCTGGGTAATGAATGCATTGTCCCCGAGAGCGGCTGGCTGAATATAGAGCAGGCGGCCGGCCCGGGTTAAAATTCCTCAACGCGACAGCCGATAATTATATAATCAACTAACTCCTTTAATTAGCCCTTCTGTCCCCCGATATCACAAACTTCCTCCTTTATCTCATTATCGGGCCCTTTATAGTCCTAGCCCTTACATATTCCCAACAACACCCGCCCTACAACTCAATCTTTTAGCTAATTGTCTCAGGTAATACTCCGCCCAACTTCTCTAATTTCTAAGTTCCAGGCTTTGATAGGCTTTGTTCTTGTTTATACTATACAGTTGGAAATGAACAATAACTGATATTGTCTTTCATCACTATTGATTACAAAATTATTTGACATTGCTTTATAGAATTTTATGTAAAAGTATTATATTAAAATTTGTGGCAAAAACTAAAAAAATGCTTCAAATTATTAAACTATGGTTTATTATTTGGTATAATAATTCCCAAACACTTTATTTTTTTCTCAATCAATAATTGGCCGAAATATAAGCGTATAAAACCACTAATTTGCTGCCATTTCCTAACAAAATAGTAGATGGTAATGTCAAGTTCCGATAATGACTTGTCCGGGATGACCTATGACTTTGATATGAAATCTAAAAAAAATTAGGCAAGGAGTCTTGGAGAAAAGCCACGGACAGCGTCCCGGCGAATAATTTTGTATTCAATGTTTGGATTCTAGGTTTCTAGAAACGTAAAACCTCAAATTTTAAGGGGGTTAAACAATTTTATTTTGCTTATATGATTACAAAAAATCATTGGTGGAAATAATAAACCAATATATAACTATAATTCTGAGATTTAGTTCGCAAACTGTACAGACTACAAAAGGCACACGATTTTATTGGCCGCTAAATGCAGAAAAATATTGAATATAAATATAAAGTACAAGAGCAGGCTCAAACTGAGAGGCCAAAAACAGCAAAGATTATAAAAAATGGACGCAGGCTACTACGATACTGTAAAATACAAGAGATAGTTAAGAAAGTACAAAAAAAGAAAACCATTAGGTATTAAAAAAATGCCTAATCCGTTATAGGAATCGCCCATTTTATGAAAGATATCAAACTGCAATTTTAAGAAAGTAAATTTACTACCTTAATTACCTAATGAGATGAAATGAATTTCCATGCTTCCTTCCTTATCTATTAGAAGGTTGCTATTAGAATTGAAGCTTTAGCCTCAGACAATAATTTAGCTTACTCTTGAAAAGATCCATAAGACTTTGGGGACAACTTTTTGCCTCCTGAAACAAGGTAATGCAGTCTGTATACACCTTCTTTAGTCAGTATCATATAATCTTTAACTTTATCTTGACTCCGCCAAACACTATCTTCCTTCAAACTATTTCAATTTTTCCCTTTTCGCTCACTGGTCTGAATCAATGGTATATTACTGTTTTGGACCCGATTCCTTATGCTGTTTCGCTCTATTCTTTGCAGGAACTTCATCTATGATTCCGTTACTTTACTAGGTGTCATGCTTATGTAAAATTATCCAACGTTGCGCGCAATGGAATAACATTGGAAGAGATAGTATGAGCTTTTTCACGTTCTTAACTCTTTGCAGTCTGTAATTGGGTGTGTTATTTATTCAATTTTCTCGTCCTATTTAACCCCTTTATTCCCTTATTCTTTCCATATTTGCTAATTCTTGTACCTTAATAAATGAATTTTCATGAGACAACGTTCCAACATATTTTGAATGTGACACCAGTTCTGCTCCCCCCTCCCTACCAGACAGGATTGGCGAATAGGGCACAATGGCTGGTGATGATGACTGGGAATCAGTGGCTGCGATGATTGATGACAGGTAGCCACCTAGGCTAATTGATGCCTCCGTCAAAGAGCGCCGACTCTCGATAAACAATAAAAAAAGACGTTGATATATAATTACGGTTAAAGGCTCCCGCTAATGTTCTCTTTATTGATTCCGTTTCATTTATTAGTCTGTCCGCGTTACTCTCTTATTTTATATAATGGATTTTTCGATGTTACGGGCGGGCCTTTGGGCAACTTCTATCGAGCAATTAAACTCCCATAATAAAAATAAATCCAAGAATAAAATAATTTTGAATCACGTTTCATAACTTCGTACCCACATAACTCTTTCACTCCACTACCAAACAAGTGGAGACAGGATTCAAGTCATCTACCAGTTGACAAATGCTGAATGGATCTAAACTAACGAAACACTCTGTCTGTCAGGTCATACCTTTCCACAACTAGATTAGGCTTAGCAGATTTACTCCAAGAGTCAGCCTATGCTCTACTATTCTCTATCACATTCTCATACAATAGCTCAGAAAATCAAAACTATCTACGCAGAAAAACAAATGTTTCATACAATTACACAGCCATCTACGTCATCAAGATGTATTGAATTACATTTCAATCATCAACGAACACATACTAAGCCCTATAAACTATTCTAGAACAAACCACAAGAACACACTAATATTATTGTACACAACATAGCCAAAACCAAAGAAATTCCATCGAGGTCTGGCAAAAAACTGGATGGACACATATTCCTTATAATTTAATGTTTTTTGATCATGATTAATCAAGACTGTATACGTAATTATTACATTATCAGATATTTCATTGGATATAATTTTAACAGGTGGCGATTAGCAGAGAAAACCAAATCGTTCGAAAAACTAGACAATCTCGTCTTTTCCCTCATAAAATTATGTTATTTTTAATTTTTGATTGACAATGAATAGCTGTCGCTAAACCCGCGAAATTAAATAGGTAAAGTATCTATGCGATCGAATTTAATTGAGAATAGTCACAATCAGAATCATCTATCTTATTTAAACGTCGTTTTACACTCTTTATTAGACCATTAAATTCTTGTCCATCACGTAGAAGATAAATTCTCAACCTAGAAGGCTTTAGATATTGGGTTCCCATGTCTTTTGAGAGATCACGAAGAAATCTAGGGGAAACGTAAATACACACAATTTTGAATTTTGGAAAAAATATAGATGGCAGTTTAAATTATTTACTAGAAAGAGCCATAAATGCTATTTTAACAGTAATAAATAAGTAATTTCTATTAATTTTGGTTCTATGATCACAATTAGCAAAGGTTTTATTTTGTTTTGACAGAAATATGAAAGAGGTCTGGTACAATCCCTCATGAGTAAGACTGCTAAGCATTGTTTCTAATATTTTATTTCAATTATAATCAAATTGTGATATGTAACGCATCAATGTAGATAGTGAATAAGTCAAGACAATGGTTATTTTGGAGTTTTAAAATTCCTGACTTTTAGGAAACCAAAACGCACAATCTTATTGTAGAATAAGTTACAATATTTGTGATGATAATATTGGTCAGTTGACATCCGCATGATGGTATACAAGGATCAATCAAATTAGGGATTGATAAATTATTTGTGTGTTTTTAGAACTGAGGATGAATGTATAACATTCGAAACAAGTTTTCAATAAAACAAATTTATAGAAGTGGCAAATAATTTATCAATCCCTAATTAGATAATATTGGTGCTAGACGTCGGGATAATCAAGATATAGATTTAAATCTCTAAATTACAGAGTTTGGATGACGAAAAGCTCATGTTGTAAAGGCGTTGAATTGTTACTTAAACACCAGACAGACTCGTGGTATTTTCAAGTTGTTGCGAAACATACTACACCATATGTACTACTGAACCGGGCTGGTTATAAATGATCCAATTTTGACAAATATCATGAATTCCAAGGCACAATTAAACGATTGGAGTCCCTTAATATAATTGTTTCCTCTTTATATATGTCAATAGTCCCAATGATTCGAAGCTCAGGCTATCTACTGGTATAAGGTCCCCAGCCTTCGCTAGGGGTAAGTTGCCTCCTTTGGAATGAAAGGTTTCTCTCACCTTGAGGCCGCCACTTACCTAGTTGTTGACATCCATCCGTCCTGCTGGAATGGAACTTTAGTATCTAAAGATACCGCACCAGTCCTTTCGGCTATCCCACTCCCTTAGAAAGTTTCTACTTGTCTTATATGAGGCGATTAGCTTGAAAATCGGCTCTTCTATTTTAAACATTTTACAGGAGACACCAAAAATATATTATTGTGCCCTATTTGATCTACGTACCCAATGAGGTTGAACCGATTTTTTTTTACTTGATTGGAACGCTTTTGATTTACGTTCGTTGTTTGTAGTGTGTAAGAATACATATACACTAGGTTTTGTTAGAACAATAACATATTAAGTCTTATTACGTTTTACGCCGTAAAATTTACTTGATTGATGTATTTAGTAATTTCTAAATCTAACACTCTTTCGATAGGTGATTGTTTCAATTTCTCACTAAATTTTTGAATGGTGTAAATAGAATTTTATTTATTTATTGTATACATGCATCTACCCATGGAGGGTCATTAGCATTACTACATAGATATGTTTAACAACTAAATTTTTCCATAATGATGGTATGATATTTGTTTTGGAATCACTTTTTCACAGTTTGAATGAACTATATAAGGTTATAGATTTGACACTTTTTTAAGAACTTGAACACAAGTTTCACTGTCACAAAGAGCGATGTCCAGTCTGTTGTTGATGTTGCAATGTCGCCTTGCACCCTTAAGAGTCTTGCAGTCCAGCAGGATATGCTCCACGGTCAGAGGTACCTTGCAGGTCTTACAGGACGGTGGGTACAATCCTTTTGGAAGAAAGGTGTGCGCCAAGACTGTATGTCCCCTATGCAACCGAGCCTAGACTACGTCTTTGCGGCGATTTCTCCTTTCGGCAGTTTTCCAACCTCTGGAGTATCGTTAATTTTTCCCAATTTGTCGCTTGCCCTGCTCCACTCACAGGTCCACGAAGCGTATATTCTTTTCTTTACATACTTGCGCCAGTCCAATGCAGTTGTCTTGTTGACCTGTGTTACCTCAGTAACAGGATCCGTCCTTGCAGCATTACCAGCTCGGTCAGCATCCTCAGTTCTCCCAATGCCCAAATGAGATGGAACCCTCAGGAGTTTTATTACTTTTCTTGAATGCGTGTATTCCCTCTCAAGAAGTTGAATTTTCATAACCAAAACATCTTTAGAGTTCCTGTTTTCTAACGACTTGAGAGAGCTTAAAGAATCTGAGACCATCAAATGGTATATGTGCTTGGGTTTTACTATGGGGGTTAGGAATTTCCAAATTGAATAAAGTTCTGTTGTGTATACACTATTTGTTTCTGGTAGCACGAATTTTTGGCAAATGGAGTCCATGGCGGTTGCTCATCCAACATCAGAGTTAGATTTAGAAGCATCGGTGAACCAAAAACAGTAGTTGGAATACAGCTCTTTCCGTTCTTTGTAAAGTTGTTGATACACATGATGAGGTGTTGTGGGCTTCGAAAATGCTGATAAACTATAATCCGGTGAGTTTTCTATTTTTAGGCACTGATTTCTTTGGAATTTTAAAGAATTTTGGTAACGTAATTTGTGTAGGTTATTTATTTTTATTTTCTGATCTACCATGGAAGCATTTACATGATGGGTTATGCTCTTCATTTACAAGTGGGTGTACCATGGCTTCGTGCGCGATAAGGTTTTTCCTTGACATCAGTGTGCCAAAATATGCCGATGCAAAATATTTCCTTCTTGTTTCTAAAGAGGGCTCGCCACTCTCTGCATACGAACTTTCGACGGGTGTTGTCCTGAATGCACCGATGCAGAGGCAAAGTCCTTGGTTATGTACTGGGTCCAAAAGTTCCAATGTTGTTTGGAACTTGCTGAGCTGTAGGCAATAGCCCCATAATCGATGATAAGCCTGATCAGGGTACGATACAGCATTAATAGTGTTCGCCGGTCTGATCCCCACTGAGTGCTGGCCAGAACCTTTAATAAATTTAGGCCTTTTTAGAATTTTAACTTCATTTGGCGGATTTGTTGGGACCAAGTTAGTTTTTCTATCGAAGTAGACCCCTAGGAATTTGATAACATCTGCATAAATAATCGGTTGATTTAATAGGGATAATGAGGGATGAGTTAGGCAATTTGTTTTTCTGCAAAAATGTACGGTTACTGTTTTTGAATGCGAGAAGCTGAAGCCTGTAGTTCTGGAACATTCTTCAAGGTTTTCCAATGTTTTTTGCAACCTCCATTCAATATATTCTAGAGACTTACTATTTATGTAAATTGCGAAGTCATCAGCAAATAGGAAACATTTCACTTCAGCTGATGCTGTCTTAACAATACTATTTATGGCTACTATAAACAGCGTTACACTCAGAAGAGATCCTTGGGGTGTACCGTTTTCCTGTAGTAGCATTTTAGAAAGATTAGGGCTAACTTTCATTTGGAATGTCCTCTCTTCAAGAAAGATTTTGATAAAGATCAGCAATTGCCCCCTGAGTCCGACTTTTGATAGCGTGATCCAGCAGTGGGTTTATCTTTACATGTGTTCAGGGTATTCTTAAATTCAACTAGACTAAATGGGTGTTCGTAAATTTCAGAATCTTGAGTATGGAATTCGATCGAGTTATTCTCTTGCTGACTTTTATACTGCAAGAAATCTGAATTATAGTTGTCTGTGTTCGACATGGTAGATAAATAGGTTCCTAAAGCATTAGCAATTATTAATGGTTCAGTTATGATTTGATTGTCATACTGAATCGTAGAAACAGTCTCACATTTTTTGGATCCTTGAATCGCATTCACTTTTATCCACACTTCTTTTATGGTCTTACCATTATTGATAGAGCTAACATAGTTAGTCCATGATTTTTTTTTACTTGCCCTCAATACCTTGTTTGCTATTGATCTCATTTTTTTTAATTCATTTAAATGCTTTGTTAATTTTGTTTTTTTAAATTTATTGAAGGCCCTTTTTTTGTTCATTATTGTAATGCGGCAAACTTCATTCCAACAAGGGATGATGCCTAGGCTTCTGTCACTGAATATTTTCTTGCATGAAATACTTTTCTTTGTAGAATTAAGGATGCTTCGGTTGAAGAAAGAAATGTTTTCCTCCACATCTGTTACTGTATCTTCCATTTTTTTCTATTTCGTATTCTATCAAGGATGAAAACTTTTCCCAGTCGGCTTTTGACCATAATGACTACCACCATGATAATGACCACTTCGGAATATTATCAAAATTAGCATTACCATCAAATTTTATAATGATTGGGAAGTGATCACTTCCGTTCAGAATGTCCTTAACACTCCAATGAACTTTGTGAAAAATTTTAACATCTACAAACGACAAATCAATAGCGGAAAGTATGCCGTTTATACAAAAAAGAGTTGGGGAACCTGCGTTAATTAGAATTAGAAAATTGTTATTATCAGTAAATCATTCGATTTCCTCTATTTTTGTAGTCGTACAGTGAGGAACCACACAATTTGTTGTGCCCATTCAGATCTCCAACCAGAATGAAAGGTCTTGTAAGTTGGTCAACTATTTCTTGGAGATCATTGAGAGTGAAATCTCGATTTGGTGGTATGTAAATGTTGCAAACTGTAGTAGGTTCAGGTGTGTATGTTTTTGTGGCTACAACTTCTAAAGAGGATTTAATATTTATTAGTCCTGTCTATCTATATCTTTTTTAACCATTGTAGCTACTCCTCCCCGACGGACTTGCACTTAGGTCTATCTTTGCGATAGATGTTATAATTTTTTTAATTTACAATCTGAGATTTCAAAAATGCGTCTCTTGTAAACACCAGCAAATTGGATTTTCTTCAGTTTGTAGCAATTTGAAATATTCATATTGTTTGTAAAACCCGTTACAGTTCCACAATGCAATTAATGTTTTTCTAGTTTTTACCATAATTTGCAAATATATAAAAAGATATAGCCTGGAAACTTGTTTCTAATTAATCTTCAGTGCTATCCTCCGTGTTTATTACATTTTCTATTGTTTTTTTTCAGGAGCTTTGATATCTTTAATTTTGAACGCCGGTCTGTTACAAGACTTCTAGTGTCTGCCAGAATATTCCTAAGGCCCTCTGTATTGTTCGTGAATTCCTGAACTAATTTATTGAAATTTTTCGTGTTTGACATTTCAACCAACTTAACCATATTGTCGAATGATATTGGGTATTTCTGCTTGTTTTCTTTAATTGTCTGCCAAACATCTTCAAAGTTGGATCCTGAATTTATATCCGTCTTTTTTAATTTTTTGCTACCAGACTGAGTAGCTGCCATGGGTGGAAATTCTTCGAAATTAATGATTTTTTCAATGTCTTCTTGAGAATCTAACGTTAGCTTCAGTTCCACAGTAGATACGGTAGAAGGATGAGGGCTAGAGTGACATCGTTTGTTTCCAGAAATTACAGTAGGGGATAGTATTGAATTATTGCTAATATATACAGCTGGTTATATAATAGATTATGTCTCGGCATTATTTTCATTATTGTGGTTGTTGTCGCCATGGTTACCAGGTAGCTGTTTCTTGAACTCGTCACTCTATATCTGTCTATATCTGTCTCTATTGAGGTGATAGTGCCGTCATAGCAACAGACCTGAGCTGGCTGTACGGTAATACTGTGATTAGAAAACATATAAATTAGGTGTATCTAATAGGGAGCGATCAGCACTTGTTTTTTCTATTATATTGGAATGTAAATTTATTAATATACTATCTTTTTCAGTACTATGAGGTTCTTCAATGTTATCGTCATTTTCACACTCAAGGCAATCAGTTGATATATGACCCGGCTGCTTATAAATGAAACAAGTAACAATATTCACTGAAAAAAATTCTATAAGAGACATTGTCGTGCTTTATTAGTAAGGATGATTGCAGTTTACTGAGGTCTTCAGGTGGGATGTAAACTTGCCGTCGGAAACTGAGAACATGGGCCAATCTTGGATCTTGGTATCCGTCTCTGAGAAAATGCATCGGCGAAACTAATCTCAAACCTATGCTTTTAAGTTCTTTCTCAATGGACTCGTAAGGAATGGAAGGGCAAGCGTTTGAAATTAACCAGTCGTTTTATAAAAATTTCTTTATTGTCAATAAATATTGATTTGTGATTTTTTAAAAGGCTGTCTACTGCTTCTTTATTACTGAAGTGTATGCAAAATCGAGAGTTGGATATAGGTATAGCGGATGAATTTTGGATCAATCAAGGCGGAAATTTTAAGGACATATTCTTTTTGCTTGATGCCAGGAAAAGTAGTTAAAATTATGGCATTTTCTCGTTTTGAAAATCGCTCCGTAGCGGTGGCTTTGGCGTAACTGGCAGTTATTACTGGTGGGCGAGGTTATGCGGGACTTTTGATACATTTCTTTGTCGGTTACTTTTCAATTCTATTTGCTTCTGACTTGTCGGTTGCATCCTATTAGAAGAAAGTGAAGACATTGTAAGGCCTGCCGATATCGCTGCAGAGCCAAAAGCCATGGACGCCTATATGGACGTCTAACTTCTTATAAATGTCTCAGTTTTTTATTAAGTAATGGAACACGCGCCCTCAAATTGTCCAATTTGCACACAATAAAGTTATAAAAGCATAAATAACACTTATAAATAGGTAAAACGGTGAGACTGACGGTGTGACTTCTTCATATAGATCTGAAACGAAATAGAATTTTAATTTTATTACAAACTCGTATCAAAGATGAAACCCTCTTGTCAGAAGCAGTGCTGGTTCGAATCCGGCCTTGAAACTAATTTAGTGGCGAACCCAAGGAATAAATCTCGACTTTCTCAATCTGGCTAGAACAGCTTAGTTAGTTGGGGAACATTAGGACGCTATATCCCGACAAGAAACAAGATATTGAATAAAATTTCAACACAATGCTCTCCTTCCATTGCTATGCACACATTCATGTACTTACATCAGGAAGTTTGAACGTTGCGAAGAGAGGTGTAATATAACTGTCCGGGCCCGATAAAAGTCTAGCAGCTTTCAACATGGTATAAAGTTGGAAAGACTAAAAAGCGAAGAAGGAGAGTTTGGTGACATAAGTTGCTGGATCACGTTCCGTATGAGAGAGGAAGATCTAACAGAGCTGTGAGAAGGTAAAATGAGTTTGTGCTGGCTAATAACAGGGGGCTGCGGGGAGAAAAGTAATCTCTCTCCGAGGAGGAGCCATGCATGCAAAGCAGTCCCGTCCTTTCTAAGTTGACAATTATATTTATCGATCCATGAATACATAAATCCTACCTCGCTGGCTACCGCCTCTTTTATACCTCCCTGTCGCCCTTTCTTATCTCCTTCTTGTCCTCACAATCGGTTACTGCGAAGCTCGTAATGCAAAGGAGGGCTCAGAAATATAGAGCATCTGCCGCAAATATCATAGATTGCACCATTTCTAATTATTGTTCGCAATAGTAAAGCTGAATAATATCAGAGTAATACAGTGATTTATATGTGGGCATAATATTATAACTAATATAATTTAATAATGTGCAGCTAGGAATAAATTAATAGTAACCGCACTGTATTTAATTTTAATATAATTTTTGATATAAGTTTATTTTGACTTTCAAGTAAAGTACCCCTTCCAGCTCATCAATTTTAACCGAAATCTAGTATATTATTCATATTGATATAATAGTCATATTTACCAAATTTGAGATGTTTTACATCACATTTTAAAATGATTGATGAAAGTTCATTATGACCTTTAAGTAAAGTACCGCTTCCGGTTTGCCAATTTAGACCAAAATCAATTATGCTATTGAAATCAATACATCAAGTTCCCAAGAGATTTCTTGGTGTTCCGCGACAACATTAGAACTGTCAATGTCACTAGATAAAGCATTGAAAATCGACGGTTTCGACCTTTTAAGTGGAAGAACCCACTTAATTAACTTATATCTTATTCTTCTGCTGCAGACTTGTTCAGCTCACGAATAGGGAGGAAAACAATTATTTTACACTCAATTTTAATACGTAAAACAAGTAATAAAATGTTTAATCAGAGTGGCAAAAAAATCGCGTTTGTAATCTTTATTACCGCACCGTATGATATCTATATTTAATTTTTGATGAAAGTTTATTTTGATTTTCAAGTAAAGTATCCCTTCCAGCTCATCAATTTTAACCGAAATCTAGTATATTATTTATATTGATATAAAAGTCATATTTACCAAATTTGAGATGTTTTACATCATATTTTCATATGATTTTTGATGAAAGTTTATTATGACCTTTAAGTAAAGTACCGCTTCCGGTTTGCCAATTTAGACCAAAATCAATTATGCTATTGAATTCAATATATAAATCATTAATACTAAATTTGAGAAGCTTTGCAATATAAAATTATAATTTTTGAAGGGAATCATTATAACTTCCGGTGATCGTGTAGTTACCAAAAAGGGAGATTCACAACTAAATTTTACAAAGATTTGTATGTGCTGAATCTAAATCTGGCCTTAGTTTTTTTGTATCACTCATAGTTTTCCGTAGGTTTCAGGCTCATCAAACATCCTAACTTTTTAAACTTCTGTAACATGTTAGCTACAATAGAAACATACTCTGGGTCTTTTTCATTTCCCTAGAAGTTTGTAACGACTAGCTTGAATGATGCCCATGTTTCTTTCTCATTTAAGGTCATTGTGGATTCAAAGTTAACATCAAACATCATTTTTCTAATGTCAGGTCCGACAAAGACGCCTTCTTTTAGTTTAGCTTCTGAAAGGCGTGGAAACTTTTGGCGGAGATATTTGAAACATGGTCATCTTTAGGCAAAGCCTTTACAAATTGTTTCATGAGGTCTAAGACTGAAAGCTGTTCAATTCTTTAAAAATCGCTTAATTTAATATATTTAACTATAAAATGTGAAGAAATTGTGGGTGATACAACTTTTTTAATATCATATTTGGATTCAGCATCCTAAAAACTATAGGAATAAGGTATTTTCAGTACAAAATTTTTTTCATCGTTGGCCTGTGTAATTATCATTTATTTAAATTATTTTAATCATGATTTATTGGAAAAGAGAAAAAGAATAACGAATGTTGAGAAGGGGCGAAATATTAAAGGATTAAGAAGATATCATATGATGATGCTCTGTAGCAATGGGAATGCAGTTTAGAAGGTCGAGATCAAATTGTTCTGGTGTTAATAGAAAATCAGAATTAGCTGAGTCCAAAATTAAAAAGGTGAAAGTGTGGAAATAAATTAGGAGCCCAAGAAATCATTTACGAAAGAAAGGGCATCAAACATTTTAATTTACATCGAGTTCCAGAGTGAGGCCAACATATACCAAAAATTCTCAGTCGAACAGGGTAAAATATAACATGACCGGGAGTTTTCGGAATGTAAACTGAAATTTCGAAGTTGTTGAATTTGAGAATGATTGTAAATCTATAACAGGAGTTTTAATTAATATAGAACTGCCTTTTATTTTCCAAATACTTAAGAACATATTGTAATAAACAATAATCTTTATAGATAAATGATAAAAATTATCCATTATCTATTCCTTAGAGAGACTTGGTGACATGCATTTAAATTTTGATAATTATTAATAAATTTAAAAGAACTGAAATCCTATTCAGACTAATATTCCAGTTAGAATAGGATTTACAGTAGACCTGTCATATATGACAGTGCAAAATGAATGATAATGAGGAAGGGTCGATCCTAATTACTCACATTTAGTAATCCTGCGCAGGATCAGCCAGGCTATTTGTCTGCGGTTGTAATCCTGCAATGTGTGTCCTGACAATAGGCAGCTGCCCCTGTATCCTGGGGGATTTTGTTTTCGCTAAGGGGAGTAATTAATGTGGTGAGTTTTCCAATTTAGATGGTAACCTCCGTATACATGAAAGCATACTCGTAATTTATATATATATATATATATATATATATATATATATATATATATATATATATATATATATATATATATATATATACATGCACATTAACGTGCAAATAATTTGGTGATTCACGAAATAATGCAAAAACAGAGGAACTTATATTGATATAGTATACTTCTACAAAGCATTGAATCCAGATATAAAAACGAATGGGTATAGTATGAACTGAAGCAATTAATTTCTAAACTGGCTCAATCTACTTTTTTCAACAAAATATATATATTTTCTTTCAAAAAGTTCGATTGCCATTTTCAAATATTTTACTACATATGTCCAACAAAATGGATTGAACCGCTTTTGATTCAACTCTATGAGTTCGACCCATTTTTACACTAGATTGAGACGCTTTTGGTAAACACGGATTTGCTGGATGATTTGGAACATTGAGAACTTATGAAAGAAATATATATATATTTAGCCAAAAACGTAGATTGAGCCACTTTAGAAACTAATCACCTCAACAAATACAAACACTAAAGGGGGCATCACATTATTATTATTTTTTTGCAAAAACATTGAACCTTTTTTGTATAAAACAGGGCCATTCTTAAAAAAAATATAACTTTCGAAATCAGCAAAAAAATACATCTTCATGAAAAATAGTCTTGGGCACTATATAAGTGTTATATCAGTGCCAAAGATTGCAATTTTAAAATTTAAAATTTTTGGATTTTCTAGGTACTTTATAAAATAGACAATCCTTATGTCACGAGAGTTATGGAATAAAAAACTTTTATTTTATGATTTTTCCCAAGTTTTTTTGCTTTAGAAAGAACAGGGGTCGTTGTACGATGGATACTCAATAATCAAAACATACTTTTTGATTTAAAATGTTTAGTGAAAATTTTTGAAATTCATTATGTATTGTAACTTTTAATGTAACTCGCGCGAACTTTTCGAAAGAAATATTTTTTTTATTTAAACATTAAATATCTCAAGATGTACTCTGTTTTGAGACGAAATGAATGCTGAAAATGAAAAATGAAAAAAAAAAGCTCAGGACAGCCAAAATAACAATGCACGAATAATGAAATTAACCCAACAAACAAAAAAATAACTAAAGAATTTTTTCTGATTTTTTACTTTACCAATCATAATTATGCTGTCACCCCTATTGTTTTTACTGGTGCTGGATGAGATCAAGAGGAAGCTGCAGCAGGAAGGCGGCGAGGAATCCAGTGGGGTCTCCAAAAAAGACTGGAAGGGGTTGAGTATGCAGACGACACATGCGAAATGGCCCAATCCAGGGAAAGATGCAAGACCTGCATCGGACGCCACGAGGGTACGGACTGACAATTAATGTATCCAAAACAAAGATCATGAGAGTAAATGCCAGAAATGAGCCAATCACAATCCTAGACCAAATAATAGAACAAGTTGAGGCTTTCCCATATCTTGGAAGTGTAGTTGCAACGGTTGGAGGAGCTGACAACGACGAGGAAAGCTGGATCAGAAACGCTAAGGGCACTTTCGCACAGCTCCGCATCCTGTAGCGTACCAGACAAAATACGTCTGGGCACAAGGCTCCGCATATTCAACTCCAACGTTAAATCTGTGCTCCTCTATGGCTCAGAGATGTGGAGGGTGACCCAGTTCATCTCAGCCCGTCTGCAAACCTTCTGCATTAGATGCTTGAAATCCATTTTGAGAATTTAGTGGCCTAGGATAATCTCCAATGAAGAGCTACTGAGAAGGACCAAGTAGAGAAAAATTTACTCAAATAGATGAAATTAGGCTACGGAAATGGAGATTGATCGGGCAAACCTTAAGGAGGAAGGAAGGCATCGCCCGGAAAGCTCTCGAATGGAATTCTCAGGGACAATGTCGAGTTGGCAGGCCAAGGAAGACGTGGAGGAGTCTGCTCTGGAAGAGGCTGGGAGGCAAAATCACACTTGGAAGAAGACAGACATGGCTCCAGACAGAGACAGATAACGTCGCTTCATTAAGGCCCTACGTCTCATGGAAAAAAAGCGTAATTAACTATAACTGCTTCTACAACTCTTTCACAAATTTTTTCACACGTTCATATATATATATATATATATATATATATATATATATATATATATATATATATATATATATATATATATATATATATATATATATATATCACATATTCCTCAGTTTTTCGTCAATCATCTTCGTTAATATCATATAAAGTTGTAACAAATTTCACCAAAGAAATATTGTCGCCCAATTTATTTATATGTCTTTATCTGAAATATTTAGCGTTAATATTATCCATGGTCATCGGGTATCAAACTATCGACCCATATGCTCTTAAACAGTTAGCGAAGGGAGCGCTGATGGACTCGCCCCCTAAGTGGCCTCTAAGAACCCCTGATTGGGTGATGTCCCATGGGTGCGGTACTTGGGGTACTCAGCGGTCACGTGTTTCTTAATAACTCTTATCAACAAGTTGTATTAGCTGCCACCTGTTGTGCTGTTGATGGGGATTGACAGACCCCTCAAGTGTCAGCAACTTTGATGTGCATCAGCATTATCAGTTGATTTTTTATTCGAATTTTTCAAACATTCTCTTATAGCTAAGTAGCAAAACATATGACAATACAATCAGTTTTCATTTTTTCTTGTGTCATAATGACTATTGGCTGAATAGTCCAGAAACCGGGAAAACGTTACCTATCAATAACAAACTAAATACTTTTGGAGAACTTCCTAATAACAAGCCCAATAGGTCAAATATGTACCTCAGGATTAAAGGCCCAAAAATATTTTCAAAATATTATACGATTTAAAAAATATTATTATCAACCTGTTTTTTTTATCTTTTAGGTCTTAGATTATTAGAAATAATTACAAAATTAAAAATCTATCATTATCCCACGAAAATTTTTGGACCGGGAGTGAGTCCGGCAAATTAAATTTCTAAAATTGCAAATATGACATTAATGATTGCAAAGTTTATACCAGGCTAAGAATTTGGCATTCGCTAATTTTAATTATTAGTAATTATTATGATTCGTATTTCGACTATAGTCACTTAATAGTTTAGCTTGATATTTACAAACCGACTTTTTGCATACCAGTTCCTAAACAAGTACACAGCGGAATGAACCAAAGTATTTATTCAGAAAACTATAACAGAACCTCACGTGCATTTAAAACATATGCATTTATTTTTTCTCAGCTTATCATTTTAAAAAACATAATAGAAAAACGAACAAATTTTCCTAATAATTCATTTTATTATTTATGATTAAGTAACACGATTAAAAAAAATATTTTTCTGTATTTTGCTGAACGGATCTTCCTAGGATCTCTCCTTATTTAATGATATTTTTGTTACATTGCGGTAAATAAATAAAATTGTACATAATTTTCCGGAAAATATATTCAACTTTATTTACTGACTATGAAATCTAAAATCTATAAATCCTAATTGACGGGTTATGAACGCTTATTGTTAACACATCGTAGCAAATTCTTGTTTCAATTAACAAAATCACAATTTATTTTATCATCAGTAATTTCATTTTTTTTTTTTTTGATCTCATGATATAAATTTATAGCAAAAAAAAAAATGCTGCAAATGGTTTATTATTTCCAAATAGTAAAGATTTCAAAAATATCTGGTCTGTCAGTTCATAGGACTGTCAGTATTGCTTTGGTTTACAGCTTAGATAATTATATTATCTTTTTAATTAGGATTTGGAGGGTTTCGGAATGGAACATGTGCAGAATACTTTATAAAATATATCAACCAAGTCCAGCAAAGAAATAAAGCAGTAGGCAACTATGGAGCAGAATGAATGATTTTCTTTGCTTTTGTATGAAATTACATCACCTTTCGATTTATCATAATAAAAACGTCTAAAATTTTGCTGATTCCAAAACACCTTACATTTTCCCTCTATCTTTGTAAATGGCCGAGTTATGGGTTAATAAAATCTCAAATCGACCGCCATTTTGAAACAAACACACCGACGATAATGTCGAGTTCCGAGGATCAACCTGTGGTGACCTGTGATTGGTGCCGAATTTTAAGAGAATCGGTCCAGTAGTCTTGGACTTTTTTTTTTTTAATTCGATATTTGGATTCAACGTATCTTGAAACGTAAAACCTCAAATTTTGAGGAGGAGGGAGATTAATTTTTTTTTTTTTTGGGCGATTACAAAGGTCTATTATTGAAAATAATAAAACAAAATGTCTTTACAAAATTCAAATGAAATATTTCTACTTTCAATATAAATGCTGTGATACTTATTTATTTTGACGCTGAGGGATACTGTTGAACATTACAATATCATTTTTATAATATTTTCATGTAGGAGCAACCAAATTATAATTGAGAAACTCTTCATCCCAAGGATTTATTCGAATATGAAATACCTAGATGATGAAGAAGTAATATTAGATAATGTCTTGGAATAGTTTCACTATACCGTTCATAGAGATGTTTGACCAAAAACAAGTTTATGTTAAAACATTTATTTATAAAAAAAATACTACAAAAAATAAAATAAAGTAGGTATCAGATTAAGCGATAGTGTTACCAATCCAATTCATATTTCGTCGGTATTGTTTAAAAAGGACGAATCCAACAATATGCTATTTTTCAGAAAAGCATATTTTACAAGAATTTTAGAAAGAAATGTTGTTTTCGCCATTGTTACATTGTGAGATCGACAAGGAGGTTGTATAAATTTAGAAGTTATAGATTCGTCGTTATTACAAATCGGTCATTGAAGGTTCGGTCGAATTGCAGTTTTAGGAAGTCGGGTTTTTGACTGGCTATCGTTCTATATAGCTCCCATTAAATCTTAATTAAAGGTAAACTAATAGTGGTCCCTCTGCCATTAGAGTATAAACGAATAATGGTCTATGTTGTTTTCAGTCAAAAAAAGGAGTTAACCTAACTAGAGGCCGATTTTTATTCGATATTCGGCCGAATCCTCCAGTTATTGAAGACATGAATCTAAAAAGAAGAAAATCCGAACGTACCCAATCAATTGAATTTGCTCTTTTTATAAAGGGTTGGATTTAAAGTTGGGGCCTCCCTTGGCGCAAGGGTTATCGCCGCTTCATACCATCGGAAGAGGAAGGCGGTAGACCCGGTAATTTTCTACAAAAAAAATAATCTTATCAATGAAAATTTTAATTTTATCACTTACGAAAATTAAGACTTTTCTTAACTCATAATTAACATTTTATTTGTTATTTAAACAATTTTTTTTTTTAATTTGCATTTTGCGCAACTCTTTTTACAAAACTGGGACGATATATTCACACTTAAAACTCCTTGAAAATTTTGCCTGAAGTGTTCTCGAAATTCCTCCTCCTTCTGATTTAAAAAAAAACCAAAAGAAAATGTCAATGGTTTCTTTTATTTAGTACAAACATATTTTTGAATGCTGCTATAATAAACCTAGCGACCAACCTCCGCTCCAGGAGAGCCATCAGTATTCCAGCGGAGAGGCGACCATCGGCTAATAGAATCGTAGTCTTTGTGACCCGATCCTTAGATCTCAGTACAGTTCAATTAGTTCTGGCGCAGTTCTCAGCTCTCTGTCCACTACTTTCCTGCCACAACAAACAAGATAACATTGTTGCTATGGAATACAGACGAATAAAGTTTCTGTTATTTTATAAATGTCGAAATAATGGTTGGATTAAGGATACTTACTGAGGATGATCTATTGTTTTTTCTTCATAATTCCCTACAGTCCCATGCATAATTGAAGAGGCAAGTGGATGATAGGGGTATGTAACATTTTTGGTCAAATTGAGTTATTGTCAGGGATGAAAAAGATATGTGTTGGCCTGTTTTTTGGTACTTATTGCAAATCACTACGCGCCTCATTAAGCTAGATACTAGTGTAATGAAGGAGATATGTGACAACAAAGTAAATTTGAAATGGTTAGTATCATTAGTGCATAGTTGTAAGTTATCACCACAACAACATTCCGGTTTACTCCTTATCTTTTAAAAGAATAAGTATTGATTGCGTTTATAATTATCTGCCCATTATACAACCGTTCATTAGAATAGTCACCACCTATTATATTTACCAAAATTTTGAGTTTTTTAACAACCTCGACTTTTATTTTTTTATTTGTAGCAAATATTTTATGCGATTTTTTTTTTCGAAACTAATGCAAGAGGAATATTTGGCATCTGTAAAGCATGTAAACATGCTGGAATATACGATTCTCCCAAACATATTGATGCTTATAACCCCATTTCGGAAAAAAAAATGTAATCATTTATTAATTCATTTATTAATCCACTCCTGTCAAAATATAATGACAATCAGCTGATTTTACATAATATTGGAATGTCGGGAATGACGAAGAACATTACCAAGCAGTAACTCTTCCAATAACTTCTAATTTAAATTAGTAATTCTATTAGTTTTAGCACAGAAGTAAGCAGTGAATAAAATAACCGTTTTACTACACATCTCAGCTTGCTTAACGTGAATTAAGATTTTTTCTATAACAACATTTTTATTAAATAATATACCATACTCCAATAATTATTATAACGAATGGGCAACAACGCAATTAATATAATAACGCGATTAATAGGCGTATTAATCTTTCTAAACAACAGACGAAGGGAAACAAAAACATTATCTGGCATACGTGGCCAGCAATAGGCACCTTCATTAGAGAGAAATCAGAAACTCTTCGAAAGAAATAAAAAAGCGAAGAAGTAAAACCCACAAGGTGGTGGATGATGAGGTAGGAGCCGATAATTACCGACGAAGAAGTGCGGGTCCTGATAGGTTCGTGCGGTTTGGCCTCTAGTTCTCACGGCTGTGCGCGGCCGGATCATCACCTCTTCGCGGGGATGGACTCTTCATTATCCATTACGAGCTTCGTGAGGTTTCCTCGATCCGCGGATAGTCGAGAGTCAATCAATTGGGCTCAAATTGCGAACGAGAAGCAACTATATCCTGTAGGTCAGAGGATCGACTTGGAGAATGGAGTTTTCACGAGAAGGGTTGATTTCAATCGTGATAGTGATTATAAAGAAAATGTGATTTAAAGCTGTTCATATCCATTAAAATTCATTAAGCACCTCCCAAAAAGAGCGGAACCGTACTCATATGTTCCCACAAATACTTCTGAAAGATTCAGTGCGTTATCATATTATACGATGAAGCATTTGCCCATCATTTCCAATAGAAACTTAAGCAGATCTTTGAAGATAGTAAGTACTACCAAGCAAGTGCAGCAATGATGATCAAGGCGACACGACTTTTAATTTTTAAACCCGCAACATCTTATCACAGATTCTGATAGTTGCTTTATTTTGGATGCATCTGCAGACAAACTAAAAGAAGAACTAGCAAACTTCTCAGAACAAGAAACAACGATGAAGTAGGTACCATAGAATTAATTCTTAATTAGTAATTTAAAAACATAAATTATAATGATTACCTTTTTTCAAGTAAAATCTTTGTGGAACTGACAGTTGCAGTAGAAACTACTCGTAGTGGAGAGGACTGGCGCACATGTATCATATACACATATTTAAAATTTTTTTATTTAAAGTGTATCTAGAGATGCCAGTGAATATGAATTATTGTAATGCAGTATTGTAACAATATAATGTTTAAAAATGTAATAATGTTTTTGTATGCTTTTGTCACTAAAGAGATATGAATGTGGATCTCAAAAGCGCTCGTGTTCATCGGATACAAATTATACTACAGATGTGAATATGAAATGTAAACAATCCGGTCTGTCGTATTCTATTATTGATTCTTTACTCAGTAAGGAGGAGATCTCTGTGATAGTCAGGTCTAAGCAATAGCATATATCTACTTGAAGAATCTGGTATGGGTAAGTAAAATTTTTTCTCGTCTGAGTTATAATCTATTTTATAAGGAAATTTTTAAATAATAGACCAAAATACTCCATACGTTTTAAGACTATTTATTATCTAATCATTGTAGTAAACAAATCTGTAACTATCATTTGCGCATGTTTAGGCGTTTAATTTTGGCGTATTTATTTTTATTTTTTTCAACCCGGAAAAATAGCACCAGCTTTATACTTAGACTTAGATTTATCAGAAAGAAAATACGAACAAATTGTTAAGATCTGTGGTAAGTGGATCGCTTTCTCAGACTGTATTCATTAAATAATATCTTTCGTTTTCCTTACCAGCACTATAATTGACTGATCTTAATATATAAACATATATATAATATTGGCAGTAAATAAACTGTCAATTGATTAATATTTTTAATTTATATTAAATTTTAATATATATTCTTTATATTTAAAGATATTAATACTTGAAATTGTTTTTATCACAAGCCCAAACGTTGTCAACTATTATTGTAGGTAATGAAGCATAGGGACAGGAACAGAAAAACAGTGATAGATTGCCGGATATCTATGATGAGCATTCTTGTGGTTCAGATTAACAAAACGACCTCTGAAATGACACTAAAGACTTGAATGATTCCAATTTTGATTTTTCATAAAAAAAAAAAAAAAAAATTAAAAAGAATAACAATATAAAAAAATAGTTACTAAATAAATAATCATCATAAAAAAAATAATCATTCCAAAATTCCTAGAGATTTCTAAAAAATATGTCTCGAAAAACAAATATAACTTTTGTCAAAAAAGAAGAAATAAGTTGCAAATTTTAAAACAATAATTATTTGTATCATTTAAAAATATTATCAGCTATATATTAGAATAAATTTAGATTATTTGTTTATCATGTATACCTTCCCGACCAAATTTCTAAACCAAATGTGAATAAATTACCAGCCGTTTAACCAACTAATAATTCTATTTAATCGCAAATATTGTTTTTGTTTTTTTGCATCCTATTCTTTAATTTTCTCTTTTTTTTACAGATTTTTTTTTTATAGAGTGAAGTTATTGCCCGAGTTACGGAAATTTAATATCAATTAAAGTTGCTTCCTATTTACTGACAGACTATATATATATATATATATATATATATATATATATATATATATATATATATATATATATCACCATCACTACGGTGAATAACAGAGAGCGTAGAGTATCGTCCTGCCTAACACCCAAACTTGTGGCAAATTTGACAGACGAAAAATTATCTCACTTGACTAATAAATAATTTTGATAATAAGTAGCCAGGCTACCCTTCTCTGCTTGGCACATTCTCGAATTTCGTTCCTTTGGAGGCTTTCAAAATACTGTATTAAATAGGCAAAACATACATAATCCGCTTTAATAAATTGTGTTGACTATCCCCAGATTTGATTAATTAAAAATTAGGCCATTGGTGTTTGTAACTCATTACCATTTATTTCATCAGATCAGATAGTAAACAAAAATATTTATTTTTATACCCAAGTAGGGAATCAAAACAAGTCTTTATTGATTATACTAGGTTGCTATAAAAGTCCTTCTGCATTAGTACAACCTTATTTCAGATTACACATTTTAAACATTATTAAATACTGCTTTTCAAAGTAGAAGTCCATTGTTTTCAACTACTTTCATCCATCTTTCTGCCAGTAATTGGATTTCATGCCGGTACCACTCCTTTGGTTTTGAGGCAAAGAACTCATCGCATCAAATTTTTACACTCCTCGTAATTATCAAAGATCCGACTTTTTAAAAAATGAGCCATTGACCGAAACAAACCATGATCTGATGGTGCAATACCTGGATTATACGCAGCATGAGGCAAAACGTTTACTCCTAGAAGTTCCGATAATTTTTCCTTGGTCAAACGAGAAACATGTGCAGGGACATTGTCGTATTGCAAAATGGCTTGGTTCCTATGGACCAAAGCGGGATACTTAATAAATTCTATCCAGCTGTTCACAGTAAAAGCTTGAGTCCACTGCCCGACCATCAAGATCAAGCTCAAAATGCAAAACGCCTTCGAAGTTCCACAAACTCAAAGCATTACCTTTTCCCAAACTGATCTTGGCGAAGCTCCGGTTGTGCAGCTTCGCCTGGCCATACCCACTGCTTTTGCTTGCTAGGTTTTTTAAAAAATACCAACTTTTCGTCACTTGTGATAATTGTTTTTTCAGAACCTGTCATCTTTCGGATTTTTAAGCAAAATTTGTGCACATATTAAATCGCTGCTGAGCTTGGGCCTCTGTCAATTCATGTGGGTCGAACCGTGGTCTTAACTTATGTACGCCTTGGTTTTTAAGATGATGAGCCACTGTGGCATTAGGAGCATGTGGGTTCTGGTTCACACATTCAAGAAGAACGTCATCATCAACGACCGATAGGTTCATCATCACCTGCAAGGTTCATATTCCCAATGATGCTTGAACCAAAGTGCGCTAATATTTCGATGGATAATTGATTCTTCTTCTATGACACAAATTTCTTCGGCGGTTGCCTTTGCGCTTAAACCTTATTTTCAATAATGTCTCAAAAGACCATGATTCATTCTTTTTTTCTTTTGACATTGGACGAGAGTTTTAAAAATGTAAATGACCCCATTAAGCCAACTCAAATCACAAGGAATTAAAGGATTACTCAAAACAAACATTGACATAAATAGCAGAAACAAAAATATTCTTATAGGATTAATTATGAGAGTTGGAATTAAGGGTTGTTATCATGCACAAGAACTTTTGTAACAACCTATTATTAATTTGTGTCGCACACTGTTTAACAAGACATATATCTGCCACGCATAAACATTCGAATATACATCCAAAATATATCTGACGATATTTATGAAGAGTATCTTTTTCCAAAGGGGTTCCTATACGTTCCCTTATCTTATTATCCCTAACACAATCGCTTCTCGTGTAGAAGGAATTTCGTTCCTGCTGCCATGATTTTGCTTATGTGTTTTCTTTCGTACCCCAACCCTGATTTACATTCAATTAGGTTAAAAAAATATTACATTGGAAATGTGGAGCATTACTTTATTAATCATCAATCGCTGGCTCACAATAGTACGACTAATAATATCCATATTCTGGTTATCGACCTTATTTGCTTTCCTTATTTTGTTTAAAATTTCTGAGTCTATTTTTCCTTGATGACTGTTAATTTAATAAGTAGATATATTTGTAGACGTTGTTTGTTTGTTTGTTTTTGTTTATGTAAAAGCCCTTAGGTCATCACCAAATCTGAGTATATCAAACAAACCATAGGTTGTTTGATCTACTCAGATTTGGAACATATTTGGAAAAAATAAATAAAAAAAACAATACTAATAAATACAAATAAATACAAAAATAACAATAAAAAAGTAATAAATAAATAAATAAAAAATAAAATAAAATCAATAAATAAGATATTGATGATTAAAAATAAATTAATTAATAAAGAGAAAAAAATTAAAGAATTGATAATGAGAATCGATAATTCGTTGACGTTTTTAAGTTTATCTTAACTGCACTATAGATGCATATTTTTTCCTCATCTCTAGAAACTACGAGCACCTTGCCATTAGGTGTATTAACACGCTCAGCACACTACATGTGGTATTTTATTAAGGCTATGTCAGAACAAGTCGTTAATAATATTTGATTATCTCGTTTATTTTTCGAGCGAAAAAAAAATAGGGGAACAGAACAACATTTCCAAATGACTACAGAATTCGAAACGCACAGGGTGAATTCTGCAATTCTTCACGGCGGGGGGATATTTGAAGGCATCGGTCATCCGCGGGCTTATTGAGACATCATTTACCCAATCAGATGTTTGCAGAGGAAATTACCACAGCGATATATCGATTCATCTGCTCGATAATGGGCCTAGGGAAGTGTGATAATGGCACTAATACCCAGTCCTTCGTGAACGCTTGGTTAGAAATAGATTAGAGCGATATAAAAGGGAAGAGATATTAAAAAAAGGAGGCTGCCCTGGTAATGGACACGAACTGGAGTAGAGCAATATGTCAAGGGATAATAAGCCCCGCAGATGGCCGCTAATCCAGCTTCGATGTTATCGTTGCCGGCAGATGTCGCCCCCGCAAATCTCATCCACCAATAAACCATCTTCGGTTCCAGTTACACTTATTAGATACTCATTCTGATCTCTTAATTCCACTTTTATCGCTGTCGTCCTTCACTATCCATAAACCAAAAATAATATTTCTATTTTAATAATATTCCAAATTTCACTTATAAGCTATTGTTATAGTAAAAAAAAAAAGAAAAAAATAAACAATAAAAAAAAAAAAATAAAAATAAAAATCAGCATCAAAAATATCTGTTATAGACATAGCCCATCAGTATAAGTCTATATAATCACGAAAAATAAAAATTATAATAAAGTGTAAAAACGTTGATCAGTATTACATAATTTTAGGACGTTTATATTTTCAAAAATACCAATATAAAATTAAAAAAAAATTTAAAAAAGATCATCAAATTCAAATATTCTTATATATAATAATAATTGATATTTTACAAAATTTTGCAGGAAGTTTTTCTAATTAGTTGGAAATTTTGCCAATCATATATACTTCCAAATTGGTAATTTTATATATTTCTTAACCTTTCGGGGCATTGATCTCCATCTTCAGAACAAATTGGTTTATTTTCAAGGATATAAAATTATTCCTCATGTCACATATTAAATATCAATTAAAACTATTTTGATTTACAATTTTTGTTAAAGATCTCCTTTGTCCTCGCTGAATGACTTAATGATAATAATAAGTTTCTTTGAATAAGATTCTTATTTTACGGATAAGTTATAGTCCATTACTAGTGGCGTATCCAGAGGTAGGATTCAGAGGGTCCCCTCTCCCCCTTTTCCCTAAGTTACAAAATAATTTTACTTGTTGTTATTTGTAAAAAAGAATTGTATAAACCTATTTGAATGTTATTTTATAAATAATATATCTAGGCATGGAAAATTTAATAAAAAGAGAGGCCATGTTACATTCACGGTTAGGATGAGATTCTTTGAAGTAGATCCTAGGATGGATGCCATCCCGAAACGAAACCCTGGGTACGCTACTGTCCATTACACCTTTTACTCATTTAGTTAATTCTGACCTGGATTTTCCCCAAATACCGGGAAGAAACATTTCTTCATAATAAAATAATATAAAAAAAAAGATTACAGAATAATTTGATTTTATAATTACTTAAGGTACTAAAGTGTCATTACCACGCACTGTCCTACCCTCAGTTTCCTAGTTAGCATGTTTTTTTTTTGTTTTTTTTTGTCATAACTTAATATGTAATATACTTTAATACGGTAAATAGTAGTGAAATGTATTTCTACTCATAAAGGATTACTTAAGCATTCTGAATTTATTAGCCGTGAAGTATTCTTATGTTTTTTTCAAACTTTGTCCACACATTTTATTAGTCATTAGCAAGGAAAAAAATAAATAAAACGTCGGAGATAAAACTTAGTAAACAAGAGAACAGAGGGGAAATTTTTTTCAGAGTTTAGTGGCAGCCCTTATCTAAAGGACCAGCCACTAGCGGAAAACGGACTTTAATTACGGAGCTTAAATCAACGCATTTTCGTTGTGAAATAAGTCGCGTGCCTTTATTGCTGTCATTACCACGGCCTTTATTATTACGCTACCTTTTAAAATGATTTAATTAAGTATAATTTAATAATTTAAGTATACCGTGGGGTGTAAGAGAGTTTGAAGAAACAATATCTTTTTTAATTTTAGTTTGGCCTAATAAAATACGTGGAAATGTTATAACCTAGTAGACATCTCGTCTACTATACCCGAATTATTAGCGCGGTAATGAAATAAATTATGCGGTATGAAAGCATTTTTGATTCACTACCTATTACCTAAAATTCGTTGATTGCTGTCCTGAACTTAATTATTTAATTCTAATTGTCTCCTAAGTCTTTTGACTGTTTATTTATCCATACTAATGAAAAGTGTGTCTATAGATTTATTTGAATGTACTAGTTATGAAAGTGCATTATATACTTTACACTGACTTGTTGGTCAAATTACCTAAAAGGTTGCAAACATTTTTTTTCTCTTATTCCTGTAGGCACAAAACAACAATAATATAGATATAGATCATAACTTTATATTTAAATCTTTCTGTTTGTATACTGTTTTAAATATGTTAAAGCAGAATTATTTTTAGAATATTCAGTCAATAGTTCTGTAAAAAATTACTTTTGGTAAGTTTCTAATTTCAGTTTTCTTTGATATATTATTCAAAAAAGTTTCATGAAATCTAGTCTGTAATGAAACACAGTGTTGCTCCTTGCAATGTTTTGTATTGTTGAATCATAATTTTTATTTATAATTAAGATCTTTAATCTAGTCTTAAAAAAAAGCAGCTCAACAGCTTGGAAATTTTTTTAAAGTGTACTTAAAACTCTTAGCCTAATCTTGAAATAAAAAGCTGTGGTAAATCAAGTTAATAAAATTTGTACATACAAATATTTTTGTTAAAATTTTTATTTATAATTTCCTAAACATAGAGGAACCTAGTAAATACAGTTCGCCATTTGCCCAATAGTACTTATTTCCTTACCTCTAGATCTTCAAAAAAAAAATTAGTAAATTCAAGGTGATTGTCATTACTCACGTGGCCATTATCAAGGTTTTGAAAATTTTAAATTTCCAACAAAAAAAATACTTTTGATCATAGACATTTGTTAAGATTAATAACTGATATATAATAAAAGGTAATACCTATCCAATGAGATATCTATTTCCCCCTTACTATGCATATAGGCGGAGTAATTGGTAAGACAAAAAACTGCTTGCCTATTAATATATAGATTTTAAGAATATGATTTTAAATCAAATTTCGCGCTTTCTTTCACAACTTCCTTAATTTAATGTTCCATCTAATAATCGGGAATAAAATATTCTGATCAGGGCCGGGAGTTCACACCCGGTGATAGAAGTTTGATTTGAGTCAGAGACTCAGCTGATCCAACCTGAGTGCAGACTAAGAAGGAATAGAGCCTGGAAGAGGATATTTTGGGGGCACCCGACGGAATCGATACCAACTATCAAAGATAGGGGGCGCAGTTGTACATTAGGGACTAATTGAAGAGAGCTATTGAATGGAACTTAGCAGACTATTAGCCTGTAACAAATGACTATTCACCCGGGCCTTCTAAATCGACACAAATCGACCTTATTAATTCCTTTCTGGGCTATACTCAAGGCCGTGGCTGGCACGGCGACACCTTCCTTTAATAGGTTTCCTTTGCTGCACAGGTAATGACTTTATTTAACACTATAGCTACCATTTACAGTCACTAATAGCCTCTTTTGTACTTTATACCGAAAGACTAATGTCTGTCATTTCCTTCGTTTTCCACCAGCAGAGTCTAGACTTTCTAGTCGGACGGTCGATTCCAATGAGGTAGAATCCAATTGCAAGAGTAGGCAAAGAAACTACTAAAAATCTTAATTTCGAGCCATATTAAAGGAAAATAATACATTTAAAAAAATAATAACGTTGTACAATAATGATTAACTACCGTCCTGAACTCAGCTATAATCTTTAGGTAACAATAATAAACAACGGAAATGTGGTGGTTATCAAGCTAAAACATTCAAACCCACAAATTCCAGAACCGCTTTAATTATTAGAATTTAAATCGCTGATGTTGTTTATTTATTCAACTGTTAGGGGCTGTTTGACTACTTGGTTCACTTTCGCTGTTAGAAATGTGCAAAACATTGCACAAAAAAATTACAAAATATATTTATCTCCAGATTCGTAAGTACATCCAAGAGTCAGTCTATCTATCTATCTACCCAGTCTGGTTCTACGGTCTGGTTCACTTTCGCTGTTAGAAATGTGCAAAACATTGCACAAAAAAATTACAAAATATATTTATCTCCAGATTCGTAAGTACATCCAAGAGTCAGTCTATCTATCTATCTATCCAGTCTGGTTCTACAACTCGCTAGCGAGTTGGCCCGCTAACAGCATCTGCCAGGCGTCCCTTTTCTGTGCTGCTAGCATCCAATTTCTCACTCCAAGTTTATTGGCATCGTTGTATACGAAGGTCCTCTATCGCAGCATAGGTCTTCCGACACGTCACCCTCAATGCAGGATCTAAGTCAGAAGCTTTTTTGGGAACATACCATCTATCATCCTAACTACATGGCCAGCCCATCTGAATCGACCCGCTATTATGAACTTGACAATATCGAGTTTACCTATCGTAGACCTCTTGATTTCTTCTGCACCGCCAGTCTCCATTTACGAGTACTGAGCCATAAATTGTTCTTAGAATCTTGCGTTCTAGTATCAAGAGGTCCTGCTCTATCGCCTTAGTTTTTGTCCAGGTCTCGAATCCATACCTCAAAAGCGGTCGGATAATCGTTTTTTAAAGGTTGATTTTACTGCGTTGGGTTACTAAGTGGCTTCTCAAGTGCTTTTTTAATCAATAGTTTCAACGGTTGATAGCAATAAAATAAGTAATCCTCTTGCTTATTTCTACATCAATTTGGTAATCACTGATTATCTGTGAACTCAGATACGCAAATACCTAGAACTGTTCAAACCTGTAGGGTCCAAAATCTACTTTGACACCATCTTGCCTTGGAATCTCCTGGGTTACCATTTACTATGTGTATTTCTCACTGGTAAGCAAACCCAGTCTCTTCGCTGCAGCTTCAAGTTCCAGAAAGGATTGGACAATCGTCTGTCAGGAGCGTCCAATTACATCGATGTCATCTTCAAAAGCGACCCGCTGTATCTTCCTATTAAATATCGTTTCAGGCTTTTGAATTTGGGTGCCACGGATCGCTCTTTCCAGAGATAGAAAAAAAAGGAGGCATACCAGAGCTTTTCCTTGTCTTACTATTTTTTTTTATATGCATTTTTTCGAGGTGCAGACCCGAACTTTGACAACACAAATCACCACTTCCACCTCATTAGTCTAATAAGCTTAGTGGGGATGTTATAATGAATCGATGTTTCATAGAGCAATACTGAACCAGTAAGGACATTAAGGTAAATAAACAGCTGCGAGTCATTCACGAGATGCAGATGAACTGTTCATATTTACCAATGGCAAAGCCACCAGCAATGGAAAGAGAACAAATTAACAACATAATACCTCAGCATTAGCTTTTATAGTATTCACGTATACCTTTTGCTTATTTAATATTATAATCCTTATTATATGTATATTGCTTATTTAATATTATATATCTTTCAAGTAAAGTACAAAGAGAACAAGTAAAAAAACTCCTTTTTCAGGTTGATTATGCCGATCCCTAGATCACAACTTTTTGATAGATCATATATATCTGTTTGATAAGTATCAGGTGGTATCCCTAGGTAGGACCGGAACTAGGATTTTCACCAGAATCGAAGCTGTTTCTTACATCCCCCTCCCCTTCAATAAAAGCCAAAAGTATTTTAGGTAAATATATTTTATAATAAATATCAGCACCTCATAATATTAACTCTTTTTATTGACTGAATTAGGATCTTAGAGTTAAAAATTAGCAATAAACATGTTTTGCATAACCTAAAACCTTCGTTGATGTCTCGAATTTTGCCGACTTATAAATTCTGCCACCCGGGGCAAGTTACAAACGAACCAAGATAAGGAATCAACCGGAATTTTGTGAAATCGTATTTTATAAGCTATATTGATAATTTTTTCAAGAATTTTTATTTCACAATTACTTCGAACTCGTTATCACTTATACGATATATTGATTTATATCAATAGTATATTGTTTATGATAAAGTTGTCGAATGTTCCCAAAATATTCTTAGCAACGTATTGAAAACACAACGAGTTAACCTGGTGTTGCCAAACCCCTTTTTAAAGTATTTTTCTAATCATTTATATCCTGGCGAAACATGTTATTCTAATCAGGGATGATTAAATATATAAACACGAGATGTTTACAAAACGTACTACGTTATCAGTTATGTTATACATAACTCCGACATTGTTCCACCTACAGAAGAGCAAAGCGTTACTGTGCCTACCGCTAGTGATCTATTTCATACGGGCCAAATGAATGGCCAGGGTCCTACGCCGGACGTTCGAGTGGGCGTCAACTGAGCGTGGTGTATGGACTGAGAACGTATATTACATCCGATTCGATATATCGTTCATGTCCGTCTGCATCGATAGCATATATCATCTTAACTTAAGACTATTTATTATTCGGTAATAGTTTCCGTCTTAGGTCAAACTTGGCTTGTTTATTTCCGAGTTAAATCACGGCAGTTAATCAGAACGTCATGTACCGTGTAAGAAAGCATTGCTACATATATCTACCTCTCTAAAAAGCGATTTAATAAATTCGATACGTTGTGGGATGAATCATGCGAGAGGTCAATTTTAGTTTCGATTTTCGTCCTTTAGCTGAGCGGTATGCGTGATTTTTCATGGATCAAGCGAAATGTCAGCAGCGCCGAGAAATATCGAGCAGCTGTTAGGTTTAGGCACTTTTTAATGATGTGCCATATTTTTTATTTATTTACATACCCTCCTATTACTTTTTTTAATATTTTTACAAAATAGGAAAACTTTTTTGAAATAACAATACCCGGACGTCCGATGCCTATATCATCAGAAGTCCTTGACTAAAATAACTCCTTTCACTGATTTCCATCAAGCCCAAATCCTCAAGGTCGGACCTTACACAATCCTCCCATCTACGTTTCCTTTGACCATTAGGACGCTTGCTCGTCAGTTTAACGCAAGCTACTTTATTAGTGATTCATTCTCTATCCAGCCCAAAAACTTTACATGCCCATTTCATTTGGCGCGATGATATTTCCTTAAATATATTTGCCGGGTAAACGTCATGCGATTCGCCGGTGTGTTGGCGTCTATATTCTCATCTCAACTTATCCTTGGCCGGCCAAAAATTCTAGGCAATACATTTTTTTCATGCACGTTTAGAGGTGTTATTGCCATAACATAAACGGCCACGTTTCGTAGAAGTAAAGAATTTTAATAATAGGAAACAGCAGGAGTCTAATGTTATATGCAGTAGGAATTATATTTTTTGGGATTCTAAATTCCAGGTGTTTAGACAGAAGAGGGGAACCTAGCAATTATGAGAAGGAGAAATAAAAAGCATTTTCCACCTTTAAATTATCTTTTAATTCTTTTTACTTTCCCTTTTCTATTTATGAAATATATAGTAAGGGAAAGGCAATCGTGAACATTTTCGAATTCGAGTTTTCAACGGAAATACACGTTGATCTGGAAGCTGAAGAAGATGTTATGCCACATAACATCTTCTTCAGCTTCCATATTTGTTAAAGAAGGTGGTTGAGGGTCGGCTGTAGAAGATTGTTGAGGAGTTGCTTAAGCACTTTTATTACTTCTGTCTCTCTCAAAAGTTCCAGCCTCTAATAATGCGGCTTCGTTCCTTCTTTTTTTAGGTGTAGGTATCATATGATTACCGAAAGAATGGTATAGGGCATCAGTTAAAGACTCAACTTCGGCCTTTTGTTTCAAGTCCAACTGCTCCAACAGCAGAATTCCAATTTGCATTAGATATA
The DNA here is from genome assembly GCA_948150685.1 of Rhaphigaster nebulosa. NCBI lineage: Eukaryota > Metazoa > Arthropoda > Insecta > Hemiptera > Pentatomidae > Rhaphigaster > Rhaphigaster nebulosa. The sequence goes on from OX411310.1 coordinate 70,675,100, forward strand.
AAACCCTTACCGAGAGAGGCTATAGCTTTCCTGTCAGTAGTCCTTATCTTTGAAGATGAAGTAGCTTGAGAATATTCCTGATCTCGAGTTTGAGCTGTTCTATCATCAGAGTCAACAGGCTGACCGTTATCTGTAGCATTACCTGGACCCAAGTACCGATGTCTGGAAAGGTTTATGTACAACTGAGGATATGTATCATGTCCTATCCCTTTATATAGGAAATGATTAGAAAATAGGAAATGAGATAATACATTTTTTGCTTACTAAGTAATTTTTTATAAAATTGACTATATACTCGTACGGTTAGATATATCGTCAATCCAAAATTAAATTATAAACTTTTAAAATTTCAGGCGAAAATAACGGATATACAAAATAACGGAACAAAAAGGATATTCTGTAATATTGACTAGCCAGAGACAAGATTTCCAACGATACCGGTACATTGGATCGTTAAATGCTTTTGTATGAGGAAAGACATTTTTGTTAGACAACACGATTATAGGTCTCTTGGGCATATCGCGTCGCCTTCGAATTTTAACTTAGATGGCAACTCATCATTCCCAAAAAGCATTTTTATTGTATCCATAGCGGCCGTCGTACATTGCAGAGATAAACGCGTCGATCAAATGCGTCTTGAAAAGAAAAATTACAATTACGGTTAAAATTGACAATGTTGCCCTTATAGATATTAAAAAATTTAAAATCGAAGAAAAAGTTTATTTCTGCACTGAACTCGGATATGATTTATACACAATTTCTTTATGGTGCCTTTTTATCCAATACATAATACAATAGTTGAAGAAACTGATTGATGGCCTCTTCATCATTAAAGTGGTATTTTAAAAGATTTATGATGACATGAATACTTTCTTCAATCGACATAAACATATCCGCAAGTTGATCGTTATAACCATTCAAAATTGGATTTTTATCTTTTTAGTAGTCATATACGCTAATGAGTTTAATTTTTAAATCGCGCTCATATCAGATTTTAATATCAGGGAATAGCGTTCGTAAATTTTCCGGATTTCTTAGTTTTATTTCATTAGATATTGAATAGTCTAAATATTTAAGCATCTCTTCTCTGTTCTATAAATATATCACCGAAATAGATGGATGTTTACTAACCATACCTATATTTTATTTTATCCGCCTATCTTTGCTTTCATCTACGAACGGATCTCATTACCGCGTAGAACAGCTTTCCATAGTAGTTCAGCATATTATAGACATGGATTTTCTGAAGTAAACAAAAAAAATATAACACAATATAAAATTATATCGTATTATATATTCAATAATTCTCTTAACCTAGTATGAAATTAAGGACCCATAATAACTAATCAAGGTTTAATAAATTCACTACGCTTAGTATCAATCCCAAACGCTGTCCTAATCTACAATGAACAAAGAACTAACAGCCCATATACAGGCGAGAAGACCCAATAAATCAGCAGTTCTAACCCACAAGACAGGATATTTAAATAATTCGCCAACGGTTAGATGATATACGAGATCCTTATCTGTTTATCAACCGCTCGCGAGTTTTATCGCCCGAAAAACACCATTCATGGCTCGGTGCCTTATTCTAACTCGCTAACTCCTTCCAGTGGAATAATGTCGTCTATTATTATTGCCGTTAGATTGGTATCATTGTCTGAGACCGTTCATCTGTATAGTTTAATGGCGACTTTAGCCCCAATTATGTCTGTAATCGACCCGGCTTTGCAGACTTTGAAGACAGGATTAGCAGAACTGTTAATAATATCGTGTTGTTTAATTCGATTTTACAATGTTATTTTACCATAAAATGAGGGAGGAAAAAAAAACAAAAACATTCTACTACAATTATTGAAGGGTAGAGTTAACGACGGAATACTGATTCTGACAAACGGCTTTGTCAATAGGTGGCCAGAAAGACACTCGACCGCCAACTTTAAAAGTTGCTGAAAATGACATCTCACCCACAACCAGATTCAATCCATCGCTGACAGGAAAAATAATACATCACCAACGCTGAGATATTTAAACCTTGGTTCTGAAATTGAGTCTGAACCACCGCCTAACGACCCCTACGAAATGGCATGAAAACAAAGAAAAATTATGTTTTTTATTTTTTTAACCTATCGTTCAAATAATTATAACTTCTCTTATAAATGTTTATATATAAATCTATATCTACTAAATGGTCATCGTATATGCTCCAAAATTCCCGACTTGTTATTAATTGACGACAAAATAAAAATAACAAAACAAGAGGTGTTTAATTAATCATTGTTAATATGTTCTATTTTAATTAATTGTCTTCCTGGTATGCTCCTAATACAGTCATGCTAAAACTACTATCTTATATGTTTTTTAATGAAAACTATTTTTTTTCTATACAGAACGAAAAGAATAAATGAATGAATTTCTAAAATGTGATAAGAAAAAAAAATCCCTTTTATCAGCCAATTCAAACAAATACATATATTTTATTTTCCCTAATCACCAATCACTTATTAAGATTCAATATAATTATTGTATTTTCAGGAATAAATATTAACCCTTATATACATATACATATTCTTTCATTTATTCAATGAATTTCGAACAACTTTTCAGGCCTTTTCTTGCCCATTTTCAATTTCTCTTCAATCTTCTTTTAACGGACGGTCATGAATTGACTTAAAATCTGTCATATTTTAAAATCTTTCACTAGTCATTCGACTTTGCATAAGAATAACTTCTAATTTGTCTATTGATATTTAGTCTAAAAGAAAGTAGTTCCGCTATTCTAATCAGTAATTTATGTTAACTTCAATATTTGAGTCCAAATACTATAATAGTAGCTCAGATTAGAGTTGGGACACTGTTTTTTTTAGATCAAATATCAATGGACAAATAAGAAATTATTCTTATACAAAGAAGAAACGTTGTTTGAAAATCATAGAGTAAATGAAAGCTAAGGGTAAATATTTATTACTTAAAATTCAATAACTGCATAATTTTATATAACCTTCTGACAAAATTGAAGTGCGAGTTTAAACTTATTCAGTAAATATTCAGATTTAAGCTTATAAACTACATTTTATATTTAATTAATATCTAAATTGAATATTTAAATGTAGATTTAACTTATATCTATTATAATATACCACAGTTGGAAATAACTCTATTTTAGTTAACTAATTTTTCAACACTACATACAATAAAATTAATCTATATTAATCATACAGATTAATATAGAACGAAAGTGATTTGTGGAGAATTTCTGGTTTAGTAGGTCCTGGAAGCAAGGATACATTGGGAAGCAAGATTACAAACTGAAAGGTATGAGGCTTGTTGTGGCAGAAAGTATCTATTTCCAGCTGTATTTATGTTATCAGAATATATTAATGGATCATTTTATTTTGGACATAGTAAGGATTGTAAAGGAATTCGATTGTGAGCATTAGGGATGAATTTGGTGGTTTCGTGGAGCACCAAAGCTCAGCTCCGAATGTGATATCCTAATTGGAGTATTAAGGGTTTGCGAAGTAACTGTTTAAATTAGACGGAATCGAAAAGTTGTTTCAGTGAGGATTCTAAGTCATTCATTCATTTTCGTGCACACTTACTTCAAAAAACAAGAGGCAACTTCAAGTAAGTAATGTTTGCTGTGTGTTGATTCCTCACGCCATAATCGGCTGAAGCAACGTCCATCTGTAAACATAAATTACATGTTAGAATTACTACATAATAACATTATAATTAATTGTTTTTAAACATCTCCATTTTACAAAATGGTCCCTTCTTTATAATCTCCAGTTGGGACTTCTAGCTCCAATTATGCACCGGCTGTGGCATCTAATTTATTTTCTGTTGCATCAGCCGAGAATCGACTCTGATCGGGAGACCATCAGGGTACATAGAGGTGGTCATTGGAAGCTAACCTCACCACCTCCTTATAAAAACGTTGGTCAAGAAACAGAATATCCGTACCAGCTGAACCCAAAAGATCCTTTCATTCCTTAAAGGCACAGGTTTATTTAGTTTATTTTTTATTCTCCAATTATTCACAATTTGTAAACAAAATATTTATTTATAAAACTATAAAACAGAAGATAACTTGAAATTAGATCTAGAAGCAAACATGAAAGGTTCATAGTAATGCATATGGTTTAAAAATATATATATAAAAAAAATCCACGAATAATATAAAAATTTAAAAATACGGCAAAAATAAATCAGATGGACATTTGATATAAAAGAAATAAGTCAACAGCATGGAAGATAAGTTTGGAAGGGCAGGAAGGACGCCGGCGGCGTTCGGTAGTGGTTAGTTAATAGTTGTGTAATGAAAAGACGTGTTAATTGGGGCTGAAGTTAATTTCCTCTCGCCTCATTGCCAGCTCGATTTTGATTGATGTACTTCTTTGTCGGCCCCTTTTGTTCGCTCTTCTATTACCTCTTCCATCTTCCACAATATCAATTTGATTATCAATGCTTATCTCTGATAATGCCCTTCCCGTGTAAAGGCGCCTAGGCTGAATATCTCGTCTCGACTGTCTCGTCTCAGCCACGATTTCATCGTAACAAATCGATATTAGAAAATTTAATTCATAAGTGAGGTGGTACTTAAGAGGCATTGCCAGGACATCTGAGGTTTGTTTAAATCATCATCATTGCATTGAAGAATAATAGTTTATAATGAAAGCAGAGTTAATTAGAAATACATATAGTAAACCCGACCCCCTTAACCCTGTAGAAGAGCCACTAAAATAAATAACCCATTTATTTCAATATATCAAGAGACTATAGTGAACTGAAAACCGAATTGCTAAATAACAATTTTAAAAAAAGTCATAAAATGTTTCAAATTCAAAAACTAAAGAACAGCAAAAACGAACAACTACATCAGTCAACTGTTTGAAGATGCTTTTTAAAAAATAACCTTATTCTGGATTGCAAGTAATTCTGGGATTTTAGAAAAAGAGGTAGCAGATAAAACTGCGACAGATGCAATTCATTGGGGAAAATATCGTCTTCTTATATCCTCCCATCAGATTTGTTTAGACCAATACGTATAAGGGTCTTGAGTGACTGGCAACGAACTTAGGCTATAAGTATCAAACCAACTCCCAGGTGGGCAAAAAGTGAATTTAGGAATGCAAGTAAAAAAATAATATCTGATGTGGACAGCACATGACTTCCTGTTAAATTATAAATCCGTGGCTCAAAAAGTGATAATGAATTTGGTAACCAGTTTCCGAAGATTGCAGTAAAAACGACACTCGGCGTCCCGACATCCATCTATTGACACACACACACAAACACACACTCTTGTCACTGGAGGTCTCATTCCGTTATTATATGTCGTTTTTCTTCAGTAGGTAACTAGTTTCCAAGATATTTCTACATGTTCCATGATAACAATAAAACTGTCAATATCACTGGATAAAGCATTAGAAATGGACAGTTTCGACATTTTAAGCGGAAAAACCCACTCAACTAATATCTTTTTCTCATGATGAAGACTTGTTGATCTCACAAATGGGGAGGAAAACTAGTATTTTAGACTCAATTTTAACACTTAAAACAAGTAATAAAAATGTTAAATTGGATTGGAAACCGAATTGCGTTTGCAACCTTTATTACCGAAACATATGATTTCTCTTTTAATTTAAATATAATTTTTAATGTAAGCTTATTATGACCTTCAAGTAAATTACCCTTTTCCGCTCACGAATCTTAACCAAAATCTAGTAAGTCCATTTATATCGATATAAAAGTCCTATTTACCAAATTTGAGATGTTTTGCATAGTATTTTAATATAATTTTTGATAAAAATCAATCTTCAAGTAAAGTACCACTTCCGGTGATCAAGCAGTGACCAAAAAGAGAGGTTCACAACTAGATTTTAACAACAATCATAAATACAAAATTTCAACTTTCTACGGCTAACCGTTTTTGAGTTATGCGAAATACGAACGAACGAACGTACGTGGGTACGGACGCCACGACGAAACTAGTCAAAATGGATTCAGGGATGGTCAAAATGATTATTTCCGTTGAAATCTGAAAACCGAAAATTCTCGCGAATACAATACTTCCTTTACTTCGTACAAGGAAGTAAAAAGATTAAATTTAGCTCTGAGCGCTAATACCTGCGTACACAAATGTTTCCTTTATTCAAATCAAACTATAGGAAATGCAGAGGTTCCATAGACGACTAGATCATGAGATGCAAATTCTGCAGTTAGTTAACAATTAGTTGGTCAGGAGCTCGTGTGAAAAATTAATTTTATCATGTTCGAGGAACTCAGTGAAGTTCAGTGAAAGCAATAATCGCAGTCATAACACTTGGGAAACTTTTAGAAAAATGTATAGAACGAATTTCTTTTAAAGTTTTATTTTATTGACTAGTTGGCAGGTCTGCCTGGATTCACTTTATCTTTTTCAGAATCACAAAATTTGTGGTGCCAATTTTCCATTTTTATGTAATTTTTTCAGCCAGTTGCAGCTTGTAGGTTTTTCAGAATTGGGCACTACCATTTGATTCATAATTACACAATAACAAGGAGAGATCCACCTAAGTGTCGTCTCTGTAAAGTAACAATGAGTGGTTTACATCTTTGAGGAGTTTCTTTGGTGCAAAAGGATAATAAAGAATATCACGCGCTTCGTCAGTGTATCAGAAGAAGCAATGGATTTATTTGAAACATCGGATTATATCCTCTAATTTGAATATGGTTATTATGTAATTAATTAATTAATTATTTGATTGGTTTATAATCTATACACTGATTCTCATTCCTTCGATCTAATTGAAATGTTTATTGTTGCTATTAAATAGTCAATAAATCAAATCGTTTATTGTAGTATTGAGGGCAGTGATAACCAGTAGTAGTCCGAATGAAAACGAAACCTTTATTATGGAACAACAGCAAAAACATCGGTTCGATAAAGAATACTTAAACATTTTATAGAATCTCAATCAATTAAAAGGAGTAATTTATCGAGAGCAGTATCGAATATCGTCCATATTGTCAATATCGTAGTGTTCAACACAATTGGAAATCCAAAAAATCTAGTCTGGAATTTAGGTTCAGACTTCAAATACCTGTGCAGAAATTCAAATTTATCAGTTAATAACAATTTTTCGTTATCATTTTCGCCATTTGGAATATGCAAATCCTGACAACGAATTCATCTTCAGCAACCAGCATAGTATAGAAATCATCATAGCAGACCTACAGTCGAAAAACCGGGTACCTACGTCCTTAAAATTAAAGGATAATCAATTGACTCTTCTTCAAGCGTTTATGATGAGTTTAGATGCCATAGTAAGCCAACCATATTGGATTTTCAAATGTTGGATTAGTTTGAGAAACTAAGCTTTCTTGGCACGACGAACTATCAACCAATCAAGAACATTAGCGTGGCAGTTTGGTTTCATTGTTTTGCGACCAAGTTAACTTGCACAGGCTGGAGTGGCCGATCCAGATGCAGCCTCCTCCAGAGCTCTCCAGATTCCGGTGGTCATTATATACAACTAACTGTTAACAAACCTCCAGCTGAGGGTTGGCTTCATACTTCATCGCCACTGACACAGATGGCGGTCAAGTGCCACTACAGGGCCCCACGCGCCGCCACAACCAACAATGGATACAATAACTAACCATTGACCTCACCGAGGGGAGCCCCTAATACCTCTTGTAATGCCCTTAGTGGGAATTAATACTCTTCAGCTATTAATGCTACTATTACTTGATAAGTTATGCTACTGTACGCTCGGGTGCTGACTTAATATGGATATTATGTGAGTAGAATTCTCCTTTGGAGTTTTAACGATGATATTTATCGCCTATTTATTAATACACGAACAATATTGCTATTATTATATGTTACTTTCTCATATCTCAAAATGAGGAATATATATATAAAACTATATACTTCTGATAAGAATATAAAACAATTTTATTAATACTTTGTTACGTTTCAGCTAAATATTATTTTCAATTGAACTTTTTTGATCATTTAAAATATTATTTGAACATTACAATCTCTACATTACTCCATTAATATCTAAGACATCAGAGAATACAAGTAAGAGATTGCAACAATTTAAAAAAAATATTTATAAATGCACCAAAGAATAGTTTAATTTAATAAAATAAAAGGCAGGAAAACTTGATGAATTATTTAATTTACCCAAAGTAGATGAATTCATTATGTGAATAACGAGAAAATTTTATAATTCATTAAAATTTCCTTTCGGCAACACAAAAATAGAGTTATAAGGTAGTTTCAAGATTATATTAAGAGCAGTTTCAATATAGAGGTTAGCCTCATCACCATGGTTGACAGATATGAAAAATTGGCGATATAAATATAAATATAAATTAATCATAAAATTATACTTTAATAAATGTAACTTAAACCATACAAATCAATTTAATAATTAGACAACTATTATATCTAATTCTTCATCCTTCCCTCTTTGATAGATTTATCCCTGCCCAACATGGTTCAGGACTATCTTTAATTCAAGCTATCACCGGCTCGGATAGCTCAGGGATCAATCCCGGCACTATTAATGTATAAACATTCAAGCACGCCACTCCTCATGATACCCACACCTTACAGCTACAAATGCAGGACTTTAATAAATACTAAAATTCTGCATAGGCCTCATAAAAATTGCAGTAATGGTTCAAACTCTGATAAATGTAACTAAATCATCATAAATATGATCATATCACGTTTACATCACATGAAACATGCCCTCGCCTTAACCACGGCAATTCACCAATTCCACGAACAGACCGATCGCTTAGGCTAGACTTTCAAAATCTGTGATGGATATTAAAGCACTCATTATTCCGATGACACTCCGAATGAAACACAAGATAAAACTGAGTCACATATAAATACAAATTTTGTTCAATCCCATATTGAAAATGTTTTAATCAAACAAATATTACCATCAGCAGCGCAACTTCGTTAAAAAAAAAACAAATAGTCATAATACTTATGAGGTTGGTTTACTACTATGTATTATGCAATAGTATTATGCATCGCCAATCTGTCGCATGTTGGTTTAACTTGGTAAGCGTTGAATTTTTTACTATAAACATATTTTTATTTAAACTGGAAGAGGTAGTAACTTATATATTACAAGGTAAGGGACACATTAAAATTGCTGACATTATTTTGTCATATGTTCTCCTAAATTATTACACTTTCGACAATCTACTGTGGCTTCAGCAGACATCTATCAGTTTGCCAACGTAACTGCCAAGAGAGGCCATGCAGAAGATCTATTAATTAGGAGGCAGTGTTATCGATTCGTTCAGGTGAGGTATGTCTAATTCGGCGCTAATAGAGGGCACCACCATATGTCGTCAATGGCTCACCTTCCCAGGGCCCATTCACTCGGCGGTACATTTTATGAGAGCGCCCGTTCTAGGCACTGGCGCATCATTCTTAGGCGTATCCATCATCAGTATCCAGAACACACAGCGCATATATTGACCGATCTACTGAATGCTAACTTCTTCAAATATACATATTATTTTTTAAATGCACACTCTTTTTTTTTTTTTATATATACTTAGTGAGTGAGTAACATCTATACACAGTGAGTGAAATCGGCTTCACAACTGTTACTTTTAACATCGCGTTGCCATGTAATTGCATGTTTGTGTTTTAACGTTAATTAGTTGTGTTTGCCAATTGAAGTGAAAAGCTAAATTTCATCGCGATGAGTAACGGAAAAGAAAAATGTGGAATGCGCTCTGTTATAAATCGGTCTGTTATTAAACAACTTAATTTCTGTCCGGCAAATTAATTTTAGGTTCTTTGATAGCATAACTATTCAACTATACTGGCTTTAAAATATTTTTTTTAATTATTAAAATAGTGTCTGGCGCGGATTTAGCAACGAAGTATCTGTCTTTTATATTCCTAAATTAAATTTTATGTTCCAAAAGTAGAAAAAAATATGAAAAAGAAATCTTTCGACCTAAAATGACTTGAAACTATTACATAAACTAAATACATTTGTACCTGTACAAATGGGATGCGCAGTAGTAAACGCAACCGGTCCCAGCAGCGAGTCGTGCCGTATCCCCACCAAGCTTCAATAAGAAAAAAATAAAAAAAACAGGCCACCAATAATTCTTATTTTTGACTATAGAATTACTCCGAATAAAATATAATCCATTTTATACCAGACTAAAGTCTGGATTAGAAAGATTTGTTATAATGAAAAGGAATTGCCCTTTTGTAATAGTTTGACCTATGTTTTTTCACGGAATATCACTATAAGGTGTATTTAACCCTTAATAGGGCAAAACTATAGAGCATTGAAAAAAAAATTACCAATTTATTTATTCGTTTAGGTATCTAATATTTGATTCTCGTGTTTTTTATGAAAAAAAAATACTAGGAAATAATAGTCTGGTACAACATATGCACCAGTGCCCGTTAACAAATGCGTTATCTTACGAGGTCACTGATACACAACTGGTGTACCACAACAATGTAGGTGTGTTTTAAATTCCTCATTTCTTATGTTTGAAAATAAATAAAAGTTTCAAATTTTAAAAAATGTATTTATTTATAACTCAAACAATTGGAGTATTGAATATCTTTGAACTTAATTACAAGTAAAGTATACCGATATTGAAATTAGATATTTATTAATTAAATTATATCAATTAATAATAATATTAATGACATTATATAGAGTAATTAATAATAATATTAATTACATTACATTATATTAATAATAATATTAATTACATTAGAGTACTTTGGAATGATAATAAAAAAAAAAAATTATTGAAATAAAAAAAATACGAAGATTCATCCAAGTTGTTTTCACCAAACGTTGTGAATGTCTCCGATAATAGTGAAATATTATCCTGTCGACAAATCTGATGAGGAAGAATGGCTTAGAATAATATTGCTACATGCTTTTTTAACCGAGTAAAAGAATGGAAATGATTTAATACTTGAGAGTTTTAATTATGTGAAAGCAACAATTTAGACAACCGTAGTTTGAGGACAAACCCTTGACGGTTACCAGTACAGGAGTTGTACCAATCTTTCGCGATCGGCTAATACGGTTTTGGTAGATTTCTTAACGTATTTTTCTAGCCTTTCTGCCATATAGTATATCTCAATGAAACTATTTGCAAAATTCTAATTGGTGTATTTGGTTTTGGCACAACATGATTACCAGGGTTCTATAAAGAGTTGATTCGCTGTAATAAGACGTTTTTATATATTCATGCCGGCTTGAAAAAATATCATTGCAGTTAGATGCATCGCCGCATGTGCTTGCCTTAGCTCAGTTCGAGATTACAGTTCCCCTAGATGTCTCCAATAGTTCTGCGGTCAATGCCGTATATAAATGAGGCGCGATGAACAGACACGAAAAGCGGATGGAATGGGAAATCCTCGGTCGCTATCGGTTTTCCGGGCTAACCACAGAGAGGCTAAATGGAAATGAGATATGAATATCCCGGAGTAGCGTGCGGCCGGCAACGTCTTATTTTTCCATTACATGGGATTTCCATAGCGCCCTCCAGTTCGAGGGAGATAACAGCTCTTCAGACGCCCTAATAGCAGCCCTCTCACCGACCGATAGATCATCCAGCCCATTAGCATCCCGGTATAGCTTCCACTTTACCTGACTCTCCGCTGCCTTTTAGGCTAATCTTTATGGAATAATGCCAGTTTAGTTGGGCACTTTAGTTATATATTATCATCCGTCTGCAATATACATAGGGACGTAACTTAGTTGCTGCTGCCATTCGGCTTAGTTGCTCTTTACTATCGTATAACATATAAAGGGAAAAGCAATAAAAAGATACTGATCAAACAGGATGCGTGGTCGTGATCACGTATCTAACCTAATGTCCAAATATTTGGATTTTGTTATAATCTCTTAGCCACTAAGAGTAATCTAAGAATGCCAGAAGACATATAGATAGAGTAATGTGTTTACTTTTGCTAGCGGATACCGACGGACTGAGTATTGTTTTTTTTTAATCTCAGTTTAAGATCAGATAAATAAATCAGTAAGATGAAATTCCATCAAGTGCCAATGAGATGACCACCTTGACTGTGCAGCCATCACTCTGCTCCCTTAGCTTATATCTTAACGTCAAATTTAAATCCCTAAAATCTTCTAGGCTGAACGAAGCAAGGAAGCGGACTCTGTAGATTATTAATCATCGAGAAAATAATAATCATCACAATGTTTTGAACAATATAGCAATGAGGATAAATGGACGAATCATAACAAACCTTTCGCAGACTGTATCTCGATAACTTACAATACCTTAAGCTTATAATGATGTCTAAATCTCAGTCAAAATTGAAAATGAGCAGTTCTATACTATTTCTTGTATGCATAATAATGCATCCTATATAATGCATTTAGTTGAAGGACTTTTTTTTTTTTTTGGCCTGATAATCGAATAAGAATTTAACTAAAAAATATTGCAATGTATAGAAGAAAAAATTATTTTTTAAAAAAATCCTTTACAATAATTCATTCATTGAGACTAATTTAAAATAATATATCAATTGGTAGCATATTTTAGTCTAAAACACTCTACCTATTGTTATATTATTATTTATTATTATCATAAATTATATATAATTATTATTATATTATTGTTATAGTCTAAAACTGTTAGACTATAATATTTATTTACTGAAATACTTATGATAAATCTATTAGGAAGACTATTGCTTTTAGGAAATGCTGCAGGGGTTGTGCTGGACAAAAATCTATTGATTGTGGATTCTTATAGATAATATCATACTGATTATGAATATACCCCATAACGTGGGTCGAAAATGACAATTTGGCAAATATAAGCTAAAAAATCTCGAAAGACAGTCCTTAAAAGAATATTTTTAAATTTTATGAGCACCAATGATATACCTAACGACCAATGTCGATTATTTACTGCGATTAGTTATTTTACTAAAACAATTTAACATTAAAATAAAAAATCATAATATAATACATAAATATGCAAAGACCAAGTATGCAATTTAAGGTATTTATCAATTTTTCCTATCAATTATTTATCAATACTGAATTTTGAAATTAACAATTTATACAATTTACAATAACATTATTTAAACTGAATCAAAATCATTTTCGTAACTGCTCCTTTCAGTAATATCTATTACGCGACGATGAAAGCACCTCTGGTTCTTTAATGTACTTTTCCATCTCTTCATCAACTTTGGCTTTTTTGCTAGTCTCAGTTCGCTGTGTAGATGATAGCCGCTCAGGCTCACCTGTTAAGAAAGATATTCGATGTAGATCAGTATTGGAACAGACTTTTGAGAATTCACAAGTGTGATGTAATCGGTGTTTCATGACTTACTTGAATCTTGCCCATAACAAATCTTCAGACAGTAGTCCAATTGGTAAGGAAAACGAAGCTATTATTTAATTAATTATTTAATTAACAGTCTGAGAAAGTAATCTTTTTTACCACAGACCTTAAAAATGTGTTTGCATTCCTTTTCTCCAATTCAACTTTAAGTATAAAGCGATATAAATTTTACAGAGCTAAAAAAAAAAAATGCCAAAACTAAACGCGCAAACTTGCGCAGACGATAGTTTCTGATTCGTATAATATTAGATAACAAATAATAAAAAAATGGGTACTTTGGGGTATTATTGAGAAATTTGCTTTTAAAACAGATTATAATAACTCGTACGAGCAAAAATTTGAGCAAAAAATTCAACACTTATATATTGATATCACAGAAATCTCGTCCGTACTGAATAGAGAATCAATTAATATAAAACTACAGACCGGATTGTTTACATTTCATATTCATCTTTGTAGTAAAATCCGTATCCGATAAATACTAAGCACTCAAGATCAAAATGCTAGTTTATTTTAAACTATTTCTTTACATTTAGTAACAAAAGCATAAACAAATATTTGTAAAAACTATAATTCATATTAATTGAAATCTAGTTAATCTGGATTAACATTTTTAAGGTGATTAAAAAAAAATGATATTTTGATTTTTCTCCATTTTCAAAGCACTTTGGGCTGACACCGTTTATTTTCTTTTTTAATTAATTTGAAACTGTTTTCATTATCAAATATTGCAATATGCCATTTGAAGGTACATTTTTAAACCGTGTCTACAAAGAAATAAAATAAAGATCTGAAACACAACCTTACATGTGTACATCATATACATTTCAGCTTGAAGGCCTGCAAGCCCAAAGCAGGACTGCAGAATGACCAGCGTTCCCCTGGAAATCACATATCAACTACGAAAGAGTAGTGGATCCTCCAACTAGTAACACAATGAATCATAAATTAATTAATAGATCAATAAATATGCACGATCTGATTCGATTTTGTATGCTTAACATAACGCTGAAGAATAAGATAAATAAATATTAACAAAACCCGACGCTTTCGATCACCATAATAGTTACAATTTCTTATCTCAGTCAAGCACGTTCGATGATTCGCGAATGTCTCGCCATTGCTACTAGTGCCAAAAGAAGGATCCATTCCACCCTAGAATTGAACTGCTTTAAATATGGCTTGGGAAAGCCGCCGCGGACGTTACCGTCCAGTCAAGATCGGGTTTCTGACCGCAAACTTGATGAAGGGTTTCGGAAGCAGACTTTCCCAGACCTTGGTAGTACAGAAGTGAGTAAACTGGTGGAAACGGAGGAAGAGAGGATGTGGTCTGCAGAGGATGCTTGCCCAACTGATCCTGCGGTCTCCTTCAATCTCGGATATAGGGTTTCATAATTAGTTTTTTCTTTGGCTAATGTAAGGACAAAGGTGCGTAGGTACTAATGCCTCAAGGCGTCTTGTCAGGGAGGAGCTAATCGGGCGGAAGAGTTCATCATGCGGCCCTGCCAATGGAAGGGAGTATCGGATTTCTTAGCGCCGACTGAAAGAAAACTTTTACATGACGTTAGAATAATATCTAAGATTTGTTCAAATGACGATCCACTGAAAAAAAAATGACTGAACAAGAACCAGTTCCAACGCCTAATACAATATCTAAAAGAACAAAGTATATAAGGTAACACATTAATCGTTATCAAAAGTTTAATCAATAGCATAACTGTTTATTCCTGTAAAGAATGAAAGGATGAAAAAAATGAAAGCGAAAAAGAACTAAGTCCCGGTATTCCTCATAATGTATATAAGAGTCTAAGTACATATATTCCAAATGCTAAAGAGCGAAAAAAACATTTGAAGATTATTCTATCTTGCATATAATATTTTATTTTATTTTTTGTTTTATTATATAGCTTCTACCAAATAATAGTTGAGGAACAAATTTTAAAAAAATGTTTAGTATTTTTAAACATTTTTCGTAAACCCTCTATAAAAAGGGTTAATTTTTTTAACTTAATTTCTTTATTCGCACCGGTCAAAAACTAACACAGACAACCAGTTAATTGGATAGCCTAACACTATATACAGGAATACATTGATATAGCATAAAAGGCATGAAGGAGTCAGTAGCGTAGCCAGGGTTTCAATTCGTGGGAGGGGATCTATCTACTTTAAATAAACCCATCTCAACCGGGGATGGAAGAGATAATCTCTCTTTATAATATTTTCTATGCCTAGGTATATTTTTTATAAAATTACGTTCAAATAGGTTTATACAATTTTTGTTTACAGATAAGGATAAGTAATAGTATTTTCTAATTCCCCGGAGAGTCCGGAACGCCTAGACCCCTATGGCTACGCCACTGGTAGGACGGTACTACACCCAACGGTACCTCTATCTGTCGTGATGTTTCTAGTTAGTCAAGGAAATTAACCTTCTTCTTAGCCTTCTGCAAATGTTATCGGGCATGAGGGTTGTGCATATTCCATGCGAAGTTAAAATAAATTTAAAAAAAAATCATATAATCACTTTCGCAACCCCTTTTAGTGCCTTTCAGCGTAGGGGAGCGTTAAGCCAGGACTGCTACTCTTCCGTGATACTTGGCTTATCGGAGATCTTTGCCCCTCCTTCAGCACAAGCGATCGACATACTACTCCAGACATGACATGATTGAGTCCCCCACGGTCTTCAATGGGTCCACTTGACCTAGTATCTGACTACATCGCCCAACCATTTCAATTGCCGAGTCTCCAGTACTTTATCGTGGAGACCTTAAAGGCTACTCATTGATGATCAGCATACTGTTTCAAATTTAGACGCGTCGGAATTAATTGTCTAATGCTTGCTGTATTTTACTAAATGCCCCGAGAAGTCCATTTAAAATTTTATTGGAAGCAGCGAACTATTTGTTATTTCATCCATTTAGAATATTAAATAATTTCTTTTAATCTCTTCATCATATCTCAAGATAGGAAGACACTGAGATCTAAGGTCCATTCTCTGATATAAGCAATATTCTCAAGTGCAATATTCTCTTTCAGTACTTCAGTATTGCGATGTTTAGTAGTAAAACCTAATTACTATAAAATTAGACTGTTTTCATTATTACAGAGAAAAAAAATAATCAAAATAAATGCCTCATTTTGTTAAATAATAGGAGGCGTATAAATAAAAAGGCAGTTCAGCTTCGTTGACTATAATGTCGGAAAAAAAAACACACAAAAAAACCAGGAGAGAGATAATAATTGAAATAACAGACCTAGCGGGAAGGACAGCTGAGATATATGTCTATAAAGCGGATGGAAATGAGGAGCGCTTAGCTGCGACCTCTGCTGACAAAGAGCCAAACGCTCAACTCTCGCCGAAACTGGGGAAAAAAAAGAATGACAATAAAAAACAATTAAAAAAGCCTTTTAAAAACACAACCGCACCGATTTACACCCCAGAACCGGTACATCCTTTTTCCTTGCTATTGTTTCATATAAACCACATCCGCTTCGTGCTTTTTTTTTTTTAGTGCTTGTTTTAGAGAAACAATTTTATTTTATTTATATATCTTTGGATGAGGACATTGTTTTAATTTGTAGCACGTAATTAAAAAATATTAGTCAATTTATTTTTCAAGGCAGATGATGAACAAACTAAAATCTAAAACGTAGCTGATCAAGCATAATAATGCATCTAAGTACATTATTGACTTTCAGAGCAAATATTTAAAAAAAATATATATATTCAACATTTAACAAACTCAATCAAGAAATAGCCATTAAAAAAGGATAGAGAATACTAACAGTCAACGTTATTTTTATTTATTTTTTTTAAATTTAGCATGCCACAGATTAAAACGTTTGATTTTTCAAATTATTCATAATAGTAATAAAGAACATGAGACGCAGGTTCGCCAGATTGAAACTCTTAAAACGTATTTGTACGGATATTGAAAAAAGTACTTATTTAAAGGTATATTTAATATCACATTTAATTTTTTCTCTCCAATATCAAATTTTTTTTATTACTTTAAAAGTTTTTTCAATATCTCCGCATAATTCTATAACGCGCAACGGTGCGAAATTTTCTGGCAAATTTAATTCTATAAATTATATAAAATACGATTGTCGTTTTACAATCATATAAGTATAAGGGAAAATTATCTCACCATCTTAATGAATATGCGCCAAAATTAAAACTCCGCAAGGATATTATTTGAATTATTTTGACATAAGGTTCAAATTTCAAGTTCATTCAAATGAAGGAATTTAAAATTTGGGAGCTTGGGACGCGACGCCACAAAAACAGAGCATTAGATTTTGTGTCGATTGAGTACCTGACATTAAAAATTCCTACATTAACAAGCGATAAATGACAAGTAAAAAAAAGTTAATACTCCATTTTTTTTTCTAAGACCATGTGAAATTTGTTTTTTGAGTGTTCATTATCCTTTAGAAGAATTATTTCGCATATAAAACTAGCAATGCATAAATAGCCGAACGATACTCCTTAATTAACATCTTTAACAATGAACTATATCAAGATGCAAATATACTTCAATTAGATATTGCACATTAAGAGCAACCGATGCTCCCAAATTAATTTAATTTCTGTCTTTCTTAAACACATTATTCTCTAAGTTAGATTTGTATATATATGGAAAATTTAATGAAGCATTAATACAAGGAGTAATTAACAAATAAGATTAGGAATAGTGTGAAATAATAAGAGATCTTATGATTCTGTAAAAACTGGGCAGACCTACCCAAAATATGATTCTAAAACTAATTACGGTTAGCTTCTCAAATAATACAAGAAAGAATTTAAACGAAACTATAGGAATGATCTCTAGGACGATACAGGTCAGACAGTAGAGAGCTTGTTCATTTTTCAGCTTGTTTATTAGGGTGCAAACATGTAAAAAAACAAAAATGCTAACACGGGTGAACTCGGGAGAATTTTTGGTGGCGATAAAAACTATAAATGTCAGGACCATTACCGAGTTAACGAAATATGCGTTATACAGGAGTAGTTCACACATACATAATGGATTAATGACGATATTACATTCAAGAATACTAATTTTCCAGTCCACTTTGACTAAATATATATATAAATTTGAGCACTCAGATATATTTCTTGAAGATATATATCTTGAAGTCTGCTGTGATTAATATTTTGTATGAATCTTGTAGCAAATTTAATCCACTACAAGATAGATTATTATGCACTTTTCACTAGTTTGCACTAAAAACTAGGTAAGACGATACCATATATAACTTTTTGGATTTTTTAGAGATCTTCACGGCCCCAAGTCTCAGCAAACATTCCGAATTTTAAAAAAATATAACCTACAAAACTTTCTGGAAATTTAACGTTTTATTTTTTTTAAATTAGTGATGACAAATTTTTACTTTAAACGCACTGAAAGGGAGTATCTGAAGAAAAACTGAAAAAGTACTTTTTCTTAACGGTTTTTCAAGATGGCGGAAAGGGAGGAGGTCGAAAATTTGGATTTTTCACGAGAGAAATATTGCGTACAATATACATGAAAATCGAAATTACTCCACAACTTATTTGAGTTTTTCTCTTTGAGCACTCATTTTCAAGCTATAAACTCATATATTATATTCTGTCACAGTTTTTGATAGTTACAAAAAATCAGCGTTTTTTTTTACCCTGGTTTTCAACCAAATTATTATGCTGTGACTAATTCGCCGCAGAATTTAATGGCCTTTAATTTATTATATCATAACCTTTTTTCGATTTAATGTACCGTTTAGGAATTACAGGCGACAACACAAAAACATTCCTAAAATATCGATGTTTTTTGGCTGCCGAAAGTTCCCCCAAGTTCATCCGTGTTAGCATTTTTGTTTTTAAAATTTTGCAGTAATATAAACAAGTTAAAAAAAATATAAGCTTCTGCCACAACTTTTGCATCACAGACGCCAGTTTTGACCCTCTGCTGCCTCTGATGAAACTGCTAAGCTTTTTAAAACTACAGTACCAAAACCCTGCTACTAACTATATATTTTTACATTTTCATCTGTGTTTGTTATATATATATTGTTACTATCATAAATCTTTTGCAGTGGTTTATTTCATAATTTAATTTACTCACGGTGCTAAATATATCCAACTTGGGCGGACGATCTCCAAAATGTACCATTACTGAGTTACCACTTCTCTCCACTACGGGCTTAATTCCATTAATTCAAATAATTATAATATTTAAGATAAGCAAATTTGTAATTAATTTAAAAAAGTTCTGATATTAAAGAGTAATCTACGAGAGTTTAGTCAGAATGCAGCGCCTGGGTAGGAACTCTTGACAGAAAAACAGGTCAATGTAGAATGTAGTGTTTATATTTTCTAAGAGCTCCTAAGTTTAGAAATAGTTTGCCGGACGACAGACCTAGATTTCCCCTGAGGCTAACGAGGAAATGATACAGTTAGGGTCACCCAGCGGTTATGCAGATGGTGAGGGCAATGTGGTCGTTAAATTGTAGTCCTCGCTTCATTACAGCTCAAGACGGATCATGAAGGATGCGAGAACCCCTCATTATTTCCAGTTCTTTCAATGGCAATTTGCCAACCGGCTTCGTCAGGTCTCTAACTTGCATATTATTCCTTATTTAATGACAATTGTTTTTGCTAACAGTTGAAAAGTAGGCACAAAGAATATATAAATTTCTTCAGGAAACCATTAAAAATAGATAAATCTCTATTTCATCAATTCGATATTCCATGTTTGCGTTTCTTAAACAAATAAATTATCTGAATGATTTGTTATTAATTATTATGTGTTTATAACATAAACAACATTTAAATGTTACGTCGTATGAAATTTGAATACTTAATTCAACATGAGTTTGAAAAAATTTATAATCCCTTATTAGAGCCCGATTACTCAACAATTGCACTTTTTTTTCCGCTGGCTTGAAATCTATTAAGAACAATTTATTTACACATGTTAAGGCATTCTGGTTAATATATGCAAATTTTATATTGTAGGAAATTGCACGTTTCTAATTTATTTGTGTAAATTGTACGTTTGATGTTTTTACTGCATAAAATTGCATATTTAGGCGTAATTATAAACAATTATATTAAGTTTTTTGGAAATCTAAACATTAAAATAAAATTACAAAGGAAGTTATAAGAAGTAGAACTGGTAATAATTAACTAAGAAATTTTCCTAAATTAAATTTTCTAAGAAATTCTCAAAAGATTTTCAAATTGGTTTTTCTCTTAAATTCGTTAATCGCTACCATTCCATTCTCTTTCTCTTTTGTTAAAATAAAACATACAAATTATTAACTTTTGTAATTAAAACACTGAGATAAAAAAAAAATTGTATTTTCAATAAATAAGTTTTCTATAAATTATAAAAATAAATTCCTTTATGCTTTCCTTTTATTCCTAAATTCCTTTTTTTCCAGCCTACCTAATTTGATGAAAAAATATAAATTTATATAATAAAACAAAATATACTTGTCATTTTTTTCCGGATAGAAATGAATTGCAGGATTTTATTCTTTGTCCATTTTTGCACGTATTGGCGTTTTTATTGCACGTTTTATATTTTTTTACTCCACGAAATCCGGGCTTTAGCCATAGCTATGTTGCGACAATGATTTTCAGCATGTTTTACACTTCCGTTAGAATATTTTTTTCCAAAAATTTTGGGTGTAACAAGTAACGAATAGGGGACAGGTTTACCAGATCCATCCAAGACATTAGGGACGCTGGAAACCATATATGTTGGGTGACTACTGTTGGTAGATTTGTACAACGGGAGTCTATCAGAATTTGTAGATTATTATTAAATCATAAGTCAGAGTGTAGCGTTTGATTGCATAAGCAACAGAGTGCATTTGTGAGCAATCCTAATATTTTGGATATTGATTTGGTTCTTGCGTTTAGATGTTGAAAATTTCAAATCACATTTCTCATCTGCCTAAGTCAGAATCGGCGATGTCATTCATTCTCTTGCTGTTCCATGTCATCACAGCCATCATTCATTTATCTTCGTTTAAGATTCTTCACCAGATTATTGGAGAAGCACAACGTAATTATTTTTGGAGTCATATATTTTGCCTACGTAATTGTTTACAAAATCATCAGATTTTTTCTTTTTCAACACTTTTCTTTGTCCCCCACATTCCAATTAAACAGCCTCATCCTATTCTGTTCCGCACCCCCGTCCCGCCCTCGTATTGACATGGGAGGACACTAAGTGTTCCTCCAGAGTTGCTGACTCCACCAACCGCTAAACCAAACAAGTCATCCTTCCTCCCCAGTACACGCATATAAACTGGCGACGGTAGGAACTATTACAGTCCGTTAGCCGGAGAGACGCTCGATTATCGGACGCGTATTATCGGACGTGTATTACCGGATTGATGATCCGGAAGGCAGTGGGACGGATGTAGGGGAGCCGTTTCCCCAAGTAGTAAAATTAGTCAGGGTTTGGGGAAGGCGGAAGTCCGGAGTGTGGTCCCCTCCGAGTCTTATATCAACTGGTAGGGTTTGGTTTAACAATAGTATATGTTCTCCTCTGTCTGGTGCATCGTTCTTATCTTCTACTTGTATTAATTAAATTAATTTATTACAAGTAGGATAAAAACAAGCTTAATTGAAAAATAACCGCAATTTCAATTAAAAATACGGTTCGTTCCAATTTTGTAAGTGATTTGGGCAGTGGTGGGCCGTCGTTGTCCTAAATATAACAAAGATCCCAGAAGAATAAAGGATCTAAGATAAATTTGACTAAAGCTCAAGCTCTGAGACATTTTACATTTCAATAATAGTCATTATCAGATAATTAAATTATTTCAGAGAATGAAACAAATAAAGTAGCAGCAATATTAAAATAAATTAAAAAACAAAACAAAAACAAATGCAAATTATTTTAATCCTAATTTTACTTCCTCGAATGCCAAAAACACAGGAAGAATGTTAATAGGTCAAAAAAACTTTAAACATTTTTTACTTCGAATAGCTTTAAAGAAAACAAATAAGAAAAAATAAAAGTTGTTTAAAGATGTTACTACATTGTTTTATATAGAATATTTATATAATTAAAATTTAAATTGTATTTCTCATTTACATTGTATTATTATGTATAACACACAGTCGCATCTTTAAATTCAGAGTAAGAAAGCTTCGATTTCTCGAAACTTGGCCGCCACAAGCCTTCAAAATTATACTTATGCCACGGTACGTACTCAACCCAGGTATTTGTAGGAGTGTAGGGTTCCGTAAAAGTAATTTTAGTATTTTAATAGTGAATATTGTAATCATATGCTTCCTGTAGTTTTTGTAAAATTAGTGCTTCTCATAGTTATCTTTTAAATACTAATATCCACCATTTTAAATGAGTAGAGAAATGGTATGGGTACGAAATTCCTGTTAATGTATGGAAGGATATATTCTGAGTCAATTAAAAATAAAAAATTAAAATTAAATGAGTAAGTGAAAGTAGCCTGGAGATCAACCCCATGGTTGGAATAGGGTGCTGACCACCCTGCCTTAGAAGAACACCGTCATATAAAGAAATAGGGATATCCCCAGTCTAGGCCGAGGGGTTTTAGACGGGCTGTTACGGAACTGATTGTATATTCAAAGATTTATCTAAGGACACGCCATGAAAACTACGCCGTGGCCTCTATGGTTCGACATAGGCTCCCCAAAATTTGCATTCCGAAATTCGAGGATGACTTTTTGGACTGGGTACGTTTCAGGACATATTTATGCCGATAGTCCACAACGAGGGATCGTTAACAGACATAGAAAAATTTCACCATTTATTCGGGCCCTTATGTGGTGAGCCTTTTCGAATAGTTTAGTCGTTCTCGCTATCCGCAGACATGGTATGAACATTCTTGGAAGGCTCTCGAACAAAGATACAATAACAAGCGGGTATTAGCAGCTGCTTATCTTCACAAGATAAAACAACTTAGACCTTCTAATCAATCCTCTTCCAGTCCTGCTTATTTACGAGCCCTTTTGAAATCGGAGGCAGACAGTTCCAGTCTATGACCAATTTAAGCGGATTACCACAAAATGCAACTTGCTTTAAACTGCCTGGATACGGAAAGTCGCAAGCCATTCGAAGAAAAGCAGACCACTGACTTCTTCCGACTTATAATTCATTAATAGAGTTCGTTCAACAACGATGCAAGATCCTGGAGTTATCGGAATCCCTCAAGAATATTCGACGGATTGGCAACACACAACGCAATCCAATGAGAAAACCCAAGGTTCTTCTTATGACCTTCGATCAGAAAAGTGAACGTGCTAAAGAAGCAGAGTCAAAAACGTCTGTTATCCGTAATTGCTCGAAATGCAGTAAGGACTATTTACTGTACAGATGCTATGAATTCAAACGTATGTCCTAAAACGAGAAAATAGAATTTGTTAAATCCAAAAATTATGTCTGAACTGCTTGAAGGGAAATCATCATACCAGTAATTGTCCATCCAAATATAAATGTTTTCTATGTAACAAGAGACGTAATTCCCTTACACATGACCCTTCGGTTCCCAGAGAAACATCTTCAAGAACCCATGAGACTTGTGCTCGTGTAAATCAGCCTTCTTAAGAATGAAAAACTATTAATAATGTAAAAGCAAATATGGAAAAGTGGTGAAGAATCTATTTTTTATATACTTATGATGAGATGGTGTTTTACCAAAATGAATGATTTACTTTAATGATTTCCTTTGGTTGTAGTAACGAGCGGAAGTCGAAGGCTATGGCATTTTTAAATGTTTATTAAAATTGGAAACGGTAATAATGCTGAAAAGGTATTTGTACTTTAATGCATCTGTAAAGAGACTTCCGCTTACTGGGCTCACTCAAGAGATTAGGAAATTCCCAAGTGTGTCCTTGTCCGCTTAAATTGGATTATAGACTGATGACATAAGAATTGTACTTTTTTTTATTCTGCAAACAAGTGACTAGCCTCTTTTTTTTTTTTTGTGGGTGTGTTGCGGATCTGAAGTCGGCATCTTGTAGAATCATCTAGAATTCCAATGGGTATCTGAAATTGGATAAAAAAAAAAATCACCAATTTGATATTTTCGAGGTGAATATTAAAAATCACTAAAGGTGGATACAACTAATTTGTTTAAGATAATATTGTCATTTAATACTAATTGTAATAGAATTTGTTATCAATGTTTATAGATGGCTGTAGGTAATGCTTATGTTGAACGATCTACTGGAGATACGAATCGTGACGTTAATAAAGATTTAATTATTAGAAAAAGTTCCCAGCATTCTGAGATCATTGTCAACAAAGAAGAGGCAAGTATCATATTTTAAATTAGGTACGCTAATTGTTTACCTTAAAATTCTCATTCAATCATGAATACTTCTTTTGCATAACTCTGTCACGATTTCGATTTTTTTTTTTTTAATTAATTATGTAGCCAAGAACAAAATTTTAATTTTAATATTGGTTTTTTTTGTGAAAACCATTATTATTATTATTATTATTATTATTATTGTAGTTTTTGTAAAATTAGTGCTTCTCATAGTTATCTTTTAAATACTAATATCCACCATTTTAAATGAGTAGAGAAATGGTATGGGTACGAAATTCCTGTTAATGTATGGAAGGATATATTCTGAGTCAATTAAAAATAAAAAATTAAAATTAAATGAGTAAGTGAAAGTAGCCTGGAGATCAACCCCATGGTTGGAATAGGGTGCTGACCACCCTGCCTTAGAAGAACACCGTCATATAAAGAAATAGGGATATCCCCAGTCTAGGCCGAGGGGTTTTAGACGGGCTGTTACGGAACTGATTGTATATTCAAAGATTTATCTAAGGACACGCCATGAAAATAGAGTTAACCTTCATGGGTCAGAATTGGAGCAGAACTCGCTTCGGTCGTGGTGAAGTGCTCCAACAGGCACTTTAAATGACATCACAATCTTGACATTTATTCCATAAATCTATCTCAAGTAACGTGAATTTCTGATTTTTTAGTAAATCGATGCCATATTTGAATTAGATCTATTTATTTTGTCCTCCGGCATATTAACTGTTGAAGTTAACTCCTGCTCTTTCTGTCAAAATGAGAACTTCATTTTTTAAAATAAGCTGATCAAATATAATGACGGCTCCAGAGCATGCACTAAGAAATGCATTGTTTACTAATAAAATTTCAAACTGTTAGATTTTCTTATTAATACAATTATTTATCTTTTCTTAACATAATGAAACTATACGTTACTTGGCAAACTATTAATAATTAATAACTGCCCTACGGCCCACAGAACTTTCACGTGATCGAAACAAAAGCAAGCAATCAGGAGTTTAAAAATATGGCTATTTGCCCTCTGACAAGATTTTTAGAAGGTTTGATGTTTTTATTTAAGTAGAAAATAATAAGAGCAGAAAGTGATAATTTCATTAATTGAGGCCGAGATGGCCAGTGTGTTCACATATCGTGTCAGTAGTGGGGGGAAAAAAAACAAAATCGCAACCATCTCAAAATGCCGATTCAACTATATCCCATCATTTTTAATAGATCATGGACCTATTCCCAGATCTACAGAGGAAATGGCATTTTTAGTGTTGTATTTATTTATCTCAAACTGCTAGCTATCATCACTGATACTCTGAATAATGGGATTTGATAACAAAATTGCGTGTCACTTCATTTCTACTACTTCATCTATGAATATGCAATGAAACTATTGGCAAATCTATTTGACACTTGAGGGAGGTTGAAGGGCTTTTTTAAAAATAATTTCTGATATTCTTCTGTTTGTATCATTTAAATTTCAGAAGTTAGCGACAAAATAATAAGGAAAATTGTTTAAACTAATTATTTAATAATTATAATACACACAATGCAGATAATTTGTTAATTCCAATTTTGTACATGTGAAAATACAATTTTTAAGTAAAAAAAAATAATTATAATACAAAAGCTGTTGCAAATTTAATTAATTACTCCAGTCTCTCGATCATTAGCGCCTATCTTGTTAAACGTTCTATTATAAAATGCTTGTATTGGATTAAATTTATCCGTACTAAAGTATCCGTAATAATCCGTAAATTAATCCGGATTAAAGAGGTTTCTCACTAATCTTATTAATTATACGGTTTTGTATTTATTTCAAACAACTGGAATAAAAGCTTCAATCACTTTTACTGGAATCAGATCCGACTAGCTGGTATTAATAACAGCAGAGAAGTATTCCATCTGGAGTAGCGTAGCGAAAAAAAAAAGATGTCAATATCAAACAAGGATTGAAAATAGCAGTTGGTAAAGTGGAGATTAAATGAGAAGGACGATAATGTTTAGTGGATTGAAAATTTAATCCATCTGCTGTTATGTAATCCATTTGCTTTTTTTGCTGGAAAATAAGTACAAGATTTAAAGTTAATTATGGACAATTTCCTTTGAGTTTTTCATATTGATTTGGAATCAGAAACTTGAAAAATAGTGGGAGTATGCAAGTATAATGTCCTGGCAAGGCATAACGAAGATTGAAAAATATTTCAAAGGTATTTAAAGAGGTCACTCGTCCGGGTTCGACGAAAGCGTCATCTATCAGCGCATAAGGATATGCCGGTCCTCGTCAGCCAGGGTCCGGAGGTTCGGAACGTTGTGGATTCGATTCCCAAAAAGTGTTTGTTAATATTTATATCACAGTGGTCCCGAGAAATGATTCTTGACACTCCTACTCTAATTAAGACTAGATTAGCCGGACTAGTTCTCTCCACAAGTACCAGTACCAGTATCCTTTTTACACTAAAGCCAAGAAATCGCGTAGGCCGCTTTCCTTAAACATCTCTGGAGTCAGCTGTTAAGGGAGCCACAAAGACCACTATCTGGTCGTCGTATGTCAAAACCGGATGTATTATTTAACTTAATATTTATCCTTGACTTGACTAAGGTTTCTAGAAATGTTTTGAAATTTCAGTATGCCTGAAAAAGAGAAGCAGGGCCTTATTTATAACATGACCTTATAAGGTTATTGTATAGCAATTGAAATCTGTTTATCTTAGAAAATGATCCTCCATCTATTTATAAAGCCATTTTTGAAGTTTTACTTTTTTTGGCGTGTTTGGAAAAACAGATCAGAGCGTATTTTTAGCGTGTGACGAAGTTTCGCGCGACGATGTAAGACATAATTCAAAATACGTATTTTAGACGGGCCTCCTTGCTGCATTTGAGTATAGAAGCTAAACGCGCATAGTGTCATTTAATTAGTCGTTCGATACAACCAAGTGAAGAGCACGTGTTGTGAACATAACCTTTATTGTGTCATAATAAATATGTATGCTTATAAATAAATTTCTGGAGACTAACATTCTACATTGTTAATTTATATTCATAAAAGTTTAGAAAGATTGTGTAACAAGATTTGAGGCTGTATTTATTTGTTTTATTTACGAGTAAAATTATATATCAATAAAAAAATAAATTTTTAGTTGGTAAATAATTAAAAAAAATATTTCAATATCATCCTAAGCCATAAATAAAACAACTGCAACAAATAAATGTTATTTAATTTAATGTAAGTGTTTTTATTGAAACTTTTATTTGAAGTATTTACTTTCGTCAATTAGTCGTTTGCTCAGTTAATATTTGCTTGAATGGAAAAAAAAAATCATTTTTTTAATTAGGCCAAAGGAGTATAACTTCTTAATTGCGTACATAAGTACACATACGATTTTTTATTTTTTTTATTTCACAAACCTAGGTCGAATTGTTCCAATTTTCTGATCCGGGTGTCATAAAGTGTGTCTGTTTCTTTGGACTGTATCATCAATATATCGCTGATAATCATGGTCACTAGTGTATACATGGTAAATATCTGAAGCGATGCATCACACAACTTTTACTTACTACCCTATTTTGAATAATTTTATAGCTTTCCAACGGTGCTTTACACATCTATTCTATTGTATATAACTATTCTTTTCAAGTTGAAATTGGTTTTCAAGTTGGGAAAATATTTCTCCTGTTTCCTCCTTTGATTAATAATCAATTTCTTTCATATTTTATATTTATCCATTTTTCATTACTCCTAGCAATAAGAGAAGGTTAATTATTTCCAATAAACAAAATCACAGATACTTTAGAGGAAGCCATTTTGAAAATTTACTATTTAAACTCTGTCAGACTATGTCAATGAGGATAAGATCTAGCTGGTATTAAGGGTCATTTAATTGTACATTGATATTACGGGTTTAAATAAAGACGTTAGAGGGGCCCTCGAGAAAATTTTTAAAAAGAGTTAAATCAACAGTATAGTGGCACGTTCGGTAAAAAGTTCGCGAAAAAGTTTCTGTAATATCTCAGACATATTACCTTAAATACGCAATTTCAGTATCGTACAACTTTTCGTTTTTTGGCTAAGCACTCCACAGCATTTTGCGAGAATTAGTTATTTGAACTCAAGGGACTTAAACGATTAAACGTTTATTTCTGTTGAAAACCGGGATTTGAAATATTTCTCGATCGCAAAACTTCTCTTAACTATATATTTCATATTTTATATGGGTAAGTGAAATTAAAAATGAATGCACCGCAACTTGATTGTCTCTTCGGTTTAGGACCGACAACACTATCCATTTTGTTTGTGGATAGTACATCATAAAAATAAAAATAGTTTCCTATGAAGGGATGTTTCTATGATTGTTGTTTCATCGTAGGATCAGAGGCTAGTAATCCTGATCGCAGCCTGCACAAAAACAGATTGAATGAATACTAAATATTTCTGCCTTTTAAAAGAATTATAATTGTCCGTAGAATTGAGCAACTGTCATAAACTTTCAATATCCTCAAACTCTAGTCATCAAATCGTATACATCTGAATATAGTGAATAGTAATTGAATTTAAACTTTTTGCAAAACGATGTATTTTGGTAACTCAAGCTAAAAGTGTTTTGAATAATCGAACTTCTGGTATATACTTTGGCTGTCGCTTTACCTATAGGGGAATCGTAACCGCACATGAGAATAATGTAGTCAGTTTCACATGGCATTTATCCTTTTTTTCCAGAGTAATGGACCCAGAAACAAGAAAGGGACAGTAGAACTTAAACACAGGTTGGCCCAAGGAAATAAAAGGACTAACTACAGAGCAAGATAATTACTTAAGCATACAACTGTCACAACAGTTGTCTCAGCACCTGCCTCCCAATTCTTGGTCTCGGCAGATCTTCGGGTATTCCTCTGCAATTAAGGTGTTGACTTTGACAATTACATCTCTTGTTTCTGGTTCGTACGTCCTATCTACATGTTTCTAACCTAGATATTTTTTCAATGTTTAAACGCGAATAGGTATACATGTCATCTATCCATATAATTTTGGAGTTATAGAGAGGCATTTTGTCCAAAGGAGCTAATTGTTTAACGACAATGTTAATACAAATAAATTATAGCAGCTTTCGGTTTAAGAACAATCATTTAAAATTCTAAAGCGAGCTTTTCTTTTTGCTGTTCAGTTTTACGTTACTCTTCAAACAAAACATTAAGGTAACTTAATATACATATTTACAAAGTAAGTTCCAATAAGTGATGCAGAAAAAAAAAATAAATAAATGAAGAAAAGAGGTTTTGTTTTCAATGGCTGAAGTTGTTTGTAACAGTGGGGTAGGGCTAATATTATTGGCTCCATAAAAGCTTGGATGGGAGTTGTTAGGAGCCGGCAATTATCCCAATGAAGGGTGGACTCCCGGGGAGAGAGAAAGAGAACTGGAAAGAGGGAAGCTAAAAAGAAGAAAAAGAAAGAGGTAATAAGTTAGTAATTGATGTCGGTTGGGGTTTGTTTGCCAGCCATTGTGCCCTGATAAATCACCTTCGTCTGGATTGATGCCTTTAGCCCCATTTAAAGTATGGATCGATGAAGGCACCAGTTTCTCTTCTTTTACTCCAAAACTGTTTCTCTCTCCCCGGGCGTATATGTCTCCTTTTGTTCTTCCACAATCAGGTCTTCTCTGGGTCTCGGCTGGCTGCCTCGCCTGCATTCACTTTAGACAATACCTCCTTTTTCCTCACCACTCTTTTATAGTATAAATTCCCAAAATTATACATCAGGGCACAGTGGTCTAAAAATCAAATGAATGATTTGATTACCAAAAAAGACAAAGATTCTTCCATGAACGTCGAAAATAGGATACCGCATAGAATATTTGGCCCGAAGAAAGATGAATCGACTGGAGAATTTATGGAGCACATTTGCGAATGCAAACTGTAAATATAATTGAAGTTAAGGTATTATAAGAATTGGACTAAATAATGGCCTAAACTCTAAAAATAAATTAGTGCTGATCTGAAGGATAATCGTCCGAGGAGTAGAGCGAGACGTAAGTGGGAAGATTGTGTTTAGACTTGGGTATTTAGGTTTTAACGAAGGTTGCTGGATGGAGTTATACAGGAAGTTAGCCATTCCTGACGGTATTAGCATCGAACCTTCGGTTTCATTAAACTTTTCATTATTATTATAAAATAGGAAGCCAATAATCTCTCTGCAAAGCCTAACATTACCGAATGAATACACTGCCAATACATGTCAAGACTATATAAGACAAAATATTTAAATTAGATTTTAAGAGAAAAAGTTATTGAAAATGAAATTTACGTTCTGAAAAAGTTTATTTATGTGACTGGTTAATGACAAAAATTTATCAACTGACCACTTACTGGAATAAACGCCTTTTTTAAGGAATAGTTAACGCCCCAAATAAGTTTTCCAACCATATTCTACTATGACCAAAATATTTTATGTCCCTGATTTTATATAGATCAAATTTTTGTAATGTAATCACAACCTTTCAATCCTTCCTCCTCGAAGAGTGAAGAAGATAATACAAAATCTATTGTAAAATATTATAATTGGGTTCCTTCACAGATTTTCAACCGAAAATAAATCATCATATTTTTTCATGTTTGCATAAGCCTATCTCTAATACTCATTACCCTTAATTATGAAATACTTTGTAATAAATGAGATCATAAATATGGTGTATAAATAAGTTAAATAAAAAATTAATTCAGCACCAAAACAAACATAAAATCAGTTAATGGAGAAGCTATTTAGCAAAAAAAAAAAAAAAAAAATGTTTATTCTTTGGCGTGCTTTAAACGGGAGCAAGTACACACATAAAAAAAAATCTCGATCTGTTCTATTATTTTTTTTATAAATTATAGCTCAGGCGGACCCAATATTTGCAAACCGTATTCTGTAACCCCTCCCATGTTTTACCCACTTTGTGACGCATGTCGGAAGCTCCGAATAAAAGCCCTAACCAGAGGAGGAGACTCGAGCGAGCGAAGCCAACGAACCATCGCGAGAAGAAAGAGCAGTTATCGACGGGAGACCATGAAGAAGGATTCGGTTCTGTAATAGAATTGCCCGCGATCGATTCCCCCCTCCTCCAAGATGAAAACAAATTTCCCGTTTCCCGTTTAACTATTTACAAACTATCCCCATCGGCCTGAATAAATCTCTTCGGAGTAGCTTCCCGGGGCTGCTTTACATGCGGCCTGGGGTCACTTTACTGGCTCGGATATACACAAGTTGGCCCCCCAAAGGGAAAACATCCCTTACTGGGGGCTTTTAAGGCCGGCTTTGGAAAATTCAGATCCCTACATTAGCCCTCATTTACCCTAGGGCTCCCGACCTCCCACTCACCTTGTTTACATAGCTAACTCTCAAAGCCCACTCCTAACTCCCCCTTCGCATTGCTATTATATATAATGTCCTCGTCCTGTTTGTCTCTTATTGCCCACTGTCTGCTAATAGTCCCTCCTCTTTACCTACTCTCCCCTCCCTCATTTACTACCATATCAATTAGCCCTTCCCTGCTTTGCAGGTAACATGGACATATAAGAGAGGAGGTAGTCGGTGATCTTCCAATTCCAAGCTTTTTCAATGAGAAAGTTCAAAATATTGTAGAATATAAATTAAATGAATGCCTCTGCAAAGTGCTAATTTCATCAGGCCATAATTAAGGGATTTGTACCAAGCCTGGGATTTAATCATGGTCATATCCGCTTTTGAACCTAGCAAACTACCAAACACTTTATGACGGCACTCTTTACGCGCAATAAGCTACAATTATGATATTTATATTACTTTTTTATTTTTGTTGCTCTGAAATGAAGAAACAAGAAGTAATGTGGTTAAGTAATTTGTGGTGCGTCCATTCATATTTTAGAACTAAATTAAGCTAATAAATTAAATATATTTTAACAGATATGATACTAAAGAAGAAAATAATAGTTTTTTATTTTAATGTTAATAACCCATGTTATATACGAAAAAAAAAATCGTATTTTTTTTATTGCATATCTAAAGAATGTAATGAAAATCCGAAAATGAGAAAAATATAATCTTGAAACTTTCTTACACTTTCTTTTATTCTTGTATCAATACTATTAGAATAAATAAGTTTCTTAAAAAATATGGAATAAGTTGGTTTTTTATTCGTTATTCGAAATTAAATTTTCCCAAGATTGCTTTTAAGAAGTCGAATTTCGAATTTTAGCTAAAATATATTAAGGATAATTATTATTTTTTTTATATATTCTCATCAACCACACACCTTATTTTATAAGTAATTTTTAAAATTCCATACGGCACATTGATAAACAAAAAATGTTCAAATGTTTAATTAATATAAAAGTTAGTAAATAATATACTACATATTTTGACCGACTCATACTAAGTGATCACACTGACTTTGGGAAACCACTGAAGGGTCCAATAAATTAAAAAACAAAACAAAAAAAAACTAGATCCTGGAAAAGCTCTAAACGAAGCAAGAGAAGAGAAGAAGTTGTTGTCACTGGAATGAGAATTCGCCACCCACGACTATTTATAAGACCCTTATTAATAGGACTACATCTCCAAAATGTGAAATTTGCAATGTGCAGCTGACGATTGGCCACATATTAGAATACTGTCCACTAAATGAAAGATATTTGTACAATGCAATGGTAGAAAGAAGATTTCAAACAATACTGGTCGATAACAGCAGCTACATAGAAAAAATAATTGAATTTCTTAAAAGAAAAAAAAACATTTTATTGATAAAACATAATGGAACAAAAAGAGAATTGTTAATGAAATTAGAAAAAAAAAATTGAAGAAGGGTACTAAAGACCTATAGGCCAGTTAATGTTGACGTTTCGGGCACGACGGTTGGAAATAAGTGTTGGAAATCTGGAAATGGTTTTAATCTGTTCATTAGACGTCAGATATTAATAACCTAAGTTTGTCCCGTTCTAAGTGGTGAGCCAAGACGAGGAAGTGGGGGAAACCCCCAAATTTTCGGACTTTTTTCAGTTTTTGGTCTATAACATTTAAACAGTACACCCTAGAGAAAACTTTATTCTACTTTAAATTAAAGAACATTAAATTTTGCGATGTGTGATTTGCGATATTATCGGTGTGGATATGGGTACATTGAATGACGACAGTGTTGCTTCCTTGGCTGCTTAATTCTCTTTGATTCTTACGAGGAATGGTATCCAGACGATTACTAAAGTCGTTCAAGTTTTTGAGCATGGATGAGTAAGCTTGAACTATCTTTATTACAAAGTCTTTTGAGTAAACGTTGGTAAATTCCATCATACATCCATTCCATCCGTACAGTTCTTCACGCCGCATAATATGGTACAGTGCAGCAGTAATGGTGTAGCATTCTGCGGTAAAGTGGTTGATTGAGCTTAGATTAATTAAACTGGATTCGGTTGCAATGGAATACACAACGTTACAGTTTGATTTACAATCATCTGTGCAAATTTACATACTAATGTTATATTTATCTTTCATTTTATGATATTCAGTTAAGTAAGGAAATTCTGAGGTACTATTTTTCTTGTAGAGCTTTAAGTCTAGTGCGGGTAGTTTTAAGGTCCATGGTGGATAATTAAATTCATCGCCTGTTGTTTGCAGATAACGGATTTCTTCAATATATATCCCTGCTCTTATATACAGTATTTATACTTGTCTTGGTGACCTCAGAAATCGTTCTCTTCCCCACGTGAACTCATTGAATTAAAATAACATAAGTGAGTATAGTGTTAATTTGCTAGATTACAATTACAATTTTAAATTGGATTTTATAAGTAATCTGTAAAATTCCATACGTTACAAAACATTTTAATAGAATAAGTACTGATAAACATAAAATGTTTCAAATATTTAATTAATAAAAAAATTAGTTAGAAATATAATATTTTGGCCCATTCATACTATGTCATCACACTGACTTTTTTCGTATAATTATTTTCCAAATAATTTTTGTCAACTATAAAGTTAATCAAACATATTAAAGACTTTTTTTTTTGCTTAAAATAAGAACTTTTAAACATAATTGATTTTAATTTATACTAAACATTAAACCGTTTTTTCTACTTATTATCATTAGACTGAAGAAACTAGTAATTCTTTTTTAACAAATTGAATTAATTTGTTTTATTGTTTTAATCATTCGGATTCTCCTACTTTCACGACATTTAGTTTATTTTCTTATCATTTGATTTTTTTTTGTTTTCTTCATTTTTCAAAATGAAAGTTAAAAATATACTATTTTGACCGATTCACAATGGTTGATCACAATGACTTTTTTTGTATTGTTAATTTCCTAATGAGTAAAAAAAAAGGAATATTAACGATCATTTTTGTCAACCATAAAGTTTATGAAAGATTTTTTTTTGCTTAAAATAAGAATTTTTAGATATAATTGGTTTTAAATCATGTTAAACATTAAACCCTTTATTCTACTTATTATTATTAGATTGAAGAAATTAATAATTATTTTTTAACAAATTAAATTAATTTGTCTTATTCTTTTTAATCATTTCTATTCTCTTACTTTTACTTCATTTCTCTTTTCCTTTTCATTTCGCCTACAATATTAATTATTTTGGATTAAAATTATATCATTTAATCATCTTTTTAGTTAATATGCCACATTAATGATGTATCTAATTTCTTCAACCCCGAGATACAAATGTGCACATTATCACGATTATCTATCAATATTCTTCAATTTAGCTGAAAAGAAGGGCTATTTTATCCATTAAATGACTTACCTTTAAACGATTAATATAAGATTTGAATTGATATCTTTAATGGTTCTTTAAAACAACATTCAACGATGATCCTAAAATTTTAATCACAAAATAATGAGTTGCACTCTCAAAATTATCAAAATACCGTTGGATTAATATATACCAACGATTTTAATGACGATGGAAGTTTGTATTGTTGTAAAATCATGATAAAATAAAATAAATTCATAAATTTAAATATTGAAAAATCAAAATGTCTTTTTTAATTGAAGTAAAGTTTTACATATCGCTCAATGATAAAATATTAACTGTCGTGATTTCATTACAAATACGTATTGGATATATACTACTGAAATAAATCGTAGGAATAATAGCCATTACTGTCCATAATAATAAATTTAAAATCAGAGATTCTTCAATTCTTCTATATTCTATTCACATTGCAACAAGAAGTCATCACTCTGTAGAGGCTGGGCATTAAAATTTAGTTTATTGGTACATAATGGTTAAAATTTTATAACAGATATAACTTAGCCTTATTATTAGACCAGGCAAAATGGCGTGTGTTGATTAAATAAGAGCACTATTCCGTAATCACGTACATGAATGAGAACTATTAAATTTAAGCCAAACATTTTTATTTACCAATTTCTTAAACTATGATGTTTAGTGCGAGGGGAGGTGGCCGCTACGGTGAGCAGTTTCAACGAAATAAACTAGCAGTAACAATTATGGTTGGCAAGCGCTGCCAGCCGCAACCGTGTGCAGTACCAGCGGAAGTCTATCTTAAGAAAGTCGCTCTCTATTAGAGTCGAGAAACTGTGAAAGGTGCCAAGGTGACAGCTATTTCATAAATGGATAATGACCTGTGTTTGTCGGTCCACCTGTGAAATCGCGAATTTGGTTAACAGTTATTTTGTCACAGACAATTTTCAGCTTTTACGGTCGGGTATACCACCGCCAAATATCTATTGTTTTTTTGTTCATAGTTTGTTTTTGGATGCAATATAGGTAATCCAAAAGTTTTATTGCAGAAACAACTGTATAACAATATATATATTTTTATTATATATAACAATTATCCATAGATTTGTTCCGATTGAAATTAGCATTAGGCAGATATGATATCATTGGATGATATCATAGATTGCGTTGCGATCTGTGTCTCAAGCCCAACCGCTCAAAAATCATTCTGGCGAAATTTAATTAGTGGTGAATGATCCGCTTATCAGTGACTCGAAAAAAAGACCAATGGTCACTCTTTCAGAAGCACCGTCGCACAGTGTGGCCTTCAATGGACAAATATCGAACTATTTTGTTACCGATTTGTAAACAAATAGAAATCTATGATGACTTAAATGGTAAACATAGGATTACTGATTTATCAATTTTAAGCCAGTTTAGTTTTGAAATTTTTCATGAAATTATATTCACAAACAACTAATATTTGATTATGTGAGTGGATTTTTCTCGTTAAAAAAATTGAAATATCGTACTATCTCAACTTCGCCAAAAAAATATCATTTACTTTCGATTGATTTAAGTTCTTCCAATGTTCTCTTCGAATGTTTTCTGTAAATCTAAGCTGCAACTAGCTATGATTCCAATTTTTATTATTACTACTTTTCTAATGTAATGTTTATGTCAAATGCATCAAAAACTTTGCAATTGGCATAAACATTATATTGACTACTTATATAGTTACTTTAGTTTTAAATTTATTTTACATCAGGAATTAATAGCTGGTCAAATTTGATCAATTTTAATATAATAAACTTTATTTAATCTTTATTTTTATATTACTTTATTTATTTTAGGATATTAGCTTATTTTAGTATTTTAAACAATCTTATTAGAATTCTGATCATTAATTTGAAACTTTTTTACAAAACAAAAAAGTGATTTTATATCATACCTTTGTGATAAACAAATAAAAAATAATACAGACCTCTTATAATGATGAACGAAGTGTTTTCATTGTATATATTTGTTGTGAAATAATAATAAAAAATAATAAAATAGTAAAATAATAAAAATAATAAAATAATATAAAAAATAAATAATAAAAATAATAAATAGTAAAATAATAAAAAAATTCTCAATTTAAGGATGAATTATGATTTTTGTCCAAAATCATATTGATTGGCCCCAATGGCTTGCGGTTTCCCATTGTCACAGTTGCTAGGGACAAACCCGTTAGATAAGGGCCAATAGTTAAACTAAAAAGCTAAATTTTTTTCGAAACGATTATGAGTAGCGTGGACCGCAAATATTTTCTAAACAAATGTTGTATAGGAAAGTTATATCCGCAAAAGTGTTATCCATTGTATGAAAACAACTATAATAAGTAAATTATAAACACATTTTTTATTATAATTTTTATGTTTTTTAAATAAGCGGATAAACTAAAATCGTTATCTTTCTTTTCACTCTTCTTTGAGATATTTTCACATTTTTTTTTCTTGGTTCTGTTTTTATTCTATATTGTTCTGATTTTAAAATTTTTTTTTTTGGTACAAAACTTTTATTTATTTACACTACATTAGCAACTGCGCATTAAGTGCAGGCGAATTCGATGTTTTCGATGTGTCCTGTGATATTAGTGAATCTGGAGGTCATTTGATCAATGACATTTTGACCTACACATCTGGTTGACTGGGTAACGGGGAGGATGAAAATTATTGCAAAAATGGATTGGGGTGATTTTAGTGGAAGAGTCAAATGTCCTTTATTTGTTCAAGTATGAAAGACTTAACTGTTGGCATGTTTATCTCGCTGTGTATGGCTTGAAAGAAACCAGGAAGTGTTAATAATTTTTCTAAGGATTATAGATTTGAATTTGAATTTTATTTGTGGGGATGTTTTTTGCTGAAGGTTCTTCTCCGCAAGTCCTGGCAAATTTTTGTAAATTTTTAGAGATATTTCTCTTGTCTCATAGGTTGAGTGAAGATCTTTAGTCGAGAACATGAATTGAAAATATTGATAGTCTGCAGTTCTTGTGTGTGTGTATATATATATATATATATATATATATATATATATATATATATATATATATATATATATATATATATATATGTATATTTAATGTATTTTGCAGGTATGTCTTTTGTGTCCAGGTATAGGCTTAGATAACGTACATGCATTTCATATAAATATACAGTTCATATACAGTAATATCACAGAATTATAAGTAGTTTTTATATTCTTACATTAAATTGTATCATTTCAGTAGTATTTTTGTAGTTAGCAGTAGCATTATTATAAATGGCATAGTATTATCTAAATCTTTAAATCTACTTCTTATTACTATTAGGAATGTATGAATTTGTTATACTATTATTTCATTGTTCATTTCAGACAGTGAAATAATAATATTATTGGTATAATAATAATTTTGGTAACAAACACTGAACAATTATCGTTCAATGTTTGTTATTAATATTATTATGGTAGATAAACAATTATATGATATGTTGAGACTATATGATGTGAATTGTTGTATAAGACATACAGAAAATAAATAATCTTTCGGGTTACTGTTTGAAGGAAATGAGTAATATGTAATAAGCCTATGTATAATATGTATACTTATTTGGAATCCATGTTCATACAACTTTAAATATTTTTAATTACCTACAACATTGCTCGGGCATGGGTTTTGAATTGTTGTGATCATCCACAATGCACAGGTGCTGAATTTTTTTCTTAATTTCAACATACCTAAGTGTTTGTAAAATTGTATGTAAACAAAATTGCAGAAATTATAAAACTAAAAGTGTAAGAAAAATATTTTTTTTAAGATTGCATGTTTGATTTTATCTTTTTTTTTTAATGAAATATTAATTTTTCGAGCTTTCATTTAAGCCAAGCCTTACATAAAATCATCGACATTCAGTTATTCACAAATTGTGTGCTCAATAGATAAAAGTGTCAGATTTGATAATTATTCTTGTGACAATGTTGCACGTAAATAATTTTTAATTAGTTTTAATTTATGAAAACTGGTGCTGTTGAAATCGGAATTGTTAATAATAATAATTAGTACAGATGGAAAAAAATAATTTCTTCGCAGAAAACGGCTCCATTTATATCATGATTATCATCTTGCCTTAATTTTAGATCTAAATCCAAGCAAAACTTTTTAAGTTGGTCTTCCATTGTTCCCAATAGTGGATATCCTATTAATATAGAACACCAATATATTTGAATTAAAACATTAAACAGTTATTCTTTTTATAGATCATAAAATCGATTAGTAGTAAAGTTGTATCAAAAAATCAAGATTCACGAGATTTTTCCAGTTTACGTTACAATTACACATTAAATTTAAGTTTTACATTGAAATACAAGTTGTTACATTTTAAAATCATTATTATGTCGCATCCTCTTATTTATGCCGCGCGGAATCCGGGGCGATTGAGTTTGTTAATATTCGTTATATTATTAAAACAATCGCGATCAAGAGATGGATGTTTCGATTATTAAGCTCAGCGTTAACTCCATGTAATAACCCTGCTAATGATCATGTTGACGATAATATAAATAATGATGACTGATCATCTGGAGCCCAGAGGCAGTCACCGATCCAGGGACGGGCCACCTGGTGAACTAATGGTGTTCACTATTGTGATGACCAGCTGCCACGGATAATCCTCTCTTGCTAATTTGCCACAAATCGCATCGCTACCCTTTCTCTCCTAGTGTCGATTTACACTAACGATCACAATTATATCGCATGTATCGATCTTAGCATGGGTGTGACCATGGTCGAGTTAGTGGGGAGGGTCTAAGCTTTCGACAAATGTCCAGCGGGGTTCGTAGCCATCAGTAATTGCGACGCTGTTGAAGTTTAAACTTAAATCATATGGGTTATTCCCTTAAACACCAGTTTTATAGCAGAATTGGGTTGAAATTTCATGCATTTTTTTTTTTAATTTCATGTTCTACAATTACTATTAACATTAAGAAGAGCCATTTGCTGGTTCAGATTACAGGATTAGTTTAAGACTAAGCGTACCCTAGGATATCGGTCAATATACAGGGGTTAGCTCATGAATAAAACTAACACAGGACTGCTTTACTCAAAAGCTTTTCAGACCAGAGATATCATATCTCATCAACAGTCTAAAAGTGATTGACCAAATAGAGATAGTAAATCACTCCAAGGGAGTTTCACATATCGCTAACTTGGAAGAAAACCGGCATAACTTCAAAAGCTTCAAAAGCATAACTGTACTTGTGGGACAACGGAGCTTGAAGTTTTTATCGGATTTCAACAGATAATTACAGGTAACTTATCTACCTTACAAATGTACAAATAATTTCTTGAACCCATTCCCAAGTACTTGGTAAGGTAACTTGTGTAAGGTATTTTTTATTGCAAACATAATTTTAGGCCTAATTTTTTTGACTTGTGACAGATTTGTTTAAGAAACAACTGTCCTCCAGCGGTCATACGATGACTATTATTTCTGGCCCTCATCATAAAAAAATAGTCATCTCGTTGATATACAATTTTTGAGTTGTGTCAATCTTCTTCCAATCTAGCGATTTATAGCAGACGCACAGGCGACGCAGAATTTTTTTCGGAGGAGGATATAAATTTTTTTCGGAGGGGATTTGAATTTTTTTCGGGAAAGGGATTTAATGAGTAGGCAAGTAATCTTTATGTGTCTATAGTCACCAAATAGGGCGTAGGTTGTATGTATAAGTATGAAAATTGGATCAAAATTATTACTCTATACAAAACTTATATGAAAATAATATTTTTTTTTAAATTTCGGGGAGGGAGGACATTTCGCCCTGATCTACCTTTTGTACGCCATTCATACATAGGCCATATAGTTAAATTATTAATATGTATCCAAAATGCTTAAGTTTTAGAATAAAAACAATCCAAAGTGTCAGTGTTATAAATTACAGCAAAATCCGAATTCTGTGCATCAGCACATGCTTGTCGCACCATATCTGTTTGGTTAGATTGTTTTCAGATGTTTGATGTGAGATATGCTATTTCTTGTCTGCATCAATGTGATCTTAACTTTTTCTGCCCTGATGATTCTTGAGTAGGCGAAACGTTGGCTGTTTATTTATTTAGTGCCATTTGAGAGAATGAAGGCTTTATTTTTAAATCTTTCAGTAACATGCTATTAAGTACTAATTTTTTAGGCTCAGTTGCCGTGTCAGGAGTCAGGCTTATCTATGTATCAATTAATTTATCCTATCCTTCCCACCAGCCTAAGAAATAAACCATTCTCGGAGTCAACGGGCACAGTCTGGATTTCGTTTCGGAAGGGGAGAGGTCCATCCAAGGATATACTTTAAACAAACCCACTCCAACTGAAGATTTCCGAGGGCCCACTTAAATATATTTTCCATCCCAAGGTATATTATTTATGAAATAGCATTTAATAGGTTTATAGAATATTTGTTTATAAATAAAAATATTTTGTAATTTCGGGGGTAATGAGGATGATTTTTCGGACACTCCCTTTGGCTACGCCACTGCTCGGCTCAAAACTATGGAGCATAATAACCTAGAAATAGCTTACTATGAAGACATCAATAGCCGACAATTTTTTTTTTTTCTCACGGATTAGTTATGCCACCGAGTAAGTTAGGTTAGAGTAAATTCATGACTACATTAACCTTTGACTCAGAAGATTGTCTTAGGGCACAGCTGAGTCAAGAGCTAATGCAGTATTGCATTTAAACAAAGCTAACCTACTACCAATACTTTCCTATTCCGTTATTTAAAAAATGTTCTCCATTTAGTCTCAGTTTAGTCTAATTCAAGAGCGATCTGTACCCCGATGAGAATAGTTTATTCCGAAACCGACAGATGGATTAATAAACGATAAATAATCATTTTTATTTAATACGGTTTGATTTACAGCTTTAATTATATTTTCAAGTTAATTAAAAAAAAAAATTAGCAAACGGACTTTTCCAACTATTTTCGAAGGACAAACGCTCCAGATGAGTATATCCTGAAGCAGTGGAAGGACAAAGATAGAATAAAGCGTTGCGAGAGGGGGGAAGGGCTCTTGGCAATTTGTCTTCGTCCCTCGAGGAGGGAGGGGGGTTAGGAAAGCCCTGTTAAGAGGTTTTTTATCCCTCACCCTCTGATTCAGTGGCCGAGTCCTCATTCTGGCCGATTTAGCCTCCTTACGCTCCCAGATTTACTGGCCTTTATCCCCTCTCTATGATTGTACGCTAAGCTTAAATAAATGACTCTTCGTCATTCCTGGAAGAAAATCCTATACCTAATAATTTAATGATTTGCCATAACCATTAATTAATTATAAACCCCGCAAAAAAGACCTTTACCACTACATCTTATGAAGGGTTCAGTAGTCCATAAGGACGTACTATATCTTGACCGGTGTTGCCAGTGCTAGCCAATGTTTTCCTCCTAAACGCAGTTGAATTTCCCACTAAAATTATATCACATTTAAATAAGTAGATAGAGAATAACTTTTTGCAAGTATAAAAATGATAATTAATAGTTGATTTTTTTAGTAGGGAATTTTCTTTTATAAGATTGCCTTACACAGCAATGCTTCGCTATAGCTGGATTTAAGTATATATATATAGATTAATTGAGCACTTTTGAAAATTTGATAAAAATTATTGCATGGATATTGTATGCACAATGTAGTATTTAAAAATCAAATTAATTCATGTTCAAGTTCAAAACAGAATTAGTTCATCCGAACAAAAGATAATCGTGACACAGATAGACCAATGGCCAAAAATACGTTGCTATTTTTTTTATTGTTCAAAGGAACTCCGCAAAGCGAAAAACTATTAAATATCGAACAAAATTTTGACCTTGCAGTGTGCTTATGCCCTGCAATTCCTCCAACCTGCAGAGGTAGAAAAATAAAAAACATGGCTACAATGTTCAATGCGCTGTATATTTGCTAATAATGGTCCAATTTCACTGACTTTTTTTTTTTTATAAGGAATTCAAATGACCAATCGTATAAATGCGGAAATGAAACATTGAAGTGAATTTTCACTTTTGCACAGCCGCATTATCGACATCGATAAATTTTATTATTTCAAAACCATCTAGGAACCATGAAGATGATATAGACCTTATAAATGAAAAACAGGCTGTCCTTGTATAAATTTTATGTATTATGTATATAAATTTACATAATAAGTTTACAAATTTACATATATATAGATATTGTATGTAAAAGCAAACAAAAGTATAAAATAATAGTAGGATATCCACAATCAACAATTTTTTTTTTGTATTAACTATAAATAGTACCTATTTCTGACTAGGAAAATAAGGAAGAACAAACGAAAAAATATGACCTACTAATATTAGTCTTAAAAAATGAAATCTACTGACTTCCACGCGAACTGCTGCATTTTTAATTCTAATTGATTGAATGATTGAATGATTAAAATGAAACAAAAAAAAAACTAAATACCCTTTTTATTTATATCATAATTTATAAGGTATGAGTTATTCATTATAAAATGTTCAGTTATGTATTTCAGTAACAATTTGATTAGCTTGCTAATTTTTCCTACAAGAAAAATTCGTAATGAAATTATGTCGTTGAACAATGTTGAAACAATGCAACCGTCGAAATCTCAATGTAACACTCAAAAGATTTCTATGAATAAAACTGTAATTAATAAAATAATCAATAAAACTAATTAGGACAACTAATTGAACAACATATTTTAATTTTCCCAAATCTTTTGGATTTGAACTTTTTATTGAACTTTTTTTAACCTGTTGGCATTTGACAACAATAATTTTCTTTTTTATTCTATAACGAAAAAATCCCTATTTCTGAACTAAAAGGTTGGCTTAGCTTAATATTGGTTCTGTATATTAGTATCTCTTTGCGTGAAAAGTTTTGCTATAATTTTAACGCTTTAAAGTAGGTTCTCAAATTTCAAATTTCCCAATTTTTTGGGTTTTCAAATTATAGGAGATGGTTAATACCCTTCCCAAGGACGATGTCCCGGTTTCTATCTAGCGCTAAAGACTAAAAACAGGTTATTTATTATTAATAACAAATGTCCTGAATAGAATGCTTTGTATTATATTTTCATTGATGATAGTTTTCTTGAGAAAACTAAGTAAATATTTAATAAGAGAGTATAATTAATCGATTCAAGTTATTATTGCAATAAGTCAACTCAAACCATAAAAATTAATTTTGCAGTATTTTTTTTTTTTTGGATGTACTTTATTTATGTAGTAATATACCAGATTTATATAAATGACTTACAAGCAATAAAAAAATTAGGAAAACTACAATTAATTTATTTGCTT
Source organism: Rhaphigaster nebulosa (assembly GCA_948150685.1). Lineage (NCBI taxonomy): Eukaryota > Metazoa > Arthropoda > Insecta > Hemiptera > Pentatomidae > Rhaphigaster > Rhaphigaster nebulosa. The sequence continues at coordinate 70,719,858 of OX411310.1, forward strand.
CTGGTTCTTACCCTCGAAAATATGAAAATTAGCAGCAGGATCCAAATAATTTGATGAACCAAACCGCGGTCGAGGGTTATTTTTCCTATTTATTTAATTTATAATTTACTTAATTACTTATAGTGGATAGTCTGTCCTATTTGTATAAAATGCCGATGATTCCACAAACCGTGAAGATATGCTAACATCTTTAACTGATTTGAATATTACAAAATACAAACCATAACAACAGTGCTGCATGCTATATTAATGTTTACTGATTTAAAAAACAAAAATCAAATAAAGGCTTAGATAAAAGAATTTACAACAGCCATCTGAACAAAACAATGCATTACTTACTAAAGAAAAGGTAGCTAGTATCAAGAAAGAAAAAAAAGAATAAGAAAATCTGCTTGATAAAGTTAGAGGAAAGTAATTTGCAATTTTTTCGATCAATCAGTAAATTAATGATAATTTTTATGGGATCATTTGTAATTATTTTTATTTCTAATAATAACTTTTTTCAAATATTCTATTATATTGATCCATCAATTAAAAAAAATGGCAAAATCCTTGCTTTGTTAAGTAAGTAAGTACAACAATAAAAAACCGATTTACGATTTCACAGCAAAAACCCAAGACTCCAATTTAAGACTACAAATTTAAACCTTAGTTTACCTTAAACCTTCATTACCAGCGTAAAACAGAACAAATGACCTACTAAACTGAATCTACTTGTAATTAGAATAAAATTAGAATTACTAATTAGTATTATTATTAGAATTAAATTAGAATTACTAATTATTATCAGAATTGAATTAGAATTAGATACTAATTATTATTAGAATTAATGTAGAATTACTAATCAATATTATAATTTAATTAGAATTACTAAGCAATATTATAATTTAATTAGAATTAATAAGCAATATTATAATTTAATTAGCATTACTAATTATTATAATTTAATTAGAATTACTAATTATTATAATTAGGATGACTTTTTAGTATGACTTAATTAAATTAAGTTATACTAAAAAGTTCATCACAGTATGGGGCAAGTCTATACTTCAAATTTATTTATACCCTGATTAATGTCAAATACTCATATTAAGGCTGAGTGAATCCGGAGAATGTCATACCGAACTCCTCATATCATCCCGAACAATAATCGAGACAGTTTTGTGCCCGTTAGAATAAATTGATAAACATATTACATTTCGTTAAACATTTTGAACCTTATAGTTAAAATACTCGTTCCCAAGAGATAATAATATTCATACAAGAATATCCCTGCATTATTTTTAACCAAAATGAACAGAACGATCTTTTATTTAGAATGAGACTTCTATTTTTTAGTGAAAATGGGAAAGTTTACAATAACTTTCTGAATTACCCCTCGAACGCGTATTACATGGTTAATAATTACAATTTCTTAGACAACTTCGAGGGTTAAACAACTCGGATGGCATTGAAACGTTCAACGATCCGAAATTTGTTTTTTACGATTTCTCTTTTAAATCACTAATTACTGGCATGATCGTACCAGAAGTAATTGCACCCGTAATGACAGCTTACATCTTCTAGGCCTAGCATTAATACTGATATTAATACCAACTGAATTGCAAGAAGGGCATAGTTTTATTTTATTTAACCTTCGATATATTTTTTAGTGTTTTTATTATAATGCAAAAACATTTGATTAAATATTTAATAACATATATAAGAGGAATCATTAATAAAAAATAAAAATGAATATGAACTTAATCATTATTTTAAAGAAATGATAAAAATCTCAGAAAAGAGATTAATAAAGGACAATTGTGGGAAGAATATTATAGTAAAAAGGTAAGATTAATAGCAATAAAAATATAATTTGGCTTTTCTCAATTAATTAAATTAAATTACTGTATTTTGTAATTTGGAGTGAATTAGGCATAATATACCTAATATTACTATTGTTGATAATTATTTGAACATATTTTATAGTCCGGTATAACAAGTTGATGGTGAATTTGGTATGCAATAGATATTACTGAAGTACAGGGGTGCTAGAGTGAAAATCCAGAATATTTTTTTTATTAAATTGTACTGTTGGTAAATGGAATTTCTACGAACGTGTACAATCCTGTTATAAAACAACAAGTATAATCCACACCGAAAGGAATAGCGACCATATGCCGAAGACTGGAGAACATTAGCGGCTATTGGAGGCTCCAGAGCTGAGAGGCTCTCTATTACCAGCACTGACTCAGCTCCAGTCACTAATAGCTTTTAGTCAGGTGTAAAGGTTAGGCCAGTTCCATAATTACACATTTTACCGGCTCTGTCTTCTCAGCCGCCTTCTCCTGAAAAAGTTCTAATTCTAACAGTCGATTGGTAGCTAATAGCCAATTATAGAAGGCGCCTAACCTGCTTCTGGGGTACTCTTCCCGAGGGAGTTGGGTAAACAGGACGATGGGGGTCCTATCATCAGCGATAAAAGCATTAAAAGAAAAAAAAAAAAAGAGGGAGATATTTATTAATAAATTTGCACCCATCAGCAAATGCTGTCAGCGATTTTATTGGTCATTAAAGACGATAACACAGATAAAAAAAATATAATTTTTAAATATAAGCAAAGTTACTAATTCCAACCTCTGACAATCAATACAATTTTCATAATATTCAGAGGTAATGTTTCTTATTAATGCCTGGAATTTGAGTATTTAAGAGTTCGGAACAGTTTTGAAATTGTATGTAGAAACATGAATCACTATCGGTAAGAAGTAGAACGATGGAGTGGAGTGGATCTACTTCACTACAAGCACTCCACTTCACTACTGCTCCACTACATCATTCCATTAGGAGTGAACGTCAGTGACCGCCATAATAAAATAAGATGTCTATGGCTTCTATAGGAATTAACTCTGGCTATTTTTATCAAAAGCTTTGGAGGATTATCTGAAATATATTGGGGGAATGGCTTAGAAATTTAGAAACAAGTGGCCTTATTTATTTATTATAATGGAAGGACTGGAATTTATTTTGGGCCCAATCTACAGCATATATGACATTGAGTTTTAATAATTTTATCTGTGACATAATAAAGAGCACTGAGGATCTTAGGAAAGATTTTGAAGAAACTGAATGAATCAGAGGAGCCAAATACATCGAATAATAGTGTATGTAAAATAATCGAATACGTCGAAGCTTAATTTTTAGATTTTTTTAAAGGTAAATACAAGAATAGTCAAAAACAAAGTTCAGTTACTTGACAAGAATAAGTACTAGTTAGCGGGTCTGTTCAGCAAGAATGAGCAACAGTACTGAAGAGTACTGCAGGAAAGTAAGCCGAAGGTATAAGACAAGGCCAATAAAAATAAAAAGCAAATATCACAGACTTGGTCAGAAAAAATTACGAAAATTAAAAATATCTGTTGATTATTTAATAAGCCTTAGCGATTCCGAAGATTCGATGTATATTCCAATAAAAATGCATTATATTTCGTCAAAATACACGTACTACCAAGGTGAGTGTGAAATAATGAAAAACAACTAACCTATCGATAATTCGCCAATTCAGGCATCAGCAGAACAGGAGGAGAGGATATATATATATATATATATATATATATATATATATATATATATATATATATATATATATATAAAACAATATGGACCCACACACATCCATGACAACAGCTGAGAAAGCTTAAATTACAAACAGCTGATCATCAAAACGAGAAAAGACACTGAACAACCAAACATGTAAAAAAGTCATCTACAAAAATATATTTAATAATAAAAAGAAAAGAAATATAACAAGTACAAAAGAAAAAGGAATGTGAGAATGTATAGGAGACGAAGATCCATAGCAAGAAAACAGTTTATACATGGCCATTCCATAAAAAAAGACTGTTTGGAACTATATCCTAACAATTATGTTATATATCTTTTTGAGCTATTGCGTTTCTATATTGATATGTATAAACATTTGTAATTATACATTGCGTTTTAAAATACAAAGATACAACTATAAAAAATTATCATTATTTAAAATGCTAAAAAATAATATAATTATTAATTAGAATCGAATTGATTCAAATAATTGAGATGTGTTGGATACTGCATTGATATTTTTTTGTAAAAACATTTAAAAATAAATAAAACCCCCAAGCAATGATTAGTGTGATATTATGAACCCTTTGATAACTTACTCTTCTTTTCATCTTAATCACACGAATGGACGACTCCCACGACCGTTTTGACAAGGTGTAATTTCGAGATAATTTCCCATTTATGTACAAAAAAAAAAAAAAAATAAGAGGAAAATAAATAAAAGATGAATTAACCGGCCGGTTGGAAGAGGAGATTGCCATCGTAGGAAGAAAATATTAGAAATGAAGGAAACCAACGATGAAAGAGGTGGAAAGGTTGGGTTATTTTCCGCTTGGCTACCCCCTAACCTGCCTGGGTAACCTAGCGTGTAACCTTCCAAACCTCCTCTTTTAGCCGTATTTCCCTCGTTTATAAATAGCCACGGCTACCTGGATCATACGTCCTGCCCCATATCTTTGTAACTAATGAGTCACTCCCAGCTTTAAAGGGAATACCCTAAATTTGGGGGTATGGGTTACTCACATATTTAATTTTAAATGACTTTTTTCATTTCTATTCAGGGTTTTTTTATGATTTTTTTATAGATTTTTTCAATAACTTTACCGCCCGTGGCTAATACACCAATTATCAGAATTCCTAGCACTTCAATCCTTTAAAACACATATGAATAATGTAATCAGGCTTACTTGAACCTTGGTTATTGTACAAACAGCTTGAAGCAAGCCATCAAATTACTCTATATTATCTTAATGTTACAGACTTGTATATAGAAATAAACATAATAAATTCCATACGCAGAAAAATCCGTTAGTCCGTTCACTTACTTTTAATTTATTTCTCTGCTAATCCCCATAGGCGTTAGAAAATAAAATGACTTCGCATCCTAATTAGAACCGTCCTTAGAGTGCTTGAATGGATATGCCTCAAAAGACATTATGTCATACATTGCATTCACAGCATGAGTAAAGGGCAGTAGTAGTAACCAATAAAAAATGAATTAAACTAAATCCAAGATAACCGTGTTTATAAGTAGATAATACAATTTTTATTTTTAAGAAAACTCGGAAGATTATTATAAATATACTGCCTGGAAAGCTTAGTTTAATTACTTGAACCTAACAGGTTAAAGATTAGTTCTAACGGCTGAACTGTGACACAGTGATAAGTTACTGTTACTCGCCTGAACCGATACTTTCAGGTGATGGATGCTTATTGTCACTTGAGCCAACTGCCAAACAGCCAATGCGTCCTCATTCAAAATAATTAACATCGGGATATTAAATTGGGTAAATTAACTTAATGTTACCTCATTAAAATGAAAATGTGTTCATCTAAGTGTAATAGCTTAAATTGTTATTTTTTAGACAATATATCATACTGATATGCTTAACTGACAAATTAGTTCACAAAATAACTTGTTGAAACTAAGAAATACTTAGTATAAACAATATGACGTTACTGAAGTGAGAATTGTTACAGATGCGAGAAAGATTACCTAAATAAGAAAGTAAGTAAATAAAAAATGTGACTGTTTTATAATTTTTCCGAGAGTAAAAAGGAACAAACGGAACGATTAGTGACAGCGGTGATATGTTTTCTGGTGAGACTGAAAGTATCAGATACATACTTAATGTTTGTCGAATTTCAGTTTACCTGCAACTTATTAGTGTAAGAATATGATAATCATCAGACAGATACATACCAACTCACATTATTTGTTGATTAAATAAGTATGAGACGACCTGACTCTGAGACCTGTACAAAGGTTGACGTTTTTAAATATCTGGGATCTTACCTTGACTCCTCTGGATCATCAGAAATTGACGTGCGGAGAAAAGTGGAGCCACACGCATGCTTCATCCTGTTTTGTGAAACGACACGATCCTACGACAAAATAAGCGAAGAATCTACGCCATCGTAGAAACCATCCTAACTTACGCATCTGAAACCTGGAACATGTCATCCCAGCTCTATTCAAAGGTTCGAGCAGTGGATATGGACTTTTGGATAAGATACCTACGTGTGACAAGGATAGACAGAATTAGAAATGAGGTCGTTCGGGACAGGATGGATACCCCTGTGTGCGTTAACCAGAAAATTGGACAGCGAAGGCTAAGGTAGTACTGCCATATAAGACGAATGTCTGCTGAGCGATGGGCGAACCGAGTTCGTGATTGGTAGCTGCCGGAAAGACGGAAACGAGGACGACCCAGAAGTAGTTGGATGTACAGAGTGGAAGAGATGGCTGCCCGAGGTCTTAGGGAGGGAGATTGGCTTTACCGCGACTTCTGGTAAAGATATGAAAAGACAACTCTACCTGGAACGCCTAGATGATAGATATTGTATATAGTATGAGGAAATTTTTAGATTTATAACAAGAATTTTAAAGTTAAAAATTAGTTACATATTAAATTTGAATGGGAGCAGGATTCTGATAAATGAATAAAGTTATTTATCAGATTTAACTGCGATTTGATTTATTTTAATATACAGGAAAAAAATATCTTCAAAGAAAGAAAGTTAAATGAAATTTAAAAATAAAATAACATCGGCTACTATGTCTGGGTTATGAGAAAGTTAAAATTATGAAATTTATTATAGACAAAAATAAAATAAATAATGAACTCACAATCCAGATTCCAAAAAATCTTTTGAAACAAAAAAGTAAAATTGGATAAAAAAAGTATACAACTAATATTTATAAAAAAATTACATATTATGAAATAGTTCTTAAATATTAGGCACTAATGATTTTTATTTAAGTTTATTTTCCCTTACCTATATATGAAATATCCGGGCGTAGGAGTGATGACCCTACCCCGTGTAACTTAATTGTGAATCGCGTTGTGGTTTTCCAGGACATAAAATAGTCACCCGGAGGTTTGGTCCATGGACGGTCTGTCTCGGGGAAAGAAATATAGGTCCTCGTGCGCCTGCTGACTCCGAACAGCCATAATCCGTGGATCTAGACCGATTTGTCACTGCCCTTGAACCCGAGTGAGTCGGTGGGAAGGACACTGTCGAATTGGCCCCAAAGGGACCGGTTATGGAGCAATGGGCAGCCTGCCGCTGCATCATGGAAACCATGGTTCGCAGCAATGTGAGGTTGGATGACCCCCTCCAGGCTGTCTGTGCTCCCGCAAGCAATAAATGTCTGTAAGAACACCACATCGCGCGGCCAAAGATCTGCAAGGTCTATAGAGCCAACTGAAGAAGATATATGAAATATATTGTAAGGAGAAGTATAGATATGGTAAACAATTTCGAATAACCAAGTCTCGCAAAAAGGTGTGTGTGTGTCTGTGTGTGTGTCTGTCTGTGTGTGTGTGTGTGTGTGTGTGTGTGTGTGTGTGTGTGTGTGTGTGTGTGTGTGTGTGTGTGTGTACGTTATGCCTAGCTCACAAACGATAAGTCGTACGAAAGTGAAATTACGTATTTAAGGTAGGTATATTCCTGGGATGTTACAGCAACTTTTTCCTCAAAATCGACTAACCGGAAGTGCCACTTTATATAATCCATTTAACATTTTTTTACTATTTTCTCGAAAACTGGTCTAACGATTTTGATGAAACTAGCCTAACTTCTTCTTCTCAAAGCCCTTTAACTTTTCATATATGTAAAACATCATTGATGAAATAAAGAAAAAAAAGTTAAGGAGAACTCAAAAATTATGCATTTTATAGTAAATTACTACTGAAAACATATGAAAGGTAATTAAAGTATCTAAAAAACTAAAAAGGAATCATCAAAATCGGACCAGTACCAGCAAAGATACAGTCTATCGGACTAACTGGAAGTGCCCAATTATATTATCAATTTCACACTTTTTTGCAATTTATTCATAAATGGCCCTAACAATTTGATGAAATTTGCCTAATGCCTTCTCCTTAAAGTCCCTTAACTTTTCATGTATGCAGTATATCAAAAAAAATTCAGCAAAACGGTTATAGTGGAAAGAACCTTTTATTTGCGGATGACTCAAAATTATGCATTTTATGATGAAATCAGGATGCATTATGTCATATGAGGGGTAATTAAAATATCTAAAAAACAAAAAAGAAATCATCGAAATCAGACCAGTATTAGTAAAGATACAGTGTATCTAATAAGGACTACGAGATCCTAAATTTAACGTCCAAATAGAGACGGATACGACCAAACCTTCTCCCACCAAGCCACCAACCTGTTGTTAATAATAAGCTCTGTAGTAATATAAAAGTAGAACTTAACTTAATAATTTCTACTTTTATATTATTTAATGGAAACAAAATGTTTCCATGGAAACTAAACCGAAACTTTAAAAATATATTTTCAGCTTGGCAATCCAAAAACATATAATGTACAGAAGTTTCGAACTAAAACTGTTTAAAAAAACTAATTTATTGTGCTTTTGTCAGAGAAGACTTGAAGAAATGCATTCTGCTGAGTTTATTTGAAAGATTATTATTATAGGGTGTTGAGGGAAAGTTGTGTAATGCGCGCACCGCACTGGCTTTTTATTGTATTTTTTCTCTGTAATTTATGTTATTTTATAATACATTAATAGTGCCTTATTATTTCTATATTTCTTTAAATTCTTATAATTTCTGTAATCGTTATGTAAAATTAATAAGCTTAATCGTTCGTCAATAAGTTTCGAATTGTTTACAAATTATTAACATTGTTAAAAAATATATGATTGTATAATTTCTTTGTATGATGATTTCTAGTCAATCATAATAATATAAATAATATTTTGATTTGTCAAATTTACAGTAAAACTACAAATAGAAACTAACAATTATAATTATTAAGTTATTTTTGGAAAACTCAAATTTTATAATATTTAGTCCTTCTAGATAAAGTTTATTAGTTGAATACTTACTCTTTAAACATTTAGCACTTCGCAAGTTTTAGCGAGAAGATTTAATAATAACTTACATATATTAATAAAAGCATTAAACAAGCAATTATGTGCTTGAATCACATACAATATCGCTTTCGGAGCAGAGATTTATAAAATATGAATAAGTACAATAACAATAAATAAATTAATTAGTAAATTAATCAAAATTTCTGGAAGTGCCCAAATGTAGCGGAGAGAAATATATATATATATATATAATTCAAGAAATTTATCACCCCTCCCCCCAGGTATGTGAGGCTCGTCAGCCTACTGGAGGCTACTCACACAGACCGGGAGTAGCAGTGATGACCCTACCCCGTGTACCTTAATTGGGAATCGCGTTGTGGTTTTTCTGGACATAAAATAGCCGCCCGGAGGTTTGGTCCATGGACGGTCTGTCTCGGGGAAAGTCAAGGTCTGTCCTCGTGCGCCTGCTGACTCCGGACAGCCATAATCCGTGGATCTAGACCGATTTGTCACTGTCCTTGAACCCGAGTGAGTCGGTGGGAAGGACACTGCCGAATTTGCTCCAAAGGGACCGGTTATGGAGCAATGGGCAGCCTGCCGCTGCACCATGGAAACCATGGTTCGCAGCAACGTGAGGTTGGGTGACCCCCTTCAGGCTGTCTGTGCTCCCGCAAGCTAGGGGTTATGAAACGAATTTAAAATGCACCAGCACCTTCAATACAATGCAAAAGACTATAGTTTATGGGAAAATACGACTAAAATTAACTTTTTTGTTATTCCCTGCTCAATAAAAAATATGCAGCTCTGGGCGGTGTTTTTTTAAAATCGATATGAAGGTGATGAGACACAACTTAATATTTTTTTTCCCTGATGTAAACCGCAAGCGAAATATCTTTTTAATAGTTGAACGGCTTCTGCAAAAACTTCATGGACAGTCTCCGCTTGTTTTCTCGGCGAACTCCATAATTCGTCTAGTTTGTCTAAACAGAAATATTTGCTGACGCGTTGGTAGGAGAAAGATTCATAGATCTGTTCTCAGTCTACATTTGAGAGTAGGAAGAAGTACAAATTCTTTCAAATAGATGATGGTTATAAATAAAAAATATTAAACTTTATTAATGTGATTTTTATTTTTTTTAATATGTGCCAACTTTGATGCCGAAGTTATAAACATTCATTAGGGTTAGGATAAACAAGATACGAGAATATGAGAAATGAGAACTAGAAATATAGTGAGATTACTTGGGGATTATGAAAAATATACACAAATATTTATATTATTCCAGTATCATGTTTTTCTTAGCCCTTATGAATGCCAACAACTTAGGCTGAAACGTCGGTGCACATTAAAACTATATAAAGTTTTCTTTCTGACCGCACCCCCAACCATTATCTTGGTTCCGTCAAAGGGCCAACTATTTCTCCATTACAGATTCTCACCATTCTTCGGGAAGTTTTCCAAGATATCTTTTACTAAAATATGCACTTATGAAATTCCAACTTTTTCTCAAATCCTGATTAATTCATTAGAAATACGTTCGATTACCCGTGCTTGATAAAATTTTAATTTTACCATGGCCACTTCGACTTTCTCTTTGAGCGAGGAGTAAAAAAACAAGCTGAATTAAATTTAAATTTTATTTTCTAACAAACATTCTGAAAATTCCTGATTCTTATCATTGGACACATGAGATGAAGTTCGCTGATGACCCGACTATCGGGAAGTATATAATCAAACGAAGGAATCTTTTTCCAGAGGGTCTAAGGCTCCGTTTTGTCATAGCGATTGTAGAAGACGTCGAACAAAGGTTCAACCACACAATGGTAGAGGCGTATAATAGAAGCAGAGGCTGTGCCAACTTTCTCTATTAATTAATTAATTAGTGAGGAGCTATTGTAGAGGGGAGTAACTCAGTAAGGGCTGGGTCTCTGTTTCCAGGGCACCTCACTCGGAATCCCTGATGAGAGACTAACTCAATCTCTACATCCCTACACTTCTAACTACTTCTATTTACTTCTGTGTGTCGTCCCTCCTACGGAGCACAATATATCACCATTAATTATCTACACACGGCTCCGCCCTACGCTACCCCTCTCCTCCTCACCTCCCCACCCCCCCCACATTAGGACTCACCCTCCTTAAAGGACGTATTCTGCACCTCTCTAAGAACTGGAAGAGGCGGAAAAATTGCTCTCATTAAGCAATCTGAACTGATTCTTACAAGCATGAGTGATGGCTCACTTCAATTCTTCTAAATTTCCAGGCAGTTTGACGATTGGAAGTTAAATAAACATGGGAAAATTCTATCCCATACCCAAAGTGCTAGGGTCTAATAGTTCACCCAACTTTACAATACTATTAGTATGTATAGGAAAATATATCGAAGCAGAATTACAAACTATTAGAAAGTAAATAAACTGGAGACAAATTAATTGTAAACTTAATAAGATTAAGATATATCATTTTTTGAATTCATTTTATGTTACCACTGTAAATTAATGTATAGTAAGTCTCAAAGCACTTTTAGCAAACGTCATAATAGGATTATGACGACCAGAGTGTAAGGGCGTTTTCACTTAATCCCCTTAATATCGGATATCGGATCGACATCCGATTTATCGGGGTGGTCTCACATTGCAGGAAATGAAGGATCGAACTGTTATATTTAATATATATTTTAAATATTTAAATATATATATATATATATATATATATATATATATATATATATATATATTTAAATATTTAAATATATATTTAAGGGCCGCTTGATAGGAACACATGATTTCTACATCAACTAAATCGGATTCGGATCCGATTCCGATATTAAGGGGATTAAGTGAAAACGCCCTTACACTCTGGTCGTCATAATCCATCACGTGCTCTAGCAGCCGAGCTTAAAGATTAAAATAGCAGCAAATTTGTAAAATACAAGCTCAGGTAATCCGGTAAGTTACCAACACAAGTATTGAGCATTTGCTCAACCTCCTCCACCTCAAGAAACAATGATTCAGTTGAGGAAGATATGGAAGAGAAGAGTATTTGGATCTATCGGATTTTTATTTTACCTATCTTAAGTAGAAAGTTATAATTGTTCGAATGAATATTGTTTTTATCTTCTATATATGGTTGGAATGTGAACACTTAATATTATCATTTTGTGTCCCTTAGTGTAACAGAATGTAATGGAAAAAAAAAATAAAGAAAAACAGTAGGCAGTTTATTAACTATTCCATACATCTTGCCCAAAATTTTTTTTATACACTCGTATTATGAATTGTTTCTTTGAGTTCCATAAGTTCCATAAAGTCCATAAATTTCGCAGAGTATGATTCAAAGTGGAAAAACTAAAGATTAATATTAGTGTTAACTTCTAAAAATAGCAGAAAACATAGTTATGTTTTGTTAAACATTGCTGGAAATTAAGTTCGAAATCACTGTTGAAAGATTTTTGTCGACAGTTTCTCAAGCGAATGCCTTTGTCGTCATCCCTTGAAGTCCAGTCTTCATCAATTAGCTTTTTGGTACTTCCTTAGATCACGCATCATCCAATCAGTCAGGGAGTATGTTGTAAGAGTAGCGATCCTGATTCTGGTAGCATCGGAAGGGAATTAAAAACAATTATTCTTATCTTTAAGAAGGAATCCGTAGAAGAATGATAATATCGAACATCTGATTTCATTTGAAGCAACTGTTGCGCGAAGGATAAACAATTAAAAATAATGACCGGAGTACTAATTTGAGAGGAGGGCGTAAGAGGAGGAGCATAATGATTTAAATGTAATCTATATCGAAGGCTGTATAAAAACAACTGCTCCCGATTCCATTTATAACAGGAGCCGGGAGCCTGAGAGGGTTGGCCCATTTGTGGCTCACAATGGCCCGTTATGATTGATGGTAGTCAGTCCATTAGTGGTCTCTCTACCCCTTCCGTCATAATTAACTAATTAACCATTAACTTACCCTTAGTAATTCACGAATTAATTATGCAACTTATCAACAACAAAATTCCCTCACTTCGGGGCTTTTAGAAGGAGCGTTAATGTCTCTTCCTTAATGAGCTGTCTGAATAAAGTGTCTAAGGAGCGCTTCAGTGTCGTTCGCTAAAAGCTAACCGAGCAACAGTCTATTCATCCCACCAAATTTCTTGAACACTTGAGGGCTCCTTACACTCTCAAACTCTTGATCTAAACTCAAGTCAATCCTGACCATATTCAGTTCATATGCTTGTCCACCTAATTAAGGTAGAAAACAGGACCAGCAAATAGATACATGTTATAATAGATAAATTTGAGGAATAATAGTAGATAATACTATATTTAATCAATTATGAATTTATTAAAAAATTAAGTTATACAAAACGGTAAAATTTTAACAATAGGTAATAAAAACATACAACAATAAAAGAAAAAAAAATATCAATTTAATGACATTAATAAAGTATTCCTGATACTTATGTTATGTACGTATAATATATACTGAGGCGGTAGTTATACTGTGAATAAATGTTTAAGTTTCTAAGTTAATAAAGGTTCTAAGTTTCTATAATATTGGCTCTAATGAGGAAAATTTTGAATAAATTATAATAAATATTTCTTAAGCAAGAATTATTATTTGATGAAGAATAAGATTTTCTTGATAGTAGTAATTTTAGTGATAGTAGAAATTCAGACAGCTGTTTTTTTTTTTTTAGTGGATACAATTTGGTAGACAATATTGCCTGTAATATTTGTACGTCAATCACGAATCAAATCCTGTCAACAAACCACCAACTTTTTTAATAAATTTAAAAATGTGATGTTTATTTTATTCATTTATTTTAGATACTTGGATTAATATTTTATATATATTCGATTCACTTTCACTTCTTTGTTATTTTTCTTTTTATTTAATTTATTATGAATATATTGTTTTATTTATTTTGGTTACAGGTGGCATATTTTAATATTTTCAGATTAAATTTTGATCTATCTAAAAAAAAAATTAAGAAATAGTATTATTTAAATTTATTATTTTGCAATTTATAAAATAAAAATTAAAAAACCTTTTTTTATCGGCGAAAGCTTCGAAAAGAGGAAATCATTTGTATCTTTAAAAAAATAAATGAGTTTTTTTAGGAGGTTCTACGTGTTATTAATCATTCAATTAATATTAGTTCGTGTCTGAAGTATTTTCTATTGATAGTTTGTTTTTGATTTAGAACTTTCATGTATATATAAGCAGTTTAGGAATAAACACATTTGTATTCATTTATGAAAAAAAGAATACCTAAATTTTAGTTAGAGATGAATATTTTTTAACAAATACATAACACCTATGTATATGATAGCCCGTACATATACACTCATGTATATATAAATTTAAAGTGTGTATGTTAAGTAATCGTTTGTTTAAGAGATAGTGATTAGTGTGGTAGGTTATTATTAATTTAAAGTGAAGCAGATATCTGAATTAAAAGGGAAAACATATGTTATCACACTAACGAAAACTGAAGGGAAAAATAAAAAATTGTTTTCCTTTACACTCATTTGCATAAATAAGATTACTTAGTCAACCGTTATCAATACCAATCTATATACAATAATGGAACTGTTTTCTACACGTTTAATTTCTTTTATAAGAATAAATTGATGATTTTAACAATTTATTTTAAGAAAATTTTGTATTAAAATGTTGGGCAATTGCTGAATTTTTAACTAAAAAAATTTGTATTGACATGTATCCAACCGGAATTAATTTAAATCGTTTCGTTAACATCTCGTCGATTAATTGGCATTAAAAAAATCAAATAAAATCGTGTCCATTAATTGTAAGTACATACTTCTTTAACCAAGATGTTCCCTAAACTTTTCTCTTTTTTTTTTGTTAAACTACAAAAATGTTCACATTTTAAAAATATCAATCAATTCATCAGTTTTATTGCGAAAAAAACTTTAAAATTGTAGATGATTAAAGCTCTTAAATACTCTTAAAGGAAATTGCCTCAAGCATGATTGATAAAATTTCATTTCGATTCGTGTATGATATGACAAAAAAATAAAGAACATATGACAAAAAAAAACTGATAATTTTATATTTTATATACATAACAAGATGAACAAAAATGTGAAAATTGCTAAAAATCAGTTCTTAATCAATATCAGTAACCAATGGATTATTGTATGACTGCACTGGAATTTTTTTCCTCCTAATTCTTTGAATTCGTAGTCAAAGGAGTTTAGTTACTCATTAGAGCTGTTTAACTATCATAATAAATGTTTAAATTTCATGAGATCCTAAAACGGGTAGACTATCTGAGATCTAGAAAAAACTTGAGATCTAGAATTTTTTTTTTGTTAAGAAAAGCAGGTTATTTCTAGAGGAGGGAAGGGTGGCAGCTCTGCCTGTCAGAGATCTTCTGGATTTTAGGAAGTTCTAGTCGGTTTTAATAAGTTAAGTCAGTTTGTGAAAGCAAGTGGATGCTGATTGGTCCTTTTTAGATGCGTATAATTTGAGTTTTAATTATCGTAGCTCTATTAACTGTAATGTTTTTCACATATGGCATTCTGCTTATTATCATCTTGTAGATTTTAAACGTTTAAACAGCTGTATTGAGTCATATTAATACCATTTTTGTAAGGTTTTTTTTTGGTTCACACATTTTCACAAAAACGTGGGCTATGCAATTACGATACCAGATAATGTGTAATTACCGAGGGTTTATTTAATGCATTCTTGAAGTAAAGTTAACGAAATTCTTCGAAGGAAAATCCCAAACAGCCAGAAGGAGACTAAAATGAATATTGATCTTTGTAAGGCATATTTTCAAATGTTAATAGTTTCGAGAGATCACCAGAATTATTTTTTATTAATTTTACAACAAAGTTGAAAAATAAAAATTTTGTCTGCTGAAATAGACCGGTAGTTTGAGAATCGCTTATACATATAATGAATGCGCATAAAATAAAAATCAAGACATCAATAATCCAAAGATTAAAGCTCTAAATTTAATGGCTCGAGATTAATAAGAGTCATATAATCACAAAGAACTATTTTACATTTAAGAACAATGCTGACATTAAATATATGAACTGATAATTATTCAATTTTAAGATGTGTGTGATAAAGTGTGTGGAATGATCACAATAATTATGCTCTGATTATTTTTTTTTTGCCCACTACTCCGTATGATTTCGAGAAAATATATACTTACTTATTTGCTAGTAAACACAACGTTTTTGATGATGATAATGATCAAACTAATGATGATAAGTAAGGAAAATGATTCTAAGTTGTTTACAAGCATAAAAATGTACTGATTATATTTAAACAAAAAAAATGTAAACAAAGAAATAGCAATATAATTGTATTCATGGTCTCGTGATTTATAACACTTTTCTTATGTTCTTCTTTTATGTAATTATAAAAATAAAAATAGTTGTAACCCTCCTGATCTTAATTTATATAAAAAAAACCTTAAGAGCTTCAGTGGAAAATCTAATTGTTTAAAAACATTATGGAAATATTAGCTGTTTCAAAAGAATTAACATTGTTTACATTTGATTAAAAAAAGTAGCCCAGGATTTGTTTAATGTCTTTGCTTGGTTCATTAAAAAATGGGAAATTGCAGATAGTTCTTATCATAATTTCAAAACTTGTTTTCTGTTTTTTCATATACCCGTTTACAGTCCCCTCTAAAGGAGGTGCTTATCATTGAATTTATAACCCTTAGATACCAAAAACTAATAGATCAAATGAATCGTGAGGTTGCGAAAAAGCTTTATTCAGCGTTTTCTTCTTCATTGGTCCTTTCTGGAATTTTCCTATGTTCTTATTATTGCCTATAATGTTTAATTATATTAATTATTAATTAGTAAAACTCAATCGGTTCCGCTGAAAAAAATAAAACTGTTATAATTTTTTTTTGGATTTCTGGAATTAATGAAAAACAATCATTTAACAATTTAATTTATTATGGAAGATTAAATATATGAAGTTCTTTCAGGTAATTTAAAATATTACATCACGTCCAACGTTTTGAAGTATATTTGCCTCATCTTCAGGGTTGATATTTAACAGTTAACAATACATATATTGTTTTAATAAAATGTTGCCCAAATTTACAGCAAATAAAAATCACTAATTTACAAAATGTATCCGTATAATCCTATCTAATAAGTTTATATTTTTTAAAATCTTTGTTAGTATTCTTCTTTTAAATCAGGCATTCCTTTAAAAATATATTTTGCCAAATTATATACAGAGAAATATTTAAAACTTTCAAAGAAACACTTCATTAACACATTATTTTTAATCCTTTATTTATCCTATCCCTCGGTACTTTTTTTATACCAATATTTCAATTTTTCAATCAACTTTAATTAATTTAGTTTTTTAAATTTATATTGTTAATTGTGATTATTTTAGTTCACATTCAATTCATTAATTATATCTGCATAGTAATTATTCATATGCCTTGAAGTTAATATATTTTTTATGTTTTTAGTTATGCATATTGCTTCATTTATTCTTCTATTTCTTGTATTTTTTTCTCTATTTAATATTTTTATGTTTTTGAAATCGAGTTCATTTTTATATTCAATGCTATGTTGGCCCAATGTAGTAACGTTAATATTTTTGCAGTTATATCTATGTTGCTCGATTCTTGCACTAAGTCTTTTCTGCATATAAATGGCAACAATTTTTATATTTATCTTATAAATAACATTTTGTTTCTCCATAAATTCTATATGAGTCAAATATGTATTTAATTTATTGTTGTTATACATTCCGCGGTTAATGTTGTAATGTTCATATTTTTCAAAAGCTTTGTTGATTTTATCTGTTAGTCCTGATATATAATTCATTTTAAAATATTTAAATTGTTGTTTTTTAACAATTATATTTGCATTATTGTGAATTTATATTATAATTTATTATTAATATAATTTATAATATAATATAATATTATTATAATTTATATATTAATATAATTTATATTATTTAGTTATATTTTTATTATTGCTATTTTCATTATCATTTTTATAGAAACATTTATACAAATATACTTACTAATTACTAATGTATATAAATAAAAACGTTTATATATAACAATTAATATGTTATATTTATTTTTATTTATTTAAAAGTTTTTATTGATGTGGTCTACTAATAGTATATTAGAAATAGCATGCATACTTCAAATGCCAATTGAAAGGTTCATGCTGCTTCATTCTTGAAAAACTAGTTTCCTAGTTTTCATTCCTTTTATACACTTGTTTGTATTTAATCTGAACAAAATCCGATGTTGTTTTTCATTAATTCCAGAAATCCAAAATAAATTTATAACAATTTTATTTTTTCAGCAGAACCAATTGAGTTTTACTAATTAATGATTAATAAAATTAAACATTAAATGCAATAATATAATAAAGGAAAATTAGAAAAAGGGCCAATAAAGAAGAAAACGCTGAATATAGGTTTTTCTCAGCTTCACGATTCATTCGATCAATTAATTTTTGGTTTATAAGGTTTAAATATTCAATGATAAACTCCTCCTATTGAGGGATGTAACTATTAATAAAGTTACAGTATTAAATTGAAATAAGTATTTGAAATGTAAAATATCAGAAGCACTATCTTATACTAAATAAAGCCATGGAAATTATAAGGATAATGAAAGAAATAGTCATTATATATTGCTCATTTAATTCCATAAATTTATAGAGACAATGTAACCATGTGTTGCTTACAATTAAATCACTAAACGAAATTGCAGGGTAGTCTAACTATTAAACTTCTGACATTGCAAGACTGTATAGACCACAAAATTACAATAATGACAGGTTAATTTGATGGAAAGTGAAATATTTTGAAATAAATAAAAGTTGTTTGAATAAACGTTTTTTTGACAACTCAGTTTGTAACCAGGACAGAAGGATGAAGGACAGAAACCCACCAGATGTAATAACCTCGATTAACAATAACTGTAAGGTTAACAATTTACCAGAAATTGAATTATCCTTACTCTACTCAGAATTAATTTCATTTCACCAGAAAAGGTCCTTAATTAGAAAGATTTTATAAACATATAATACTAAATTTTTCTTGGATTTTTTCATTGAAATTCATCAAGTAGTCTAATATGTTCTACACGGTCTTGCAATGTCAAAACTTTGGAAGCTAGACTATCCTGGAAGTTCGTGAAATCATATAATCAACACATGATTACATTGCCTTTATAAATTTATGGAATTAAAGGAGTGATATAAAATACCTATTAGATTTCTGTTTCTTTCATTAACCATATAATTTCCATGACTAAATAAAGTATAATAAGACTGTGCTTCTGATATTTTACATTTTAAATGCTTATTTTAATTTAATACTGCATCTTTATGAATAGTTATATCGACTGTATAGTCAAAAATATAAAATATCTTCTTTACATAAATGGTAATTTTAGTTTACAGTGAATATACTGCATAAATCGAATATCTCACTGTTTTATTGGGAACAAATTTATGAACATTACCATATCAAATAGATTGGCTTCGTAGACTGACTTGATTATCAGACAAAATTAATAAAAATTAAAAATTAATTTCGGAGAATAAAATTAAAATCTTCTTTATTTTATGACGAATTTCCCGACGAAAATTCCTAATTTCCTTCAATATTGGCAGCTTATTACCCGAAGTATTCCTAAAGCGAACCAGAAGAAGAAGATTTTATTTATCTCCAGATTCTGAAATCTGGGCAATAAGAGATGGGAATAAATCTCTTTTTTAAAACGACCGTAACTTAAGAGTCGTAAATAACATACTCGGGTAACTGTGCCACTAAAATCATTTTATCAGTTTGTCCTCTTTCCCAATAGTGAACATCTTTCACAATATAACCACCAATAAGCCCGATTGAAGATCAGAGACAGATAGTGTGTACGAGGAAATATAATAAGAAACGGAGAGAGCTGGGATAAGGTCATCCCCCACCAAAGAGAAGCTCCGCCCACAAGCCACGCCCACTCCTCCCCACTCTACACTCTTCCCCTTCCTAAATATTTCTTATATCATAGTCCTTTTATACCCCCCTTTCTTCAGCTCTGATAAACTCTTTCACAGCCTTCCTAACAGCTTTTTAGCTCTATCTTCTCATTTATTCTTAACTGGATACTTGGTCCTTATTATACCACTTAGGCCTCTTAAAGGTTCCTTGTAGTTCTCCTTATTTGATTTAGTTCAATTATTCCTGAATTCCTGATACTTTCCTTAATCTTGAGGCATAAAATTAGCAAAATAACTGAGTATAGCAGAAATTATGCCTCTTAAATTTAATAATTGGTAGCGAAAACTATGCCTCCTAAATTTAAAATTTATCAATTCAGTTTGCATCCCTAAGATGAATTTGTATCAATATAAATGTGATGTAAAATTTGGAATAATGTCTAATATGAATGAACAGGAAAATTCCAATTTAAAAAGTTTGTAGAAACATATGTATATAATGAATGAAAACAAATTAAAGATTTTCCTGAGATTTTTAATGATATGTTTTATAATTTGTTAAAAGAATCACAAAAACGATCCTTTACACAGCTTCTTTTCTTCCTCTATTCAATCTAAACCGTATAGCCCAAACCATTTTCTGTTATGTATCATGTACAAAGGCACTTTGCATTCTATTCATGTGTAAGGCAACGTTACATCTCAACAGATTATAGGTGAAGGGAATAAAACTGAATACGAGCTCATTCCTAAAAAAAATGGGCAGATGCTTCGGCTATATGTACTAAAGAGAAGTTACACAATGGATTGTTTGCTCACTTATGGAGTGTGAGCACCAAATATGGATTGAGTATTTGAATCATGGTACCTGCTCACCTTTCTAAGTGAATAAAACTGATAACGTGCTGCATTATGCGGAGTAGGAATTCGTTAAAATACAGATCTACTCTTTCATAGAGTCAGCTTTATGTTCTCAGTTTTATTCACTTAAAAAGGTGAGCAGGTACACCGAATATTCCATTGTGCAGCTTCTCTTTATTCGCATCTAACCGGAGCATCTACTTATTTTTTTGAGGAATGAGCACGTGTTCAGTTTTATTCACTTCACCTAATATTTACGTGCCATATTTCGGATGGTAATATTTATCCATTTTCAATCAACGAATCCCAATTTGACCATTCAACCAAAAAGATGTTGCAATATTTTTTATATTATAAATATTATTTTATCTTCTTAGGTTATTGATGGATGTGTACCTCAAAACTGAATAGTTTTAGGATTTAAAAAAAAGGTTTTAGTAATACTTACATTAGAGACAGAATACTGTAATTCACTAATTAATTTTGTTCAATATGAAATCCGAAAATTTTATTATTATTCTATGTATGATTTTTTGTTATGTATGATTAGTATAGTTTATATATATATATAAAACCTACAATGAACAGGGTATCCATTATATTAAATAAAATTATTCCATTGCGTTTACTTATTCTCTGTATCGATTTTATCCTCTAATTCCTACTTCAAATATTCGTTTGATCAAATATGAAGAATATAATTGAAAAAGATGTTAATTAATTTCAAATTGAAGATTAATGAATTAATTTCATTAATTATAAATGAAATCAATTTTTAAAATATTTATTGTTAAGGTACGATAAGTAGTAATATTTATAAACATTCTTTCAAGTTTATTTTTCAACGTTTGATGATTTATTTATCTCCTTTTGTGAAACCTATTGTAGATTAATTCAAATTAGTTTTTTGACATATTACAATTTTCTAGTGATATCAGTTTTTTAATGAATACGATGAGTCGGTTTAAAATTTATTTTTTATAAATCTATACCTATAGAAAAAAAAATCGTAATATTTTTTATTATTTATTTATTTTATTTTTTTTTTATTTACCTGAAAGAAATTCACTTGTTCGTTGAAGCGCATACGGTGAATCTGATGATGTTTTGTTTCTTCCTGATTTTTCGAATAATTGATTTATTTGATTTGATGTATAATTAAAATCATTGAAGATAGGATCTATAAAATCCTTTAACTGAACGAAACCTAATCGTCAAAAATATCGAAGCGAAGGATAATGAAAAATGCCCAAAACAAAGAAAATCGTTCAAAAATTGTAATATATCTGAAAGGAACTAAATCGGCTCGTCTAATTTAAGATCAACAGTTCCTAATGGCCCTGGAAGATGAAGCGATATTAAAGAAATATAAAATAAAGAGGGAAAAAAAACTAAAGAGTATTGGTCACATACCACATGGCAACATACGATAATGACATCTATTATACGTGGTAAAAAACAACAATAATGTATACAAAAAAGACATGAAAACTTTAAGAGACAACAAAGCATTATAAAAAAAAATCCAATTCTTCTCGTAGACTGATACTTCACCACCAGTATATTGCGTTAGCGCAAAGCGGCCTGGCTGATAGATGTGCTCAATGTAGACCACAATAAAATGCCCCAGTAACCACAGAAGTAAAAAAGAAGGCGAGGAAAATCCGGATTTAGTGTCCCAATCCTGAAAGATAGCTTCAAAGCTGATTATACTCTTCTGTGCTCTTCGGAGCTCCCATCCATCGTCACTGGGAGTGCTTAGTCCTGCATCGTCTAAGAGGAGAAGTTTGCATTTTGTGGCGCTATATTACTGAAACGGACGTGCCAAATGCTAAACTAAGTACAGAGAAAGGCTAGACAATAATTACTATGTAAAAATAATAAAAAAGATATTTAATAATTGGAACAAACGAGACAGAGTATACCTAGATTGAGAGTCCGTGTGAAAAAATTAATAAAAAGTAAATTTTTTGGATAGACATTAAAAACAATTCAAAACAAAAAAGCACTATGTTTGCAGTAGTAACCCACTTTAGAAACATTTTGGGGATAAAACCAAGATACGAGATTAAAAAAAAAAACAGGTATCCGTATTGTTGTAGGTATCTAATACTAACTGACCACCCAAATACATATTTCTTCGAAATTAGACTAGTTTCGCAAAGTTGGGTATACCGTCGGAAAGCTGATGAAATAATGCAACTTTTACTGCATTTTTCAAGGCCGTAGCTAGAAAACTCATTCTACCGAGAGATTCTACCGAGTATTTCTAAAAGTTGATCGTTTTTACTTGTTTAATTTGCTTTGGCTGCTATGATCGCCTGACGAAGCAATATTTTTTTTTGCAAATCGGTGGCTATCATAAAGGAAATTCATCATTAATTAATTCCAAAAATGGTGATAAAAGTTGAGAAATTTTCAGTTACAGTAGAGGAATTTCGATTTTTATTGAGAAAAAAGAGTTCTCCTGGAAAATCCTTTAAAAAAATCATATCTAGAAAACGGATTGATAAAAGAAAGTGTGGTTGGCGACACTGAACTACATTTTACTATTCCTTCCTCAATTACTGACGTTGGGATCACCGTATGTGATTTTTTTTTTTTTAAAGCTACTTGAAAATGAGCACAATGGCCCGAAATGTTGTGTGGATGATTTAAAAAAAATTAAATTGAATCTAAAATGGTTTTGAATATATTTCCTGAAACTAGAAAAATATTACAAGAAATACACTTTTGACGGATAGTAGAGATTAATTAATAATACTTATATATTAGACATTTTTATTATTCCAAAAATAATAAATCCTACAAACCTTTGGCTTTCCTACATACATTTCAGTACAAAAAAAAAAAAAGATTTTATTTAAGAAGCGAAAAATTAAAAAATGTTTCCAATTCAAATTGCTGATAAATTCACATAATCACCAGAACTCAGCAGCCAATTTCTGATATTAATGTAAGAATGAATGAAGGACATCCCTCTGAAATATTTCATTCACGTTATTATTTGGAAATGAAAGAATAAAAACAAAATAAAAATATTTAATATTTAACGTATCATTAGTATAACTTTTTTTAAACTATTTGGTACTTACGTCATCAATAGTCGATTTATCGTCCATTTCCATTTTTTTTAGATATAGCGAGAGCAGGACTGCGGGGGAGGAGGGGAGAGCGAGTTATTCCTAATGGTTCCCAATCTATTACCTACAACCAGAGTAGAAAGCTCGAGATTCATTCCGTGGGTTCACCACGAAATGAATTTCAATCTGTCCTGGCCTACAGTGTGCCAAATGACCAATCCAGCAACCAGGACAAAAACAAAGTCTTAATTTCACCACACCATTAAATAAATATTCAAAAGGAACTGATTTTTTCCACCATCATGTTAACAAGTACCCTCTTATCTCACCAACATGATTGTTTTGAAAACCAATTGATTATAATATTCTGCAAGACTTAGCATTTTTGCTCATCATAGAAGAAGACCTTCTAGATCTGAATGTCAACCACACCTGAGCGCAATGTGAAACCATTTAAGGACTGATGGAAAAAGACAAGTACTACTCTTGCTGTCTTCAAGTTCTGAGGAAGTTAGCTGCGGAATCATCACTACGTTTTTCTGGTAAAAAAAACGCTGCTTCTTTGCTTCGAGTTACTTCATCTTCTAGACAGTCCTATCTGAGGGTGGAAAATAGTACCGACGTGGTTTAACCACCAAATCATTTATTTTGGAATATCAAAGTAATAATACAAACATTAAAAAATAATTTCATTTTGATCAAATAAATTGAAAAAAAAAAGGTTTAGATTATTAGGTAAACTAGCCTTAAAGATTTTGTAATTCCAAAAAATATAGACAATTTTGATTCAGCGTTTCAAAAACCTTTATTTTGACCATATCATCGAAAACTTAATATTTTTTTTTTCAGTTCCAAAGAGCCTCAACATTTTTAAACCACGAAATTACGATTCGATTTAAAGCTCTATATCTCGCTTTCAGCTGATAAAATTTTGATGTTCTTGGACTTGTTGAAAAGAAGGAAGTTTCTTATTTCCAAACATATAAACAGCTATAATACTATTCAAACCAAATTTTTGAGCATCCATAAAGATTCTTAAATTACGCGATCTGCTTAGCTGTCTAAGTTATATCTAGATAATTTAATAGCTGTAAATATTTATAGAAATTAGAAACAAATGTTTTAGTGGCATTAGAACGAACGCCGTGACACGTATCTATCATTTTTGGATGAGAAATCACCAAAAACAATTTGGTTAAAATCAGTGACCCATTGACTGTTCATAAAATCCATTGATCCATTGAAAGCAAAAAGAGGCTTTTGCCAACAGAATAGACCTATTAAGGTAAATAAAATTAATGCAGAGATACAATTGTAACAAGTTTTTTAACAAGATCTTATGGCTCACCGAACATGCACTCCACAAGAACCTGTGCTGAATAGTTTGTTGGGTTTAGGACTTTATAAGTATACAATAATTAGCAAGTGGTGGTACGAAGGGATAGTGGCAAAACCTCTTTTAGCAAGAAGCGATTCAATTGTTGAAAATAGAGGTTTCGTTTGTTTGTAAATTTCATTTACTGACCATTTTTGTAATTATTAATTAAAAATATATTTCATATTCTATATATATATATATATATATATATATATATATATATATATATATATATATATATATATATATATAAACATCAGTGTTGATTGCTAAATTTATCATTTTACCTTCATTTTGGTATTTTAATAAAATTAATAATTCGGAAGGGGAGGTGGCTATTAGGTAATTTCCAGATTAGGGCGTGGTTTTAAGCTAAAACTGCGTCTAGAGTAAATTTTGTCCAATATTTTTTTACCACTAATTGGTCATTTGACCCACTGTGTAGCGCCCAGCAGACTCGACGCCTTAACACTCTTGACCTCCACGGCCTCATCTGTTTTAGCTTATAATAAATACAACCATGGCTCGGCATCCCTTAATTTGTGACCGGGCAGCTAACTATTAGGGGCGCCAAAATTTGACACCAGTTACGCTAAAGGCAAATTTCAAAAGGAGCAATCATACCTACATGAAAATATATACTTAAAAAATAACCATAAGTTCAGGAGGTGGTAAGAATGTTATTTTAACAACGGTTATTCAAGAAAATGATGTCAACATCCAAACTTAATCATCAGATTTTTCAAACGAACTAATGAAGGTCCAGGTGCCCACTTAATAGAGGTTGATTGTGCGCCAGGAGGGTCTATCGACTCCTATGTCGATTCAATATTGACATAATAGAAAATAAATTTTCCAGACTCGGACATGGGCTCGGGAGAAAAAAAAGAAATATAACAATATTTAGGATACAATTGCAAGATTCCAAACACCTAGTTTCTAAAATATCGGACAATAACTAAGCAGTTAACGTTTCGCCAATTTCGCCACTGCATCATCAGGACAGAAACAACAAAATTACATATATGCAGACCAAATCAGTTTTTTCAGCAGTAATTTCAACAGTTTAAAAATATGCATAAACTAGACTCAAAACTCCACACACCAAGACATCAAATCACATTAATTTATTTAGGAATTGATCCTTCTATACCATCATGCGTACAACATTAATTTATGTCTATTTTGAGTTTCTGCTCCTATTTATTAAAATATTAAAACCAAATAAGTAGGTATTTTTTAAGTATATACCTATTTAATGAGTGAAACGAAGAAATCATTACAAAAAAGTACTTTTGTGCCAATAAAATCAAGCTTGAAACGGTATTTTGAAAAAAATTTAAATTTATATTAATTCAATGCTATGTTCAATACATACATTATTAATGACATAGATATATTTTTTAATGATTTTTTAAATACCCCTTCAAAAGAAAAGTCGATAATCCGAAATAGCGCGGATCAACTTGATGTGCAAGTTTAGTAAAGACTATACATATCAGAATCGGCATGGTCTTTAACAGTTATGGGATGAAAAAGAAGCAAGCCTGCCATGTAACTGCAGATAATAAGAGATCGGAAAAGATCACAAGGGCTACTATCGAACAAAATTTAAACAATTACAGACATTCTAACAAACTAACAATGACACATTCATGAACAATCTCAGAACCAACAATGGAAGCTTTTGGAGGCAGACTAATAGGATTTTAAAGCATAGTGTAGATTCAGCGCCACTAACAAAATCGAAACGTTACTTTACCACCGTATTTTTGATCAAATGACCCAAATACTATTCGGACCCCGCTGACTACACTTACCTATTTTCCAAGTACTAGAAATAATGTTCATTGAAGCCCCTTTTTAGTTATTATTAATAATCAAACCACCACTAGCATAACATCCAAATCTTTAGACGTATTTCTGGATGTCGCTGAAGTATCCAACCTAGTTTGACATAATCAACTAAGATTCAAATTAAATATTGTCCCTCCTCAATTATTATTTTTTTTTTTTTTCTCTCCATGAGGTTTTCCCGCTTCTGATAGGCCTCATATATATTTTATACACAAGGCTGGTATATCATACGGACCAATACTAACAGCTTCTACATTATATATAACACAAATGGCATGCTGCATTGTACCAACACAAAAACAACTTGGAATAATGACACAGCTATTCTCGCAAGTGATGAAGATCTTTATAGCTTCATGCCCTTCACTGGCATAGCTATTTATTTACATAGGTTCCACCCCAAGTGAATTAGAATTGTCTCACTTATACAAAGGTTACTGTATTAAGTCCTTCAGAGACGATCGATATCAGAACCTAAATAAAACCGTTACGGAACTAATCATTAAAACTATGATCAATTCAAGTTAGTATTCTTTTCTTATTATTATTATAACAGGTGTAGAGACAAATTAATATCGATTTATTCCTTTAGATTTTCATTTTATTAATTTTATCCTTCATTTGTATTCAAAAGCACATGCAATTTTAAATGCTAAATCAAAAGTAATTATCAGTCACGCAAACCCAGATTATAAAAATAAAAAAAATCATTTATTACTTATCCTGAGCTTGTTCATGTGCTGACCAGCAATTAATGATTCCTATAAATATATACAATAAAATGAAATGGAAAACATGGTTTCGCCCAATCGAATCCGAAATTAATTATTCGTTATCGAATTAATTGGGACATTAATCAGTAGCCCGTTTAAGACAACTCAATATACATTTAACTAATGCCGGTTATAAACAATTATCACCACGGATTGTGTGCATGTATAGCCAATATATCAGGAGACCACACAGATGTGGAGACAGAGACAGAAAATAGTCCATTTGTCTGAAGACTCGGGTTATTAAGGCAGCCCACGCGACGTTTCGGCTACGTCCGATACTTCATCAAGTGTTGTCTGCCTACACGGCATCAGCGGGGAGCCCTTGGCGGGACATATATTTTATCATATTTACCTTCCTTTAATCTTTTATCCGTTGTCTGTTTATCAATGAGTCCTTTCGGTGATCTAATAAACCATCTTTGATAAGTAATTTATGTGCTTCTCCCCAACTGAGTCTTGTCCTGCCGGTCAGGAACTTTTGTTTCGTCGAAGTGATTGTCGTATTGTGGGATGGTAACAATATATTGCATGGAAGGAAGTCATCGAGTATTGTCTTCGAGAACACTTGTCTTCTGTCTCGTAGTATCTCGAAAAAGAAGGCTGTATAAACCAACATAATTAAACCAAGAGAGGGTTTGAATCAAATTTCAGAAGTTTTGTAAAGGTATCAACATTAATCTGGTTAATGACACCAATTAATAAAGAAACTTAAAGATAATTTTTCATTTAAATTCAATTGCATTTAAAATTTATTAAATATAATTAACAATTAAATACAGTGGACTCACACTAATCCGAACCTCACTCATATGAATCGTCCAGCAAAATGAAATTCATTAAAAAAAAATGAAAAAAGCTTTGATATAAATTCAGTAAAACCGTATTATACAATATACATATCTCTACCAACTCCGTCTATTTAAAATAAAAATAAAATTGTAGACATTTGGAAACAAATTTATTTTTTCAATTTCTAAATCGGTGGATATTAATTAATATATTCGTTAAGTTAATCTTTTGTGTGAAATTGAATTGTTAATACCAGTGACGTATACAGAGTAGGAGGAGGAAATCAGGGGGGTATATTTCTTCGCGGTGAGTAAATCGATTTGATCCTTGAAAACACCGTTATTGGCAATTTCTATTGAAGAAGCATTAATAAAACTATTCAGAGCTACAATTGAAACGCCATTTATCCCGATCTCCCATATCCGCAACCCGGTTTACTCGGAACATGTTTTTTTTCCTTGGTGTCGTGATCGTTTGACGTGATTCATAAATTGAAAAATGATGATATTTCTGCGAGTAGAAATCTCTATCGAAAAAAAAATGTACCTGACAAATCATCTCTTCTCCGGAATAGCCTCGGCCACATTATTCCGGATAAACTAGGTTTTACTGTATCATATTTTCCTCATTGATAATGTAACGAACTTATGTTACTAAGCAATATTTATGAAAACATTATAGCGGTGTATTTCTGGATACATTCAAGGTTAGTTTTAACGGTTTCTTCATGTATGATGTATCCGACTACTGACATAGAAGGCACCAAAGAGGTAGGAACGGTTACAAAGAGATAGTAGATAAAAGGTGAGAATGTTTTAACAATCGGAGGAGGAGGAAGTAAGTGGCGCTGTAGGGATTCCCTTTGCGACCGTCGGATAAATATTCTATAGCTGGGAGTGGAGCGAGAGGCGGAGAAAAACGACATAAAAACTGCTCTTTGTCTGAAAAGTTGGCCACCATCTCTCTTAGCCCCATTTACCGCCTTCAAAGTGAATCCTTACATTCCTAATACCGGGCACCAGCCTTATTTAAATAATGGAACTCCCTCCGCGCTAACTGTATCTGCTTAATTTGCATTTCTCAACTCTTTTCTCTCTTTTACACTCTTTTCGCCCTCTCTTCCCAACCCCACCTCTTCTCCATCGTTCCGGCCCCTCCAAAGCCGCGTTATCCTACTTTCAATCCACTCAGTCAGCTGGAAAATTCCGATCCTTCAACGGCTGATTATAGAGGCATTTTCTGCAAGGGAGGGCCAACTTAAAACAGCGTTTTTATCTTCAAGTCTTCTCTTAAGCATTTACATTTATTCATCCAGAATAATATTAAACAAATGGATTATATGCAAAACAGGTTTATTTGTAAATTCAACAAATTATACAACAAATAATTGTTAAATCTATGCTCAAACAATGTTTCTCACCTTTTTCAATTTTCCCAATGTGATCAACGATCTATTTATATATTAGTGAAACAGATCTTATAAAAAAAATTAGGTTCAGGTAACAAAGACGGAAATCAAACGTGGGTAGATAGTAGAGACAATAAAATTAAGATAGTATACCAAAGTATCCACTGCTACACTATCTCGAGGTGTTCCTCAGGGATCTTTCTTCTCACCGATCTTATTTTCCATCCATATAAATGACCTTTCCAAATCTATCCGCCAATCCCCATATCATTTGAATGCTGATGACCTAAAAATATGACTATCCTTTTACCCTTCGTCGCGTAGGCTCCAAAATGATATTGATAGTATTAACTGCTGGGCATCGGAAAATGAAGTGAGCCTGAATCCAGCAAAAACTAATTGGTTCCAAACCTTCCCTCAATGCCCTTCCCTACTATCCATTATTACATCTCTGAAAAACCTCGGAGTTGTCTTTGACTCAAACTTATTTTGATAATACTCAAACTTATTTGATATTATGGATACTCAAACTTATTTGATATTATGGATACTCAAACTTATTTGATATTATGGATACTCAAACTTATTTGATATTATGGAGTAACCATATTTCCAGATTACCAGAAAATCCATAATAACCCTCAAACAGGTCCTTAGATTCCGTTATTCTTTTCCTCGAAGTACCCATCATCTGCTAGTATCTTTCCTCAGTCTCCCCCATGTTGACTACGGATGCTTAATGTATGGAGGACATTGGTGAGCACGAGATGGGACTAAAACGATTGATGAATTGTTTCATAAGATTCATTTTCGGTTTCCCCAGACGCTCTCACATCTCTCACTGGCATTCTGAGGACGGGTGGCTTTATCCTAATTTCCGGCGAAAATAACTTCTCGGTATATTTTTATTCCAATCCTTAAGAACCCCCAATTAAGAGTCAGAAAACCTTCCTATATTCTTGACTTCCCCACTCTACGTTCTGACATTCATCTCCTAAACACAAGATCTCAACCTACAAATCAGTAAATCCCATCCCACAGAGCTGCTTCCTTTGAAAAATCCTTTATCATTCGTGGTACTAGTTTTGGAATTCACACATTAAACGCAATTTATTCCTCCATCTCTTGAACGATCAATCTTTCGCGTGCTCGTATATATGTATGAATATATATATATATATATATATATATATATATATATATATATGCAGATAAGTATATTTATTTTTATTTTTGTATTTTATTTTTATAAATTATTACTATTTAATAAATTGTACATTTATCTTATTCTTAGGGCACTGAATGTCCCAGAATAAAGATTATTTTTTCATTTCATTCATTCATCAGCATCCTTAGAATCACCTTTTACTATTTTTTTGTTAAATCGTTGCATTGATTTACCAAGGTTCTAACTAACATTTTTGGCCAAAATGAGATTATTGGTGCTTCTGATTATCCTTTGTGTAATGCACAAGATAAACTAACTCCATCTGCGATCTGTTGAGAAATAAAATGATGTGGCTGAGTTTAAAGTGAAGGAATTTGTTTACTTTGTGTAGTTTGACAAGATAGTATTTCGCACTGGTGATCTATATGACTGATTCTCAGATTACGGGAAAAGTTCAAGACATGGTTTCCGGATTGTAATTATAATGATGTGTGTTTATATGCAAGAGACAATACCGATTAATTAGTTTAAACGACAATTGTTGAGGAAATGATCTGGTAAATAAGGCCTTCAATCAGTTGAATCGGGCCACGGGCAGCTGTTGGTGTGTACGCCATGACGAGGCTAAATCATATTCAGATTTAAGCGAAAATATTTACTTCAGAAAAATGAACGTTCATTGTCTGACATGTGCATAAATCTAATTAACAATCACTTAAAACAAGTGAAGACATGGTTCTAACTTGTTTTCAGCACAATTTTTTGTAATTGAGAAATACGATTTGGAAATTAGATAAAAACTTTACCATCTGTTTAATAAATTATTAATTATTTCATAAATTATATATAAATTTATATATAAATTATATACCAAACTAAAATTGAAAAATCGTTATATCACCACTAATTAACATGTAACAATTTAAGTTTTATTTTAGTATGGTTCATTAGTGCTGAATCGAATAAAGAAAAAAAAGAAGAAAAAATTATAAACCAGAATTTTTTCTCAAGACATCGATACACCCCAGAGGAAATTTAAGGAGTATAAAATATAATTCCTATGGAGTATATTGTCTTGTATTACTAATATTATTTTTCTATCTTATTCCTATTCCTATCTATGTTATTTTTGATACCGTGTTCTGAATCACTTTAAATACAATACTTTTTCCACTAATTAATTAAACACCATTACCTTTTTATTTTATGTTTTATTGTTTTTTCTATGTAATTATGTTATTCCAAAATATATTAATAGTGCCTTATTATTTATACATTACATTAAATTCTTATTCTTTTCTTAAAATTAATTTAGTATATTCCGTAACAGTTATATAAAATTATCATTAGTTGTAATTCGTATGTAATACACATGCTTAATTTCGACATTGGCTTCCAAATTGTATGCATATTATTAACGTTGCAGCCTCTACAACGCCCGAATAATTTATATTGTCCGACTGATAGATGTTACCATTTACCATGTCGGAACGAATTATTATATACAACAGGAAGTAGTTTTTCTATGAGGATAAGATTTCAGTAGATCAATCAACGTTTGTCGTCATCTCACATATTTGAATAGTTATTGTTGCTGACAATAGACAACGAATACTGTTAACACTGTTCAATAGCTTGTTTACCTAGTCGCGTCTTACAGATGTACGGTTTGGGAATAAACAAAAAGATCGCTACATACCTGAATGTCAAATTGCCAATAGTTAAAATGAATAGAAACAAAATTAAAAAAATATTATTAATAACATGTAATAACAGCCAAAACTTGCTAAACAAATTATATAAAACCTAAAAATGGATGTAAATGAGACAGAGAGCAAACTAAACCGTTCACATCTTTTAAGTTTATCTTACTAACAGCTCTACTTTTTGAGATAAGTCTAAAAAAGGAAGTAATTCCGCATGCATAACTCAATCCCCTTCGTTCCTGCTTGATCAGGCAGGGAATCCCCACTTCGTCACTCTCTTCCTTCATTTCAACGCTTAAACTAAATTTGAGGTCAGTTTGTGAGTTTTAACCGTGCACTATAAATCGAAGTTGTTAAAAATGAGTTCAAATAGAAAAAGTGTAAATAACACTAATATATCTTGCTATATATGAGAAGAATACACATTAAAAGATAAATTGCCTTATCTTAATTAATAAGTTAGTGACCTTGTAAATACAAACATCAGGTTTGTAAAACTTGTACTCCAGTGGACTAGCGGGAAAAGAAAAAGTTTGAAATTCGGCGTACCGATGGTTTGGAGAGAACCCAAAAACCACATCGATGACTGTTATTTCTGTCTAGTAAATATTACCGGAATCATTCGAAACAACCGTAGCAAGTAGACTTATTCTGATTCATTCACTGCAAGACGCCTGGTCCCTCACTCAGAGGAAGTACCGATCCCAGTATTTCACCAGCTTCCAGAGCTTTCTGAGGACGAGTTTTTACCCTATAATCACCCTTCTGATGCTAATGAAGGTGACAGTGATTATGAGGGGATGTCAACAATTCCTCAACGTTTCAACAAATATGAGTTAAGTGACCTCGTCAGAGATCTTAACCTGTCAAAAGAAGCTTCTGAATTACTGGCTTCCAAGTGGAACGACAATACTTTACTGGAAAAAAGATCCAAAATTACTTTTTACCACACAAGAGAAAAGGGTCTGCTATGATTTTTCTCTCAAGAGCAAAATCTTGTATTTTTTTAAGACAGAGGATTTCATCAAGATATTAAAATTATGGAGGACCTCTATCAAGGAAGATGGAATACGCACATGATGGCAGATTATTGCTGGAGTTAACAAAGGGACTGTTCCAAGATATATTCA
Source organism: Rhaphigaster nebulosa (assembly GCA_948150685.1). Classification (NCBI taxonomy): domain Eukaryota; kingdom Metazoa; phylum Arthropoda; class Insecta; order Hemiptera; family Pentatomidae; genus Rhaphigaster; species Rhaphigaster nebulosa. Next base: position 70,753,935 of record OX411310.1, read on the forward strand.
AGATCACGAAAAAGAAGCGTTGAATGACTAGTACATTCCATCAATGAATATATAATAATATTAGTATATACTATTAATATTTGTATAATGTAATAATATTTGTGTAATTTAATAATAAAAATTTCATATTTAATTTTTAGATTTGATTCATGGATTTAACTAACCTAATATAACGTAAAATTTACATTTCACTAAAATGTTATATCTTAGAAATTTGACCTTCTAGACAAAAACTAATGCAATATTTGAATCCAGGTTACAAAATTCATACGAAGTCAGCTCCAAATACCTAGTAATAGTTGAAAACATTGAATGCAACATCGTATATTTTAAAGATTAAATTCTTAAAATAGAAAATAACTAAATAATAATAATAATGATTAATTCGTAGAATATGACGATCCTCGACGGTGGTATTGTTAAATCTGCTCTTGCCTCTAAACTTCTATAAAAAATATCGCTATTCTTCATCCACAGATGGCCATGGAAATTATAAGGATAATGAAAGAAAAATAAATATATAGGTATTTTACATACCTCCTTTTAAAACAATACTTTAGCGCACGATCTTAAAATCTACTATTTTTAAAAACTACGTCATCGAAATAATGTAAGTCAATATCGAATAAATTCAAAAAATTAAAATAAATGGGTATTTGAGTGTGAGATCTTCAAATCGATAATATTTTCAAAAACCAAGTCACCGATGGCAAAATAATAGACCTCAATATCAAGTTAATTAAAAAATTTAAAATTAATCGATACTTAAATGCGCGATCTTAAAATCGAATGAATTTAGTTTATAACGTAAAAATACCTTTACACGTTTGCCAAGCCAAACAGCAAACATGTAAAAGGGGTTTACAGAAGCTTAGCAAACAAACCTATCCATACGCTACTGTTACAGCTATTCCAACTTTTGTCGGCTGCTGATTTAGGTTTAGAATAGTTTTATTTTATAAAGAAACAATTAAAATTTTGAAATAAAAACATATAAATAAATAATGAACATAAATACACAAATATATGGATACAATACTAGCGCTAATGTGGCGCTCCCCGCAAAAACTGGATCGGACTCAAATATAGAGAAACCAACCTAAGCCAAGAAAAACTACCTCATTTATACATTTGATTTGCCTAAGCCTGGCAAAAGTGTAAAGGCGCCTTAATGCTACAAATAAATAAATGTAGGTGCATTCATTTAAAATATTTCAGTATATATTGGTTTATTATGTTCAGTAATGGACTAAGAAAAAGAAATCTTACCCTCAAAATTTGATGAATTACGTCTAAATACACGTAAAATATAAAAATCAGAAAAAAATGGTTTTTCAAAACGAAATATAGATAAGTAACTTATAACGAATAAAAAATTGACGAATAACTTCAACTTTATTCAAATAACCGACATTCTATTCAAAGATGAAACTATAATTCAAGACCGATCATTTTTTATTATAGAGAAAAATTGTTAATCGATATACAAATATTTGGATGTATATAGAAAGAATTTTTTCTAAACATTTTTAACATTGAGGAATGTTTATAGAAAAAAATGTAAAATTAAAAACATAAAAATTCCAAATTTTATATTTTTAGTAAAAACTTTGGACTGATAACCATAATGTTTGATCCACTTTTTACTAGGTAAGGGAGGTATTGTAATCGGAACAAAATTTCGAAGCGAACTTTTCAATGGATCTATGAGTTTCAGAGCGACGTGAGTCTAAAAAAACTCTTACCATGATTCTCTCTTGAACGAGAGTGCTGATTTTTTATCTTATTCTGTTTTGGCACTTTATACCAGTAAACGAAATCGAGTACCCAGTGCGCAATAGCCGAAAAACGTAGCGCCAAAGCGGCTCTAACGATTTTGATGAATCGTTTCACCAACGATTCATCAAAATCGTTACATAAAAATATATGATACATTACTATAAGATAATATATAATAGAAATAATATAAGAATTAAACTGAGTAATTGGTAGAAGAAATACTGATACTAAAAAATTTGAAGGTAAAAGTTTGAAATGATAATTCTTTCTTTGACTATTTTTTCCCAGAGCTCTTTAGTATCAAAAACAATATAAAAAAATGAATGTTAAAATGGTTCATACAGTACTCAATATCATAATATAACATGCTAATGTAAGAATAATGATGTGTTAATACTAAAAGCCGTGAAATAAATGCTTAAGTAAAATATTTGAGAAATTATTACAATATCAGAAACCAATATTATAGTTATACAACAATTGAGAGCCAAGAGAATGAAATAAAAAACCCTCTGAATCTGAAAGAGAGGAAGTGTATAAAAAGGCGAGAGCCGCGGTAAACGCCTGAAAAAAAAATTCGTTGGCGTTTTAATGTTTTCATCTAAAATCCAATATTGAGTTTTTTCATTCCGGTGACATTTGCATCTAAAGTGTGAACTGTCCGGATTGCTCTCGTTTAGCTGCGACCCTTCATTATCTTTCAATTATTCAAACACCCCAGCGCTCCATTTAAACCATTCCAGCGCTCTCTCCGTTAAACCAATTTCTATCTTTTATACAGCCCTCCCCGAATTCTCTTATTACCCCTCTGGAACTCTCTGAAAACCTTCATTCATAGGGAAGGCTGCCCATGTATTCGGTATATCCTTCGTCCCTCATCATACCCGTTATAAACGAGTATACATTTCCACTGTTCATACGCGCTAAAAGGGAGGGGGAGGAAGTGAGGAGAGAGAGAGAGAGGTGGTAGTTTTTCAAAACAACTCGAATTTCCAACCAGAGTTACATAAAGAAAATCATAAATTTAGTTATTTAGTCATGATTTTCATTGGAACCTACACTTAGTTTTAATCAAGCGCATTACATATGGTTGATTTCACTATCCAATAGATCAAATAAGTAAACGATAATCAAATATTTAAAAAAATCATATAATTTTTGTATATTCATTTATGTTTAAAGAACTAAACAAGGGGAGGGCACAGACAATGGGTCACCGATTCCTCATCCAAAAATATTGGACATGCATCCCGGTGTTCGTTCCAATAGGCCCTAGGTGCGAAGACAAAAAAAAAAATAATGAAACTGCTTTATTTTATATTTCGAGTTTGGAAAATGATATCGATCCGGTTTAACTATCAAACCATTTGGTTTTCAGAGTCTTCATCTTCTTCGATCTTCCCATACAAATGGCTAAGTCAGGGAATGACCCAATAATGTCGGCGGTAGTCTTGACATCCTCCAGGTCGCCGTACAACTTGGTCACCAAGTCAGAGGTTCAGGTCATCTCGGTAATGAATCTTGCTCGGCTCTGTAGTTTGTAGAGCTGAGCCCTATAGTAATCACCATTTCAAGACCATGGCAAAAACTTATGGCAGATTTTGATTCAGCGTACCAAAAAATCTTAATGTTGAAAATATCACAATAAATTTGGTTAAAATCGGTGATCCATTGACTGTGCCTTCCCCTTGTAAATGGAAGATTCAATTTTCAACTTCTGAATGTAAATCACCGCTTAATAGATGCTGTCAAGTCCACATATCATAACTCCAAAGGTATAATTAGAATTAACGGAAAAGAATTGGAAATGTTTGGCATGAAGAAAGATGTGAAGCAAGGAGATAGCTTAAGTCCTCTCTTATTCATTATTTACATGGACGAAATTCTGAAGATGTACAAACGAAGGACAGCTCCCACTATTGTGGAATATGAATATGAGAACAATCCTGGCGCAAGTGATGGTTTTAGCAGATGTTATTGTTGTCATAGCGGATTCAGAAGCACGATTGCAGCAAGCAGTAATGGAATGGGAGGCGGAGCTGGAAAGGAAAGGAAGATCGTCAATGTCGGAAAGAGCAAAGCAATGCATATTGCCAGGGAACAGGAAGCTGGTGAAATATGCTGCAAAGGTGTAGTAATGGAAATGGTGGATGACTACAATTACCTAGGGACAGTGATCTGCAGGTATGGGAGGTTGGACCAGAAGATCTCCAATAGAATAAAGAAGGCAAATTCCATCTACTAACACCTCTGTAACACATTGATAGGTAAAAAGGAAGTAGAGAAAAATGTTAAAATACATATTTTTAAAGCTATTTATCTACCTACCCTATTATATGGAAGTGAAAGCTGAATACCTCTAGACAAGAACCTAAGCAGAATAACAGCTGCTGAAATGAAATATCTCCGAAGAGTAACTGGTTGAACAAGGAGAGATCGCATTCAAAACGAGCGGACACGAGAATATCTCGGGGTTGCTTCCTTGAAGGATACCATTGAAAAAAGACAACTTCGATGGTTTGGACACCTTTGCCGGATGGATGAGAACTGCGACCCACGAAAATTCTTTGAAGCCATATCCAAGGAATACGCCCAAGAGGGCGACCTTGGATGCAATGGATTGAACACATTTCTAGAATAACCCTGAAGAGAGACAAGAAGATAAATGACATGAAAGCCCTGGCACGGGATCAGAAGACCTGGCAAGCTTGGACTGAGGCACTTTCACGCTGAGAGGCACTATCGAGGAAGAATAAAAAGAAGAAGAAAACCACCGTAATTAAAGGTTTAGTAACAATATGCATATTGTAAACTTTATATATAGTAAACAAGATGCATATATAAAGCAATAGCTATATATTTATAGGCATACACTTTATTTGTCGTACAGATTGCTCCTCCTACATACATAGTAAAGGCAAAATAGGTATATAAATGAATACGAATGAATATAGGTATTGTCTTGTAGATGTACACAAATCAAAAATCATCGAAATCGGACCATTATTAAAAATGTTTTCTATAGACTGCCAAAACGGCTCTATCGATTTTGATGAATCTCGCCTAAAGCTATATATATTCCTAAAAGATTTTAAACTATCCACACATACAGTACATCCTCTAGAAAACGCAGGAATACAAGAAATTAAGTTATTCAGCATAGGGAGACGTTCCTGAGGCGCACCCAATCCCTGTTATGTGGAGACTTGTCTCTTAAATGTATTAAAGTAAATATTATGCAGATGAGCGTGATTATGACCATAGGCTCCTTATAACCGTTCACCAAGAAACAGTACAACTTGATCAAGAACTGAATCCACCAAGACTTTAATCTTTCTTTGTTTGTAGTAATACAGGTATTATTTGTTATTATTAATTGTTTTTCCCGAGCTTAAACGTTAGAAATAAAAGTCAGTTCGCACAAGCTAATATAAAATCGATACTGAACTATACATCAGTAGGTACTGCATCTTTACACTGCTAATTCTCATAGAAAAATATTTTTTAAAAAATCAAACCATCAACAACATAGTTCTCATAAGTTTTCTTTCGATCTTCTGAAATTCCAATCAGTTTTGTGAAAAGTCCAGCCTCTGATTATTTAAGTTAAATGCCATTTTTTTAATTCCCCGTCATATAAACAATTGAAGTTGTATAATAAAATTATAACTTATACCTGTTTTCTATAAATCATGATCCTCTATCCTATCATTAAACTGATTAAATGTAATGAAGGTTCACAGCATGGTGTCAAGGATTCATCGTTCCCGAGAGCCTAACCATGTTTGTTTATTTAATTACTTTATTTGTTTTTCTTAACAAAACTTTACCCAATTTAGCAACCTATTAATAATTAATAACTGTCACGCAGCACACAAACCTTTCACGTGATCGATACAAAAGCTAGCAATCAGGAGTTCAAATATTTGGCTATTTGCCCTCTGGCATAAACATACCTGGCGCTTTAACGCAAACAGTGCATTATTGGCCTTGTTTAGATGATTTAATGTCTCGCAAGATGTTTTTACTTTATGAAAAAAACTAAGAAGGTAGATAGAACATAAAACGGCATGGAGATTTCACTTCAGATCTATCGCGCTACATAAGAACTAGATATATTCGTCAAACAGTGCTTTATAACTATTAAAGCGATATTTTAACAAGTTTATCGCAGTAGCTTTTTGAAGAAAATCTTTCAATTCTTAGGAGTGTATACAACACTAGGAGATGACCATGACATTTTTTTTTAGAACTAATTTATATGGATCTCAGTCCTTAAGAATTAAATGAATATTTATTTATTTTTCTTTGGGGAAAACCTCCATACAAATAGAGTTTGCCTCAACTCAACATGATAATGATTAGTTTTGCAAATCTATTAAGAAACAAAAATATATTTGCAAAAATGAAACAGAATATAAAATAATTTAAACTAAAAAATAAGCTAAATGTGGACAAATTAAAAAAAAAATTATAAACGTTTACAAAAGAAATGCAATTTTGCTTAAGCGTAGTTACAAAAATGAAAAATAAGTAAATTAAATCAAAAATAATCTTATATACAGAAAGATAATATGCACAATTATACGAGATAAAAATTAAGATCAAAACGAAAATTCTTTTCTATTTCTATCTTAAAGTAAATGAATATAAACATAAACCCAAGATTGATAAATTATTACTAGTAATGACAAGATATAGTAATAGGGAAGAAAAATAATAATCGTATATACATTAGTGAAGTGTTTGCGATCTCACTGTAATTTTTCAACTGATTGAACTTGTTTAATACGGCGCTTAACTGATCAGGTATTCATGATAATGTGTCTGATGCCGGAGAATGTTATCAAAATAAACATAAATGTTTCTTAGGATAGAAATATTTGTGGATGCTAATAATTCTGCCAGCTGTGAGCTATTGTATAAGATAATAATCGTCAGATAATACAGCCTGTAATCTTTGTACTAATAAATGAAATAGGTCTTCGGGCATTTTGGAAATGCATAAGGTGCACTCCGTACAACCCACGAAGGCGTGCCGCTACTCAGAGAAAATAAATTTTTAAAAAAGTCTAGATGAGCCCATTGAGTGTGTGATCAGAATAACGCAATCTCCTTATCTGAATCGAATAAAATAAAATTAATAAATAAAGGATAATATTAAAAATTACCGATTACAATATGTAAAAAAGTCTTATTTTACAACAGAATGAATGATAATAGTACACATTAATTCGAGAAATAAACACAAAATGGTGAAAAAAAAAACATTGTTATTAATTTACCATAAAATTGACCACGAAATAGGGCAAGATATCTTGGAAATTAGAACTGAAATCACACTGAAGTCAAAATACTTCACTGATGAATCAACGAACAATCTTAACAGGCTTCAGAATATTATTATTAGATATTATATATATATATAATATATATATAAGGAGTGTATATGTACGGCTGAAGAACTTATCCCATGGATAACTTGTATCGAAAGGAATATAGTTTAAGTTAATAATTATCACATGGGATAATAATGACCTAAAAACAAAAGACTGTCGCCTCAAGGGCCAATAAATCATTCTTTGTAAAGAATCACTGCAATAATGGCGACAACGTTTGGAGAAAGTCGTTTAATTTAATTTAGTTGATTGGAAACTAGTTCCGTCTCTGTTTTCACTTTGAAACCAAATTACCTACATAATATAGATTAATATTTTAGTTTAATCAGATAATTATACAGGCACTAAAAAAAATTATAGACAAAACTAGAAAACGGTAGTGAAACGAAGATGTGGGTTTTAGTTATGATAAGACACGAGTAATTCTTTACAACGTTAAATTAGGTTTTATAGACCTTATTTTTCAATCAAACAGCAACCCAATTCTGCTCGTGAGGGTGGGGAGGTCTTAGGACGAATAATTATTATAGTCCAGAATATTTATTTATTTTAAGGACTAAATGATAATTTAAAAACATATGACAGAATGTCGACTGTAGTATTAAACAGTAAATGCATATGATAGTTGCGATAAAATTTAATGTTACACTTCCTAACCATCTGATCGACAAGATTAAAAGATGCGGCTACACCAAAACTAGACTTGACCTGACTGGAGTCCTTTAGCGAACCCATATAGAGACGGCGACACCGAGTCCCCGTGGACTCGAGCGGACTTGACTGCCTCCTCCTATTAACCGTATCTTTAAAGATGCTTGTGAAACATGTTTTCAATAAAACATATTGTATCGCAAAAGTATTAAATTTTTATTTATGGATAAATATTACAATCTGCCGTAATCAAAGGCAATAGGCAATATTGCTAAATGTACATATTAATAAGAAAAAATAATTGTAAAACAAATAAATAAAAAATAAGAAATGAAAGAAATTCATCGCAGAATGAAAGGAGCACATCTAGCAAATAAGGCTAAACAATAGGGACACTAGTCCGTCCATCTAGTAACAATATATATATATATATATATATATATATATATATATATATATATATATATATATATGTACATTCTCATTACTTCCAATAATAAGTAATTCATATATAAATTAGCACTAATTATTGCACTGAACCAGACAACGATTATCAAATTGAACGATAAGTTAAGCATTGCATTTGAGTGTGGAAGTCACCTAGCTTTGAGCATACAATTTTAATTTGACAATGTTAACTTTTAATGCAACATTTTTTTTTTTTAAATCAGTAAAGTGCATGAATGTAGGAGATAAGGACATGCTAGAAATGAGACAAAACAGAATACAACTCGTTAAATAAAGAATTGTATAGTTCCCAATGGATATCTCTTATCAAACTCCTTTTCAGTCTCTTTCTCACGCACCCATAGATATATGTCTGACATAATATTTCATTAAAGATTTTTGCATCAATTGTTCTAGAGCATAATAAAACAGAAATGTTTTAGGTAAAACTTCAGTTTCACTGTCCCAACATGGCGGATGGGTACAAGCATAGACCATAGGACCCCACTGTACGTACCGAAACTAGGTGAGATTATCAAACCTATTATTAATTATTTGTTTTGGGGATTGAAATACTAATTATTATATGCAAACAACGGTACTTATGTAGGTAGCCCAGTTTCGGGCTCTAACCTGATTCATATTTATGCGAAACTATATGGCGGCGTTAAAAATTCGTATTCAATGATATCATTAGTGATTATTAAAATTATTACTACTTTAATTTCATTGCTTTAATATCAGAGCTGTCAATTTACGCTGGTTTAACAGATCAACTCCCTAACGGACTCTTTACAGTTGAGGTCGGAACATTACTATAACATTAATCTAGTTATTACAAAATGTGCTTATACAAAGCTCGGCTAGTTTCGACATGTTCAGAGAGGATTTATGTGCCTGCAGACAGCCGCCATGTTGGGGTAGTGAAACTGGAGTAGTAATACCAATGTTTGTTTTATATTTACTGATAGATATAAATAAACTCAGAGTGAGCAAGAAACTGTTTTGGAGGCACTATTTCTAGATAGGATTAATTGTCCGAAGAAGAGACAAACAATGAATATACAATATAACAGGGACCTAATAAAAGGGCCTAGCTCTATAAATCCTGGCTAACAGTGCCTGAAATAAGGGATGAAAGGGACTCTATGAAAAATGTATGATGGCGGCGGTTATATGTCGAGTATAAACAGGCGATTTGTCCCTGCTTCGGAAAATACCCACCCTAGTGTTCTCCACAAATCCAACTACCTCATTGCTTCTTCCCTTCATCATCGCTTTTCTTTCCTTTACCTCCGTTTCCTCCTTATAAACCATTTCCTGTCGGCCCCTCCATCTTCCTTGTCAAGCATCCTTGACCCTCGCTTCGGAAAATAAAAAGCTGATGGGGATCTTTGATGAATTCAGGATCTGATTGCCATATAGAGCTGGTTTAGGTCTTTATTGAAAAATACAACGAGCTAATTCGTTTAAAAATTGACTCGAAAAAAAAAATTTAATAGGCCTTGACCTGAGTAAGAAGACTATTTAAAATGTTAATTAGATGCCCAGAAATTTCAATTTGCAAACAAATATTTCATCAACTTTTTATTTCAAGTATACTTTTTAAGGGTTTATCTCAACCATCATAAGATGAAGTTATGGGAAAAGTCAGAATAAATCGGCGAGAGATATAGTAATAAGAGTTAAAGAAAAACTAATCGAACAATTTTATACTTTGGAATCCACATAGATAACCAAATCGTTGAAAATGAGACAAAAGAGTGATTCACCAATCCTGGAAGGCGGTGAATAGGAGCTTCCTGTACATAAGAGAAGTATTCCGATTTACGAAAATAAAGGTTTACAAATACACTTTTCTTTCAAGGCCTACTCTGGTAAGATAGTCAGGCAACACGTACGCGAATCTTTAATTCTTGTGAAGGTAGCACAAAATTTATACAATATTTGCATTGTGAGGATTACAACATATACTGTAAAAACTAACTTCTCTCTTGTATGAATCTGCCGAATAAATAAATAAGTAATTCGAACTAACGCACACAGAGATATTTCTCCGATCTATGCGGCCAAAAGTAGGTTTTTCCAAACACAGTAAAGATGGGAATAATGAAGCTAAAACTAAAGTCGAACAGAGAGGGGGGGGGGGGGAAGAGGGACACATGATATGCCATAAAATGTGATCCTGGATAAGTCAAACCAGTTTAAACTCACTCGAAGAAAAAACATTAATTACGTTTTATTTAAAAATTGAATTTGGGAATACACATTTCAGTGCTAATTTTTCGTCCAATCAAATCGAAACTAATACAGATATTTAAAGATTATGGATTCTGTGCGGCCATATTTATAGGTATTTGAGTTTGTAATAACTTGAAATAACTTATTTAAAATATAAGACAGGGCGAAAAGAAATATACCATTAATTTGTAATCAATTTTTATTTTAATTTCAATATACAAGAAAAGCATTTATTATACATACCGATGAGTCCCGAAAGAGTTTTTTTACCAGGTAAGTGTTCAAGGAATCTAAATAAATCTGAAAAAATAGCCGCTAGCACCCGCTAATCTTATATATAGGGCTTTCAGACGCAAAGAAATGCGTTTCGCTAAATCTTCAGTTTTTCAAGAAATTCTAAAAAAAGGGGTGTTTTCTTGATAAAGTAATATAACCACGTTAGAGAAAATGTCCAATGTTACATTTTACATACTGTATGCATTCTTAGTGCATGCAAAGCGTATCATTAAAAATCAAGCGAGGTGTCCATCCTTAACGTAAATTAAGCGTAGAATCCGATTAAAAAAAAATATGTTAAGAAATAAGGATCCAAAAGTATACTAGGTGACGACTGCGTATGGCGCATTTACACATGCTAAATATCCATATTTCTTTTAGGATTACTCAATGATGCACCAATTGTAAATGAATTTTTGAAAAATAAAACTGTAGTGTGAAATATGTTTAGCCAGCTAGATCGAAAAATTAACTCCTTTTATTCTTTGCTCAGCCACTTTCTTACTTTTCTCAGATTATTTTACAAAATATTTAAAGGCCCTGATCACTTTGGAATGGTGTTGATTTCGATTGTTTTAGTAAGATAATAAACAATTTATTACTTCCGAAAGAAATGCGATAAAGCAGCCACTCAAAAAGATATCCAATGAAATAGACGCTGAGCAGAATTAGTATGGTGAATTGGTGTTGTATGGGGAATTAGTACAACATGCCCAGGGGATATAGTATTTTAATTGGCCATCACTCCAACCCTAAATAAACATGACGGCTCCACCCCTACTATCTTCCCCTTCACTTCTGATCGATATCTGTCTCGTGTCTGTCTGTATGTAGCCATTTTAGTCAGTAGCAATTTATATACGGATAATCCCAGTGTATTTTATTACTTAAATGGGAGGGGAGGGAGGGGAATGAAGCAATGCTGCCCAAAAATATTGTGTTGCTACAAGACACAGCATACCATTCAATCCCTTGGACAACAATAATTATAAAGCATAGACAATATTTAAATCATTTAAAAATTTTCAAAACGAATTTTGTATTAAATTATTCATTATCACTAAATGTATAACCAATAAAAACTTCTTCATAGAGAATAATAATAAATATATACCCACTTAATTATCAGGCAGAGGATAGTGGATAATGCCCAGACAGTGGATATACATATATATATATATATATATATATATATATATATATATATATATATATATACATATATACACACATGTGCGGTGACGTAACTTAAATGGACGCAGTGGTGGTGGGCACCCAGGCGCCACCCTCGGAGAGCGCCAAAAAAACAACAACAAAAAACTGGGAATATCAAAGGTTAGATTAAAAATTCCATTTTTACAAGTTTACAGAAAGAAATTCTAAAGTTTAATAAAGGATGAAAGATAAATGTTAACTCAAAGAAGTAATAAAAAGGGAATGCGGCAGTAAAGGGAATCATGACATTATGTTTTTATCACACCGTATATATCATTTGTTTGTTTTAGGACATTGTAAAACCGAGTAAACCGAAGAAATCACGCTACTTTCCCCCTTCGTCCTTCCACTAACATAGCTGTTTCCAAACTACTCCACGAGTATTTTAATTTTTAGTGTCGCTTTCGTAAAGATTGAGCATAAATATTGAGCATACAAATTCTATTTTTATATTATTTCTAAGTACTGTAATCACTTTAATTTTCTGCACATTGGTAATTATTTTTTGTAACATTATTTTGCAATATATTGTTAAAACAATATTCTCCTTTTCGTGCATCTTTCTTTATCTCTAAACGGTCTATAAATGTTAAGAGACGCACTTTTTCGCTGGTCCAGACCAGGCGCAAAAAATACAATTACGGCATTATACAGATATTCATACCAATTCACAAATTAATTAAAATAAAAAAAAAATATGTGATATTCCGCAACTGAGCAACGAAGTGAGATAAACAGAGCTATTGCATTTTAGCATTATATCTTATAGATAGAAAGATAAGCAATTATTTTTATTTAAGCACTAATAATAGTCTACAACAGTATAACAGTCTACATGACTGTTATTAGGTTTAAAAAAAAATGATAATAATAAAAATGTTAATTCTAATTTTCCATAAGAATAGTCGTAAATAAATAAGTAGAAATCTTAATTATTATTAGTGCCACTTATGGGTTTCACTAATTCAAAGACAATTATTTTATTAAATTATTGAGTGACTTCCTATAAAAGTAAAATTATTACAAAATATAAATATAAATTGCGCCCCTTACAGAACTAAAGAGTAATAAGTATTCTTGGTAAGACTTAATGATAACAATAATAAATTGTTGATAATTTAATAATAATTTTTCAACAAACATGAACGTAATTATGGTCTTGTGTGAGATTTATAGTAAGAATTTTAGATTATAAGAAAATGTTAATTAAAGTTAACCTATGATAAATTTGTGCAGGGTCAGATTTCGGTAAGGGGAGGAACCCTCCCTAGCCACTGAGAACATTATTTCAACATCAAAACTGTACCTCGAGAATCGATTCTTGAGCAAATATGAAAGGAGTTTTAGTCCCTCTAGGTGGAGTGGGAATTAGCATTTGTATATTTGCATCCAGCTAAAAGTACCTTAAGTAAATTAGCAACAGGAAAGGTCTCAAAAGTGTCGCCTACGGACCCCCTCATTCTATATGATAATGCTGTTAACACATTACAGTACCTTTTTAACTGCTCCCTATATGGATGTTTCCGTGCCTCTCATATCATTCTGCTACAGCAGTGTAATTTCGCTAACTTCAGACCACCTTCTTGTGACACAAGAACTCCAATTATAAATCCATAATTAATAAAGATTATTTTATTAATATATTTTATTTATTTATTTATTCCTGGTGATATGGTAAATGAAACTAGTATTTTATATCCAATATAGGTTATAAGTTCTATTCTTGTACTCTTAAAGAATAAAGTGCTCGATTACATTATAAAATACTCAAAGAAAAGTAATTATGAATGAATCGAGATAATAGAAAGTACAGTAGAATAACTATTAACTGACCTACTGAGAAAGTTAAATTAAAAAAAAATAGGAGCGCTGAGAACATGACGCGGTTTCTGGCTTACTGGAAGTGATTGGAGCCAGATATTTCAGTTCCAATTCCAAAAGAAGATAAATTATTATAGAAGAATACAGTGACAATTTCTAGACGCCAGGTCTTCTGAGGTAGTGACAAAACAAATTTTAAAAAATGCATAACAAAATCTTTGCATACATCATAAAACAGTGTTATTCTATATTTCTGTTAATATTTTCCTTTGAAATATCTACACCTCGGATTAACCGGTCAGAGTGCCAGTCCTGAGGTTCTGAGAGGCTCTTCTCTACTCACGGGGAAAGCTGAGTATTTTTTTTGTAATTGTCGATCATCAACTGAAGGATTGATGACTAAGTGACTAATATACTCGGTACACGAACATTTCGAGTATTTGAGTAATATAATCTGTACTCATTATTTCTTATTCAGAGAAATTTATGCCCATTTTTAGAAGAGGCCGCTAGGGGGATTGATTTAAGAGACTACAAAAGTACAACAAATTCAGCCTGTTAGTAATCTAATTAATAGAATCGCGACGATTTAAAAGTGCATGTAAAATAGTAGGGCTTAGTAACAAAAGAAATTTAAAAAAGCTAATTAGCACTGAACAGACAGGAACAGGCTCGGGGGTAAGACCAAGGCGTAGGAGATCTCAAGATAAATCATTCTTCTTTAAGAAAATAGTACCAAAAAATATAAATTGTTGATTTCAATTGAATTCAATCCGAGACTAACTGTAAGGCCAACACTTGTATTATTTCAGACTTAGACTCGAGTTAAATCTGATTCCGTAGTTAAACAAGACGCATTAAGACGAGGCTCCATCTAAATATACCGAGAATAAAGAAAACAAATTTTTAAAATATAACAATAATAATTAATAGTTAGACTATTTAGCAGAGAATTAGTTGAGATTAGTTGAGGGCTTTGTGAAGGGGACACAATGGATGCAGGTGGCTCCTGCGCAGGACACAATAGCTGTTGACTCCTACCGCACAGGATAATCCCCGCCTTCCGCTCCTGCCATTTAGTCTATCCTTCGTTGCACCAGAATAACAAACAGGTGAAGTCTTTTGTGTAGCGGATTTTGGCTACTTCACTTAGCCTAAAGTCGGAGTTTGAAGGCAAATCCTTACTTTCACGAGATTTTATTACTTTAAAAACATTTGAAAATAACTCGTAAGATCAAACTAACGGAAACGTCGAGAGCCGTTTTACAACTGCAAACCTTACAACAAACTGCACTGGATACTTTGTTACAAGCAATATTTTCATACTCTGGATTCGAAACATAAGAATCGATCGTTAAGTAACAATAAGAAAATTGCCATTCTTAATCGATACGACATTTATAAGTAATTGAACCCAAAAAAATTATATAGACAAGGGGCTTCCAAACCTTGGCGAATTGGGACCTTTAAGTTTAACATTTAAACGCCCATCCTTAACTAATGTTACATATATATTTGTTAAGGATATGTTCTTTAGAAGAAGTATCGTTTTAAATTGTCGACGATACTTACTCAGGATGTGTTGTTGAGGCTGCTTGTTGCCACAATGATAAGTAATTCCTGTTCCTGGCTCCTATCTTACAAATTGTCTGCGGCTCTAGTACCCACACTCAAACTCCACTGGCTTTCAATGCCAGTGACGCGACTGGGAGAGAAGTGCTAGGATCTCCTGGAGTCCTGCTTTGCTCTCCATATGTGGAGGGTAAAGCTTGGTTTAGAGTTCTCTAGGACAGAATATAAAATATAAAATATATAAAAATACTAACCGGAACTAGCGGTAGAATTTAGAGGGCGGAAAATCTAGAACGAAATTTTATTTATAGGTTGACTAAAAAATATTTGTTTCTGCTTGCATTGTTTTTACCTTAATTCAGTAAATTAACTATTTAATGTTATCAGATGATGATATTTATTCAGAAGTATTTTATGTAAAATACAGTTATAAAAAAGTTGACTTTTATTGAAGGAGGGAGAGAGAACATGAAAGAATGGGGGCAAGCTTACCCATCTTGGCAAAATTCTGGCCCGGTACCTACTAATAAACTCAAATACTGAAAGAATCTGTTCTTTAGCTCAAACGGTTACCAGTATTGAAAAGAAAACAGTTATTTGATCTACATTGAGAGTATTATTAATAGTAACTTTATCTTATTTGTCATTTGCAAGTCAAATGTTTTAATATTATATATATATATATATATATATATATATATATATATATATATATATATATATATATATATATATATATATAATATTAAAACATTTGACTATATATATATATATATATATATATATATATATATATATATATATATATATATATATATATATATTAATATATATTTTAAATATTTGTATAAATGTACAAATTCATTCAAAATTAGAATAATGAATGAATGCTAGTTATATAAAAACAAAATGCAAAAAAATCGTGAAGGTGAATTACAAAAAATATATAAAACATTAAAATTAATTAATTGAAGATTTATAATCTAAATGCCACTTTAGTATAAATATAAGTAAAAACACTACAAAAAAAAAGTCAAAAAATAAGGAAGAACCAATCAAACCAACTTAATATTTGCAGTTAATATAAATTGAAATCGTTTAGCAATATAAGTTAATTATATTTAATTGTATGTAAACAATTTCATTTATATCTCAGATATTTTATAAAAGCCACTGATAAAAAAAAATGTTATCCGTTAAGTATTCAGTTATATTTTTAATTACAAAGAAATCAGAATTAGTCGATTGAGAATTATCAGTAAAGATTCGGAAAAATAAATCGTGTTTTACACAATCTATTTTGAATAATTAAAAAAAGATTGATACATTTTGTATTGATATTGAGAAATCAAATTTTTTGGAACTACATAACGTAGATCTCCCGAGGAAAAGGGCTAATAATTTTATACTATACACTTTTTTTGAAAAGTCAGAATATTATGGTAATTCTTTGGATTATTACGGCCTGAATATTTTGTTTTCCTAATCGAGCACATACACGGAAAAAAAATTAATCATGTGCAAAGAAATATTGTGAGGGAAATTCTTAAGTTGATATCTAATGGTCCGTTTATGAGAAATGAATGGCATCCATTCGACTTTCGAATACTTGAAGAATGCATACGTACAACACAGGTCTAAGATCGCAGAGCTAAATGTCGAGATTTACCTCAGAAAAGGTGTAGTGACTTTCACGCCCTAGCTATGATACTTGAATGGTTGGCAGGCAAAACTGAAAGGATTCTCAATACAATAGGATTGAGCTCTTTGTTATCCTGGCTGGTGAGGTCCTGTCAAGGATAGGTAAATGGCAGGGACGGAAGAAGCGGATTATCCTGCTCCAAGAGTCAGGAATAATCGAAGGAGAGTGAAATGGCAGATACTCCAGGAGGGGATATAATATAGTAGTTCTAAACGAGGAACTACTTTTTTTGCGGCTATTGAGTAAATTATCAACGGTAAAAATATTTATAACTAGGGGCAATAATGTTCTCCTGAAAATAATGTGTCATGAAGATATGAAGATAGCGGCATCGGAGGATTTAGGGGGTGTCTATAGGGGGTGCAGCCCAGAGCGAAAATTTTCTATAAAATTAAGAAGTTCTTTTGCAAACGAACTGTAATAAATAGAAGGTACAGATCTGTACTCTCGCCAATATAAACTTATTTCAGACTGAAATTGTGAATATTTACCGAATTTAAAGAATTTTCTCAGTGCAAGGGCGGCAGATTGCTACTAGCCCCTAAGTAAAACCGCCCCAATACAGTAAAACCGCGTCTGGGTAGAGGAAATAAAATGATTAATCTCCGAAATAAAGTAAAATCTGCATTTAGTTCAAGGAGATCGCTTATTTCTGCTCCTTCGTCAAAAGCCTAATATCAGGTCGACAGTTCTGGTGTCAATGGATTTGTATATTAAGTTTGTATAAAAATTTGACAAATGATTCCACGTATGGATTATTTAAGTCTACTAAAGTTCGTGTTACTGATTTGAGGATTGACTCTTGTAAGTCTTAGAACTTATGATTGATATTGTTGTAGTGCTAGTTATTTGATTTATTTATTTTTTGCATAGAAAGATTCAGAGAAATCGTTTATTATTTTATAGTTTTCGCCACTACACTATCCTTAAACTTCGTTAAGAGTGACACTTTTAAAATCAAATACCGACATAATGATTGATTATTATTAACGGTAATAGTATAGTAAATTCTGATATTACAGCATACAAGATTATTTAACTTTAAATGATAAGGGATAAAAAGAAAAATTATGTGCATAAGTTAATCAAATATTTTTCTTTACATTAAGATATGAATAGGTAGGTACATTCATCACTATCATCTATTACCCTTCAATAGGGGAGATAATAATAGTTGTCAATAAATAAATAAAGGAATGCAAAAACAATTTTTTCACACAAGATCTTTTTAAATGTATTCCTTTTTATTTTTATCAGAAAGACTCTTCATACAAGACATGTAAGAGGAGTAGTATATTTGCATCAAAATCTCGAAAATATATGTGCAATTATCAATAAAAACTTTGCAAAATGTTGCTAACCTTTGGGCTAGAAGACATTTACGCTGCCCCCCCCCCCTTGAATAGCGCATCAAAGAAAGAGCGCCTTTAAAGAGCAAACAACTATAGAAATTGGCTATTGCCTGGGTGGAGCAATTGTTTCATCTGAGAAAAGTTATAGTGAAGACGATTTCGTGCAGCTTGGTCACTTGCTGTTATCCTCGAGCTATGTAGCAGCTGATATAGGTCGGTGTAGGCTTCAGCTCTCGAGTTTTTGTTCCTTTTAGCACTTAAGACAATAAAACGACTTCATTACGACTGGTTTTTCGTGGTCTACCACTACGAGGTCTAACGTAACAACGTCGCATTGCCCTATGTTCAACAGTTAAGAGATTTGGCGTACTGACAACCCTTTCATAGTAACAGTTCGATGGCGTTTTCCAGATGATAAAATGCGCCTCGTCATGAACAGGCTCACATTAAGAAAACTAAATCACAACTAAAGATAAAGGATGAATTGAGCGGTAATCACTTTTTTCAGGAATTGTCTTGTTTTGCCTCATTGTTATGCACCATTGTATGGTGTCAATCCAGAAACTTCTCGATTATTCTGTATATGTTTATTATTTCCAAATGTTGTGTTACTGGGGCAATAAGCTGATCTAGCTGTGGCAAACTGTTATTGAGGAAACAGCGGGTGATGAAAAACTTTATTTGATGTGTGTATATATATGCGGGTGAATGTGTACGTGTGCGTGTGCATGTGTGTGTGTAAATTATATATATATATATATATATATATATATATATATATATATATATATATATATTTGTTTTTTTTATATATTTTTTTTATATTTTATTTTTTATATATATTTTTGTTTTTTTAATATTATAATGTATTTAATCATTTTAAATTACAGTGTGAGATTGAGGTTGTTTGTTAATCCAAGTATTGCTTAGTTTAAATGTTAATGTTTTAAGACCATTGAGTTTTTTCTTATTGTTATTGATTTATTTTATAAATTATCATAGCAACATTTTTTTGTTTATTAGTTTTACTTTTATTTTTGTAAAAATAGCAGGTTAAATTTTGATTTAATAATGTATGGAAATTTAATTATATTATATACCTGCCTACTACATTTGCTTGTTGTAATCCAAAGGGCATGGAACATTATAACTAACTCTGAAACGAAAAATCCATTCATCCAAGAAAATACTTTAAATAAATTCATATTTTGCCTCTTTATCTCAAACTCTCTTAATTTAAGCCCATGAAAATGACTTCTATTGCGTGACTCGAAATGTCCAAAAACTTCACCACCAAGCATAACTCAAAGCATTTCTCATTCTTTTGAAATTCTAATTCTTTGGTGTTTCAATAAAGGGTTACAAGTCATTTTTTCGCGGAAATTGGTTTAAGTTATATTTTGTATTTTTAAATATTTACCTTTGAGAAAAAGTAAATAATTCGATGGAACAGTATTTACATGGAACGTGAATACTGATTCATTGACTTATTTCCTGTTCCTCGTTGGTAAAGTTCATTATAAAGAATAAAATATAACTTAAACACATTTTAGCAAAAAAAAAAAAAAAAAAATGACTTGTGCCCCTTTATCCAAACACTACAGAATAATCGAGAGCTGATTCTTGTACCTTTTGAAACTTAAATTAACATAAGTGCTTTGCTCAGAGATTGTTTAAATACTCAGGACATTATAAAATAAGACAGTTGATCAAAACCGATTCCGTATAGAATAGCCAATGAAAGTTTTACCTATTATCTTGATATACGGCAAGCGATATGCTAAATGGGACATAGGAAGCTCCATTAGAACCAAACGAGGATCTAAAAAACAACAAAGGATACTCGATAGGCAGTTTGTCGATACAACAGATAGGCAACACAGGGGATATTAAGAGGGGCTTAATGAGCTTTGACCAAAGAGATTGAAATTCAAAAGTGTCATCCTAGCCTCGTCCAAACAGATGGGTAGCAGATGCCTGATCCTGAACTGAGATAGCGCCACCGGCTCGGCTTACATCTTAATTTATCAGCCGCAGAGCTACCTCAAAGAGTGTATCGCTGCGTAATGAAAACAATCTGATAAAATCACACCACTGGGACCGTTTAACACTTATATTAAAATTTTTAAAATAAAATTTAAAAATATAAATTGTAGATATATCTATTGTTCGTAATTTGTCTTTCAATAAAATTAAAAAACTGTTCTTGATACATTTGTCAGTTTTTTGTTTTTATTTTAATAGGCAAATTACTCTTAATAATTAAGCATAAATTAAAAGGTAGTAAAAATAAAAACTTCCAGGTTCAAAACACAATTTACTACAAAAAGGTTTAATAAAAGTTAGAAAATTTGTACATTGAAAATTTAAAATTTAGATTTTTTCAACACCAAAAAAAAATAAAAAGGGGATTTGATCAATGTTTATGAAATGTCTGAGCCCTCAGAAACCATATCGATATTTAAAACATATTTTTTAAAAAGGCGCAAGCGCCATTCAGCAAACTTTACAGGAAGCATAACATTTTTTTTTTTAATTTTAATAATTTTTTTTTTTTAATTTTATTCTTTATTGTGTATAGTTGGGGTTTATTAAGGTGACAAAACTTTTATAATTAGGCTTATAGTACTGGCCAAGTAGGCCTGAGAGTCATCAGTATTTGGTGCTTACGTCATCAATATTCCATTTATAGATTATTTCCAATTTTTTTTTTTTTTTCGATATTTCGTTAGCGGAAATGGATAGAAGTGCTGATTACGTCCCATGATAAATCGAGATCTAAATTTCGAATTTTAACTCTAGAGCCTTTTTTAAAAAACGACGTCGAAATGATCATAATTAAATTAATGGAAATTAAAAAATATTGATTTAAAAAATTAAAAGTTAACAAGTTATTGAAATACTTCTTTAGATCCTTTCGTTCTTCGAATCATTCCTGTATTTTCTGCTATTATTCAGAATCTTCATTGTCTTAAAGAAAATAAAATCACAGCGGAAAAAATGATAATTGAACACTGATAGTGAGTGCTACCATAAACTTCTAGATTTTCACCCGATGTCTATCCTAATGAAAGTGACGCTCACTATTAATTAATTATGGAAAAGTAGTTCCATCATTAATTATCCATACAAATTAATCCATCATTTTCTCATTCCATTAACTTTTGTTTATTTATTTGAATAATTCACTGTAATAGATGAAGTCCGATAAATTTTAATTTATGTTTAATTCATCATTTATTAGGATAAATAGCTACAAAAGTAAAAAACATGAACAAATTTCTCATAAAGGGCCAATTTTAAACCCGCAGAAGCTGGTCCTATTTCAAAAATAATTAAAATAATTGTTTCGGGAATAGAACCTGTATTATACTGATTAACAATTGAAGACGCAACTACTTCAATACCGTTTAGGTTTATTTATAGTTATAATTACCTTCATTGATACTATCATAACCCTAATAAACGAATTTATTATAATATTATGGAGATATTAAAATTTAAAAAAAAATAAATTAATTAAATTAAACGGAAATAAAAATAAACTGGCAATAAAGAATAAGAGAAGAGAACTGGAGTGGCGATGGATTAGGAATCTCTTTTCTGAAGCTCAAATAGTTTTAGGGACTATTCATCTGTATCCATTAAAGTTTTCTACTTGTATGTAAATTTAAATTTAATTAACTCTCTGTTAAAGCTTCTAATAAAATTTAATTGATGGCTATTGAAATAGCACAAATATGTTTATAAAATATGGAGAGATACAGCTGAATTCTTCATCCTTTGTATTATTTAAACAAATTATAACACAAACATTCTCCAAATTTTATAAAAAACGTAAATTAAATTTTTAAAAACATAACTATAAATTATAAACAAACAAAAAAAAATCCAAGTAAAGCAGTTGTGCATAAGCAATATACATTTTTAAATAGAAGTGCATTATTAAATAACAACATCGTAAAAATTTATTAAAACATAAACACCAATAACTAAATCATTAAGAAAAACATACGTATTTATTCAATAATGGTTAAATAATAAAACGTTTAAATCAACTCGGCTGTAAATTGGCCTTCAATCAAACAAATATTAAACTATCAGGACATAAATTGGATAATATTTGATCTCGGATTCACGACAGTAGGTAATGTTTAGTCAGATGTTATGTTGTAATGATAATAAACTGAACAAAAAACAAAAACAAATATTATTTAGTTTATATAATTCAATGACAGACTGTCAGCAATATTTTAGAAAATCACAAAATATAAATGCAGAATAAAATAAAAATTATACCAACTGGTGAGGTCTAACATCAAGGTATAACTGTTGTGAGGAAGGATTACTGGAAGTAAGAGAGCCTAAATAAGTAATTAATTGTAGCATTTGTAAAGGCTTCTAAAAATTTGTAATAAGTTCCTGAACGACACAAACCTTCAATTCTAACATTTAATGCCAGAGTTAAACCAATAAAGGGCATTTGAACAAACAGTAAGTTTTATTTTTAGACCATTAGTTCGTTTTAAAATGACATAATTTTCTTATTTCATCTCAATGTTATCGAACCTCACTAACGGAAAAAAGCTTAACGGAAGAGGTGTGTCATCAAACGCATGCGGCCCCCGAGATAATATTTTGAGACCCACGATGCTCCGAAATAAAATGAAAACAAGATAATTATATAGAAAATAATCAATCATTATTCTAAATTCACTTTTTACATAATATGTTTTAATTATCTTATCCATATTCCATTAAAATATAATTTTTTTAAAAATAGTAAATGTGATATGGCCCGTGTGAATCTTAGCAGTTCCATTAAACGGCCCGCACTTTAATCGGGTTTGACACGCCAATTATATATCAAAGCACCAATTCACAAATTTAAAGAGATAAATCAAAATATAGGGGAAAGTGTCCTATTACGAGATATTTGCCTAATATGAGGAGATACCCCTGCATTTGCTCTATATACCTACATACCAATTGTAACTTATTGGGCAAGTAAAATGTTTCCCAACTTGACCCTTCACTACTCAGACAATTCCAATTATTCAACACTTGTTAAAAGAAAAATTTCGTGGCATGTTTGACGGCTGATTTGGCACACAAGGCTAGTTGTTTTTGTTTGTTTTGCTTTTTTTAAACTATTCTTATTGACTAATATTACATTCTGTCTCAGCAACGATAATGGTAATAGCGATCAAAGAGTTCATTCGCACCATGAGTTATTTTTAAAAATGAATTTTTTATAATCAGCTTTTCGTGTAGTTTATTCCTAAGTCCTCAACTTGATAATTTTATGAGATTAATTGATCTTGTAGTAAAAAAAATTGCTGTGTCTAATATGAGACACCACAGGGTATAAGCTAGAGTTGAATAAAATATATTTTCACAGTGAGATTAAGTACAATATAATGTTTAAATGAAACTAAAGGTTTCTAATGTCACAATTTGAATTTTATTAAATAACTAAAGACTAGTAAAGGAAATATTACAAATGACCAGATTTATTTGGTAATACTATTTACACATACACACATATTGTTAATAGCGACCGCGGAGGCCGAGAGTGTTAAGACATCCCCTTAACAACCTCGAGACTGTTACGGCACACAGTGGTAAAAAAACAGCCTTTTTGCGAGAAAAAAAATTAGCCCCTCATCTTATTAGCTAAATAACACTACAAGAGGGCAGTTTAATATTTTAATATTAATCATAAAATACGTATTAAGGAACTGATTGATTAATTAATTATAGATATTTGAAATGATTAAAATGCAATGCACAGTATCATCAGCATTGTAAAAAATTAATCAACCAGAAAGACAGCGTTGTTTTTTATATCCCTACTACGATGTAAACAAATCAAAACTTAATTACTTAAAAGGTCACTCGATCACTTACATTTAAGCCGACGTCTCGAATTTCCAGGTAGCCTATAGGTAACGGATTTCTTAATCAAATAAAGAGCCATTCATATTAATTTGGAACTTGAAAATTCATTGCACAAAGAAAATAATAGAAATAAATTTATTAATAAAATATTTGAGTAATTAAAAATCAACGTCGATTGAATAAGAAAATTGAGACCTCTTCTGCAAGCCAGAATCAAAAATTAAGGGAACAGCAGCGTAAAGTATTCTAAAATGGTGGGATATACTTGAATTAGCATTTTAAGAGGGATGCATTTCAGCGGTTTGTCCACGTTTTGTCCACTTTGCGGTCCCGGTTCGAATCCGGTCAGGGTGGGTTAAAATTGATTTAGTGGCGGCCCCACGTAATGAATCTCGACCTTGCCCCCGACTCTAGTTAGAATAGGTTGGCAACCTGTAGGATAAATCGTCCTGTGTGCCTTAAATGGATATGAAAGGACGTTAAACCCCAATCAAAATAAAATGTTAAAAAATATTAATATATTGATAAAAATCTAAGGATCTTCCTCCTCTCATTTATAATTTATTAGCTCATTCTGTTACATTTATCCTATCCTTAGAACTCCATTATACTGGGTCAGATGGCCAATAATCTTAGTTTTCTGATCGTTTGTGGTTCATTACTTGTCCCTTCGACACATCTGATCGTACTGTCTCAATCTTCTCCTAATACCATCCATTTACCCTACTGGAAACGCACTTTTTGATGCCTTCTGAAACTTCCCATCATCCTCACGCTCCAATCCAACTATCAGGATTAAATTCAACTTGTGAAACCATTTAATTCGATATGAAATATAGCAACGTTCATTATTTTCGCTTTAAAAAAAAATAATTACTAAAAGAATATTTGTTCAATCAGCCGAGGACCGGTTCTGGAGTCGAGAGATCCTCCAGAAGGCACACTCAGCCTCAATAAAGTGGGTACCTGACTTCTAAGTTGAGCGTGTTTCTGATCAGACCATACGAAGTAATGAATACAAGACCCTTCATAGTCTATTTTGTATGGGTGGAGGGGAGGATCAAGACGAAAAACAAATTAGTTACTTCATGGAAGGAAGAATATTGATGTCGGTATCCCCAAGTGCAACTAATATTGTACATTGGTTTTCTGGACCTGGAGTAGATATTGTTAGTAGTTGTAAAATGAAAACAATAGATGGATGCCGTTTTTCTCTCAGATTCTTGGCTGTATATTTTTAAAACCGTTTGGTTTATTCGAGGAAAAGGGTTAATAGTTTTTTAGAGATCATGAATAACTGGCGAGTAAGTCGGAGCGCTGGCTCGGCAGTGGTGGTGCCGATGACTCCTCGAAAACACCCCACACGCTGCCGCTCTATGTACTCAGGGTCCTGAGAAAGCCGAGGACACAATTGATTTATAATGCCCCGAGACGAATGGCCATCCATTAGAATTGGTTTCTCGGATCATTTAACCCGGCTCTGACTATTCACTACATAGTGCTCCTAATACACCGCTCAGTCATTACACATTAGGGCGCCGAGTCTTTTACATTTTCTGACCACCGTCCGCTATCATTCTTCCATGAGATCGATACGGAGTAGTTCATCTGCATCCTAGGGGGGGAGGGAGGGGGGTCGAAGGGAGAGGCATATCGAAGTGATCGTAGGATCTACACTTTATAAACCTAAAACATTCTTATTTATCAAATATCTTTAAATAGCAACAGACATCAAGAAAAGCATAAATTAGGAATAGCTGATTGGAACCGGAGGGCACTACGCCAATATATGAAGAAGATGAACCAGGAAATATTCTTATAATTACAATGCCAAATAATTTTAATAAAATTTCAAAAACATTGTTAGACGTTTAAGGTTTTGAAGTAGACAGATACATTTGGGCTAATGTATTAAAAATCCTCCATAGATCCAAAAATGTCTTCATGAGAAGTGGATATAAATCTCGCCTGCTGGATTCAAAATATGTTGATATAAAACAAGAAACAGCTGCTGTTCCCTTAATTACTTCCTTGCACGAATTAAAGGAAGTATTGTAATCGCGAAAATTTTCGGTTTTCAGATCTATCTCATTTCAACACTCTAATATAACATTATAACATATAACATTATAACATATAACTCTAAAATAACAAAATTGAAACAGTACATTACTCCAAAAATATTCAACGTTTTGCACTTATCGCAGAATAAAGATACATCTCAAAATACGAAATTGTTGGAAAATCATATTTAAAGTTGTTGTTTTTTCTACACTTTTAAATATCTCTTTATTAAAACACGTTGAACATTCGTAATATTCTAGGAATTGATATTGTTGTAAATAAAAATTTACAGGCATGAGCAAGTACCATATTTAAAATTCAAAAATAGTTTAACCGCAGGTGGTCTCCAAATAATTAAATGTATTATTTTTTTTAAATCCTTTTACATAAGGTTGGTCATAATGTTGATACAGACAGTTTCGCAACTCACTGGGCATCACCAATGGTATGAAATTTGCAAAAATAGAAACCATATCTCCAGGAAAAAACTATATAATTGTAGCAATGCGTTATGAAGACCATGCGGTCCATAAACATGTCCTACATACATCATATCCATATTTATTTATTGAATCCTGTAGTCCGTGGTTAAATCATCTCTGCGACGCCAAGTCCCAAAACTGGTCTACAACCTGTAAAGCAGGATGAAACTGCCGGTATCGAAACTTGCTTCAACCTTATGACTAACCTTATGTAAAAGGATTATAAAAAATATACATTTAAATATTTTGAGACCATCTACGGTTAAATTATGTTTTAATTTTAAACTATGGAGTCTCCCTCTATCCTTAATAAAGTACCATATTTATCTGTTATCTCTATATAGTAATTAATTTGAATAGCTCAAAGATGTACGGTGATGTGGAGTAAGTGCGTAATTGTCTCGTTAAATCCAAAACTGTTAAGAGCTGCCCTTTACGGAGCAGGCTTCCTAAACACTGATGTATCAGAAATCAGCCACGAAAGTTCACTAAGGTGAAGTATAACCAGTTGTAGTATTTATAATATTATTTATACTATTAGTTCCAAATATTAGTTCCAACCTGTTGATCATTGCGGTATCGGTGTTAATCTACCAGCAGGCCTTTTTTTCCCTATAAGCGTATATATATATATCCTTATAGAAGCTGTTCTTAAAAATACTTCGTTATTTACATTTTTCCTTGACAGTTTTCTACTTTTAAGCGGTAGTCCGCAGTCAACTATTCAATTGTATTCCACATCCCACTTTCATAACTCAATGAAGATTCTCAGACAAGCTTTAGCTTTTTTCGATGATTATACTGGTATAATCAATTATACTGGTATAATGATCTTCTAGAAACCGAACTATTTTCCCCTTGCACCAAAACCACTACTGCTTGAATAATGAGGCTTCCATATATCTTGTACGCACTTACACCTAAAGGAAGGTGCAAATGCTTGCTAATTACTATTCAATTAAACTATCAATCGCATCAAAATGGACGGGGTTGAAACGTAGGCTTGAATGTAATATTTAAACATAATCGTCTAAGGAACATTTAAAAAAAAAATATATAAAAAATCTAGCTTCAAAAATAAAAATTTTACAGTCCTGTAAAGTCGAAATTCGTAAAATTTAGTGCGCAATTGCCCCACATTACTCTAGTGCATTTAAAGTTTTACTTGTGTTTTAAAGAGGAATTATTCAAGACCAGAAGAGAGAAAATAAAGGTAAAATTCAAGAAATCAGCAATATTATTCATAGATTTACAAAAGAAAGGAGCAGCAATAAGGAAGCCTTGAAGGACTCCAGAGAGGTGATTCCACGAGGAGAGGATAAAGGCTAATCAGGAATAATGACCATTTGGAATAAAGGTCATTCATTGGTCAGGCATGGTAGAACCAAAGAGATCACTAAGAATAGGAGTTCAGATTTCGGCAAGAGCAAGGAATGGCAGATGGAATCGAATTCTTTTGAAATATCAATAATTATTTTTGTTTTTTTCTGAACCATTACAATTTAGATTCCAGAGGTGATTTTAATAAGGGTAAGTTGAGCGTAGTAATCATAATGGGAGAAAGACCTCAGAGGACCAAGACTTTTTTTTATGTGGTCATATTAGTGACTACGAGTTGTTCAAGAGGTTTGCTAATGCTTTTAAGCTTTTTCCGTGGGCTATTGTATTATTTTTTTGTTTTTTATCACCTCCAAAAATTGACCCACTGGAGAAAATAGCCAAAATAACTGACAGGATTCGCCAAGTTGGAAAGGACTGTTATAGGACGAAATTCATTCAGATATGAAGGTAATATAATTAATTATTATATTTAAGGGTTTAACTATTGCTTTCTTTCTGAATGGTGGGAAAAATGCCTTTTGTGAGAAATAATCGTAAAAATAAAGGAAAATGGGAGGAATGAAGGAGACCGAGTTTGAAAAACATTTTCCGTCATGTTTTTCAAACTCGGTCTCCTATCTGAATCAACGACAATGCGAATTTTCATAATTCGTAAAATTGCATCTAAAGTGATATGGGGAAAATAGAAGATGTCCGGGTTATGGATGACCTAGGGAGATGAGATACTTCATTTATGGCAGATAGTTCGGGGAATAGTAATCAAGAAAAAATGGCTGTTTTCTGAAATAATCAAAAACTAAAAACGGACTAAAAGTGCTTGAGGTTTTTTTTTATGTTTTTGAATTTATTTTTAAAATGATAAATACAGCATTTTTCTATTTCTAAAATTATTGATGTTTCAAGAAAAATAAAAAACATTTAAATTAATTTTTGAGACCGTTAGGCATCTGACGCCACCTCTGAGAGGCTGTATGAATCTCTCTAATCAACAGATCAGCACTCAACACGAACCTACAAATATTTGTGTAGTATAGGCACTAGGATGTGTTCTCAAATAAAAAATATATCCCAACTGAATCGGGCTGAATAAGTTATATGATTTTATTTATGTGCCAAAAACAAAAAAATAAACACCATAAACTAATATTTATCAGTTACATTTATGGTTAAATATTACATTCATTTATGGTTAATTAATGCCGTTTGTGATTGTTTATATAATGATTTTTCAATGAATAATAAACAAGATTTTTTTTTAAATAATTGCACTATGTTGCTAAAAATAGATCGATCAAGGTAGGAAAACAAATTACGGTTTTGGTCCCGTTAAAAAGAAATACATTCAACTATTGTCTGAAACTAGGTCAACCTCAGGCAAAGACAAAACATATCTGGAACACAACAAAGTTGACTGATTGAATGCTTAACAACTTTAATATTCATCATTCTTTTGAATAACCTTATTTCTCCTTTATAGAAACAAATTTTTCTATTTCACTTTATATAAAACAATAAATATGAAAATCACAAATAATAAATCGTATATACATGGTATAAACAAATTCTGAAAAAGGACTAAATTAAAAACAGATTATAATCGAATACATATTTTTAGATAAATAGTTTATGTCCGTTATGAAACTGAAATATAAAACCGATTGAATACTCATGAGTCCCACATATTATGTGATCTTCAGTATCACGCAATATATATGTTTAAATCTATAATTCAGATAAAATTTAACAAGAATAAATGCAAATCATTACATAAATGAATAATATAAATTTGTAATAATTTAAGAACAACAAAATCAGAATTGATAAATTATTCTGTGATCTCTTAAGGCGGCCACTGTCGATCACTCCAAATGGAACATGGAACACTGAATTGGAACAGCTGGAATACTTGGAGTGAAGAAGATTTCACAGGCCTCACTGACGGCCACTCCACTCCACTGTTTCATTTTTTCAGTGCCTATATCGATGCTCTGTCATCACTAACACTCAAAAATAATGAAAAATTGAATTTTTTAAATTTGTCTTAAACTACAAGTCTAACTGAACATTTTGATACATGCTAATGTCAACTTGAACAAAGTTAAAAATGCTCGTCAATACTGGCGAACAAATAGTTAATTAAAAAAGAAGTTTTTCGGCTCTCCTCAACAATTACGTTTTTTCATGGAAATATTTCTATTTTTTTTTTAAAAAATTGTAGATCAGAAAGACCTTAGGAAAGAAACAGACGGGATGTTTTTATATATTTTAAATTAAAACTCAAGAAAAAAATTTTGAATCTTGAAATTTACACCAATTATTATTTCGTTGAGAATGAGTTTCTGTTCTGTCAAATTGATTCTCCTTTTTTTATTTTCGTTCTTTTTTATTTCGTTAATATCATTAAAAGTAAGTATCTGTTAAACATATTTTATATATGTTCAATATCGTAAAATTTTAATAACACTGTATTAACTGGCAAAAAAAATTATTATTTTTAGCATAGCACATCCTAAAAGCTGTGTGAAAAACTGTGCAGTTCATTTTCATCTCACTCTATCCGTTTTCCACGGATGGATTTTAAGACCTATGGAATTCCAGCTACTCTCGACTACACCAATCACTTCACATAGTTTTTCACACTCACGGTTGTTTCATGTTCTATTCGGTGTGGAGTGATTGGATTGGAGTGATCGTCAGCGACCTCCTTTCTATGACAAACGAATAAAATAAAATGGTCCACTATCATCGTATCATAGATATGTACTGTTATTTCCTGAAAATGTACTATTTAAATAACAATATAGTTTATTGATAATAATAAATGTATTCTTACATGATTAAAAAGCCTATCTTCAGCGCACAAGGACAAAAAAACTTCATAAAACACTGACCATAATATTAAACCAAGAAAACTGGACCTTTAGGCGGAATCTGAGTAGTAATACCAACATTAATTCTATAGAAAAAAAAAATATAACACTTTTTTACCACAATGAAATTTAAATTGGTTTTCAATTTTAACAGTTTCATTAGGCAGAAATTTTAAGTGTACAATAAATATATTATTTTTACTAAGCCCGTGTGAGAATTTGAAACAAATATACCAATCAGGAAAAGCACATGTATTAAGCCTTATTAATTGCTTATAAGAATTTGATTTACATCTTACGAAAAAATAAATAAAGAAATTAAAAACCAGGGTATATCTAAGACAACAAATATTTTATTAAAGATATAAAATAATTTATACTTACTCTTCCCACTAGGTTATAATCAGAGATTAACCCTAGTATTCGGCAGGATTTGCAAATTTTATTATTTTTCTGAAAACTGAGTTATTGTGTAGTAGTATACTGGGTTTTGAGTGTTTTTATTTTATTATTTCAAATGATAACAAGATCTTTAATCAGAAGATTTTTTTTGGAAGTATCTAAATTACCATGGTTAATTTTATTGAATGAAAGGTTTGTTTTAAACTTATTAATCAGCTGTAAATATCTGTCATATTTAACTTTTACTATTTTCAGAGTTAGCTATTGAATAATTTGGAAAACAATATTCTATTTTTCTATGAATTTAAATAGGCTTATTAGTTTTAAAATATCTACAAAAGTGATGATTTTACACATAAATTATTCAATAATGATAACCTTGTTTGAAATAAAGTTTCAAAATATATATTGAATAATCCCTGAAAATACTATCCATGAAAGTATTTTTTAGGATGGAGGGTAGTATATGGTACATCTCAAATAAAAAGCTAAAATTGACTTATACATACATTTATTTAATTTACATAACACCTAAAGAATTTTTAAAGCATAAATCATTCATTTCACTTTTACATGTATTAAACCATAGTAAATTCACTGATGTACACAAAGCAATGGGTAGAAATTTATTTGAACAAAATTATACTACTTTAATATTCGTGTAATGTAGACGGATACAATTAATGTTGTACAATTTCATTGGATGTTGCAAAGAGTTGGTGATATCTTGCTATAATGTATTAAAGTCTTTTAATAATGTGTGCATTTTTAGTATAATTGATATTTATTTGTAATTATTGCCCACTTTTATTAGTTTTACAGTAATAGATATTCCAATTATTATCTTAAACAATGTTTGGGAAGGTAACTTGTTACAAAGTTTGATTAAAGAAAGAATAATTTAATATTAAATAAATATTATATTTTATTGCATTTAACAACTTGTTGATAATGTGTCATTTGATTAAGACTAGCTAATACAAATCATTGACCTTCTCTTCTTTGATGTCATCACATTGTCTCTTTTCTTTGGGTAGCGGTGTTATAATCGAAGGCCTATGGAGTGCAGTCCAGTCACCAGGAAACCTAACAGAAAAGAAAACTTATTGTTTTTTTAGATTAAAAAATAGTTTGTTAAGATTTACTAAGTTTACAGTGTTACTGACACACTCATAAAATGATCAATGTTTAAATCAGATTTTTTTTTTCCAATGATCTCTAAGAAGATATTTCTAGACATATCCAATTGGCGGTTAAACATGAACAATATTTTAGTTTCATACTTTCGGTGTGTTCTGAGTGTATACTGTAAGAACCATAAGTTTCCGGCCTGCCCTCGTTCCCTTACTTCAAGCAGGCTGAGACATTCCCTCTGTGTATGTCTATGCCTGCACTCTCCATTCCCATCATCCGCACTTCCTCAGTCCTGTCAGTCCATATCTAACCTTGAAGGAATCTGTGCGTTTTAACAATGTTCAAGATCGAATACCATGTGGTTATTAAATTCTTGTGCAAAGAGTGCCTTACTCCTGTGCAAATTAAAGAGCACTTAGATGATATGTTTGGGGATTCTTCCTACTCGTATTCCAGTGTAAATGAATAAGTAAAATTATTTAAGTTAGGGAGGGAAAGTCTGGATGAAGACCTGCGCCCTGATCGCCCATTGGAAGCTGGCACTTCTGAAACAATCCAACTTGGGGAAGCTGAATTGCTGTCTGATCGGAGACTGAAGACCAAAGAAATAGCAGCAAGGTTGGGACTTTCAAAAACAAGTGTTCTGCGGATCATTAAAGAACATTTGCATATGAGCAAGGTGAGAGCAAGATGGATTCCAAAAATTCTTTCGGCTCCTCAAAAAGAGGAAAGTGTTCGCTGCTGCAATGAATTTTTATGTGGGCATAATGCCGATCCAAAAAATTTCTTGGATTCAATTGTAATTGGGGATGATGCAATGGTTCTATACTATGGCCCACTCAGCAAAAGGGAGTCCATGGAATGGAGAAGACCATCAGAAGCACCACTCCTAAATGCAAAAGTCAAGCAGTCGACAAAAAAGGTGATTGCCGCCATTTTTTGGTATTGTTGAGGAATACTGCTGATTGATTTTAAGGAAAGGAACACCACTGTGAATGTCGAGTATTATTTAGCCCTACTTCACTGCTTACGAGACACCATCAAAGAGAAAAGTTGGGGTAAGTTGAGCAGAAGTGTTCGGCTTCTTCACAGCAATGCTCCTGTCCACACAACATTGATTTCCAAGACCGCTGTGAAGGACTGCAGATTCCAAGAAACCTCCCGTCCACCCTACAGCTCAGACTTGGTCCCTAGCGACTTCTACCTTTTCTCAAAGTTAAAATCTGACCTTCGTGGGAAGAGATTTAACACCGACGAAGAGGTCCAAGTAGCGGTGGAAGAACATTTTCTAACAAAGAAGAAAATTATTTTTTTCATGGTATAGAAGTGTTGCCTAAGCGTTGATTTAAGTGTGTAGAACTTAGAGGAGAATATATTGAAAAACAATTACACCAGTTTTTTCTTTCACCTTTCTTTCTTCATAATGGCGGAAACTTATGGACCTTACTACGTAAATGCTTTTATTACGATAGCAAATTTTAAAACAATATGATAGATAGATGAATACTTTTATTTACAAGTATTTAGAGTTATGCTTTTTATGTACAATGTATTTTAGACAATGAACAGAGTTCGTCTGTCAAGGTTTCTTTATTCTTTATACAATGATCTGTGAATACAAAAATTAAAATTAAATAATACAGCACATTTTAAGATTTTTTATAAATAACGCCAGATTTTTCAATATAAATAATTAATTAGTAATTAAATTTTTTAACTAGTTCATTTCGGTATGAATATTTGATATAAATATAATTTTTCATAATCCAGACCATTCAGTAATTGCAACATTTCATTTGGATTGGGTAAGCTAAGAAAATCCTCTTAAACTGAGTGAGCACTGGGCAGATCGAGATGAAATGCATCGTATCCTCGGGAACATTTAAATTGCACAATGAGCAATTATTTCTTCTATTTGTCCAAGGTTGGTAGTTTAGATTAAATAATTCTCCCATAGTCTTGAAAATAGGCCTAATGTAATGCATGTCTTTTCCTGGCTTAAAATAGGTGGCATCATAATTTAATTTACTGTACATTTTATAAGCTATATAAAGCTCCTAAAAGCTTATATATCCTATATATCCTTATACATCCTATAATATATTTTATAAGCTTGTATAAGTTCCATGCTCAGCACTCCTAGCTCATTCGATAAATCCATCTCTTGCTTGTTCATTTAATCTTGATATAAAGGTAGCTTTATGTGTTATTAGCTGGCCTAGTTACCTCCCTGCTGAAAATTCTATACCAACGCTCCTGCCTATTCTTCTCAAGGCACTCACACAAATTAAATTTTTTTTTTATCGTTTTAAGGGCTATTATTTTTGCTAACCAATTATTTTCCAGGCTTAATACCTTTATAAGATAATTTATGTATATCGATAAGGTGTAACTATGTAGAGGATTTAATTTTGTCTCTAAATAGAGCATGTAGTTTGGTGTAGCAACGGGTAATCCGATTATTCTTTTTACAAAATATCGTTGCAGCTTCTCAACTGAATCTGAGTTTTCGTATCCCCATACCTACGCACTGTTGCACAATACTGCTCTTACTGTGGAGTTAAAAACATTGATTTTTTGCTTCAATGGAACTTGCTTTTTTGACATTAATCTAGACCAAACCACATTCAAAATATTTTTGCAAGCTGTGATTTTAAGTTTAAAATGTGCTTTTAAACATCAGTTATGAGTTAGACTGATGCCCAGATATTTTTAACAGTTTACTGTCTCGATTGGTTTCTCCTCAAAGTACCACTTCTTCTTACTTGATTTTGCTTTTTTTCTGCCACAGATCATTATTTTGGATTTATCTAGATTTAGTTCTTGCAAAATGAGGCCGCTATATGCAATAAGAACAACATTTTCAGCATATTCAGCCTTTGTCTTGTGATGAGTATTCCACCCTCTACCCATTCCACCAGGCCGTTAATAAAAAACGAAAAAAGTAGCAGAATCAGTAAACATCTCTGTCCTTATCCAATATAAGAATCGATGCTTTCAAATATACCATCGTTTGTCCACAGTCTGACGTTCATTGCGTCATATAGAGTTTTTAGTATGTTCAACACTTTTGTAGATATATTCAATGTATTTAATTTGTAAAATAGTGCTCTCCTATCAACTCTGTCAAATGCGGATTTAAAATCAATAAAAAAAATATATACTTCTTTTAAATTTATCATCCCATGCAGTGTAAATAAGTTGTCAGATGCGGAGTAACCAGGTCTGAATCCTGCTTGATTTTCATATTTTTAAGAAGTGATATTCCTCTATAGTTACTGGGATCACTGATATCTCCTTATCATTGATATCTCCTTTTTTGAAAATTTTATTTATAATTGCCTCCTTAAAGCTGTTTGGAAGTTTTTCTTTGTCCCAAATATCATTAAAATATGTAAGTAATTTATCACAGAAATTTGGAGGAGTCATTTTAAAAAATTCATATGATATCCGATCTATACCTGGTTGGTGGGCGTGCTTACATTTTTGAGAACTGTTTTTATTTCATTAGTAACAACTAATGAAATAAAAACAATAACAATTAGTTTATCAATTCATACCAAATTTTCTCTTTTTTATCTCTACAAACATTTTTGTATTCTGAGTTGGCTTTGAGGTACACAATTTTAATGGTCTCGTGTCTACTTTTTCCAAATAAATTTAAAAGGGTGAAAGACCTTTTCCTTGCACTTTTACATTCTCAGTCGAACCATAAAACAATATGAAGTTTCCTTACAGTTATATTTATTTTCCTAAAGTTGTCCACTATTAGTTGTAGTAGTATATTTATTGTCAAATATGAAATAATTTTTACAATTTTATCCCACATATTCCACTTTTTTACTTGAAATTAATAATACCTAGACAGAAACATTATTTATTTGACCAATTTATGGGTTATAAAAATAATGTTAGTTTTAATAAAGCCTGAAACTCTTGTCTCTCTAAAATAAAAGAAGTAGATTAATCATGGCTGTGTGATGTGGCATATGATTATTGGAAATAATAATAGAAAGATAATTCAAACTATGCTGGTTTTAATAAATTATTTATTTATGGCATGCCATTAGGGATTATTTAATTATTGTATGTATTGTTCACCAAAGATCACAACCTATTAAACTTTTATTCACCTTGATCCTGAAGACATGTTACACTGCATGTACAGAGGAGCTTCTTCATATAGCTTGTTGAGAACTTCTGCCCTCAATGGATTCCATTCTATTGCGTAGTATGATTCTGATATAGGTAATTGGGAACCTGTAGCTTGATCTTCAAATCTGTCACAAATCATATTTTGTTATTATAAATAGTGACAATAATATATTATTTACACATCAATATAATAAAATCAAAATATAATAAAAAACTTAATAAATAATATGTTTAATTTGATTTATTGACAAAAGATTCATCCAAAATATACATACAAATCTTAATACAATTTTTATCATTATAATAATAGTATAAAATAAAATAGAATTCTTCTATGACATATAAGATGATTCAATTACCTTTCTGATATTTTATAAAACTGGTCTTGTATAAAAGAATACAATACCATAAAATCACAAAATACCAAGTTCCTTATCTGTAAAATTAATAGTTTATTTTAAAATTGCCACATTGAGAATGGACTGTGTTTTTA
This sequence comes from Rhaphigaster nebulosa, assembly GCA_948150685.1. Classification (NCBI taxonomy): domain Eukaryota; kingdom Metazoa; phylum Arthropoda; class Insecta; order Hemiptera; family Pentatomidae; genus Rhaphigaster; species Rhaphigaster nebulosa. Next base: position 70,791,232 of record OX411310.1, read on the forward strand.
TCTTAGTGATTTTAACTTATATTATTAAGTGTAAGGATTGTTAAAATACTTATGAAGAGTGTCGAAGTAATCAGCAAGAGGCTGGTCTGAAATGCTGCTTTTGCAGACCTCAAGTTCTGTGCTGGGAAAATAGTAGATATAGTTAACGCACATCTCGTCAGATATTGCAAATCCTCCCAAGGTTGCGTTCTCTCGAGAAGTAGTATCATACCAGCATTTAGTTTCCAACCAGTCTCCCTGTGGCATACAATTTAAAAAATACAGTAGTACAATGCTACCCATAACTGACTTTCATTATTATTATTTATTTTTGTTTGTATTTAATGTCCCATTCTCCAACTAATGCAGGAGAGGAAGGTCTTTCTATAGGTTTCTTACTTATTCTAGCTAGTGTGGGAAGGCAAAGTTTTATTATATGGATTCACCACAAAATAAAGCCCAACTAACACTGACCATATTTGAACCAGTGTCACTGGGGTTGCAACCCCAACATGTTAGGCTATTACAGCCTCTTTTATTGTTTTAATATTGTTAATTGTTAATTTTGTTTTATGAACATTAAATGACACACCTATATTAAATTGTATATATTATATGAACTTTATAATTATGTGGTTCTATGTATTGAAATGCTTGAAGTAGTTGATCATATTGCAATATAGATAATGGAAGGTTAGTGGAGAGGGGGTAAAATTAAATACAATAGTTGTGTAATAATTAATGTATGCCAACAAAACATCAGCATATATTAAATGCTACACAACTACTTTTTCTCTTATTTTAAAAGCCCGCTATTGTTTCACTTATTACACTCAGTTACTTAAGGAAATAACACGCAGTAACTTATTCAAGCTATTAACTTTTACACAATCATCATTTCACTTATCCCTCTTACTATCAATAATCTCCCCTTCTCCAGGATTGCCTCTCCATTCTCTTCTTTACTATAACTAAACATTGAAATGAAAAAGTTAAATAACAACAACAATTAAGAACCAACTATCTGACAACAGTCTCTTTTTTTTTTAACTTTTCATCTGGAGTGTATCATGAATCTCATTTATGATTGCTGAGAAAAAATTTTTGAAACCTGATCTTAATAAAGCATTTGCTACTCCTGTCATTATATGCGTAGTGTCTCTATACTGCATATGGAATGCTGGCAAATGTTCCAGTTCTTGTATTCAATTCACATTTCTCTTATTGCTCGATTGATATTATAAAATTCTCTGCCCTATCATACGCATCTGGCCACAAGGAAATGACCATCTTGTGGTATAAATTTAGGTTGCCATTAATTCCATTAATTATTTTCATAGTTTTCATCAATTCCAGTATTCCAAAAGTGGTAAATATTTTCAATAAAAGTGAATTAATATTCTGAAACTGCAGCAATGCAACGACTTCTGCCACTGGGTATTTCGAGTAGTCATCTATTAATATTATAAAATATTTTCCTATCAGAAAATGGACCATAAAATTGATATATAAGTGTTCCCATGCTCTGTCTCAACAGAAAGGTATAATTGAGTCTTATCAAACCATGTTCTTATTTGCGAGGCATGGAATACAATTTTGGATCTTCTCTTCTAATGTTCACCAAACTGTACTTCACAACAAATCTTTTGTCTTTTTTGCATCCTGATGATACTATAATCTCTGTCTGTTATGCGTCTGGTATTACCTACTGTCCTCCTTCCTTGGAGTGCTATTCCATTGTGGGTCATTGCCAATTCGTTTTGCACTACCTTAAAACTTCCTATTAAGGAGTTTTTCTTTGACTCAATTTTCTTAGTATAATATTCTATTCCCTTTTCAGTCAGTTTAAACCCCAGGTAAGTGACTGCAGGATTTGAAAATACACACTTGTCCAGATTTATGGTAAAACCTGCATCAAGTGATTGCCTCAGTGTTTTAATTATGTTCTTTTTAAGTATTTCCAAAAATCATTATATCACCACATAGCTGCTGTCTTAAGCCTAAATGGCCTATCTCAAAAACCACTAATAGTTACAGGAAGCTGAGATACTGCCTTTTAGGGTTAGGAGGGCAGATAAGTTAGCACAGTCAGAGATATCTGGTGCCTAATTTTTTTGGTCATCTTAGTGAGGTGGTGTTTATAAAATCACAATGAACTAGCTCTACTTAACTGTATCACAACTTAACCAACATTATATTTATGGGGGCTGCTAGACTAACAAGTAACAGTTCTTGCATCAATTTTATGTTAAATTATAAAATGGATTTTTAAAATTTTGTTCACAATGATTTTAGAGATAAATTGTTTTTTATTCAATCGTGTGGTTATTAATACTTTCCTTCGCTACATATTATTAATATTAATAATGATATCAAGAACCATTTTAAAAAGAGTTCTCTTCTTGTCAGTATTTCATTTTTAGCCGGTAGTACCGGAAAATTATTTTTAGGTATATCTGTTTAATTTTGTAAATTGGTATATTGATTTATAAAACAAGGAGCCCCATCATTACCATTCCTAAATGTTTTGTTTTTTCTTAAGCATTTTAGTAAATTGAAGTGAATTAAATTAATATAACACAAGCATTCATACCGGAAGCACGTTAATATGATGAGGAAGAAGTCTGATTTCTTGGAAATGAGTGGAGTAGTGTTTGTCTTGATTAAGAAGAGGTAGCTCAACACCTTTTCTGTAATGGTGCGTCTCAACCCTGGTCCCAGTCAAATGAGTGTGCAATTGTGATGCAAAAACTTTTATGCCTCCTTCTGGCAGAGCCTGTAACCATCATTAACAAAAAAATGTTTAGCCAGAAAAATTCATTTTCATCTTAACTGTCTGAATTAAATTAGTTTAACTGATTGTAATTAAAATTATTGCAAAATACTTACAACTCCTGTACACTGTGGAAGGCATGATGCGCTTAGTTGAAAATTAGGCTGCTTTGGTGGTATGGCCATTTTGTCAACGTATTCAAGACCGAGTTCTATTACAGCTGCATCATTGGCTCTTAGCTTTCGAGTCAGATATACCCTGAGTCCAGAGTCATCAACCCAATCTAAAATAAAAAGATCAATAATCAGTTTTTTAATTTAAATCCTTAACAATGGGAAACACATATTTTGTTTATCATGTTCTTTATTAATCAATAGTAGTAGAAAATTTATATACTCTATATTTGTTCAGTTTACTCTTGGTATTTTAAGGTAGGCTTATAGGACCAGAAATGAAAAAATTAAATAGTTAATACTAGTATTTTGGTACTATCTATATTGTGTGGTGACCATTGGTATATAATATCCATGACTGTATTAATTTGTATAAGTATGCAAAAAAAAAAAAAAGGCGTGAGCAGCAGAGCTCCTTCACTAAGATTGTATTTTGAAAATGCACTCCCACACCTCTCCGCTGACCGTATTTTATTCAGGGAAAATAAGATTAATGAAAGTTGAAATAGCCATATCTTTGTAAATACTGGCCTGACTTAACTTAGCTTCCTTTCAAATGCAACAGGCGTTTATCCCTCCAACTCATTTTAATTTGGAGGGGTTTCAGAGGGACGCTAATCGAAAAATATATATATATATATATTGAACGTCTCCAAAACTTCCATAACCGTGTTCTAGGTGGAAACGGGTAGAAAATGCACTCCCACATTCGACAAAGTGCAATAGTCTATTTTATTCTGGAAAAATACGACTAAAAAATAGTGATGGAAGTAATGTTGACCATGGAAATCTATATAGGAGAAGCTTGGTTGGAGGTGTGGTCAATGAAGAAACAAACAAATAAAAAAAAACTTTGATTATGTGCCGACGTTTAGGCCTAGATTTTAATTCTTCATCAGGGCTAAGAAAAAACAAGATAACAGAGGTAATTACCATGACAGTAGCAACGACAGTTATAATAGATAACAAACAGAAATATGAAAAAAAAGTATGAAGTATATAATTTATAAGAAATACAGAAAAATATGTTAATTTATAATATTAATTAAAATATTTTGAAAATATAGAAAGGTTATGAATTATATGAAAGTTTTTCTATATACTTACGATAATATAAGTAATATAAATGATGTTAATTAATAATGTTGACAATGTAAATAATGAGAATTACAACATAAAGTATAAACGCTAAACCATAATGTAAATAGAAAGAAGGAAAGGTTATGATTTATATGTAAGATCTAAAAAATACATGTCAAAAATAACAAAGCAAAATAAAGGAGTAAGATATAAAGTTATGTAAGCTTACAGATAGAGTAATATAATCATAAGTTATTTTCATTAACCTGTAACACTATAACCCATGCAGTGTCTTGGGTTCAGTATGCGGTAAGGAGCGTATTGTTTCTAGGCCAACGGTTGTGCAAGGAGGTAATTTGTCCGAGATCATGCTAATGTTTTCTCCAAATTAAGGGTACCCGCTTTACAGAGGCTGGGTGAGCCCCCTGAGAGTCTCCTGATTCCACAGGCTGATCCGCAGCTGATAACAGAATAAACAGCTCGTCTCTAGCCCAGGGTCCAGAGATCAGTAGCACAGTGCCAAATCCACTGAGCTATTCCACACCCCAAATCTTATTCCCAATATGTGGGGGAGAGATGGAATAATAAGGATAGAAACAAGATGGAGAGGAAGAAGAAAAATGCTTAATAACAAGAAAAACATACCGTTATTAAGTGAGCCAAGCTGTAACACATCACAAAATTATAGAAGTGGCAAATAATTTATCAATCCCTAATTGTATTGATTAAAGGTCAAAAAGGATTAGTTAAATAATATTGGAATTAATAAATCAAAGGAGACAGGATCATCATTTATATTAATTATATTATTAAATTATCTTGATATTCTTTTCATACTCCTAAATCTTCATTCTACTCAATAGTTTTTATGCATTTTATTATATCTTTCATATAATTCATATTTCTTTCTATGTTTTTCAAAATATTTTAATTCTCATTATTTAGATTATAAATTAACATATTTTTCTTTATTTCTTATTATTTACATATTTTTCTTTATACTTCATACTTATACTTTATACTTTTTTTCCATATTACTGTTCGTAATCTTTTATTACGAAAGTAATAAAAGTAAATAAAAGTGAAATAATAAAAGTAATAAATAATCTTTTATTACTTTTTGTTATTGGTACTGTCACTGTTGTTACCCCTGTTGTTGTCTTGTTTTTTTTTCCTGATGATGGCCTAAAACTTAGGTCGAAACGTCAGCACACAATATAAGTTTTCTTATTTCTTTTCTGCATGGACTGCACCCCAAACCAAGTTTATAATAATAATAATAAAAAGTTGTTATTATTATTATTTTTTTTAATAAATTATAATGATTAGACATTTCAGTTGTGTTGTTAATGCAAATAAAAACTATCAGAGAAAAACTGCCTAACTCAGATTTTATAAATATTTTACATCAAATTAAAGAGAGCAAACCTTCTAAAAAGGGGAACAAATTTTTATTGGGATATTATTGAAAGATTCTATTTCTTTCTTACTTTTTAAATGGTGCTATCAAAGTTTTTAGTATCAAAGCGGGGTACTTTGCACTCAAAACAGCATAAATTCGGTCTAGCTTGAGACTACTGCCCAACCATCAAGAACAAGCTCATAAATGCAAAATGTCTTCCAAATTCCACCAAACACAAAGCATCACTTTTTTCCCAAACCGATCTTGGCAAACCTCCAGTTGTGCAGCTTCACCTTGGCCGTAACAAGTGTTTATGTTTGTTAGGTTTTTTTTTAAATATTCACTAGCGGCAGTATTTCGATGGATAATTGACTCTCCTTCTATGGACCAAATTTCTTTGGCAACTGCTTGTACGCTTGAACTTTTTTTCCAGTAATGTCTTAAAAAACCGCCAATCACGATTCTTTCTTCTGACATTGCACATGTGTTTTAAACATGTAAATGACCCCATAAAGCCAACTCAATTCACAAGGAATTAAAGGATTAGTCAAAATAAACATAGACAAAAATAGTAGGAACAAAAACATTCTTATAGGATTAATTATGAGAGTTGGAATTTAGGGTTGTGTTCATGCACAAGGGCTTTTATACCATCCTAGTAGCAACCCAATGTATTTGAGCAGCATTGCTCTCTCTCTTATAAAATACCAGTAAATAACTCACCAGTCAATTTGACTGTTATTTGAGAGATTTAAGGCTTTGTTTTTAGAATGTTATAATATCCTAATTACATAAAAACAGAAAAAAATTATTATTATTTTTTTTTTTTTTTTTTTATCAAAATCAGTTACATCAAACATGTTTTGTGATTAATAAGATTGATAATAAAGTCATCATGACAAATATTTTGTCTAAAAGAAATTGGTTTTATCACTCCTGAAAATAGATATCATCGGTTCTGAAACCAATCAGCTCAGTTATAATAAATAAAGCCCACTTAAAAACGTGTAATAACAGAATTAAAAGATAAGACAGAATAGAATACTAAAAATTCATGACTCAAATAATAATAATAAAATAAAAGACTATACCACTACAACCCATGAAGGGTCTTGGGTTCAGTACTTGTACTTGAACTTGCTCAGCACTAACGATTGTGCAAAGAGTTAAACAGGTTTTGCCTCAATTAAGGATACCCTCTTTATAGAAATAATAATAATAAAATTGATCAATTAATAATTAATAGTATATTTTTTCTTATAGTGAAATGTAAAAATCAATAAAAATGAAGAAGTGAAGTTTGTGATTACAATTGATATGTCAATAAATTTGAATTTGATTTTGTTCAAGGATCTTTCCTTTCCTTAACTTCTTGTTAATAAATAATTAATGCATTTCAGTATCCATCTTAATCTTATTGTATGTTTACATTTATCTATTTCTGTTTTTGAAATTCATTTTATTTTAAATATTATTACAAATATATAGAACATTGTTTTTGGATTTTAAAGACTTATGTTACATGAATTGATTTTTTTTTTTTTAAATCCTAATTTCATTCAAATCAATAAAATATTAGCCTTAAAAATATTATTTCTCTATACCTGCTCTCATTTGTGGATTGTTGTAATGAACTTCAAGCATAGCATAAGAACCATAATTTGATCCACCAACTGGTAATCCTGCTTCCTAAAAATTGTTGATAGTTGTTACAAATTACTTTATATTCAATTTACAAATGTTACTCACAGATTTTTAAGTTAATATTTTTATTTTTTTTTAAGGTCACTCTGCAGAAATAGGTTGTCTCAAGCAGTGATGAACAGATATGTGAGTTTGATTTGAAATAATTAGCATGTTTTTTAATAGTTTTGATTCATTATAAATAATTTATTGTTGTGCATTGATCTTATACCAACTGTATATAAACATTACACAACTAATTAATCTATAAATTCATCCATATTATCAAGTTCTCAATTGAAAATGGTTGATCATAATACCTAATATAATATTATTATTTATTATAGAATATTTTTGACCAATAATGATAAAATTCTTTGTTCAAACTGAAATATAACCTGTTAAGTTACTTAAGAAATAAAACATTAAGATTATAAAAATAAAAGTTACCAATGGATAAGAGAATGGAGTTGCTCCCATAGCCCATGCTGCGATCACTTTTTTGCAAACTTCCACAGATTTTGGTTTCTTTCCGCAACTCCCTCTGCATTAACATAAGATAATAAATAATGTACAATTTTAGTTGTTTTTTTTTATATCAAATGTATTTCTTTGAGTATTATTAAGTATAATGTATTTATAAATAGAGCCTGAAGGCTACACTGGTTACCTTCTTGTTCTGGGATCTCTTGGTATACCAAATATTTTATTAAGGCTAGAAAGGTTAATTCTTCCCACTTGTGTACAATTTTTATTACAGAGATGTTCTTTGGGATTTACAGAGCAGCCTAATGTATTATCAGTGATAATATTAAATGATAAATAAAAGTAGTATTATTTGCAAGAGTCATCAATAGTATCGGAGCGATATTCCACGTTAAGCCATTATCAAACTACCATATAATTTCCCTTTTCTAGATATATTTTCTTCTTCCTTCTTTATCTTCCTCCTTGTGTCATTACTAGCGTGGAAGAGCCTCAATCCAACACTACCAGGCAGAGCTGCTTCAATTGTTGGAGAGTTTTTCCTCCAATCAATCTGTATATACTCTTCCATCACCTTTCTGGATTCCCGATGGCTGGTTTCAATTTTTAATTCTTAGTAATCCTTTCATTTCTTACTCTGTCTCTTCTCGATTTTCCTGCGACCCTACGTAAGTACTTCATTTCAGCTCCTATTATTCTGCTTATCTGCTTGTCAGGCATGACGCAGCTCTCGCTCCTGTATGTAAGGTTAGGGAGGTATACTGATTTGTAAATGTGGAGCTTTGTCTCCAGCCTATCTCGATGGCCAACAATGCTGTTGCATATGATAGATAAAATAAAATAAAATAGATTTAGTTAGCTTTAGCTACCTGTTTGCTATTTTCAAACCTATTCTGCTCTGTCTGTACATGTTGGTGCCCAAGTAGGGAAGTTCCCAACCACTTCAAGAACCTCACCATTACAATTTACCTCCACTGTCTCCTCATCCCGGGACAGGACCAGAATCTCACTCTTAGAGGTATTGATGGTCATTCCTTTTCACTGAAGTTCTTCCTGCCATTCCAGTAGAGCTTACTGCAGTTTATCTTTCATATCACATATAAGAACGATATCATCTACATATAGGAATGGCTGGCTCAGTATCGTCCTCATGTTCCATTTACATATGACTGTTCGGGTTGTTCGCCTTTTGCATATTTTATGGATTTCATCCATAAATACTGAACATAAGGGTGGGACTCAGGCTATCTCCTTGCTTATCTCCTCTATTAATGGGAAAAGGAGCGGATTCTATTTAATCCTTACCACTCCTTTTGAATTTGTGTTCACAGATTTTATGGCAGTAATGAGGTCATATTTCTTCAATAGTATCGGAATGATATTCCACGTTAAACCATTACCAAACTACCACATAATTTCCGTTTTACAGTTATATAACAGCTTAAAATAACGTTGACTTGGTATTCATAAGGAAGGGCTCTGATAATGCAGAAACTTACTGATGATTTTTGGGTCTATAAGGTAAAAAATTCATGCTAATTAATTAAAGAAACGCTGGGATTCTCAAAATTGTGCACAAAATGGCTTCCAAAACAACTGACAGAGCAATACAAAGTCAATCGGGTCTCAAGCACTCGAGCTCCCAGAGCGATTTAAATTGGAAGGTGAGGATTTTCATGGCCATTATATTTTGGGACCAAAAAGGGATCATTTTGAACAAATATTTACCTCAGTTGGGAGACAATTAATATAGCACGATACTGTGAGACCCTATAAAAGCTCAAGAGAGCCATTTAAAACAAATGGAGAGGAATATTGACAAGGGGAGTTAGCTTGGAGGACAACGACAACTCGCTCATGGCCAACACTACAGAGGTACTCTTCGACTCATTTGGTTGGGACATTTTGAACCACCCGGCATTCCCCTTGATTTCATTCTTTCATCTTTTCATTTATTTGAAGATTCACATGGGTGGAAACAATATTCAACTGACGAGGAGGTGAAACAAGAAGTCCTGAACTGGAAGGAAATGGCAGGAGAATTCTTTGAGGAGAGCATCAAAAAGCTTGTGTCACAGCTCGCAACCTACGTAGGATGGATAGACAACTGCGTGGAGAAATAACTAGCATATTTACCAACAAATTTGTTTAATATTATTTTTAATATTACCTTTACTTTCCTTTTAATAATTTTTTTATCATAATTTTAAATAATTCACATAAACACTATATTTGAGATATTAGTAAAGTAAAGATTTGAATAAGCTTTTGACATAACCGGAATATTTTTACTTTAATTGTAAAACTTCTGCTACAATTATTTAAGCTGAGCATCTATAGGAAAATCTATTTGCCATATTAAAAACTCATAATGCTCACTTGTACAATGGTATTTCTGTATCACGATCTGCCTCACAGTGAAACAGTTCCATATGATGAACCAAGCCTTCATTTCCTTTTGTCACAACTGCCTCAAACTGAAAAGAAAAAAATTCATTCTCTTACGAATATGAAAGATATTTATATTTGTTAAAATTATGTTTTTATGCACCAGTGTTGTATCACAACAAAACCTAAGAAAGATTATGTTGAATGGACACTTGCTTTGTATGATAAATGTTTATCACTTGAAAGGAAGTCTTTAGCACATTCTTGATTTAATAAAATAATAACATCAAAGTTAAACTCAGAAGCACACATTATTTTATTTTTTTTTAACTTTGGCATTAATATTGTTTTAGTTATTGGGTGTAATATTTGAAATAAATTTGTATAACTTTTGCTGTTAAGTACCAATATATATTCTATTCATTAATAATGTCTGTCGTTATAAATTTTTAAATTTAAGATAGCACTGCCATGACATTAAATTTTGCTGGCAAGAAATGTTCTGGGATGTAGATTTTGCTAGTTTATCAGCTATTTCTTCTTATTTAATTAGTATTTTTTTCTTAATGTCGACTTTTATTCTATAGTATTTATGTAAAATGGAGATGCCAGGCCAATGCAACAAAAATTCACCTATTGTTTTTATCACCTCCACCCTTTTGAGCTAAACTTATTAAAATTTAAATCCTGTTGTAAGATATGACTCTTTAAGGAAAACTCGTTAGTTTTTTTAATGCATTGTCTTCTCATAAAATTATATCTTATTTAAGTTTAAATAAACAATTTGAATCATTTCTTACTTTTCATTTATAGATATTTTAGACCATCAATTTTAAATGCACAAAAGAAACATTCATAGAAACTTTTAGATTTGATGTGATGGTGAAATTTTGATGAAAATAATCAAAGATAGGTTTTTAATAATAAAACTACCATAACTTTCATTATAAAATAATTATTGCAACAATTTGTAACAAAAATATGTGTAAAATATTAAATATTAGAGATCTAAGATAGTATTATTCACTAATTTACAATATTTTGAAATATTTACAATAAATATACAATTTTTTTTTTCAAAAGTATAAGATTAAGGCTGTATACATTTACATATAATAAAAAATAGTAAATAAATAAACTGAATGACATATCTTTACAAAAACAAAACAGTTGTAACTGGCTTTTATAAAAGATCTTTTATAAAACACCATAACATTTCATGTTTTGTAAATTCCATTACATTCATGACTACTTCAGGTTAAAATATGATGTTTTTACATTAAAAAATTTAAACTACAAGAGTATTTGGACCATCATAGGTAGTTACAGTGTTTGGATTATGTAAAAAATCTTCAAAATAATTATTGTAATTACAACGTAATAAGATATTCCATAGTTTATTATTGGCATCAAAGGATGAAGTTTCAATAATGCTATTAAAGAAAGAAATTAATTGCTCCTGAAATTGAGAATCTAACTTTTCTATTGTTTCAGTATAAACAGCATGATTTTCGAGATCAAGAATCGATCCCAAAGATATGACAAAGCCACAAAATTCTTGGCATGTGCAAATTAAATTCTGGAAAAGAATAATAAGATCTGGTGCTAACAAGAGGCAATCGGTCATACATTTTCTTAAAAATGTCCAATGCACATCATATAAGGAGTCTATGCTTTCTACAGTTTGAACTGCTTGGATAAAATCATTCCAATTTGGTAAAACAGCTTCTTCCATCATATAAAGAATCATTGATCGAATGAAGTACATCATTTTATGGCGAAGTGCAAAAGCTTTTGAAAAGCATGTTGTCTGCGAAAATGGTAGCGCTCTTACTGACTTGTCCATCTGCCATACTCTAAATAGCAACCTCTCAATGTATTTACAATAGAATAAATGTCTAAAAATCAATTGATAAGAATTTATCACAGTTACATTCAAGACTAATGTTACAGGCCATGTAGAATTGACCGATAGAGCAAATGCCTGTAGACCAGTGAGCGTGCTTTCAGAATATTGCTTCAAATATTCTTGGTATTCTGGTTTTTTGTGCAACTTGAGAACCTGATGCATCAAGTGGTTAGGCTTTAAATTCATAATAATATCGTCTCTAAACTCATCATCTAATGTAGATGGCAAACGAACAGCCATGTCTACTAGAGCTGCTAACCGTGTGGGTATCAAATTAGCAACTGGTTGATTCAATTCCTCTTCACAACTGTCAAACAATTGGACAACAAAATCTTCTTGCTGCAGTAACAAATAACGTTTTACTGATTTAATTCTTTCGATAATAGAATATTCATCCACCATAAGTGATAAAAGATATTTACTTGAATGAGAATAGGCCCTCCTAATAGCATCTAAAAATTCAGTGCCTTTGTAGATGTATTTCACTTCTTCTTCAGCAGCACGCTTTACATTCCAATCTGCATCTAAGCAATCCTTTATTACATTCAAATATTTACCAGCATTCAATATTGTTGTCTCAACCAGTTTTAAAAATGATGGAGTACATGACTTTCTAATTTGATATCTTTTACTCCAATATTCATCAGGATAATCTCTTTTTTTCGAAAGTTGAACCTTGGGGTTGCAAATAATCATAAATTCATCAAAGGGGTCATAAATATCTCCATTGAATATCCACTTTTGAACTGATACCATAAATGGTGCAGCAGCTTGTTCAATCAGGAAAACACATATTTCATGTTCTTTAGTCATATCCATTAATGATGAAGTATAGTCTAGGAGGTAATTCAAAGTATCTGCACCCCTTAATCTATTTACAGCAATATGCTTTGCTAAGTGTGATAACGTTTGGAGAGGATGATTAACAGGTTGAATTGAAAACCATAGGTTGTGCAAATTTATTAACGATTTTTGATGCATTTTTTCCAGTTCAAGAATAAAAAGTTTGTAGCTACGAATTACGTTATTCATAGCTGCAGCTAAGGCCTGGTTTACTCGGCCAACTGACAGCTTTCTATTTTCTTGAATGAATCTCATAACCATTGAGAAATCTGATGCCATCACTAAACATTTCTTAGCAAGCTCAGCTAACTTTAAATCAATCCTATTGTTCAAAGTGAATGTTCTAACTGCCCACAGTTCTTCCAGGGGTTCAGGTACAATAAATTGCCCACTGCCTCCAAGAAAACAAGAAAGTAAATCTTCAATCAGAGGAACTTCTTGTGAAATGGATGGTCCAGGTTCTACACTCGGTTCCATCGTAGGAACTACAAAGTCCAAACTCATTTTGGGTCTATGTTCTGGCCAGTCGATGATTTCAATAATCTGAGGTGTCAAGAAACTACCAGAACTTGCCTTCTTTTCCAGACATTCCTCTATAGCCCTAAAAAGCCTGTCCCTTACTTGAGGCACTTCCTCATTCGTGACTGAGCTTCTTGATTTAGAAGCCATTTTACCTTAGAACGAATCACTGGAACACATAAAACAGCCGGGAACTACACCTCGGAAAAATTTGTTTACCAAACTAACTGTTGCAGTAACCTTCAATATTGATCTGAGCGCACGCGCGCTGGACCAGAGAGGTCAGAAAATCGACGCCTTAATACTGTGGATTTATTAAATAGGCGTGGTCGACTTGTTCAATAATCCCTACTCGACTTACTCAGTTGTTCAAATATCAAAAAAATTTTACCTTCTTTTATTAAAAATAAAAACTGTTAAACATTCGATTTAACAAGCTTATTTTTTGTTGGGGATCAGGCTGGTGAAATTACAGTAAAAGAAAAAATGAGTAGTGATAAATTAGAGCAATAAGATGTTGAGATAAGTATAAAAACCTTATTTGAATGCAAAAACAAACAAAAAAGAGCTGCGAATTTGAATTTGAAAAACACAGGTAAACGAAATTTACAAAATTCAGGTATGTAAGTTTCTAAATTTCATTTTTAAAGCAATATACGGAGCGCGGCTGTCTGTCTTATCAATTTATCTTTATTCTTTTCCTCTTCATACTTTTAACTTCTATCTAACTCTTTGATTTAATATAGCTGAGGAGTTTTCTATCAAAAGTTAATATATCCATTTCTCAAGAACAGATTTTTTTGATGAATTAATATTCTACATCCAATAATTATTCAGTTTATTTCAAATCTTAAAATTTCTGTGGAGTGACGGTGGACCCTTGAATAATGAAATTTGCGATAACTATTCTGTGGATAGAAGAAAAATTATTTCCGTTCTGAAGTTTCATGATGAAATGAATGGAACAGATGACTGATAGATTTTATTGTTGACAGAGTGCTTTTAGCTATATCACTGTTGGGGTCTTGTTACCTAGTCGAAGGTAATAGAAACGATACCAGGACTACATAAACATCTGGATACTGGTTCATAAATATCTGTTTTACATTGTATTGAACTGGCACTATATCTTAAAAAAAAAATGTGTGGACATTTTGAAATTATTTGTGTTTATAAACTAGTTCATAAAAATAATAAAAAATACATAACTCAAAACATGTGCTTATGAAAAACTTTCCTATCTATTTTATACCCTTTCCAGAGTTTAATACATTGTCATTGTGTTTAATATAGGCTTTTGATGAGATATTCTGTTCTGAGTTAACTTATTTAATAATGTTTTTGGTTAGTCAGATCGCAAATACTATGTTAATATTGCTCTCTTGTGTATGTTTCAATCTAATAAAGCCTACATTCAGATCTTAAGTCTAGTTTATATCACTAACTGATTCGATATCTATTTCCGTGACCTTGTGAGATTTTCTGAAACGTCCAGTAGATCTTGAACGGTGTCCTGTGTGACACATCAAACAAAACTTTGAATGAAGTGTTGTGAGAAATCATACATAAAAACCTCCGCACACCTCTTAATCAAGAATGGTTCGGCTAGCCTAGGTATTTTTCATTGCGACATGAAAGTCCAAATTGGATTTAGAAAATTGGACATTGGAGAAGGATTAAAGTTGGGATTAATCATACTTATGCACCATTTCGTGGGATGTTGATATGTTTACATTATTTTCAAGGTGGCAAGTCGATTGTACTGAAAAACCATATTATTAAAGAGTGAATAAGTAACTGAATGTTTACTTACTTGCACTAAGTGATGCCTGTTGCTAAGCTGAGGAGGAAGCTTGGTGACCCTGCAGTAGTACGTTGTGTCGCTGCTAGGTACAGATATCCCTCCGGCGGTGACTGTCAGGTGCCAAGATTCCTCTCCGGGAATAAACCCTTGGCTAGGCGGTTTGAGAAGCTCTGTCCTAGTGAAGCCTCCTTCCAATGAGCATAGATTCCTTCCTTCTATCCGCCCGTCCCCTACGGTCCATACAATGTGTGTTGTTCCACGCTGCAACATGACAACCATCTAGATTAGTTTATTTTTTTCGTATTGACATAATTACAATCCATAACAAGCATTCATGCCGGTCATTCTTCTGATTATTGTTTTCTTAACGAAGCTATACTTATTTGTTTATTTTTAAATTAAATACGTAGCTATAGTATTTCATATTAGTAAAGCAAAATAATAATAATAATAATATATGCCTATATCAGTTCCTCAAAGGTAATTAATAATGTCAGAAAATATTAAAATGATCATGGGAGCTTTTTTATTTGGATTTGTTTTACTTTTCTCCGAAGCTTTTATTTTATTTGAATACTATAAAACCAATTATATCTTTAGAAAAGAAGACTAATTGTAAGTATTAATAAATAACATCACATCATATACAAATAAATTATATAAAGCTGTCTCACAACTGATAATGGGGGACAAGTTGTTGAGGAACTCGATTCTTGCTCGACCTTATATTTGGGAGACAGTGTAGTAAGAATTCCCACCACCTTATTTATCTCCTGACTAATGCCTGGTACTCATTTTAGATATATATGGAGTAAGGAAATGTGTGTAATACCAAGGTCTTCAACTCGAAAAATTTCTGCCAAATTTCTGAGGTCTTTCAACATAGGAATGCATCTAGTATACATCTTATACCTGGGTTGTTCTTGAAATTTAATATTTATTTTGCTAACGGCATATTTTCTATTATTATTTGGAAGTGGTGGTAATACGGAACTCCTTAATATCTTTGCGTTAAGTGATAATGAGATGATACCGTATGCCTCAATCTACAGCTAAGGGCTAATGTGCACAGCATGTTGGTTCAGATGTCACGGGGTATTCACGTTGAAAAGTTCAATTTTTTTTTATCTATTCTTCAAAATTAGGGATTGATAAATTATTTGCCACTTCTAAAAATTTGTTTTATTGAAAACTAGTTTCGAATTTTATACATTCATCTTCAGTTTTCAACAACAAAAAAAATTCAAAAATAATTGAGAATATTCTTCAAAACTTTGAGAAAATAAGTTCATACTGTTATTTTTGTTCTATTAAGAAAAAAGGTAGGTGTCCGAACTCTACATTGCACAATGGGTCATACAGCGACTTTAGATGAAAAAAAATCAAATTTTGAATATTTAACATCTGAATGGAAATTGTTCGTAACCAAGCTAGACTAGTTAGTGACATAGGGCCCAACAAGTCAAAAGAATAACAATAAATCCTTGTATCGTCTCTTATTATGTGTTTATTCATCAGTGAGTTTTAATTTTCTGCTAAAATGGAAGTTACTGAAGTTAAGTAACTCTGAAAACACAAATTTTAATTGATTGTATATTTTTTTGTATATGGTGTTCCGGTCATTTGAAATGCTTAGGACTGTTTGTGAAAAGGTTCAACTTAAAAAACAATTGAATAACATAGGATATTGTTGAATAAATACAAACTGTGTTATGGGTTCTTACTTGTGTTCTTACTTACGTGGTGGAAAAGGTGGAAAGAAGTTTTTCTCATCACTATGCAAATTGTTTTTATTTATTTTTTCATTCATCAACCCGTCACGAAGTTAGAAAACATAACGCAATTTGAATTTATTCAACAATATCCTATGTTATTCAGTTGTTATGTTATGTTTAATATTGAATTGAGGTTATGTTTAAGTTGAATAATTTCACAAACAGACCCGTATATTTTAGTTGGCCAGAACTCTCTGTTCAAAAAAGAACACTCTTTGTTTTCGCTAGTTATCGCAGATGATTTTTTAATTAAAAATTAGGCGATACATAGAATATAAATATAACAACTGCCTCAAGACATGCGATCTTGTGCAATAATATATTTTTCTTTATAAAAATCTATTATTTTTATATATATAAAAATTCAGCCTGCGCATGTTTGTGATCGCAAAACTCGAAAAGTAGTCAGTCGATTTTGATGCGGTTTTCACTATCATTTAGAAAATTTCTTCGGGAAGGTTTATCAGTTCTAAAAACACAAAAAAATCAAAAATAAACAATTCAAATTATAGTTTGGTATTATTATACATATTAAATTAGATGTAATATAAATCAGTATTATAAAACATTTATGAATTATGACTGATTTATATTAATATTTATTTATATTTATTGTTACATTTAATTTAATATGTATAATAATACCAAACCAAAATTTGAATTGCTTATTTTTTAATTTTTTGTGTGTTTTTAGAACTGAAGATGAATGTATAACATTCGAAACTAGTTTTCATTAATACAAATTTATAGAAGTGGCAAATAATTTATCAATCCCTAATTAGATTGATCCTTCTATACCATCATGCGGATGTCAACTGACCGGATGCTTTGTTGAAAGTTCTGGTAGTAACCTCCCCTCAGATTTCTAATAATGGAAGTATAGATATGCAAAACAATCTAAGTGCCTTTAGAAAATATTATCAGAGTTCAAGTTTCAATTTGAAAAATATTAAAGAAATATGGCTTAAAGGAAATATGACATTTTTCCTGATAACCTATGGTTGTATAAGTAATAAAATCACATTCATAATAGTACTTACTACCTTTACAATAAAAAAATAATTTAGCTCGCAATTCTTTTCACGGGCAAAGCCGTGCGGGTACAGCTAGTTTACTTTAATATATAATCAATCAAAATTTGTTTATTCGTAGTTACATAACTTCAGTAGCTTCCATTTTAGCAGAACATTTGGATACGAACAATTTCCATTTAGATATTAAATATACAAATTTTGAACTTTTCGCTGTTTGACCCACTTTGGATCGGTTCAAAGGTATTTATTATAGGTATTTTCATTCGTGAATCTGTTCTTATGCCTCCCAATTGTTTTGTTTTTTGGGAACATCAAATCCATGAGGCAGTGTTTGTTATATGGAACCCCATTGGTACTGGTAATATGGAATCGGGTTCCAATGCCTCCCACTCCAAAACAGTTTTAAGAATCGCCCAAGGGAAACAAAAATAAAAAAGCTGGTAGAGAAACTACAACAAATAATGATGTGAAGGAAGCTCCATTGAAATCTAGCAGCATCACTGTTGGAATAGAATGAAGGGAATAGGAAATGAAGCAGGGGGCCATTAAATAAATTTTCAACTTATAACCGTTGTTCTATCTTGATTTTCTTGCAAAAAAAAAGTTCTAAGAAATACATATATTAAAAATAATAAAGCACTAAGAGATTCCATATTTTCCATATCCCGTACCTCAAGTCAGATGCACCAATTTGACTTTTTGACAAAATTGAAATTTGCTCTTTTGGTAGTTAGAGGAGAGCTAATTTCAAATTTATCGTGCATGACTAATATATAAAGCTAGGAATTACCATAAGGGACAATACAATTTTTGAAATTTCCAGCACTGGTAAGTCAAAAACAAAGTGGGTTCCATATTACCATCTCTTCCTCCTAATTATAATTATAATACGATAAGATAAGATAGATTTGGACATAATTCATACCTCAATGATGTAATCCTGGGGTTCACAGGTATCGAACTTTCTGTAAAATGAAAACCTACTGGTGTTGGAAGAAGTCCTTGTATGCCTCAATCCTTTGCAATCTTGGGACTGGTCAATGGTAAGCAAACACTTGTCATCTGTCCAAGCGTCCTATAAAATATACAGTGATTTTGAAAACTCTGGTTTTGAAATTTAAAAATTCTCTTCTCATTTCAAATTATAAAGAAAGAATTGGGAATGAAGTTTTTCCCTCACTTATTTTGAAACAAGACAAAATTATCCCTATGTCATGTCGCTTAAGGTTAGTATTCAATGAAATTACATCCAATTATTACTTAGGTATTATTGCTTGCTATTAAATCAATTAGAGCGATTGATTTTCGTACTCACCAAAATCCTGGCTCTTCCTGTTTTGTCTGATACGAAGATACACCAATCAGCGCTGGTTCTTTCCCCACGGTCCGAGAACCCGATTCCGAACCAGTTGTTGCTGGAGATGCTAGCTTGCACTTCGATCTGAAAAACAAAATGACAAAACTGTGTAATATGTTTGTTTAAATTATCTTTGGATTACATATTTTACATTTTTAAAACAATAGTTTAGTCCAATCATCAACTTTGGCCGTCTTGACGAGCCATATTGAGCTATTGAGCCATATTGCATTCGAGAATGCACCTCAGAGCATTCTCGAATCAGAAGTGGCCACGGAGTATATGACTAATCTAGCTGGACGAAATTCTTCCGAAAAGAACAAGAATTGTAATTTTAAATTTTAGTCTGGCCAGTAATCATTGTCGTAAATTGTAAATAAAAGTATAAATGAAATAAAGAATATTATCTATAAAATAAGTTAGAAAACTTTAAAATTGATGGTGTTTTCCATCTTCTGTATTAAATTGACCTTTGATAAACATGGAGTACTTTATAATTCTCACAGTAATTTCTTTCTTACCAAACAGAAGTAAATAGTCAATATAGCATGATAAATTTTAATACCAATGGGTTTTTAAAATACTAAAAGGAAATTGAGTTGTTATTATCGTTGATTCGTCCATCCGTCGCTATTTTTACAGATACAAAATAAACTCAAGATTACGCGACAATCACCTATATCAGTCGGAACCCATATGGGGGAGTATTGATAGCAATTCGCCAGTGTATAGTATAGAAAAAAGTATCTCCGATTAATTCAGTCAATGACAAAACCATCCACCATTTCACTGTGCAGGTATGTAAAGGACAATGTTATTCATCACTAGACTATACCGACGTCCACGTAGTTTACTAAAAGAAATCAATCGAATAATGGTTGAATGCAGCAAAAAATCCAACAACTGGGTTATTGGAGATTTAAATGCACGTCATTCTCAATGGAACAATACCAAAAACAGTCCTGAAAATGCCCTTTACTCTCACACTTTCAGGCATTCAGCTAATCCACGACCTCAACTATTGATCTCACTAGACAAGCCCACAAAATTACTGGATGCGAAGCTCTCGATTTTATTTATTCGGACCATCGACTTCACTTTAAAAATTAATGAGTAAAATTGAGAAGCTGTTGCCTACAAATTACAGTTACCGCAAGGCCGATTGGGATATGTACCGAAACATAGTCCAAAGCCAACTAGACAAAAATTATGGTCATTCGAAAGTAAAGACAATTGCTAATGGCATTGTCATTTACAGTACAAGTGCGAATTCATCTAAAGCAATGAAGCAAGCGGAGAACACTTCTAAGAATATAGTACAGAGACTTAGGCACTTAAATATACTGGTAAACTATGGAAAAACAGATGAAATGATTTTATCGTATCAGAAGAATAACAAAAAATTACCCATCCAGTTTGCAGTCGACAACGTGCTGAAGTACATTTCAAGAAGGATAGTTTATCTAGGTATAAACATCGGCAGACACAATTTTTGCGAGCCACTTTAGAAAATTGTTGGTTCTTGTCAGAACAAAGTCCTTTAAATTGAATTACCTCCTTATCTCACCACACGTAAGTCTGGTAATTAAGCTATTAGTTTACAATAGTAGACTCTAATGTATGGTGTCCCAATGTTTTCTAACATTACCCCTCATACAACGAAAGTGCTACAACAATTTCAAACGGAATAATTAGAAAAATATGCAGATATACTGTTCTCTGGAAAGAAAAAGCTCCCAATGTTCATAATTCTCTAGAATTACCAACAGTGGAACAATGCATAAGGCGACGCCCAGTAAAGTTTTTTTATTCTTAACGTCTTCACAATCCGTTATTTCATAGCTTAACACTTCCACTAGTCCCAAAACGACGGCAGGATACTGTAGCATCAAATCGATAGAATAGATTTAAGTAGAGATCAGGAAAATTTACTGTCATAAGTGAGCCCCATCACTGGCATTATAAAATTTCTATTTAATATCAATTATATTTAGGTATCTCATCAAAATACGTTAAAATGTATCCACCTTATAAAATAAGGAAAAAAAGAATAGAAATAAAGGAAAAAACTATAGACTATGATTTACTATAGACAGTAAATGAGAATAAACTAAATTTCCAAACCGTACCTATCCCGAGAACAATCTTCATGGGTCATCGTCCATCGTCCTGGTATAAAGGGTATAAAAATTAAATGAATAATAAATTGCCAAGTGTAGGCACATTTAAAGTTTACTTTAACTCTCAACCATAGGCGTGGGCAGCATCCTTTGTTAGAGGATGCACGAACTATAGTAGTACCGAGGGGTCTTTCCAAACACCCCAGTGAGGAAGGGGAGTCCACGGATATTCTTCACTCCCATGGAAATTTTTTCGCATGATATACTGTCTAAAACGTAGTTTAAACAATTATGGTGTTAAAATTTAACACTTTTGGACTACAAGAAAGTTTTAGTTGAAGTTTTTGAACTTTAGTTCTAAGCAATATGTTTTTTGTTCTTTTTTATATTGAATCTTTGTAAAACAGTAGATAAAAGTACTGTTTTACAGGAAAAAATATATGTCTCAGACATTAGCAGTTGCCTGTGCACCTTTTGCACTCCCAGTGCGTACGCCAATGCTGTCAACTATGCAAAATCAAATAATCAACTAAACGAAAAAAGGGAACGAATAATTGCAAACCTGTTAATAAATTGTAGGTCTTTGTAAAACAATCGACAAAAATTATTGCACAATGCTTTATAACAAAAGCCTTTATTTATAGTGTTGTTTATCTTTTTTATCCTTGTGATCATTGTGATCATATTGTAATGTAATAGTGTATTTGATTTACGATATTTATACATTTATTTGAATTAACATTGGTTAAATTAATTTAATCAATTATATTGGATAATATTAGTTGTGATTAATAATTAAGTTTAATTGTTTGAGTTAGAAATTAATTAGTAGAATAATGGTTACTCATGATCCACTAAAAGATATTACACTTTGTATTTTAAATTCAGAAACTTTTTTTTTAATCATTGCCTTATTCATTAGTTATAAAGTTTTAATTATTGATGATTAATAATTGCTTATTCGGAAGTTTGCAATTTTATCTCATGTCTGGGAATTAAAAATTATTTTACGGAAATCTACCCCTAGCCTATTTTATTTTCTATTTTTAACTTTTTCTTGAAGGATTTGAAAGCTAAAGGATTCTTTTTGAGAGAAAAAAAAAATTCTGGGAGTAATTTAATTTTAAAATATTGAAAAACTTTCTTTGATAACTTCCGGCCGTTACTAGTTACGTAGTAAATTCATCGTTATTCCAAATATTTTAATTTCTTTCTTCCCCCACATTTTTTAAACTTATTTACTCTTCTTTGAACGTGATTATTTTTATTTTATTTTTTGTTTTATTTTATTTATCCGATGTGATCTGTTTCTCTGTATTTCAGCACTCCTGGGATTTTTAAAGATTAATTAAAAAATATCATAACAACTGCCATTTTTCAGTCATTTTTGGAAATTTTAAAAAGTTTAGAATGAGTTTGAAATGTTGATAATTAACTGTCTTCTTTCGGCCGTAACTTCTTTACTATTTTATAACTTTCTTTCTCGAATTCTCTTGCGTAAAGTATCTACTACTACTACTACTATCAAATTGGCTGTTTTTTTTCGGGGACGGCTAATAGTTTGAAGATATGACTTAAATCTGTTATATTTAACTTGGTTATTTAATCTCCTAAACGAGTTTTAAGGAAAGACTTCGTTAGACGGTGGTGATGAATTTCACCCGAAGGGCAATAGGGAGGTAATTTTTATTTTATTTTAATTTATCTAATCATTATTAATGTTAATCTATTATCAAATTATTTAATAATATTACAATAGTATAACATATCGAACCTATCGTAAAATAAAGGTACAACTCAAGAATTGAAATTGTTGGGAAATCAGATTTTTTTGCACTGTACTTTTGATTATATCCTCTTTAAAACTTACTGAACATTCTTATTACCTTCACTAATTCCTTACCAAAGTATTACTCGAGCAACCCATGGTCAGCTGATTTTATGTTTGGCCAATGGTGTAGGATTATTTTGTTGATTTTCCAAAATGTTTGAGGTATTACCTTTTTTCATGGATGATTTTAACATCTTTTCAATCGTCACAAACTTAATTCGTACAATATATGCAGCAAACATGTACAATGAAAAGGAAAACAACAATTATATAAAGAAAAATCAATGAACGCAAACATTTTATTAACTTTTTCAAAGTTTTATAACATGGAAAACATTTTTTTAAAAGCTAGTTAAAACTTCTTCTCCTTATTTTATTGGCGCAACTGACGCGATCCTTGGCCTACTGAATCTCCAAGTCCTACCTGTTTCGGTCCTTTGCATGCGTAATGCTTATAAGTAGTTTCCTGAAATCTTCCAGTACAGTATCTCTTCTTCTGCCCTTTGGCCTTCCTCCAGCCTACTTAACTCCATCAGAACAATTTTCTTACACTCTTCTTCCCATCCTTCCTTCACCCATTCTAAGCAAGTGATCGGTGCACTTCAACCTCTCTATCCTGGCAAAATAAGAAATACTCTTTTGTTTTATTTCACCTTTGTTCCATTACCTTCACGAAAGATAAAGATTCAATTTCACCAAAGAAAAGCTCCGCCTTGGGTGAAGGGAGAGCCAACTAAAGCTATCCTTCATTCTAAGTACTAAACGGTGACTTTCTCTATTAAATATTGTTGCTAACTCAAAATTCTTATTTCAAAATTCAAGAAAATAAAAATATAATTAAAGAAAGAAAAAAAAAAAGGGAGATTTTATAGGGTAATACCTGATGCTTTTTTTTTTTCATAATGTATTGATACTTTTTGGCACAACAGTTCAATATATATATATATATTGCACTACTGATGGCTGTGTGGCCTATCTGGTTCTCGGTGTTGTAGTCCAAGATACCTTATGACAATCCTTATAGGGGAAGACAGTGCCTTCGATAGCATGTTAGGTCATGTTCAGCGCAGAAATTTTTGAAGAATTCTTCATTTTCATTGGCCTACCCAATGTCATGTGTTTCCATTATGTGTTATACCCACTCTTTGTCAGAACTAACTTTGGCAATCATGTCTCCATGACTGTTACTACATCCCATTTTGGGATGTTGTGAAGGACATGTTTCAGGGCACAGTAAAATTCCTGTTTGGTTTCCTCTCCAGAAGGTTCCGTAGGAGCAGAGTAATGCATAATAGTTGTATTAAAAACCTGTACCACTACAACCCGTGGTAATAATATTAGGCTCCTCCTAGAATTTTGATCTATACTCAGTTCCGTCACCATTTCGCCATAGGTCAGCCATATTATCTCCACTGAGTGCTAGTATGTCGATTTTGTAGTTTAACGTTTCTTTCATATCATGCATGTATTCAATTATAATTATAATTGAAATCTTATTAACAATTTAAAAAAAAAAAATGTTATTACAGTTTTATTACAAATGGCAAGACGAATTTTCATTCAGTATAATAAATATGGGTAGGAGAAAGGAAGTGGGGGACTGATGTGATCGTTCTTCCGAAAATGCTTTTGTAGTGTATAGCTACTTCTTAATAGGAATGCAGTCTGACATAATATGATTCTAGTACATTTTTTGTTAATCACTCTTTTAGGCACAAGAGATCTCGAAACGTTAAAAATTAAATGAGTAGAAAAAATCTTATCTTGGTCGGTTTACATGTATCCTCTATGATAGATAGATTTCTGACAATATTATGAATATTGTCAATATACTGAAATAGTTTTTAAACAGCGTTTGGTACATAGAACTGTTAGGTATTGCAAACTTTTATTAATATGGATTCTTCTGTTTCTGACAAGATGACCAGAGCCCGAGACTGGCATAACCCGCGAAGAACGTCTTGTATTCGCAAAACATCATAATGCCCCATTCGAATCCATTTCGGTTTGTCGCGACAAAGAGGCGACATTTTGGACAATAATCTCTTGATTTAACAGGACCATAATGTGCTTAGTTGATATAATCTAAATAAATGCAACTTTTTTCCATGGATAAGAAAACATTAAATTTTAAATATATATGTAATATTTATTACAACTGATTATCTTAAGTATAATACGTTTGTTACTACTGATAAGTATATTCTATTACAAGATATAGTAATTCTATATCTTGTAATAGAATAAAAATGTCTTGACAATAAAGTGGATGAAATAGTATTAAAACGCATTTATGGCAGAGCCCCTTCCCCTGTACTCTTATCACGAACAGATTTTATGATCTACATTGGAATGGTCGTTAAACATTAGTTGTAAAAGTAACTATATAGTTAGTATAAAATACATTTTAGTTAGAGAAATAGATTTATAAAATTGGACTATAAATATAAAAAAGCAATAATCATAAAATGCGTTGTCTATTTATTTAAATTAAATACATAGCTTTGAAAATTACAATAGGCCATATCCCTATCGAAGGGACAAGGTTTACCATATATATAATTTTATTTGGTCTAAATACGTTTATTTTCGGACTTAGATGATTTTTTTTTTTTTTTAGATAAATATTTTTAATGAAAAATAATACATGCTGCTACACTCAAGGGGAATAGGTATGTGGGCTATAAAAATCTATTCATATCATACATACAAAGTAAAAGAAAAAAAAAGTAAATAAAATATCATATAAAATAATAAAATATGAGTATCATAAAAATAAAAGAAATTAGTCTATTTCGCTGTTAAATTGGCCACTGATGATCACTGAAATGGATCAATGGAACGATGAAGTGGAGCGACTGGAGTAAAGACTATTTCAAGGGTCCCACTGTCGATCACTTCACTTCATTGCTCCATTTTTACTTCCTTGTACCCAGTAAAGGAAGTATTGTAATCGCGAAAATTTTCGGTTTTCAGATTTCAACGGAAATATCTATTTTGACCATCCCTGAATCCATTTTGACTAGTTTCGTCGTGACGTCTGTACGTGCGTATCTCGCATATCTTGTATTTAGGTTAATTAAAGTTAATTAAATTAAAGTTAATTTTGTATTAAGGATTATTGTAAAATATAGTTGTGAACCTCCCTTTTTCGTCATTACATGATAACTGGAAGTGGTACTTTACTTGAAGGTCATAATTGATTTTCATCAAAAATTATATTAAAATATAATGAAAAACTTTTCAAATTTGATACATAAGACTTATCTATCAATAAAAATAACATAATAAATTTTGGTTAACATTGGCAGACCGGAAGTGGTACTTTACTTGAAGGTCATATTAGACTCATAAAAAAATAGATTAAAATTTAATGTAAAACATCTCAAATTTGGTAAATAGGACTTTTATATCGATATCAATGTATTTACTAGATGTTGGTTAAAATTGGTGAGCCAAAAAGGATACTTTACTTGAAGGTCATAATAAACTTACATCAAAAATTATATTAAAATTAATTAGAGATTATATGGTTCGGTAATAAAGGTTACAAACGCGGTTTTTTTCCACTCCAATTAAACATTCTTATTACTTGTTTTAATTGTTAAAATTGAGTGTAAAATACTGGTTTCCCTCCCCATTTGTGAGAAGAATAAGTCTGCAGCATGAGAATAAGATACAAGTTATGTGGGTTCTTCCGCCTAAAATGTCGAAATTGTCGATTTCCAATGCTTTATCTAGTGACATTGACAGTTCTAATATTGTCACGGAACACGAAGAAATCACTTGGGTACTTTTTACCTACTGAAAGAAAACGTTATATAATAATGGAATGAGACCTCCAGAAAGCTTGTGTGTGCGTGTGTCAATTCATGAGTGTCGCGACGTCGAGTGTCGTTTTTGAGATGCTGGAATCTTCGGAAACTAGTAATCAAATTCAGGATCACTTTTTGAGCCACCGATTTATAGTTTAATAGGCGTGCAAGGAAGTCATATGTTGTCCAAATCAGATATTTTACCATCATGATCATTTCATTTCGTGCACCTCCTGACCATTTTCAAAACTATTCTGAACTCATAAATACTACAATTCCTCCTTCCTAGAAAGCAACATTATATCTGAATAATATGAATGTCATATTATTAAAAGGGTGTAATTAGCAACTTCGCTATCAAAATACCTAATTGATAATTTTGGTCACAACTTTTCCAATAAAATGAAAAAAGTTTTCTAAAGACCTATTTTATAATTATGTCTACAAATATTTTAATTTACATATTAATATAACTTTGGATAATTAATGGGATTATTATAATCCTCTTTAATAGCCAAAACATTGAATAAATCAATCTTTACTTAAAATAATAAAAAAATGGAAATTTTATTGTATTATAAGCCCAGTAACAATTTTCATTTTTTAAAATTAATATTTACAATTTTTGACAATATTAATTAATAAAAAATAAACATTTTTTTTAACTTGTTCATATCAATAACTTTGTTAAATATTTTAATCAGTATCGGATGTTTTAATTATATCGTATTTACTGACCAACAGTTATTATTATTACCATAACAGAGCCTAAAAACTGTGCAGTCCATCGTTCTACTCCATCCAAAATTACAAGTTTAGTTTATCAATATCACATAGCAAAAGCAACAGTAAGTAAGATTCACATAATAACAAAAATTTTGTAAATAATAGTGTACCCATCAAAAGTAAAATATTTGGACATTCTGAAGAAAAGAATCAATATTTTTCGTTTGGAATCATGCTGTCCATTTGCCATCAGAGCATAAATATTTGGCTTGATGTAGCTCATATTTGGCTTGATTCTTAAGTCCTCTTCAACACTGAGTGCCTTTACTACGGTAACCATCCTGAATCATTTTTATTTATTGTAGATCGCGTTTATTCATCTTATAATTGATACATTCAATAATGATTTTTTAAGAAATGTTATCGCTCATTGAACGTGTTAAAAAGATCATTTTATTCATGATTTTTTCTTGAGCGTTCGCGTACCACATGGAACGTCGTTGCGTACTACCAGTGATGCGCCTACCACGGTTTGAGAACCGCTGGTCTATGTTACCGAAGTTGATCTTTTTGCGTAGTCACATTACGCAATACTACACATCACGCTACAAGCGAGTTCTTTCTATTTATTAATTAATTCGCTAAATTAATCCCATAATAATCACATACAAATTTATGAAATAATTAGCATGAATTTATTGAGGGTATTGACGGCAAATGAAATTGCAGATTGAAAATTTATGGTTCCCTACACAAATGGGGGTATATGTAAGATTGTCCTTAAAGTGCTGTCACTAATGGAAAAAAATAATGAAATTCGGTACATTTAACCTTAACGGATGTCAACTGATTTAACCTTAAGACCTTACACAGTTGACGAGGTACCTCACATTTTCTCATAATCCTCCTGAACGGAGGATATTGATATGACTCACTTACCTTACAGAAACTAAGGTGAATCTCTCAGAGAGTTTATTAATATTCTTTTTTTTTTAAATGTAAACTATAATTTAACAAACGCCAAGCGAACAAGAAAATGATGGATTGGATAAGCGTCACTTCCATTGTGGACATTAGGGATATGTGCTGAATAAATTTCCTTCTCCGATCCATCCTTTTCCTTAACTAGGGGTATAATGTGCTGCTTATTACAAATTTTCGAAATTTGCCTATTTTTTTATGAAATTAGTATTATTTGAAGAGAGAGACCTAGCTCGTTATGTATTAATAATTTACGAAGTTATGGAAATATTTATGTCTATTAAATTGAGAATATAAGTTATCAAAATTATAATTTTGTTTTATGTTTTACTATTTTTATAACAAAAATATTTAATTATTTCAGATGTGCATCCCAGGCAGTGAATTCAGTTTTCTTATTTCCTATGTAATGGGCAAATTCCTAGATCAAGACTAGATTTGATTTGCTTATATGATAAACTTGTAAATATTTTTTCATCGACCAATTGAAGACATGAGTGGATGAAGTTGCTATATAACAAATAATATAACAAATTTTCGAAAATTTATTTTTCTAATGAATGAAAGTGTTATGTGTTTATCTTCACCTTGTAGCGTTAACAATTCAAGATTCTTGGTTAATCGCATAATTTCTCTGTGGATTGGATAGATTATGCATTTTAACAATTGCATTAAAAAATTAATTAACATTTTTTCAAAATTTAAAATTTGTAATATAATACCTTCATCCACTCATGTCTTCAATTGTTAAATAATTACTCCGAAAATTGTCTGTGTATTATATAAACAGATATAGGTCTGCTGAAATTTAACTCCTGTTCATATTTTAATTGTGATCTATACTGCCCTGATAAGCTAAAAGGCCCTAACTCCACATCCTCTTTCTAAATACATTTTGACCGAATTGGTTTTAATAAATAGACTTTTTTGTGATATTAGAAAGGCCTAAAACGATCTGATTTAAAATGATTTGGATCAATCATTCTGAATCAATCATCAATCAAACAATCTGAAAAGCTTATACAAAACATCGAATTTCCCAATGATGATTTTCTTTCTCAATCATCCACAAATCCACCGGTATCAACCATAGTCCACACCAAAAACAATTTTTTTTTAATTAAAATTTTAATCTTGAGTTGAAATTTATTTTATCCTCTTATAAGTTGAATTCAAGGTTGGAAATGTAACTATACAACTTCTATACTGCATAATGTTTTTTCTACCCGAGTTTCATAACCTTTCTTTTTCGATAATAAAACAATAAATAATTACTCTCAATCGTAAATCATTTCAACTAAAATATTTTAAACTTATTAATCAACATCTCCGGCTAAATATTTAATTTGGGAAATATGAGCAGTTTATTTAATTGATCATGCTTATACGTTTACCCTAATATTATTAACACTAATACAATTCTTATTTTAAAAGTGCAAACATTTTTACATGTTTAAGCGTGTACACATTACCATCATTAAATAAAAACAAAGAAGTTCATATAATTTAGGTAAGATCGTAATTTAAGAACTAATGGTGCTTATTCCTTATTCCTTAATACTTTATTAGATTTGTAAAAAAAAAAATTTCTTTATTACTTTCTTATAAAACTCACATACGAACAGTTATCATTTTTGTGCTTGTCCCAAAAAAAATATACTCTAGTTTTCTTTTCGCAGGTTACTGCGATATAAGACCTATATGCATTTTTATTTTGAAAATTCTGAAAATATCGGTGACTGTTATTACCTAAGTAATGTTGAAAAAAAAATAAATCCGTCAAATATAGCAAAGCTTTCATGGGAGTATATGAAATATTATAATATTTTCAACCTCAGAATATAGAAGATGAAGAAGACTAGGTAAATAAATTGGTCAAATTAAGATTTTATATATAATCAGATTGATTAAAACTATTGTATTAAATTGATCAGTTAATCTCCTTCAATCAACTAAAATTAGCCTGATTAAGAAATGAAAAATCTAATACACTTATTTGTATTTTAAAGTATATTTAATTATCGAAATTTATGTTAGCAATGTGCTGTTCCATTTACATGTTAGTTTCCAAAAAACTAAGATATTTCGGTGCTATAATTTATTTATTTTTTATTTGTTAGCTTAGTATGAATTATTAATGTTTGCTTAAAGTGGACTAATTGTTGTCTGAAGACTTTTCACAGAAAATTTTTGACTTTAGGATTCATAGACTAGTTATCTAATTCTAAGTTCGGAATATATGGAATTATTCTTGGACCCCGGGTTATCTGTAACGTTTTTTTTTTATCTCGTTTTTCTTTAGGTAGTTTTTGTTTTTGTTTAGAATAAGCTGATAAGAAATTATATTTGTAATGTAAACAGAAATTCGTAATTTTAGTTAGGTACTTAATTTAAGATGCAATAATAAAAAAAAATAATATGTAAAGTATTTTTCAAATTTTAAATACGCTTGAGATAATCGGATCGTATCTCACATCTTATCAAATTTTGTTTTTTTAAAACTTATACATAAGTATATAATAAATATTATGTAAAATTCTTTAAAGTGAGGCATAGATATTTGTTGTAAAAGCGAGCCCTAACCCTAACAGGCTAATTACAATTCTCTTTATTCTGTCTTGTTTCTCATAAATTTTTGAACTAAGAATTAAGTTCTATATTGTCTCTTCTAATGTTTATTTCTAAGTTTTTTTATCGCTTTTTTTTATTTATTGTTAGTCAAGTGTGTTTTATGGTGGTTTTGCATGATATACAAAGTGAAAAGGGAGCGACTAGTTATCTCAAACATTTTCTTTGCACATTACTTTAATTAATGTCATTTAAATCAAGACTTTTTTTTTACTGATCATTCTATCTCTTATCCGGAATAATGTGGCCAGTGCTACTCCGGATAAACGAGGTTCTACTGTGCCATAATCGGGAATGTACCAGGCTATTTTCAACATCCTGTATTATTTTCATATTGCATTTTTTTAAATTGTTAACGCTGTCTTTATAATCTTTTCAAACTACATTTGAGATGGTAGCCCGTCATTTTCAAATCGTCTCGTTTAATCATTTAAATGCTCAATTCATGATGAGAAAAATTAAAAAGCGAGATGGAAGAGATAGATACTCTCGCTGCAGATACCTGGATTGTGGAGTCAAGGTAGTCGAGGGTCCAGAAGAGACGATGCTTGGCCTGAGGGTCGAGGGGAAGAACGTAAACCCCAGGAGGAGCTTCTGACCCGACGAGGGCTAAAGCCCAAGATGTCACAACCACTGCTAGCAACTTCTTCATCACCACTGATCTCGGCACCTCCCCAACACAGCCTTATCCCTTTGGGTCCTGAGGTCGGGAGCGTTCGGCCAACTTCGGCTTTCTTCGGTATTGTAGGAACTTTAATCAAATTTATTGAAGGGTTCTTTTCGCAATTAAACGAGGAGATGGCTGCAATTTTGGTATCTAGTGAAAGTATAAAAAAAATAAAAAATATATTACAGTATTTCTATCACTTGTAATCCTCTATTTATGGATACATTGTTACTAATAACATCCAAAAATGTACCATTCATTACCGCAAGAAATTGAATTTAAATGAAATAAGTAATCGGGATGCAGTCAGCATAGTATATTTTTTATTGTACAAGCCGAAGTTTCGGCTCAATCATATGAGCCATCATCATGGCTATTCTAGTTCGAAGTGATGACAGAACAGCAGTTCCTCCTTGTCCGCGCTCTCCCCGATAGAGGAGTAAATTGCTCTGAACAATGATAATGGAATAAATAACAGAACACTCTGGATTGTCCAGTCTATAGTAGAATAGAAATCTCCAGGACTCAATTGCATTACAACAAATAGTAACGTTGACTAACCCCAACGCTTGAAGACGCCCGATGTATAGGATCGACGTCGGCAGGATGTCTGTCTGAATTTGGAGTTTGTCGAAATTAGATTTCGGAAGGAGTGTGATCCATGCTCCCGAATCATCATACTTAAAAAGTTTAAGGCTTGCCAAAAAAAAAAAAAAAGTAAATAATCAGAAACAGAATGAAAAACTTGTCATA
Organism: Rhaphigaster nebulosa; assembly: GCA_948150685.1. Taxonomy (NCBI): domain Eukaryota; kingdom Metazoa; phylum Arthropoda; class Insecta; order Hemiptera; family Pentatomidae; genus Rhaphigaster; species Rhaphigaster nebulosa. The sequence goes on from OX411310.1 coordinate 70,823,958, forward strand.
ATAAATAAACTTAAAGAACTTTTTAAAATTTTAGTCGACGTCTCGGATTTCCACAGAACCGGGAGGACAAATAGATCGTATAGACAAACGACTTAAGGGAGGACCTTTTGGGCGGAGCAATGGCCGAGAGGTTACGCTAAAAGAGAAGAAAAACCTTCTTGTCAAATATACCATCTTGCTAATATCATCTAGCTAAATTGAATGCTCAAATGTACACGAATCAAAAGTAATCAATAAAATCTTCAAAGAATAAAATAAATAACTTACTATACGCCGTAGTGTCCATGTTTAATTAAGTTATACGAATATTGGTAAAAGTACAAACTTAACATATTTTAACCCCTATATTTCAAAACTATTAAGTTTAAATGGTTCATTCTGATATGTGAAGTTCATTAATAATAGTTCTACTTACCTAAAAATAAAATTTTCCTCCAAATTTACCGGCCTCTACCTAAATTTTGCTGCCCGGGGAAAGTACTCCCTTTGTCCCTCCTCCTGCACTGTTGGAATGCAATGAACTAATACAATGTTTGTTAAAGTAGCAGCTTATGCGGATATCTATAATCTATCCCAACCATGCCTACAGGTATATTTATAGATTATCAATTAAAAATTATTCAATGTCATTCATCTTCTGTCAGATGAAAATTAATAAGTATAAATTAATTTTAAAAAAGTATAATCAGTTGACATCCGCATGATGTTATAGAAGGATCAATCTAATTAGGGATCGATAAATTATTTACCACTTCTATAATTTTGTTTTTTATTGAAAACTAGTTTCGAATGTTATACATTCATCTTCAGTTCTAAAAACACACAAAAATTCAAAAATAAGCAATTCAAAATACAGTTTGGTATTATTATACATATTAAATTAAATGTAATATAAATTCATAAATCGTAAATTCATAAATGTTTTATAATACTAATTTATATTACATTTAATTTATTATGTATAATAACCAAACTGTATTTTGAATTGCTTATTTTTGAATTTTTGTGTGTTTTTAGAACTAAAGATGAATTTATAACATTCGAAATTAGTTTTCAATAAAAACAAAATTATAGAAGTGGCAAATAATTTATCAATCCATAAAAAAGTATGGTCTTAAGTGATAATCAGTATTTTTAATTTTGTTTATTGGGTCAAACACCATTAATCACTCAAAAAAAAAATACTATTTGCTGAATGCCAACGTTTCGGCAAAATAAACAATAAATATTTACAAGAAAAATATACAATAAATATGAAATACATAAAAGTATAAAAAATTAAAGTATATAAATGGTAGTAAAGAGCAATTACATTGTTATAAAAGAAATGAAGAGCTAATATATGAATGGTATGAACTTAATATTGAAAATTAAATCTCACAAAGAAATATAGAAAAACTAAATAGAGTAAAAAAAAGTCAGGAAACATGTAAAATAAGAATTGAAAAGAAAGAACATCTTCATTGTATATTTTTTGCCACGTCGGTATTCAATAATTAGTATTTTACTATTTTTCTGTAAATGCTGATAACCATACTGACCATACTATGGATTTTCTAAGCAAGCACAGTTTTTAATGAGAATATTGCAGTCGCCGAATGATAATTTATCTGTTCCCTATCTGCAATATGCCTACATCCAAATTAACTAACTATGCAGGTTGGGATCATTTGGGAACTTGATGATAAACTAAGATGCTTGATAGACTGTTTTGTCAGATTAGTCTGGATATCCCTGGGACTCTCGTGTAGCCAACATGTATGCCGAATAGAACTGCATTTCCTTCCGCAGGTAGTATTTCTCGGACCCCTCTTTGTGGCAGACTAGTCATACGATCCCCTCCTTTCTCTCTTTGAAATAGTCCAATTAAAATATTCTATGTATTCCGGAATCCCCAGATCCCGCCCTTTATCCGCCTTCCGGCAGATCTGCATCATTTTATATTCTTCCTGATCTATTCTCCTCAACCCTGTGGAATTCCTTCCATCTCAACTTTCGCAATGCCACAACAGACATTTAAATCCCTTCTAATCCATCACCTCATCTCTTCATGAAAATTTAAGATAGTTTATAGTGTAAATTTAGTTAAGTCCTTTCAATTTGAAAGAAAAAATATTTTTTTTTGGTAAATTGGTTTAATTTTTTACAGTATTTTTATTTTTTATACGGTATTGTTTTTTTTTGTGCTCAAGAGGACTTGTGTCCCAGAATCAAGTATGTTTTTCATTTCATGAAATATGAAAAAAAAACTTATTTGATACCTTCTGATTTACATAAGAATAACTGGAAATAATTAAAAATACTCTGAATTTTACCTCTTGCAATTTTCATTTATTGGTGTGGAAAAAGGTTTTCCTTAATCTAAATGGATGTAATCTCATTGTCTTCTGCTTAGCCATGGAAAAATATATAGAGCGACAATTGGGATCCTTCCACGCTATAAATTCCATTTAATTTAATAGATTCTTCCAGTTCATAAATTTGATTCCTTTTTCAGTTTGTTTTATCAATCTCCATAAAATTACCAATTATTTTTCTAAGGCCTTTCTTTTAAAATTAAAAATTATGATTTTATGAATTTAAAATAAAATATTTAGTTTCATACATAAAACCAGCTATTGGGGATATCGATTAGCTATTCTTTCTAAAAAAACTTGGGCCAATTTTATTTCGAGTAATGATTCAATTTTTTGTTATAAAAATAACTTTATTCAGTATCCCTTGTTTTGAAAATCTTTCATATATATAATATTAAAATTTAATAAAAGTTATTCATGAAAAAATATTTTGTTATTTTTATTCTCATATTTTTTTTGCGTGAGCTATTTTATAACTTTTTAGCCCAAACTTTCAATTTAAAACATGAACTGTAAAAATCTGGGAGAGATAAAAAAAAAAAAAATTCAATTGAAATGATTTCTTTCGGTCAGATTTCACGAGATTAACCCTTAAATCAATATGACTTTTTTTTTACTATTCTAAATACTGAAATCATATTTTTATTGGCAATTATTAATGAAAACATCTTTTTGACTAACTAAATTTGAAGAACTTCCTTGGGTAATTTATATTTAAATTACTAAAAAAAAAGATCGAAAATTAAAGGAATAAGAGGGGAAGGGGATTTAATTTTTTTAAATATGCAGTAGAAACTGGAGTATCATATTTATTTGAGATATGTTTTTAATAAAAATTCAAAATTCTTTCTGAAAAAAATAATAATTATAACTTTTGTATACTAGAAAATAAATTTTAAAAAATTAAATTAAATGAATTATCATTGGAGTTGACTAATAGTTAAAATACGAACAAACGTTTTTTTTTAAATTAGTTTTTCATTCTATTTTCCAACTGTCCTCGTAAATAAAATATACTGGGTGAAGTGAATTAAAACTAGTTACTACTTGCTAGTATTAACTAGCCAGTTTGACAAAAACTAATTTTATATAGTAAAAACTGGTTCCCAAATAAGTAGAACTTCGAAAATTCAAGTAAATACTAATGGTAGATAGTACTTGTTTGATGTTTTCTTAAGCGGCCTACACATATGGGAGCATCGGTTCGCAACCAACGGTGGCTCTCTACACCCTCACGAGCAAAGGAAAACCTTAAGAACCGATGTTCCCATGTGTGTAGTAGACCCCCTTAGCCATTCTTACTTCTAGACGTTCATGTTAATCCACTTCGCTTTTCTTCATGGCGGTCACTTCCCTTTACAAGACATTTTTAAAAATGAAGTTTAAAAATATAACTCTGGCCACTCAATACTGATTCTTCTAAATTTGTCCTCAGCTTCGCAAGCTGTTTGTACATTAAATGTATAATAAAATGTATGCTGGGATAGTCTTTTCTATTATTGTACTCCTCTCCGATTCCGAAAGCTGTTGGCTTCAGAATTTCAATTTATGTTTAGTACACAGCTCATACAACTGGGCAAACGGAATTTTCTCTGTCACATTATTTTTGCATCATTAACTTCAGCTTAAGTCGACGGAAATCTAATCCAATCTCATTAGGAATTGATAAATTATTTGCCACTTCTATAAATTTGTTTTATTGAAAACTAGTTTCAAATCCAATCCATATTTTTGCTTAAATGACCAACTAAATATCTTCAATAGTCCAATCTTAAATTTATTCCCATCTATAACAGAAACACCAATTACTCACCGGCATTAATGGAAAAACCCTGACTCTTAAACCGTTATCTATAAACATCCTACCTACCTTTCGTTCATTGTTAGTTCAATGCTAGAAGAGACCAGTACAAACTTTTCTGTTTGATATAATCCATTTAAACCTTGATGAGTACCAACATGTATTTGATTTCTTGTCTTAATTAAATTCATAATTCATAAATGTTTTATAATACTGATTTATATTACATCTAATTTAATATGTATAATAATATCAAACTATATTTTGAATTGCTTATTTTTGAATTTTTTGTGCGTTGTTAGAACTGAAGATGAATATACTCGTATAACTTTCGAAACTAGTTTTCAATAAAAAAAATGTATAGAAGTGCCAAATAATTTATCAATGCCTAATTAGATTGATCCTTCTATCCATCATGTGGATGTCAACTAATCCAATCTCCACTATGCCTCTATATTCTAATCCAATCATATTCACTATATGTTTCATCATATAATAATCCTTTGCACACAGTTGTCCGATGCAAATCAATGTCCTTTGCCATTCCTGTCTAATACTCTGCTTCACCAACAAATCGAAGAAAAATCTCCTACAAGAAAGAAAGATATTCTTTTTTAATATCATAGTTCCGCCATCGTGTTTCTGTATATTTTCTGGTAAAAACTCACAAGCAATAATTTCTATACCATTACTTTTAGAACGCGGTTGCTTTTTACACTTATTAACGTCAAATCCTCTTCTCTGACGATAAATCTTCCTCTCACGAATGTGCATGAGCTCCACCGTTGCAATAACTAACCAAATATTCTCTTTCAAGCTTGAAAATAACAAGTAGTTACTAGAGTATAAAAATAGTTTTTGTTCTTTGTTTAACAAATTTACAAGTGAAGTACTTGGTGGTCGGGAAAACTTTGATGAGAAATGTGCCAAATGAGTACTTGTTTATTCATACAAAATATATTAAACACGTAAAAATATACTTATATCAGCAAGTACTAGTGTTTATTCATATGACCCACTGCCTATGGTACTCAATTAACTTTAGTCTTTTATTCTAAATTTTGTTAATATTGGCAATAGATGTTTAATAAAAAATTAGGAGCACTTAGTTTGAAACTTCAAGGACCAATAGAGATCAGCGAATAATAAAAGAACCAACACATTTCTGTAAATAATTAGCTTGAATAATCCATTTATTCTCAAAGGATTGATCTCTCTTACAGCCTTCAAGCTCCATTGCCGGCCTAAGCGAAATAATCTTTTTCTGATATACTTAACTTATTAAACATACATCTTACGAGTATATATATAGTTTTACTTTCACTTACCTATATTTGAAATATATAGTAAGAGAAAGGGAATTGCGATCGCGAAAAATTTCGAATCCGAGTTTTCAACGGAAATGCACGTTTCAATGTAACCAAGTAACCAAAGTCTCGCACAATGGTATGTTTGTGATACGTCTGCATCAAAAATGAAAAGTTGTACGAAACTGGAATTGCATATTTAAGGTAGGTTTCCATGAAAAATTAAAATCTATTAGGTACCAATCAGCGAATGAGATGATACCTCTACAAGAACAAGACATGGAAGGCACGAGGAGGAGCAGTACCCAGCGGCACCTACTTCTGGCGTAATTTCAACATGAATTATTAGGAGGGCGAGGAGATCCCTCATCCAGTTCCTCTGCAGCCTTCTACCGAAGTATCTGGCGTGAGTGTTGTAGCCATGTCAGTTGTCATTTACGAGTGTGTACGGTGTCCGTGTAGTGTTTTCTAACAGTTGACATATGAAGGTCTGTATGCAAAGTTATGCTGCTTACATACATAAGAAATTATGCTTACATACCAAGGTTGTTGTACTGAAAGTTTTATCCTGGAAGATCTCAAGTTTTTTAATGTGTCTTTTTAGCTATTCCATATATCTATTATGCTTTGGTCCAAATAGGTTCCAGTAAGTTAGAGTATGTGTTCAATTTCTGTCCAAATTTTAGTTTTAAATGTTTCAAAGGAAATAAAGAAGTCTAAGTCTTTGATTTAGGGTTTTTTTTTTTCTTATATGTGGATCCTATGTAGTTCTTCGGTCAAATGTCAGACCTGGTTGTGAACAGTGTTTGCCTGTGGACATTGTCTATTGTCTAGGAAAATTGGAGGACTCGATTCATGTCGAAGAGTAAAGATGATATGATCTGATGTGATTTGTCGTGATATAGTTTGGTTTTCCAGGGTTCAAACCAGCCAAGTAATTTCATTAAATACTGTTGAAAGATCTGTGAGGAATGTGCAGGAATTTTTATGTTTTGTTAAGATTGCTGTGTCTTTTGCTTATGTCGCTGTTACAATGTTAGAACTGAAAGGAATTTCGTGTGTGTACGTAATGCAGAGCACTGAACCTTGGAGTGCTCCTGCTGCAATAGATTTAATTTTTACCCATTAAAATGGAAACTTAAATTTTATTTTCATCTTGACAAACCAAAAATATATAGTGTACAGAATTGCCGCACTGCTATTGTTTAAAATTTCAACAATTTTATTCAATTTTTTTATAGAAGAAGTGCAAACTGCTTAGGATATTTAAGCATGTATCTATGTGAACTCATTAAAAATGGATTATTATTTCTATAAGTAGAGTGGTAAGTGAAAGTTTTGCGGTTCACGCACCTTCCAGATTTTTTATTCTTTGCTTTGTTATTGTACCTATTTTTTCTGTTTTTCATCGCTTAGCAAGTAAGTTCTGTTTTAACTTTTTCATATAGAAACAATAGTCAAATGCAACATTGGCGCATGAAAAACTAACGTTAGATTTATTTACGATTTCCTCTTCTGAAAATATGCTCTTCATCGTCTCACTAGATTTCACGAGCGGAAAATCCAATGAAAAAATGTTTAAAAAAATTTAAGAAAATAAAAAAAAAAATTGGAGACCTACTGACGTAACAACCCCTTACAATCGAGAAATGTATGAAGCTTTAGGAATTTGAACAAATGTTTTTTGTATAAAGATACTACAATAGTTTACCAGGGAACGAATGTGAATAATATTGGCTTCAAAGAAATTTCGTACGTAAATGAATTCATCTTCGGCATTTTCTGTATTTTTCTTTTGAAAAACTATTAGCATTGACTGCACTGTTGGCCGCTCTAGACATTTCTCCTCCAGTGTAAAGAAACGCTGCCGCAACAATATGAACTATGTTCCCATGACCGATTGCTTTTTCTTATTCAAGTCGATAGCATCTGGGCCAATGGAGTATCTCAACCTTTAAACGAGGGATCGAACCGACAAATCAAATCAGGGTTGTTGTTTTTTTAAAACAAATTATCAATAAAATCTTGGTGTAGCTGATAGCATTAAAGATAAGCAAGAAAGTGTAGATAAAGTAAATTTAGATTTCTTAAAAAGTGCAGAGTTATTTATAGTCCATATTTCTATAAAAATCAGATATATATTTAAGATAAATACAGATCGTGCTTATAACTTTTGAGGGGCACGAATTGAATTTAGTTAGGGCTCTCCGCAATAAAAATAATAAAGTTATAAATTTTATACAAAGGTCGAGGTGAAATAGAATGCGACGAAATTCTGCGAAGTTTTAAGTTCAAGATAAGCCCTATAGCACGTAAAAAAGATTTTTTTTTTTTTTAGTTGATATTTGACAGATTAATTGCTAATCGTCATTCATAGTAAACTGAATTGAAGCCATCTGGGCTCCAAAATAACTGAGCACTTTTATTTTGAAAAAGTTCTTGTTCTAAATTAAACTTTTTCTTAGGGACTTTTTTGAAACAGTTCATGCAAGAAATTTTATGTTAAAACTTTTATTGTAAGTTCGGAACTTATATAGTAAAACTTCTTTGAGAATTTTATCGCAAGATCTTTTATAATAAAAGTTCTTTAAGAACTTTATCGTAATAACTTTTATATAGAAGTTCTATATTAAAAAAGCTTTCGTTAGAGTTTTATCAAAGTTCACAATTAAATGTGGGAAATAAATATGGCATTATGTCATTTCTTGTGGCAAAATGTCATATCTTTAAATAAACATTCTATAGGTGATTTAATTAAAATTAGAGCAATTTCTATATTGAAATTAAAAATTAAATGTTAAATAAAAGGGTAATTGTTTTTCCATTTATTCTTTTATTTCGAATTTTATTCATTATCTACGTGTTGTATTAAAAGATTTTTTCATTTTTCAACAATACTGCTGTCCCGTCTCCCGAAGATCTATCTTAAGCTTTGACTCATAAGTAGGTGAAAGCGTATATTTGAGAACTTCTATTTAAAATGTTCTAGTAGGAATTTTTATAAAAAAAAAAGTTCTGGCAAGAACTTAGATTAACAGAACTTTTATGTAGGTTCTTTTATGTAGAACTAGTATGTTAATGCTTTAACTGTAAAAGTTCTTGTTAAACAGGCAAACTGAAAAAGTTCAATAAGTGTTTCGAGCCCTGGAATCTAGCAAAGAAGCCAATGTTTATTGACGAGTTTATTTTTCTAGTTACGCAAAATATTAGGACAGGATTTGACGTTAATAAGAGTAAAAACCAACCGCGTTCCAAAAGTAATGGTATAGAAATTATTGCTTGTGAGTTTTTACCAGAAAATATAGAGAAACGCGATGGCGGAACTATGACATTAAAAAAGAATATAGGGCTTTAAGATTTAAATTTAAAATACCTGCTGATTTTAATATAGAATAAGGTCTGGTTCTTTTGTTTTAGATTATAATCCTAGATGATATGAAAAATTCTAGACTTAGCACAACATTTTTTGCAAACTCTCCATTGCTGCAAAGGATACAAACGAAATCTAGTTTATTTATTTTTATAATGCGAAGAAACATAATCATCGGATCCTTAGTGAACTCAAGAAAATATATATATATATATATATATATATATATATATATATATATATATATATATATATATGTATATATATAACATATATATTATATAATATATGTATATATATAATATATATATATATAATTATATATTATATAATTATACATAATAATATATATATATATAACATATGCTGAAATAGGCGTTCGAACTCAAGATGACACCATTAGGTCATGAGTACAGCGATTGCGACCAGTGAGAGGCGCCGTTAAAAGATAGAGATCGAAACTAGGCCTAGATCGTTCCACTGAGGTAAGGTTCTTTTCATTTCACTGATTATGACAATGGTTAATCATATTGTCACTTTGAGCGAAAGCAGAAGATGCTTCAATTCGATAAATTTGTATCTGTTAGCATTATTGGCGTTGGGATTGCCAATCAATGCATTAAAGAATAATGATATTCCTCCTGATAGGCAATTCTCTTAGCTCCACAAGAAAGAAAGCTATTAAAAAAGTTATTTCTTCGTTACTAACTGAAATTTTTTCTTAAGTTTACGAATTATGAAGTTATACTTGACCAATGATGAAATCAACGGATGATTGGGATGCGGTTAGAAATAAAACAAGCAGAAATTAATATTTTATGTTTTATATTAGAATATATTAAACATAAAAAATTAATTTGACTCTAAGAGTTCTGTATTCTTCTATAATCTACAATAAAACGTGACTCTTAATTAGGCTCTCCTTTTTTTAATGGTATTAAACAATACTCGTTCACTTTTTTTAAGTATACAACGTTTCAGGATTCATGTCCCATCTTCAGGATACACTCCTTAAACATTTTATTAAATCAAAATGTTTCATAAAAAAATATGACAAAATAGGAGTGAAATTGGCTAATTATTGTTACGTCAACAAGTTAAAGTGAAAAATGTGTATTAACAAAGTATAAATTGTAAATACTATTTTAATTATACATTAAAATATGTGATAATTTATAAGTATGTATGTAATTGTACCATCTGATCAATAAATGAATTGATATATTGTAGTTTACTCCTGAAGATGATACATTAATCCCGAAAAGTTGAAAACTTAAGACGTGTGGCGTGTCACATTTTATTGATAAAGTAAAACATTTGCCTTGTTTCAGTAGACATCAGATGTTTTATTTCTATTTCTAGTAAAAAGTTACTTCACAAACTTTTTAATAAGTGTGAAATCGTGGTATTTTTGTAAATAAAATCGGAGGGTAAGATAAAAAAAAAAGTATAGAAACGTTAAAGTTTACTACCATTTATAAAAATTGATTGTCGTTCTGACTCTGTTCCTTAAAATTGTTTGCAAGAAATGAGACTGAAAAACATTTTAGAGTTTTATTGTATTTTAGCGGGTTGATAACCTTAAATATTGTCTTTGTATTAAATTATGTTTGTGCAGCTATTTTTTGATGCGATCTTTTTTCTAGTTTTTTTTTTTTACTGAAACTAAGTGGAATAAATATTAGGTTTTGTATTTTTTTAGTGATTAAAACTGGCCCTTGAAACGGGACTTCACTCGTATTTTATGAATTTCTAATGCTTGATTTCTTAGGTTGTTTAAAACATCTTCGATTGGATATTCAGGAAAAATACCTTTAATGTCTAGTTTTGGGGTTTAAGCGGGAAAATTTTGGTTTAAAGATTTTAATTCATTTTAAATGATCCAAAATATTTTTGTGATTTTTAATTGTCCTATGCACTACTGATGGAAATTTATTTATGCGTTCTGGTTCCCTTTGCTTCACAATCTTCTTCTTCATCATCATCGTCAGAGAAGATTAAATACAAAATTTTAATAAGTATATACACACAGCACCTCCGCAAGAAAAGTGGCACAACTCTAAAGTGTAGAATTTGAGGAAAATCAACATAAACAATACTACAAAACGTATAATGAAACAGTGTAAGCTTCTTTCAAATTTCAGGTAAGAATTTATGGCGGAAAATACTTACCTGAAATTTAAAAAATGGTTATACAGTTTCATTTAAAGAATACGTAAAAAGAGTAGAAGTGGCAAGCCATGGAAGGTGGCACCAGCTGCCCCCACTCCACTAGCCTCTATCATTCTCCGTGTTTTTTTTGGAGGGAGGGGGGGGGGAGTGTTGAATCCGAATCTGGGGTTATCCAACAAAATTTCTTGTTAATAATGTATTTATGGAAAAAACAGACTTTAGGAAAGCACTGCCAACTATTTTATATTAGAAAAAATAGCATAATTAAGAAAGAAAGACAAAAAAAATTTCAAAACGTTGGTTTATTAGTGCGTAAAAAAATGTTAATGTTACAAAAATAATAAAGCTAATAATATATCCGGGGATATATTTTTTGTTCACAAAAAGCAAACAAAATATAAGTATTAATATTTATTATTAATAAGACATATTTTTAAGAACTAGAGAAAAATTTATTAAATTGCTCAATATAAAAAATTAAAATAAGAAGAAAGAAAATCAAAATTTAATTAATAATTACTGAAACCAATCAAACTTATTATTAACACTTTCATTAAAAACCAAAAAAGGAAAAAAAAAACATATTACAAAGATAGAAAATAAAACTATAATTAATTAAACCAATATTTCTCAGACATTGTGTTTTAAAATACATTCATTTTGATGTGCTCACCAGTGGAGTCGGCTTAGATTGTCAGGTACCGAAATATTCAATGTTGAAGCCATTCTTTCTGATGATATGGATTTAGGATTATGGTGATGGAATTAGGAACTTCTGGCCAATTTCAGATATGTTATATGTATGTGGTAGACTCAATTCTTCTGTGCTTTAAAGTCGTGGTATGTTTTTTTGTCTTTGATGAACTTGGTGTTGCTTCATCATTCATCGCTATATTTCCACAGGTTTTTTATTTCTGTCTATGTTAGGCTAAAGAAGTAATATACCTGTCTTTAGTAGAAGTCAACACACATTAATAACTGATAATTTACAGTCAGTAACCAAAATTGTCGGATGACTAGCGTTTGCTGTTTTTTTTTGTTACCAGATACACGTATTTATGAGATAAAAAATTAAATTAAGGAAAGTTTTATAATCACCGATCATTTTGTAATCCCTGTCAAAAATTTAAATACACGTCTTCATCTAATAGAAAATTTTGCGTTATTAATTAAACTTTAATGATTATTATTATTATTATTATTAAAGACAAACAGTTATGGTAACAAAATTTTCCGTACAGCTAAAACTTTTCCGAAAATAAAAGCGACGCCATACAATTAAAAAATAATTTTTAATTCTTTCTCAACTAACCGCTAATAACGAACGAATAAGGCGTGTTTCTACCCTTCTATTTAGTTTTTTCAGTAATTATATGAATTTTACAACAAATAATCATTTTTAATTATGAAAAAGGATCAAGTATCCATAAAATCGGAAGGGGTTAGTGGTAATAGGCCGAAGTAAGGTTACCTCAGCCCGTGTAATTTGATAGTACAATTACAAAAATTGGATAGATTTGAAAGGTTTTATCAGCCGTCCAAATGTTTTAAACGAGCGAGATAGGCGTACCATGTTTCGGAAAATTAAAGACAAGCCCTCGATGAGTGCACTTCAGATCGCCTCCGAGATATTCGGATAAACGGGAAAGCAACATCACCTATAAAATCTGCGCACAATTCTAAAAGCAGCTGGAAGAATATATAGGATTTTTTTTATTTTGGTGTGATGTAAGAAGTAAAAACGTAAAGAATCTTTTAATTAACTTTTTTTAAACAAATTATTTTAATTTTCAATGAAAAAATGTTCACTGTCCGAAAATGTTTGGTGCTGACTGTATGCATGCAGTGAGACTGAACAGCACATCAAGTTTTACCGGAGTTAATGAGTTGATTAAGAAGGGGATATGAATTTCATTACATCTTTAAAAAAGATGTATTAAACCAATTAAATTTTGCTGTAAAATAAAAATACGGAATGGCGCAAGAAGTTGTTGAATAAAATAGGACCGAATGACAATGGCCTAAGAACGCTGGAATTCAAGAAGGAATTTCATTAGTGGATAGCGGACCGCCAATATCTCCAGAGCCTTCAATAACGGCTCCATTAGGGACTGTCATTCCTTCACTGGGGCAGTAGGGTCTTCCACTGCATTACCGAAGGGTCCATTGCTACAGAATACTACCCTCGCCAAGATAAACTTACGTTCTCTTCTGGTCGTAGCGGAATCGCAGTGGTTTAATCATTTTAAATAAGAGAAGAGGTAAAAGTGGGACCCAATGCAAATACGAATCTAATGTTGGATGGAAAAAAAAATACAAAAATACTTAAACCTGTTTTATGTGATAGACATGTACAGTATAAAAATTCGATACAGGACTAGCTGGAAAGATATTGCTCGTAAACTGAATTAAAAAAAGTAATAACATAAAATAATACCTCATAAAAACTGGGCCCAGCTAAGTCTTATTTGTCCTGACATTTCAAATAATAAAAATTAATAGATCTTTACATCATTAACACGCCTTTACCACGCCAAGCCAAACGATAAACATGTAAAGGTTGTTTACAGAAGCTTCACAAAATGGCAAATGACACAAGCTACTGTTCCGGCCATTCCAACTTTTTTCGATTGTTAATTTCTATTTAAACTATTTTTATTTTATAAAGAAACATTTAAACATATAAAATAAAAGCATGTAAATATATAATTTATATAAATACACCTTAGTTTCAAAGTTTTACAATTTCTATGAAATGAAGGAATAAGTATTTTTGGTTTTTAATTTATTTTATTAATAATGAGTATAAACCATGGCATAGGGCTAAGTACACATCTACTTGATTGTGGGTATCCACATGGATGTATTTCCGTCTATATAGACATAAATAGGTTGTACATCCTGTAAAAAAAATAATAAATATAAAAAAAATAAAATTTATATACACAGTAAATCGACGTCGTTTTTTGGAAAAGGCTTCAGCGCCGAAAATTCGAAATTTAGGTTTCAATTTATTGTGTGATCTAAATATTACCTCTATCGATTCCCGCTCATCATCTATCGAGAAAAAAAATTGGAAATGGTCAAAAAAATCTACTATTAATGACGTGAGCACCAAATAGTAAAGATTCTCTCTCAGTCGTCACTCTGGCCTTAACCAGTGCTATAAGTCTTAAAAATATATTGTAATTATAAAAGTTTTGCCAATTTAATAAACTACTGTACACCATAAAGAATACAATTTTTAAAAAATCTGTTGTAATATGGGAATAAACGTTTCATGTTTCCTGTAAAGTTTACTGAACGCCATTTTCAAAAAACCAAGTCGATATGTTATGATTAGAGCCCGAATTTCGTGCAGTAAAAAAATTGTAAAACTTGCAATAAAAATGCCAAAATTTGCAACGAAAAATAAAAGTTTGTGTGAAATGTGAAAACATCACGAGCTCTTATTTGTTGCTTCTTTTCGAACGATCATACGTGATTCACCCACTATGGCAACGCATTTTCCAATTAAGTGTTTTTTATTGCCAACTGATAATTTTTTTTTTTGATAATTGCATGGCTAAGTGATAAAGTCCCAAATTTATGCCGATATATCGATAACTCAATCCTTGTCGAAAAAGTGGAACCATTCGTCCTTGTCGGTAGAACTTGACTCTTTGGATTTACGATCCATTTTGGTGGATTGTCTTTCAATTCTGATCATTTTTCCCATTTTGGGTTTATATTTGAAAGATATAATTAATTAGATGTAAACTATGAGCAGGTAATTAACTAGTTAATATCACAACTGTTACAGCATGAATAATTTTTTTGCTCGACCAATTTTCGATATTTGTTTTTAATTAAGTTGTACGGATTTTTAATTCTCTTCACTCGTAAAAATTTATGCGGGATGTTGTTTTTTATCATATTCACTAATTAATTCCAATATTTATTATTGAATAAATAAATTATTGAACATATTTTTGTCCGAAAAAAGTGTGTATACTAACTATAGACAGTTTAGCACTGTAGAACATAAAAGGCAGTGAATGGATTTGTATCTAAAAAGAGCAAACCAAACTTCAATTTCAGTTCCAGAAAATTGAATATATTTAATGTGTTGTAAACAGTTACGTATTACTTCGTGAATCTGTCCTATGTAATTTTGGTTCAATGTTTATATTTTCAAGTAATTTGCTATTTGTTTTTTTTTTAATTATGGCGAAATATGCAGTAAAAACATAAAACGTGCAATTTACCCAAAATTGTTTAAAATGTGCGATTTCGTGCAAAATAAAACATACAGATGTAAATCGGGATGCCTTAATTCGTGTAAATAGCTTGTCTCCGATCGATTTCAAGCAACTGAAAAAAAATTGCATCAAAAATTCCAAATAACGTTAACTTAACAGGTCTCTTGGCCACCGTCACGAAAGTAGTCGGGGTGAGATGTTTATGTTCGTGGTGAATGTGTTTCAGCTAAAGGGTTTATATTGTGTCAGTCTATTGTCGAAAACTGTAGTATTCAGTGGCAGTATCTAACACATGTCCTTATGTAGAAAGTTATTTGTCATATAGAATGGCGCTTCCATTTTCGCAATACTTTTGACTGGAACGATTAAATTAATAGGATAATTGAAGTTTTGGCAGAGCCATGTATGACCATAAAGATTTTATTAGTGTTTTCTAGATCGCAAGTCTGTTAATTATGAATAATTTGTAGCGTCTGCCAAGTAACCTGGATAATAGTCCAAATCGTTTGTTCAGTTGTTTTCTTTTAATTCTGATGTGGGTCCTCCATGTGAGTTTCTTGTCCAGGTGAAATTCCAAATATCGCACTGCCTGGGATGTAGATATTGGAACATTGTTAAAATACACCTGAGGACATGATCTATGATTTAGTGAAGACAATGAACACACTCGACATTTCATTCATCTTACTTTTCGCCGGGTACTCCAACAATAAATATCGTCAAGGTGGTTTTTCAAGATAAAAGATTGAAGAGTACAGGATTTTTGTGGGATGTGAGAAGTGCTTTGTCATCAGAAGATGTAGAAAATAAAGTTATATGATCATTCTTATTTAACATATGTTTGCTATAAAGTGAAAATCTTGATTTTTCAATGATTTCTCCTTTTTTCCTTTACGAATTCATATGAAATGAATAATTAAAAAAAAAAATGTGTCTATATTAACCGTGTATTATGTATATTGTGCATGTTAATGCCGCCAAGTACGTGACAGTTATACAATGTTATTGAAGTTATGGAATTAAGGAAATTTAAAAGTGTTTCCTCTTATTTATTACCTAATTGTTTTACTTCTAATACTCAATTATCATAATTTATTAGGACATATTTGATCAGCTGTGACCACAGAATATGTAAAGAGCGGTAATCCATCCAAGACTGGTGGTACCAGCTACTCCCGCTCCATTAGTCCCTACCCAATTAATACAGGCAATGATAGTTTCCCGGGGCAAAACATTCAGTATCGGTTTTATTATCGTTCGGTGTTGAATCCGAATCTGGAGTTATATAACAAAATTTCCTATTGCGCTTCGAGATAAATAAGTACACAATGTGCAAAAGTTATTAGAAAAGCTATAGTAGGCTATAACCCACAATAGAAAATATGGTCGACGGTATAATACTTAAGTGCCGCATTCTCAAGTTAAAAGTTTAATATAATTTTTGATGAGTTTATTGCGACCTTCAAGTAAAGTACCACTTCCGGTTATGATGCAGTAACCAAAAAGGGACGTTCACAACTAGATTTTACAATAATCCTAAATACAAAATTTTAACTTTCTACGGCTAACCGTTTTTGAGGTATGCGAGATATGTGCGTACGAATCCAACGTACGTACAGACGTCACGACGAAAGTAGTCAAAATGGATTCAGGGATGTCCAAAATGTATATTTCTGTTGAAATCTTAAAATTGTTGGGGTTACAATATTTCCTTTACTGCGTACAACGAAGTAAAAATGAATCAATAAAAAAAAAAAAATCTCGGGAGAGGGAAGGCTCCGGCCCAAAAGCTTCCTTCCCCCTTGTATATACTAGTGCAGTGGTTCAGAAGATGCTATCTTTGGATGCTGATCCGCAAAATTCTTTTTCATAGTTTTCTGATTTAGCATTAATATTAATTTTAGTCCATTAAGAGATTTCTTCAGTGTATTTTCAAAACGAGATTCAGTGGAAGTGCTTTCTTTTGGAACCACAAGCTGAACAGCTTTAGCCTGTTTTGACCAAGAAACTTGGTTTGGCGCATTTAAAAGAAATTTATTGTTTTAAAATTGATTCTATTATGAGATAGGATATGTGCACTATAATCTATTTTTATTTTTTGGAGTAAGCCTAACTGCTTTAACAGGAGCTATCACACATAACTTCAATAAAATAACCAGCTCTATTATTATTAAAAACAGGCTAGTTCACCCGCAACACTGTCATATAGAGTAGATTGTCATGTTAAAACTACAATTGAACATAAAGTATAATAATTATTTTTCAAAGAACAGGCTTCTTCATTAAGACCTACATTATTGGTGTTGCTCCAGCTCTTGGAACTACTTGTGCTTAGATGTCTGTTTAATAAGGAAAACTTCGAATTAATCAGTCTTTTTTTTTTTTTTTATATAGCTTTTGAATAGACTGCATCTCATCTACAGAAGGACCTTGCCGGGTGTGGCCTAAAGCAGTAAGCAAAAACTGCTTCAGTGTCTTCCTGCTTTGAGCAATACTTCGTTCCTATCTTTTTGATCGTTCAAAGTTATATCAATTGTAGCAATATACTATATATCTGGAGGCCCAATGGCTGTCTGTAGTAAAGGTTTAGTGATGAAAGGAAGAGGGAGGGGGAGGGAGGGAGAGGAAATTCAGAAGAGATTTAATCTAAGGGGCAGAGAATTGTAGCATATTGTTTTACCTCTCCATTTATATTGTGACTCAATTATTCTACATAATATTTTCATTATTTTTTCTTCACAATATAAACAAAAGAAGATATGAGTCTAAGAAGTTATTTTTTTTTATTTGGTTTAACTCCATTGACTTTTAATATACTGGTTATTTGACGATATATCCGATGGACCTTAGTGGAATTGGTAAATAACTATTAAAGGCCCAATTAATTCTCTATGTTATTGCACCATCAAACAGATCAATCATAAACATATGTTTTCATTAATTTACACATTTTGTGATACAGAAATAAAATGAATGTTACATAATTTCAAAAGAAATAAACATATTAATAGATTAAGTTCCTATGTTAAGATTTTTTGACTTATAAGAGTGACTTATTTATATGATAATTGATTAAGACAATCTTAGCACTTAGTATCAACGTCTAAATCGTGTGCTAATTCTCCTTAGAATATTATTAAAATGAATTTTTATTCATGTAGTTTAAAGGAAACACTATTACACTTCTAACTTGTTCTTAAAACAACTGATTTTCCTTTTATCTCTCACTTGAAAGGTGTTAATACAGCCGAATCTCTCATATTTTAATAATATCTTCATAACAATGAAAAACATTTTGTGTCTGAGAATAAATATAGATAGTAGTTCTAGAATTAAAAATGATAACCAGAAAGTTTAAAAAAAATATTGATAATCAATTTTTATTAAAAGAAATAATTTTATTTACATAAATACTTTTATTGATTTTCTCAACTCATTTTTCTTCACTATTTACATTTCGTGCATTGCTTGGACTTTCATCTTCAGATGTGCTATTGGCACTTGAATCACTGTTATCTCTACCTGTGTCTTCTTTTGTTCCATTCGAGTTTCCTAAACCTAATTGTTTCTTTTTTTTAAGCTTTTCTTTCATTTTTTGCCTTTTTGCACGTTTCTTTGCAGTTTTTTCTTCTGCAAGTTTCTGATTGTTCTCTAGTTTCCTTTGGTACTCCTCATCCAGAAGTCCCTGCAAAATTAGTTTAACTATTCTTAAAATTAGAGGAATAGATTAATTTATTATTATAATTTATACATTCATAATACCAGTGACAAAAATGATTTATTCTACCTCCTTTACAAAATAAGAACGGTAACCACAATTGAGCAGATATTTTTCTAACTCTCAATAAGGTATTGAAGCAAATCTGTTCAAATAAAATAATAATTTTTTCAGAAATTTATAAAATTATTCATTGTAGGAATATACTCAACTATTATACTGCTGAAATATACCAAATACTAATGTGGCATATAAAGAAAGCACTGTTAGTGAAATAACAGTTAAGCAGCTGTTTGAATAACTATAATCAGATTTTGACTCAACCACAAGGAGCAAGAAAGGCTCAGAGCTAAACTGAGCGATGCTTAACTGGCAGTGGCTGAGTCTTGTCTCTTTCCTAAAATCTAGAGAATAAGGCAAATAACTCGGGAAAAGTGCAATTAATATTTCTAGACAATTGTAATAAATAAGCTAGAGAAATCACCCGATAAATGGGTGACATGTCTAAATCATGGATGGGCAGACAATATGAAAATTGTAGTCATTTGTTCCAGAACTTGATGAACATTTTTAGATAAGGAGGTCACTGTTCACTAAATATCACTGCAATAGTCATAAAAGGTGATCAAGTCAATGTTTAAAAAAAAGCAAAGCTCGTGTCAAAGTGAAATCTGCATCCCAAAAAAATCATGCAGACTGCTTGGAGAAGGAAGTATGATTAGATCCATTTTAGGTTTCTTAATCAGAGAGAAATAATCATTGTGAAAATTTGTTGCAAAGAGCTGGAAATTGCACGTCCTCTTATCTAAGATTAACCATGCTAAAACTCATGAAAATGAAGCTAGAACAAATCCAACTTATTCACCAGTTTACCTCAGACTGATCATCCCTTTTTTCACCTCAGACTTTTTTTAAAATTAGTGTGCTCCATAATGGTGGTGCTTACTTACAGGAATTAATTTCTTTAGTACCTCCAAGCTTTCATGAGATCATTCAATAGCTTACTGACTGTTAGGCTAAATTATATTGAGCTGATGTTTTTCATTCATTCTAACAATATTAATAGTACACTGAGAAATCGACATATTACCTAGTCCTAGAAATTTCTCATCTGGTTGTATAAAGTAATAAGCCAATTTCTCAGTGTACTATTAATATTTTTAGAA
The DNA here is from genome assembly GCA_948150685.1 of Rhaphigaster nebulosa. Classification (NCBI taxonomy): domain Eukaryota; kingdom Metazoa; phylum Arthropoda; class Insecta; order Hemiptera; family Pentatomidae; genus Rhaphigaster; species Rhaphigaster nebulosa. The sequence goes on from OX411310.1 coordinate 70,844,090, forward strand.
TGAATGAAAAACATCAGCTCAATATATTTAGTCTAACAGTCAGTAAGCTATTGAATGATCTCATGAAAGCTTGGACGTACTGAAGAAATTAATTCCTGTAAGTAAGCACTGCCATTATGGAACACACTAATTTTAAAAAAAGTCTGGGGTGAAAAAAGGAATGATCAGACTGAGGTAAACTGGTGAATAAGTTGAGTTTGTTCTTGCTTCATTTTCATGAGTTTTAGAATAGTTAATATTAAATAAGAGGACGTGCAATTTCCAGCTCTTTGCAATAAATTTTCACAATGATTTCACATTTTCACAATGATGAAACCTAAAATGGATCTAGCCATACTTTCTTCTCCAAGCAGTCTGCATGATTTTTTTGGGGGTGCAGATTTATTATCATAAATCTATTATCTTACCTACTACTACTAGTAATTTTAACTGATGAATCTGGAGATTTTTTTAAATTTATTATTATATAAGTAGCACTGAACCTGAATACCCGAGGGGTAGACCAAAACATAAGTGAGAGAGTAGTATTGTCTGAATTTGTAAATTTGGGTTTTAATATGGTTCAGAGGAGGTAAACATGTAAGCAATTGATGGTGGCATCAGCACCAAACCTTTGGCAAAGCCTTAATAATATTATTTTCTACTTTTACTGAAGATATTCTCACCTGTGAGCAAGCTACATAGGACTTTTCAAGTGAGTTCTTTTGATTTGAGAAATAAATTAAGAGTAAACGAATTAAGTTATATATACTTAAAAAGTTCGATAGACCAATGTTCTACTAACAAACTATAAGCTATGTTCTCCTTTTTGTCAATTGTTTATACTCAATGTGCAAACATTATTTGGAAACTTTTTTTGAGTAATCAATAATGCATTTAAATTCATGTGCTCTCTCAGCTGATAAAATATAATGAGAACAAAATAAAATTGTTTGAAACATTTACAAAAATTAGTTTACCTTTTCTCCTTTCTCATGTATAATTTTCTGTCTGGCATATTCTTTTCTTCTTAAATGTCTATAGACATGGAACTCTCCACTTCCAGCACCAGCACTGGACCCCATGACATTCCTAACGAAATCAGGTACATGAGGAAGCTTTTTATCTTTCTGTCTTTCCGGTATTACAACTGGTTTATCCTTTAAATATCAGATAATGGGTATCAATAATAATCTTTAAAACAAATGGGAGTTAACGTTAAAGAAAGTATTTGGGAGAAAATTTACTGAACTTACAGGATTTTTCATTAATTTTTCTAATTTCATTCTCTGCAAACTTACAGCAGTTCTTGGCACTAAAGGTTTATCTTCCTGTGAATCACTTTTTTCTTCGTTGTTGCTCATTTTGTCAACAATTAATTTTCACTTTCAAATTATGAAAAATTTTAGAAGATGACAAAGCAGTAGGTCTTTAAAGAAGTTATAAAATCGATCATAGCTAACATTTAAACCTGAGAAATCCGCACTACATTAACCTGAGTGTAAACAATATAACGTTACAGTTACCTACCCAATTCAACAAAGAGGTCTAAATTGATAGGTAGGCCATTCTCAAATAAATTGCCACTTTGATGTCCTGAACACTTAAAGTGTTGTAGAGTGAATAGTTCTTTATTTATATCAGCCACTTAAGCTATATTCTGTTCGTTTCAATGCAAGATACATTTTAAGGTCTAATTTGTTATAAATATATGAACAAATAAAACTAGAAAACAATTTGTATTCTTGAAAACCTATGGAGCGTACTGTTACGTTTTTTGAATTTTCAACAATTTTATTGGTACTAAGAAGTTTCAATAGAAAAAATTATGGGTGGTGCTTAACTTCGTAATTACCTATAAAATAAACTGGTGGCACTTAATATAAATTATTTATTTGGGAGGTAGTTTTAAATTATTAAAAACATATAACCCGGAATATCCCGAACGCGCGTAACGATTTGGCAAAATGATGGGCTAGTGGTCTAAGCATAATGATGGAAGGAAGGCGGTAGATGGGATAGGAACCCCAATAAGTGAATGTCAGCTTAATTATGTTTTGGGTTTCCGTCATAGCATGCAGTCTCGGAAAGACCGTTACTCAGCAATTAAAACGATATGTATTTTTATTCAGCATAGCGCATATTATTTAATAAAATAAATAATAATTTACCATTTTAAACCAAGTAACATTTACAGTTAAGATTCAGTAATTAATTCCTTGTAAGAACGTTTTGGAAAGCGAGATCTCGTAAAGTTTATTTTAGAACGTGTTCAGGATCAAATAAATTCATTTATATTTGAGTATATATCTGTATGTTAGGTTGGTAAGAAGTAGCTATTTTGTTTACATTTAACTGTAGAGTTGTATTTTCTTGTCGAAGTTTAATTGTAAAGAAAGAAAAAAATTGAAAACCAAAATAGCATGGTCAGTATTTTAATTAATTTTCACGAGCATTACGGTAATAATTTAATTTAAATGCAATGTTTTGAGTTTCTTCATTCATTCAATTTAGAATGAATTTCCCTGAACATAAATTTCGCTTGCACAATAATCTCGCAAGCTCGATTTTAGTTTAGTTGATATATTTTGTTGGACCCTTTCCATATCCGGAACCTCTATAATGCACCTACATATCAATATTTTGTAGTGTTCTGCAACAGTGCAATACATGCTAAAGTATTTGCTTGGAAAACCCAAGAAAACAAATCGATTTTCATAATGTGATGCTCCTAACACCGAAAAATGAGTTTGCCATTTTCAATAATTCATAGCAAATCAACAAGTCAAACTCACAAAACACTTCAGCTGGACCTGCCCCGGAAATTGTATAACAAGTTTGTGGACTTTTTCTGGTACACAAGAAATATATATTAACTAGTTTCCCCGCGATTTCATCTGTGTTAAAATTAAATTAATCTCTAAAATGCAAAATAACTTTTAAAATAATAATCTATACTATGTTATTCAGCCTTATTTGTCACAGACATTTTCAAGGAACGGGGTCAAAACGAAAAATTAATTTTTTATAAACGAGAATAAAATTTCACGTTTTCACATCTTTTTTTCCCCCTTACATTCCCATTTTATTTATAAAATAACATTCTCACACAATAATTTCACACTTAATAAAAAGTTTGTGTAGTCAAGTTGCTTTTATAGGTATGAAGTTTTCACGTAAGCTAGCTGGACACTTTTTCTCTTTGCAATTTATTTATGGTTACTACTTAGTTCCAATGAGTCGTAGTGCTATATTATAAAGCCTAAAGCCTTTCTCAATGAACGCAAAAATAATTTTTCAAATCGGACTGGTAGTTCCTGAAATTAGCGCGTTCAAACATACCAAACTCTTCACAATACTATAGATATACGAGTAGATATATTTTCATATTAACAGCAGCGGTTAATTGCAGATTGCTACAAGTGAAATTCATTATTATTACGACTTATTTATTGTCTTTTAATAATCTTGGGCTTTAATGGATTAATAATGAGTTGTAACTTGATGCCAAAACAAAAAGGTGTTTGCATCGCTTATGGGAGTTATTTTCTACTTAATTCTTGCAAAATTTAAATATAACTACAGATCTTTTGGTTTTGGGTTTAAGTTATACTTCATGATACTTTTATCTTTGAAATTTATATTTAAATAAATACTATTTAGATTGCAGGAAAAGTTGGTTGGGGATGAAGAAAAACACGGAAATAAGTCTTCTATTTTAGGGTGGGAGCAGTGCTGGGCTCAGCTTATCATGGCGGAGCGGTGCTCCACCTATATATAATGCAAATTATGTATGCTTACGTTTCGTTTTCTATTTTAATTTCAAGGAATATTAAAAAAAAAAATTAAAATTATTATTTTTTTTTAAAACAATAATTTTTAACCGCAGTGGTAGTGATACTTGTACAATTATAATGGTCTCAGAGATCTATATTATTACCTACCTGAAAATGCAATGACTACAGTACAGCGTTTTAACTAGCTAGTTTAGTGCTATTCATTTCCACTTTTCCCTCTATTCCTGTCCTCAGGAATTTGGGGGCCATCAGTGTTGTCAGTGTTCCGGTTTTTTCTCCCTAGATGCAGGTTATTATTGAATGAAAGTTTTTTTTTTTTTATCTACTGCTTTATACTTTGACAATTTTTATCTGTTTAGTATCCAAAAATTAGAAGGATGAGAAAAAAATTAGTTTGAAAACACACCTTGTTTTTTTTTGTCCTTGGAGAATGGAGAAGTCATCCAGACAGCAAACCCAGATAATACAATTGAGTATTTAAGATGTGCATTCTAGTGATAATTGGTGTTTAATGAAGACGCGGTGCAAAATTGAATAGAAACCTCCATAAATTGGAGAGCTTTTGCTTGCTCTTCCATGCACCTCTGTGTGGAGTCCCAGGAGCCTGCGGACAGCAGAGAGAAGTCTTAAATGTGTCAAGCATGTGTTGATAAGGCTCCTTAGGAAAAGGGGCTTCAACTGCTTCGATGAGGTCTTGAGGTATATAGTTTATATAGTACTGATTTGAACGGTTCTGCGAGATATGCCAATATAGTCTTATTCTTCAGTGCATTTTGAATTCAGCGACCTCAATCAGGTAGGTGGAGTGGAAAGAGAAAAAAAAGATATATATGCAAAGCCCATCCCTTTCCTGAAAGAAAAATTTGGCGAGACCTTCGGAGAGAGAAATAGTTCCCCCTGAGAGGCCTCTGGTTTGGGTCTTGCCCAACTATTACCCTACTATAATTACAACCTACTACTACCTCTTTTTTGTTTTTTAAGTTATGAAAATATAACCATATGCATTCTTAACTAGATTTCTGGTCCATATATTGCGCTAAGTTTTTTATTAAAACCAAAAGAATGGTCAAAAATCTTTGATATATTTTTGAAGATTTAGATTAATCCAAGAAAGAAAAAATAAACTAAATTAATTTCCTATATTTGCTATAAAATCATAAAACAATTCACATATTACATAATATATATGTATAATAATGTATAGTAATAATAATAATATAATAGTGTATAATAATCTGTATAATGTTCACATATATATATATATATATATATATATATATATATATATATATATATATATATATTGGTCAGCGCGTCGTCACCATATGGTTCAACTGCCAAGGGTGGGCGTTGGCTAGCAGCATAATATATCAAACATAATTGAATGGAGTACATCACATTTATAAACTTAACATTATTAATAACTCCAGATAAGCTCAGAATTTCTTTTAATTAAATTATTATTTCTAAATTTAATATATTTATTTTAACGACACACTGTGGTAGGATTTCAGTAACAACATACTGTATTAGAGCGCAAGAGACAACTAATGAATTCAATGTCTTAATAATTGTAAAATAAAATCTGTTTGACAAAAACCTTAACTTCAGGAAAGAACTGTATAATATTCTTTAACTAAATTCAAATGACTTAACTGTATAAAACAGCTTAGTTGGCTTCTTTTTCCTTTCCTGTTTTTTACATTTCCCAACATATTTTTTTCTATTCAGTATAGATGGGCACTGATCTCATCAATCAGGTATCTCATCAATCTTTGGCCATTTCTGAAACCAGGACTAAAATTAATTTTTTGTAAAACATTAGCTTCATGCAAAAAGGGGTTTTGTCTAACTTTGCCAGTGATCAAATCCCTTTTAGCGTGAAGTGATTCAACTGCTTTTTTGGTTTGAATTACGAAGACATAGTAATAATAACCTTTTGATAAACTTGTAATAATAACCATTACGTCTCAAGATATCATAAGCTTCCGGGTAGCTTCTATTTCTACCAATGTAAATGATTCGTCAAAAAGCTTGATTGTTCCTCAGTCAAGCAGGTTAATGGAAGTCTGGTTTCAGGATCTTTTGTTTTTGGCTTGAAATTTCTAATTAGGCAGTACTGCTTTCAAAAATGCCGTGCTATGTCCTTCTCATTTGTGAATAACTTTCATTCTGTCTGGATTGGGTTATTTGGATGGGATGCATTATTATTCAATGTTGACAGAAGCCTGTGAGCTTTAATGGTATGCTTCCTGAAATAAACTTCCTCGAGAAAGGATCTGTATGCCAACCTTTTTGACTGCTTAATTGTTCAGCTACTTAACACTTGAGCTCTATTCTGTCTTTTGTTTGTCCAGTCATTATTGATTTTTCTAGGGCTCGATCACGTTTTCTTTTAAGATTTTCAAGTTTCTTCTTCCAAAATAGTGTGAATTTGTTGACCATACCTTTTGGAATGAGAGTTTAGCTCACTTGATAATAGCATTATTTATGTTTTTCAGTGTTCTGTCTACATCACATTTTATTAGTTCTAAAATAACAAACTCGTCGGTTTGAACATTTTTTTCGAATTTGCTTTTTTCATATTCCAGGCTGAAGTATTTTTCTTGGCTATATTTTTCCAAGGATACCCAATCTCAATGCAGACAATCTTATGTCTAAAGCCTCCAGGAGAGCTAAGCAAGTTATGGTTTATCTTGCCGGGAAGTGCAAGGTGTGCCATTACTACATCAGGATGTGATAAGCAACTGTGTGATAAGAAGGTAGGATTTCCTTGGTTATTATTAATGAACGTTACTGCGCTGACGTCAATTAAATCTTGCCATATATTCCCTACACCATCAGTAGTTGAGTAACCCCAGCCAGCTGAAGGTGCGTTTAGGTCTCCACACAGAATGCAGTTCGACCCCCAGAGTCCTTCAAGCCATTCCAATTTTGGCTTGTTTCAAGGGGAGTTATAGATAACTTCTCATCCACACCTCCATCTCGACGGCCTCAAGACTAGCTGCCTGAGTCATCTCACTCCTGATAGTTAACCTTGAAGTGATCGACTTCTTTGCTAGGACTATAATGCCAGATGAATGCATTCTTGCTCGGTATAGAGAGTATAATTGGTATCCTCTAATCTGGAAGAACTTCAAGTTGTCAGATGCAAAGTACTGATTTTTGTAATTAAATTCAGATATATAGTTATCTTTAACCTTATTGTTCTTTAAATATGATTTTTCAACAATTTCTAATTTTGAGTTATTCTAATATTCTACGATAGGCACGATATGTACGTAACAGCATTAAAAACGATGATCACATTTTTTTTTCTCGTGATTCTATATCTATTATGTATATATATATATATATATATATATATATATATATATATATATATATATATATATATATATATATATATATATCTATATCTATATCTAATATATTTCTCCCCTACCCGACCATTTCTGGTATATCTGGTTTCTGTAGCAGTAGGGTATTACTATAGGATAAACGTTAGCCACTGCTGCCAATAAAACTCAGTTTTATTTATTCTTTTTATTCTAAATAACATATATTATATTTTAGGATGTCTTTAATTATGTGAACAATAATTGTGTATTCTGTGGTGCAGCCGGCTGTGCACCTTATTGATAGGGCTGTACCTTTTTGACTCTTTCTTCTTGATTCCTGTGGCTCAGGGCTGGTTTTGACTTACTTTAGCTGCCCTGAGTACCTGGGCTTTCTCTCTGCACTGCCCATAGCAGCCAAGAGACTTCAGCTTCTTCAAGTAAATCATCATCAGGCGGTCTCATCGGCGTTCGCTATTGCGAAATTAGAAGCCCTGGAGATCGGAAGAATCAAGATCTACTTAGTATTGATAGAGTACCCTAAAAACTTTTTGATTGTTCTGAAATACTTTAAATCATTGTCTCTAATGTCTCCTCATACCGCCAAAAACATGGAAATTGACCTGCCAAACCTTCTAATATGATGGTGGGATTATGCAATTTTTTAAAATTTATATTAATTCTGATAGGAGAGGCTCAGCGTTTTGGGACAGCACTCTTGATTCAGAAATATAATTGGATGACCCATTCTTCTGGTCTTGGTTGGAATATATTAGAGTGTTAGAGAAATAAATAAATAATTGTTAATTTTTTTAACTAATATTTTATTAGATCTCACTTTATTTGATTATTCCTATTGGATAAATATTTTTGTCATAGGACATAAATCCTAAGTTATAAATTTATTTTTCCATTAGAGTATAAAATTATAAATTTTTTGTTTTATTTCTTCCTCCATAACTTTCTTCAACTCATTATCGAATTAAGGTAATAATACTTAATGTGTTTAATTTATCGATATTTGTTTATAGCTATCAAAGAAGACCATTCTGAAATCACCCAATTTAAAGGTGGAACAAAACATGTGTCTCATATGAATGTTCATTATGACAAAATTTGCTATATTTCCCTTCATTGCCCAATAGATTATATGTAAACAACTAATAATGCAGTGATACGCTATCTACTAATATAGAGAAACATAATCATTAAAAAATCTTGTATAATTTTGGTAGAGATATCGTTGAGCAAAGATTTAATGAAGAAGAAGATGGTTGGGAGTATGGCTGAGAAAGTAATACACAGTAAATATAATTTAAATCATAAGTATTAAAGGAGTATTATATATATTAAAGTAAGTAAAAGTAAAATTAATCAAGTAAAATTAAAGTAAGTTAAAGTAAGTAAGTAAAAGTTTAAGGAGTATTATATATATTATATGTATTAAAGGAGTATTATATTATACTGTGAGTTACCTTCTTGGCCGTATTGCCAGCCGTCTTCTCCTTGGTCAATGAGTTGATAATTATATAAACTGTTTGAATAAGAAATGAATATTTGATGGCATCAATTCGCTGTTTCCGGGGTCTATGAAATCATATTTTTAAGTTCTATTGATATTTTATAGAAAGAAACTTTATTTATGTATTTCTATCATAAGAATTTTTAAATGGCTCATGCCATGCTAAAAGGGATCTTGTCATAATTAATCTAATTTGGGAATATTAAAAAGCAAAAGTTGTTAACACTAGATAAACTTGTTTTTTTAAGCTTAAAAATTGTTCTCTGAAGTTGAGGAAAGATGTTTAAAAATATATATTTAATGAGTTCATATAGATTTTAAACTCAAAGTCAATTCAAGAAAAGAACTGAACACCCGTTTCAGCATGAAGAGATTGATTAGGAATGAATTGTGCTTTTCATAATTGCAAAATACTAGCAGTAAATAAAAAAATGAATTACTATTACTCAAAATCTTAGTTTTAATTGCATTTTCATTGTTCAGAGAGAAACTAAGGGAGAACAAAATAGATAAATATTAATTGAGGAATATTGATTACAATAACATTGTGGAATAGTTGGCATAATATTGAATTTTCAATCCATTAATTAGTAGTGTGCACATAAAAATCACATTACTGTGGGTTACTACTATAACTCTACTTAGTATGTTAAACATGTCACCATTCAAGATCTAAAAACAAGATTACATGTTTAATGTAATTGTGAGGCATAAATATGAATTACTATATAAACAGTCTGAATCTGAATGTTCGTCTACTTAATTGACTTTTTAAAAATATACATTAAACATAAAGCTCATTATGAGTGATTAAAGAAAATTATTATTATTGATTACATATTGTGATAGGATTTTATTACAAATTGATTGCATCATTGTAAAAGAGAAAACTGAGTTAAAAGTCATAATAATCGGTTAGCTGATTTCTGCTCTCACTTGTCTCTTAATGCTCCCATCCAAGTTTTTTCTTTCATTTTGATAAATCTGGATGGCATTTGATTTTTGTTTTATTCAATGTGTTGTGTTTTATCTGTATTAATGACTGTTGAGTCTTCTTCAACATCCATCCTCTGTTGTTCCTTCTGATTTCTTTGTAGTTCAAAATTTGACTGATTTATGCGATATATTGGTATCTCACGAATTTTGGGCGACTTCTGAAATTATAGCAATGATTAATTTAAAAATAAATAATGACTATTGTTATAGCTTAAATTTTGAATCGTAATATTGACCTTAGTATGGTAATCTTTAAAAATATCGTTTTAATAAAAATCTAAATAAAATAAAAGTAGTAACTATGTTTAGTAAATTCAAATTTTGGCTTGTCTATCCAACCAAAAAATTATACCCACCTATATACATACAAATCTAGGCAGTTATTATTTCAAATTAGAAGCTTTTAAGTGGGCTCATTGTTATGGCCTTCTGATACAGACAAACTAAAATCAGAAGCTTAATGAAATGTGGTAACAATGAGGCCGCTTAATAAGTTCAAATTTGAAATAATGATTGTTAATAATGATTGATTAAAGTTTCCCCGTCAATCTTAAAGTTACCTCAGTTTTGGAATGAAACAGAAATAGAAAGGGGTCATTTTGACTTTTTAAAAAGGATAGTTATAAAGAGTAAAGAGTAAGCGTATGCCTACTTAGGTGAGGGGATTAGAATTTAATATTCTCCACAGTCAATACACAATTATTTAACTGGCACTGAAGGTGGTGTATAAAATGTTAATACATTTGAAGATAATGGGCTCTCCAAAATATACTTTCTGAAAGTGAACAAATTTAATGACAACATTTCAAAAATACTAAAATATAACTGGGTTTGTGAATAGAATAAATTACTTTCAGAAACAGGAGAAAAACAAATGCGAACTGAACCTCTACCCAGATTATTTAAAAGTTCAGTAATTAAATTAATGTATGTTATTTTGAATTAAAAAAAATATTTAAATTTGTTTTTATTTCATTTGTTTCATACCCTAGGAACCATGTTTTTCTGATATCTAACCTTATTGAATATAAAGCATTTATATTATCAGGAATCCAAGTTTTAGACACAATACTTTTCAAACTTTTCCAGTTGCTAGATAATATAATTGGAATTGATATGATAACAATGTCAGATAGAGATCTTAAAGAAGCAATTAGGAACATAGAGCTAGCATTAAAAAAAAATAACTTTAAAAAAAAATTGGTCCATTGAGAATAAACAGAAAAAAAAAACTGTGAGCCAGTAGTAGAGAGAACTTTGAAGGTTCTTGTAATAGTTACAATAACAAGTTTTATCATCCTTTTGGTCTAAAGCAAATTTCGGGAATAAGTGTACCCTAGTGATAAATTAAAAAGTAGGAGTCTGCATTAGCGAGACTTTACTAGATATACATATCATCGTGGTAATTTTTGGATCAGAAAGTCATCACATAGTTCAATTAAATTTGGAGTGAGTCTTCATGAGGATTATATTAATAAATAATTTGTGTATTGTTATGGGATGGTCGAGTATGTTGGAAGAAAGTTAGATAAAATCAAATTAATTAAAATTATTTACTTCATTTGTGTCAGAAACATGGGTAAGATGCCTAAACTATGAAAAATAATTAATCTCAATTTGCTTACCTTTGCAGTGATTGTTAGTATTCCATTAGATACGAAGTGTGCTTTAATTGTATTTTCAACTATATCTTTTGGGATAGCTAGTCTTCTAGTGAACTTTCTCAAGACCACGCTATGCTCATCTCTCTTTTCATCACGACTTCCTGTTATGACAATGAAACCCTTTTCAATCCTTACTTTCAAATCTTCAGGCTTGTACTCCTTGACGTTCAGTTTACTTATTATTAATCTAGAATTAGCAATAGGATTTGTAGAAACCTCACAATAGTTTTTTTGTGCCATAGTATTGTTCAGTGTACAGTTAATCATGGATGGCTCCAAATTTTTATTCTGCAGAACTCGAAATGTTGATCGAATTGATTCATCAAAATGCCGAACCACCTGTTATAAAAATCAAAGAAATTATAAATAATAAATCAGAATTCATTCATTTAAAAAAAATAAATAACTACTTCATTATTTTGCAGTATTAAATTTATATTATAAAAAAAAAGTTTGATACCTAATATTGTCCTACATATACTAATATTGTCCTAATATTGTTATCCTACTTAAATCTGTCATTCTGATTAAATTTTGTGAATATTCATGTATAGTAAGCAAATAAAAAGAGAATGCCATCTACTTGCCTTGTAACATCTTAAACAGAGTTATGTAGAAGAGAATATATAGTTAAAATATATTACAACTTGTCTGTTGATTGTGGCAAAAATACTAGAAGGAATATGCAAATTAAAATTATCTGGAAAGTATTGCATTAAGTAGTAAAATAATTCTGCACTTTTTTTTGTTGTAATTATGCTTAAAATAAATAATTATAAGACACTACCTGAGCCTATTAGTTGATAGAATGACTAACTTCCATTTTTTCGTTATGGGAATTTGAATATTAAATTTTATGAATTAAACGTACTAAAATTTTTCTGTTGGTTGTATAGATGGGAAAACAAAAATTTTAATTTCATTTCTGAAAAAAAAAATCAATATTTTTCAGTTGACAGGATGATTTACTCTTCATTTTTTTTCATTTTTCAATGATATGACCTTTCTTTTAATTACAACTGAATCCTTTTAAAACCAATAAACTTTTAAAGAGAATTTTATGTCAAAACCTCAGATCAGTTTAAGTTGAGAAACCCTTAGAAAAAGGATAATTTTAATTTAAACAAATGTTATATATATATATATATATATATATATATATATATATATATATACATTGTTGGTCAGAAATAGAAGGAAACCATGGATCTCAAGAGGTAGCTTCATGTTCAGTTAATAATTTGGAAATACATGTTTCCGATTTTAAAAATAAAATCCTGTACTGCGACTATTGTGCTGGTCGAAACAGAAATATAGTAGTAGTATTAAGTTTAATAAAACTTTTTTTGAGGCCAAATGTATGAACATTGTGAAACAAATGATATGAAATGTCTTTTTTCTGGTCTTAGCTATTTACGAAATGATGCAATCTTGGGCGTAATAGAGCTTAAAGCCCGTCCAACTGAATATATTTATTCACCTGAAGAATGGTTTGAAATTTTTAGGAAATGCAAAAAACACGAGTTCACTGTTTTCTTAATGAAGCATACTGATTTCTTCAGCATGACAAAATAGAAGATATCATTACAAATAGGAAAATAAGTGAAAAAGGGAAAAGATAAATTGGCTTAACATCAGATGAATAAGGTTGGACCGAAATAATCCTTTCGAAATATTTATAAAATATTCTTTTGAATTTATAGAAATCAATGCTAGAAAAAAAACAGTCGGTAGACCTGTGCTACTGATATTTAATAAATAAGAATTTATTATATCCAACTTCTCAAACTATGTCACATGAGAAAATAAAAGACTCGTCAGATTTTCTTAAATATATATTTCACCTATTAAAAGTACTTTTCTGAAAAATTTTGTTATTGTAGTTTGTCATTCTTTCATATAGTTGCTACAGTGACTGGATTTCCTACTTATCTTGGTGAGAGGATTTACTTACTTTTCTAGATATGCCTGAAGTTGATGGCATTGAATTCATGGAAGACATGATGTTTATACTGGAAGCAAAAAAATATAATAGATAACTGTAAGAATTATAGACCAGATTTAAATATGAGTTTTAAGAAATATAAGCCAAATCCCATATCTTAGTATGTTGAACGATTTCAAACACTTAAGGGTACCTGTGCCTTCCTTTAAACTTAAACACTTAAATGATGACTTAGTATTCTGAGGAAAAAAAGAAAAGAAGGAAATACTTACTTTAAAGAATATGACTAACCAACACACAACCTCAGCCAACAGAAGAGAATGATGGGTGTGGTTTCTTGCAAAAGAGCACTCCTGAAGAGTACACGTCATCCAATGCCATACAAAGAGCAGAATAACAAAATGTTTAATTTGTTAAATTTAATTATTCTATTATATTTTCAATAATCTTTATGTTAATTGTTTTATAATAAAATATACATATATATTTGGATTTTAATGTCATGCTTATTTGACAAAAATTTGAATCTGCTGAGCTTTCTGAATAAAAATATTCCTTCTTTTTTGTTTAAGATTATTTTCTTAGCATATTCGATTACATGGTTTACTGTTTTATGTATTTAATCTTCAAGCGTTCAAACATAAATATTTTTAAAAGCAACAGTGTAAGCATTCAGATCCCTTAGTCAGGGAATTGATTGGATTTGTTAACATTATGATAATGTACTTCAAAATCATAACATTTCTTTATAAACCCATTTCACAACCAAAGGAATAGTTTAGTTATCTTCCATTATTAATCAGTTCACTTTCTAGTTCAGGAATCAATTCATTCCTTTATTAGAATTCGCAGTGATTTTTTAAAATTACTGTAATGTGACCATGAAAAAATTAAAAGACTTTTTTTTTTCAACTTTTAAGATCTTCATTGAATAATAATATCAGACAAAAAGTTTTCCTGCTTAACAGCATTAATTGAGAGTTATAAATTAAAAATATTTTTTAAATTTTCTCTGTGCTTTGTGTGGTGTTGGATGACGCAGTCTTCTGCAGAAGTTTCAGAAGTGCTCAACTACAAGAGAACACGCCCTTCTTTTCAGTTTTTGCTGACTGAGGTTTTGTGCTCGTTAGTTTTCAGTGGATTTCCTGTAATGTAAATATTTTTCTTAATTTTTTTCTTTGTACATGTAGTCAATTAATCGATCTGAGTTAATGATTGAAGTTTAAAAGAATTGGAAGGAAGAAGGAAGTATTCTCCTACTCATTTATCTTCATTCAATTAAAGGATGTATTGCTTGTTTGTTATGGAGTTTGCCTTTCATGTCATAATAACCCATCTTTTCACTAAGACCTATCTTTTCATTTCTACCCTACTCATTAAATGCTTTTTTATTTTTACAGCTTAAACAAAAACTACTTTAAGCATGTCATTCATTAGTCCATCAACTTCAGGACTATCCAGAAACGTGAGTATATAAATGATAAATCTAGAGTAATGGTAAATCAAATCTATATAAGTATTAAAGAATATGTATTTATTACTTCTTTAACTACTCCTTCGTAATGAATATTTACTGTTGAATAGTTTTACAGTTTAATAAATTTTACAGATTATTCTATAACTTGTTAATTATTTTTATCCCTCTTAATAACCATGTTAAACTAAATTTTTCATTTTTAAACTTATTTATATTTACATCATATATTTCTCCTTGTAATTATTTCACAATAATAAAAAGAGAAAGAAAGAAAGTTCTAATGTCTGGTCTTCCTTAACATATTCTGGTATTCTACAAAGCTTAAAATATCTTATTGGTTTCAACTGCACTTTGATTGATGAATCTGATGCTTCTTCGGAATTTATTAAGTTGTTATTTTAAAATAAATTCATATTTACTATTTTTAATTTAATGATTTTAAAAAAAGTAAAGAATTACTCAAGAGCTAATAGTTTGTTTGTTTTTTTATTCCACAGTTGCTTCCTGATGTTGATGAATCTATACAATCATCGTGGAATCAGGGTCTGCCAAATGATAAAATCCATCCTACAACTCAATATTTAGAATCACCTGTGATAAAATTTACACAAAACAATACAATGACCCATAATAACAATGGGTTTCCATAAGGGCCATTGATAATCTCAGACAAACAATATATAAATTTAGTGTCAAGGGTTTTAAGCTCGGTGAATTAATGATGAGGATTGAAAATGGTTTTCTTGTGATCAAAGGATGTCATAATGAAAAGAGAGATAAATATGGCCTGATCTCAAGAACATTCACAAGAAGATTGGTCATTCCAAGAGATATAATTGAAAATGAAATCAGATCATATCTCTTCTCTAATGGAAAACTATCCATCACTGCAAAGGTAATCAAATAGAGGTTATTTTTCTGTTTTAGGACATGATAAATTATGGCATTTAGTTGCATTAATGTACTGCACCTTTTTGTTCTTCTGGTCCCTACCAAAGTGTAACTCAATCTTTTATCTGCCTCCTATCTAAAATTTAATAATAAACTGCGTCATCCAACACCACACAAAGCACAGAGAAAATTTAAAAAATATTTTTAATTTATAACTCTCAATTAATGCTGTTAAGCAGGAAAACTTTTTGTCTGATATTATTATTATTAACGAGAGGATTCAATTCATAGTAAAAATATAATAACTTGCAACTTATGAAAGGACATGGAATCCTACTAGATTACAAATTCTGGCACCAAAACGACTAACAGACTTTAGAAAACTAGTGAAAACTCAATAATGGGAATAATCATTGCCCTAAGGTAAAAATTTGTTGTTATTACATGAAAAGAATAATATACCTTTAATCACAGCCAAAAGACCTCTAAAGGATTAGCGATAAGGGCTTGATAGACTTCAACTTAGTTGAGCTGTGATAATTCTTGAGAACACATTTCTCAATTTTTCTTCTTTTTTCATAAATTTTTGCACATTTATTGTTTTGTTTTCTTATTCTTATTGTCTTGTTTCTTTTTTTTATGGTTTAAAGCTGTACAAACCATTCAAGCCCTGTGAACTGCCCTCCAAGTGGATTTTAGTGAGGAAACAGTGAGAAGATGGCTTGCAGAAGATGGGCTACATTCGAGAATGACAATGTTAATGCCAATGCTACACTGTTAATGCCAATGCAACGGAGAGCCCGTTTGAATTTCTCTCAGGCTAACTGAAACTATAATAATGCATATAGGGTTAATGCAATGTTCTCAGATGAGTACAGAATTAGCTTGTTCAACTCTGATAATTGTGCAAATGTAGTTAGGAGTTGAATAGTTTAATTCTACACTTTTCTGAAAACGTTGCATTAGCCCACTCTGCATCGGTACTGTTTCGGCTTACATGAGGAAAATCCAAGCGAGCTCTCTGGTGCGCTGGTGTTTACAGTGGCCTAGTGGTTGTCAATCTCAATGTAGTCTACCTTCTGCAAGTCGTTTCCACACTAACATCCACTTGAAGAAGGGCAGTTTGGAGCGCTTGAGTGGTTCCTACAGCTCATCGATGGCGGTTCCTGAGAACCTAGATTACTGAAAAACGTTCACCAGTAGGGTTTGTTGCTCTAGGCCGCACAGAAAATGGCCTCCTTGTGTACAGCCCAGTCTCTCTGTTCCTTTGAATGACCTTTGTTCCAGAAATAACCAACGCACTGGTGCATATTAATGCTTATGATAATGAACACTTCTACCATCTTCGAATACAGCTAAAATTATTGCCACTATTTCTGAATAAATGACCATGATTTGATGTTAAAAAATGTTAAAGCATAAAAAATAGCAAGAACAAAACAATAAAAGTGCAAAAATGTATGAAAAAAGGAATAAAAATGGAGAGATGTATTCTCATGAAATATTACAGTTCAACTAACTTGAAGTCTAACATGCCTTTATCGCTAATGCTTTAGAGGACTGTTGTTTGTAATTGAAGGTATATTATTCTTTTCATGTAATAATAACAAATTTTTTCCTTAGGGGACTAATGATCTCCATTATTGAGCTATAAAAGAGCAAAATCTAGATGGGCCGGGGTTTTTTTTTTTTTTTTTTTTTTTTTTTTGTGTGTGTGTGTGTATATATATTTCATATATATATATATTTCAAATACATTCTATATTTGATAATTAAGCCACAGTAGGAAACTAATCATTATTGTAATTTCAGAAGAGATCGGGAATTTTCGAGATACCCATTCAACATATTAATCTACCAGCTTTGGCAGAACACATGATTCAACCATATTTCAGACAAAAACTAAATCGCCTAAAGTACATAATGCTTAATCCTAGATTCTTGAAATTCTTGGAATATTTTCAAAAATTTTGGCAGCTTTCTTATGTACAAAATAGATTATCAAACTAAAAGTTGCCACTGCATAAGGTACAAATGCCTCCCAGAAATTTATGTCCTTTCAGTTTCATGTTCGTTGGAATTGTTGTATAGAAACCAAACAGCTCTAATTAATTTGATTAATTAATAAATTTATATTATATTAATTTATGTTTTATTAATGTTATCCTGAAAAATCACCATCCATCAGACATATCCTTCTTTCAATCTAATATTTTTTTGTTGTTAGCTGTTTATAATCATCAGCTTGTTTATGTGTGTGCTCTTTAATTCATTTCTGGAATGGTAGGTATTAACTTAATCTAACTTTATTAACTGTTGAACTCGTGGAAGACAGTAAATAAAATTTTGTCGTTGGCCAACCATATTCAAAGTTAATTATATTTATTTATTTTAAAAAGTATGAATATACATCAAATATTTAACTTCAAAAATATAGATATAGAGTCCTCCAGCTCTCTCTCTTAATGAAAAACCATCAACACAAAGATAATAAATTACAAAATGAAAATGAACAAAAAAAAAATACTAAATGAGTTAAACAATTTTCAGTTTAGCAATAAAATTCTGAAACAGCAATGAAATACATTGAATTTTTAGCTCACTTAAGTTGCACATCAAAGTGGTGCAAGTTATAATGGTTTCTTATAAAGATTCTAGATAGTATGTTATAGAGAATCTTATTCAAAATCTGAAAACCAGATGACATAAGTAATATAATTATGAGATATAAATATTAAACATTAAATTAATAGTCTTAATCTAAATCTTTGCTAATTTCTTACAAAGATTCTTCTTATAAACTATAGATTAGTCATGATAGTTAACAAATTATTAACTCTCATCATATCTAAGTGGAATTGAAGTAACTTCTTCCTATGTTGACTATTTAAGGCAAAGTCATACTAGAGGTGCTGGAAAGATGAGATGTTTTTGCTGAAGGAATTCAAATGACATCATTTACAAAGGAAACCTATTTGATTCGTCGGAGGACAGCCATACTATGAGGAAGGAACAGACAATAGCAGGGGGCAACAGGCTTTTCCTTTGTTTTGGTAGGGTTTCGGAAACAACATAATTTTACCATTGTACACCTAAATTGTTATAAGTCATAATATTTGTATGACTTATTGGCCATCAGTATCCATTCTCCTTTTCTCCATATTTCTTTATTGTTCAAATTCGGCTGACCCAGTTGAGCTGAAGTTGATGGAATCCTCATGGATGGCAGGTTTAAATGTTGTTTAAACTGTAAAATAATGATTGACAAGAAATAAAGTTTGATGATTTTTTAAGATATAGTAGCCTATTTCCATATCAATAGTATGGAAGCGGCAGTTAAAGTGATTTAATGGACTAAAAGAATACATTCCTTTCAATACTTAAAAACATGACTCAGACTTCTTGGTTTACTACAAGCACAAAAGAAAAAAAAAATGAAGAAATAACTTACTTTAATATAATTCACTATAAACAACAAGCAATCACAATCAGCAGAAAAAAGAAAACACTATAAACAACAAGCAACTATAATCAGCAGAAAAAAAGAAAACACTATAAACAACAAGTAACCACATTCAGCAGAAAAAAGAGAAATGATGGTGTGGTTTCTTGTAGAGGGACGCTTCTGATGAATATCACACATCACTCAACAGGACACAGAGGGCATAAATAACTGAGTTTTTAATTTTCTTAATTTGGTTATTCTATTTTAGGCTGCAAAACTTGTATATGAATCTCACAAGTTTTTAAGGATAGATTCATCTGTTAGATATTGAAAAATGTCACTTTCCTGTTACTTTCATGCATAAAATGGACTTAATAAAAAATATATATAATTTTTTTTTTTTTAGACACCTGTTTCGAATAATCGTTATCTGTGTGTAACAATATTTTGGAAGTTTATGAATCAGTTAGATGTAAGTAGATCATATCTAATAAAGGTAAACATTGAAAAAAACAATGTCCATATTTCATGGTTTCAAAGGAAACTTTTTTTTTAAATCTAAAAATAAATATTCGTTTTGTGAAGATTACTCTTTTGTATTTTTAAATAAAAACATTTATTTATAAACATTCTGTAGTGCTGAATTTGTCTAATGGTAATCCTTCCCAGAACGAGCTCCGCTTTATTATTTTTTATACATTTATTTTGCATAAATAAACAATGCAGATTAAATATTTTTATGGAATATAATATTAATTCCATAACATTATTATGGAAAGGTCGAGATCATCTTGTGTACGACAGCAGAATTTTTATCATTTGTATCATTGTTGAAGACAAGTCAATGAAAAAAATAACTTTTAAACATCCTACCTGTGCTGTGGAAATTTGTATTTTCAAACCTATAACTTTATATGCTACATGGATTTTTCTAAAAGCAAAACTAAGTATTGGGGCTCTTCTCTGAACCACATACAACTAAAAAATGTAATTTTGTGGGCGAGAATATTTTGAAACAAAACAGAGTAATTCTTTGGTCAGATGCCAAAAATCTGTCACTTTTTCGTCTCTTCAAGATGGCACATTTAACATTTTTCCTAAATGCAATTTTGTGGATTGCCACCGTTGTTTTCTCATAAATTTAAGAAGAAGACTAAATCGAGAACTCATAAAAGAGAAGCCTTGACGAATGAGACTCCGGAATGTGAAAAACCCTTTTCTTTTTTTTTTTTATGGAAGAAGTTACTTATAACATTTTACCATATGAGCACAGAATTATAATTATAATTATAATAGATAATTACTAATCTACAACGATTAGCTTAAATCATTTTAACTGTCACACTGAAATTCTTTATTAGTATCATATGACGATATGATATTGAAGTACGAGGATGAGGGCTGGCAAGAAACAGCGCTGTACGTTCAATCGAAGCATATTCAGAACTGTGACGATAAGGCTCTCACTGTGTAGCACCTTCTCATTGAAGAAACTGAAAACAAATGGAAGGATGAAAGATTTCTGCTTTCCAAGTATTACGAGTCATATCTCAAAAATGTAATTGGGTCCTTAGGGAACATTACTTTATCATTTATACTAATATGGGCTTAGATATTAAAGACCTGTCGAAAGCTGTACCAAAGCCTCCAGGAGAGCTAAGCAAGTTATGGTTTATCTTGTCGCGGTAAGTGCAGGGTGTGTCATTACTACATCAGGATGTGGCCACTGTATGACAAGAAGATTGAATTTTCTTGGTTATTGTCAATGAACGTTACTGCATTAGGGTCAATAAAATCCCCATAAAATAAAAACCCCAGCGAGAGAAGGTGCGTTCAGGTCTCCACACAGAATGCAGTTCAACTCCCAGAGTCCTTCAAGCCATTCCAATTTGGGCTTGTTTCGGGGGGAGGGAGGGTGATAGATAACAAAGAGATGCTTGTGCATACTTCCCATCCACACCTCCATCTCGAGGGCTCCAAGACTGTCCACCTGAGTCATCTCCTTCCTGATAGTAAACCTTGAAGTGATCGACTTCTTTGCTAGGACTATAATGCCAGATGAATGCATTCTTGCTCGATGTAGGGAGTATACTTGGTATCCTCTAATCTGGAAGAACTTCAAGTTTTTGCTAGCCTCCACTACCACTATCATATAATAATAGTATAATGATTGATGGCAATAGCTTTAAATTCTGTATATTTTTCATTTGTTAGTCCGTCCAAGTTCCAAAAAAATACTTTGAGGAGAGATTTACCAGAGTCTTGAGAAAGACTGTTTGCGTGAGACCTTGAGGATGTACATCTCTACATTGCTGTATTAAATGGGCTGCTACAGGCGACAGTGGGGTCGTTTTGCTGTCTGTGAATTTCAGTAAGTTTAAAATTTCACAGATATCCCAGGATTATCGGACACGATCATTTCACCCACCATATTTTATAGTATAGTTAGGAAAATTAATATATTTAATTTAGTTGAGCAACATGGTCAAAATTGTTGAAAATTTTTAGAATTTTCCCCCTCTTCTAATAAGTTTTAGCAGCGTTCTAGCAACGTTGTTCTTAGTCTCAAACATAAAGATGCAATCTGTTTCAAAACAACACTTCTCCTCCTCTCTCCACCCCTTTTTTTATCGGAGTTTATCATTTTAACTAGTTTCATTATCTTGATATTTTTTGGATTGTATCCATGTAAAAATGAGTGATTAACAAATGACATAGTAATCCTGCTTGTCACTTCTCCCTGTCAAAAATGGTTTAGGGACTTTCCCTTTTATTGCCAGCATCACATCTCCTGACAGAAAAAAAAAAATAGGAATAATGTAAAAGTACTGATCTTTAATTAAATTCAGATTTATAGTTATCTATCACCTTTTTGTTCATTTCCTGCTGGAAAGCGTATGAGATATTTGCCAGGATTTGTTTACAACATAAGACAGTATTTGTAACTTTACTTATCTTATTGTTGTTTTCCCTCTGTGGTGATGAAAGAACACATGGTAAGTTTAGAGCTTCCCCAGGATTTTTTAGCATCAAATTGTTGCTACCAATTCCCAGTATTCTTTTCTTAATAAGACCCTTAAATCAATTGCCATTCCATTAATTCATCACACTTAATTCTCATGATCTCAAGTTTTGAAGATCATTTTTAGAGGAACTCTACCCATCCACCTTAATTTATATTCACTCATTTTAACTTGAATACAGTACTATAAATATATTCAACAGCTCAATGTTATTATAGACCTAACATCGTTAAATCTACCCTAGGATTTTCATCTCAATTTTGATTCTCTTAATTCTCTATCGCATATATTATATAAAAGTACAACTCAAAATTTTAAATTGTTGGAAAATCATTTTTTTTTAGTGTTTTTTTTACTTTTTTTAATACCTCCTTATTATAACACACTGAATATTCATTTACCCCACAAACGGATATTAAGAATGTTTAGTGTGTTTTAGTGAGAAGGTATTCAAAAGAGTAGAAAAAAAAACTTTAAATACGATTTTTCAACAATTTCTAATTTTGAGTTGTTCCATTATTCTAGGATAGGTATAATATGCACGTAATGGCATTAAAAACGATCAGCATATTTTTTTTCTCATATTCTATATCTATAATATATTCCCCCCCTACCTAATCATTTATGGTACATAGGGTTTCAGTAACAGTAGGGTGTTACGTATAGGATAAACATTAGCCACTGTTACCAATAAAACAGCTTTATTCAATTTTTTTTATTGTACATAACATATATTATATTTAAGGATATCTTTAATTATGTGAACAATAATTGGGCATTCTGTGGTGCAGCCGGCTGTGCACCTTATCGATAGGGCTGTACCTTTTTGACTCTTCCTTCTTGATTCCTGTGGCTCAGGGCTGGTTTTGACTTACCTTAGCTGCCCCGAGTACCTGGATCTTCTCTCTGTACTGCCCATAGCAGCCAAGAGACTTCAGCTTTTTCAAGTGAATCATCCTCAGGCGGTCTCAGCGGCGTTCACCTCCTCTACTTTAGGTCGGTGGGAATAATATCAGTGAAATTAGAAGCCCTGGAGATTAGAAGAATCAAGATCTACTTTGTTTTGGATTAATATTTTTGTCATAGGACATAAATCCTAAGTTAAAAATTTATTTTTCCATTTGAGCATAAAATTATAAAATAATGTTTTTGTTTTATCCCTTCCACCATCACTTTCTTAATCTAATTATCGAATTAAGGTGGTAATAATTAGTTTGTTCAATTTATTTAATTTTTACCATTAAAAGATGTTGTATAATTATGGTAGAGATATTGTTGACCAGAGATGTAATGAAGAAGAAGATGGTTGGGAGTGTGACTAAGAAAGTAATACACAGTAAGTATAATTTAAATCCTAAATATTAAAGGAGTATAATATTTAATGTGAGTTACTATCTTGGCCGCATTAACAGCTGTCTTCTCCTTGGTCAACGAGTTGATAATTATATAAACTGTTTGAATACGAAATGAATATTTGATGGCATTAATTCGCTGTTTCCGGGGTCTATGAAATCATATTTTTAAGTTCTATTGATATTTTATAGAAAGAAACTTTATTTATGTATTTCTATCATAAGAATTTTTAAATGGCTCATGCCATGCTAAAAGAGATCTTGTCATAACTAATCTAAGTTGGGAATATTAAAAAGCAAAAGTTGTTAATACTAGATAAACCTGTTTTTTTTAAGTTTAAAATTTGTTCTCTGAAAATGAGGAAAGATGTTTAAAAATAGATATTTAATGAGTTCATATAGATTTTAAACTCAAAGTCAATTCAAGCAAAGAACTGAACACCCGTTTCAGCATGAAGAGATTGATTAGGAATGAATTGTGCTTTTTATAATCGCAAAATACTAGCAGTAAATAAAAAAATGAATTATTATTACTCAGAATCTTAGTTTTAATTGCATTTTCATTGTTCAGAGAGAAACTAAGGGAGAACAAAACAGATAAATATTAATTGAAGAATTTTTTATTTATTACAATAACATTGTGGAATAGTTAACATAATATTGAATTTTCAATCCATTAATTAGTAGTGTGCACATAAAAACCACATTACTAAGGGTTACTACCATAACTCTACTTAGTATATTAAACATGTCACCATTCAAAATCTAAAAACAAGATTACATGTTTAATATAATTGTGAGGCATAAATATGAATTACTATATAAAAGTCTGAATCTGAATGTTCATCTACTTTATTGACTTTTTAAAAATATATATTAAACATAAAACATAGTTAATATATAAATTAATATTGCCATGTAAGCTCATTATGAATGATTAAAGAGAATTATTAATATTGATTAAATATTGTGATAGGCTTTTGTTGCAAATTGAATGCATCATTGTAAAATGAAAACTGAGTTAAAAGTCATAATAATCGGTTAGCTGATTTCTGCTCTCACTTGTTTCTCAATGCTCCCATCCAAGTTTTTTTCTTCCATTTTGATAAACCCGGATGGCATTTGATTTTTGTTTTATTCAATGTGTTGTGTTTTATCTGTATTTATGACTGTTGAGTCTTCTTCAACATCCATCCTCTGTTGTTCCTTCTGATTTCTTTGTAGGTCAAAATTTGACTGATTTATGCAAGCCATAGGTATCTCACGAATTTTAGGCAACTTCTGAAATTATAGCAATGATTAATATAAAAATAAATTATGTCTATTTTTATAGCTTAAATTTTGAGTAGTAATATTGACCTTAGTATGGTAATCTTTTAAAATATTATTTTAATGAAAATCTAAATAAAATAAAAGTAGTAACTATGTTTAGTAAATTGAAATTTTGACTCATCTATGTAATCAAAACATTATACCCATATGTTTACATACAAATCTATACATCTACTTTTTACTATTAAAAGGTTTCAAACAGTGGGTAAATCCTTTTGTTATGTTCTATAAATATAAGAATCTTCCTTTTAAGAATTGATATGGAATGGAATCAATGTGGAAAAATTAGCGGATCGATCACACTCAACATTTAATTGTATTCTTAACAGATATGGGTGTTGTGTTATTCTGTTTATCGTAAAGTGAAATAACTTTAAGACAGTTATTATTTTAAATTAGAAGTTTTTAAGCGGGCTCATAGTTGCGGCCTTCTGATACAAACTAAAATCAGAATTTAATAAAATGTGGTAACAATGAGCCTGCTTAAAAAGTTCAAATTTGAAATAAGTATTGTCTTAAAGTTACCTCAGTTTTGGTATGAAACAAATAGAAAGGGATCATTTTGACTTCTTAAAAAGGATAGTTACAAAGAGTAAAGAGTAAGAGTATGCCTACTTGGATTAGGTTAGAATATAATATTCTCCATGGTCAATACACAATTATTTAACTGGCACTCAAATTGGTGTATAAAATGTTAATACGTTTAATGATAATGGGCTCTCCAAAATATATTTTCTCAAAGTGAACAAATTTAATGACAACACTTCAAAAATACTAAAATATAACTGGGCTTGTGAATAGGATAAATGACTTTCAGAAACAGGATAAAAACAAATGCAAACTGAACCTTTATCCAGATTATTTAAAAGTACTAGCCAGATTAAAACAATATTTTCAGCAGGATTGATAACATTCACAGATATCACAGTCCTTTTAAATACATTAAAACATTTATCAAACAAAACCTTTCTAGTATATATATATAAGTATATATATATATATATATATATATATATATATATATATATATATATATATATATATATATATATATATATATACTTACATATATACTAGAAAGGTATATTACATATATACTACATATATATACATACATATATATATATATATATATATATATATATATATATATATATATATATATATATATATATATATATATATATATATACCTAATATTTTAAAAGTTAACTGGTAAATATGCTACATTAAGTGATCTGAAAATAGAAGTTCTACCACATCTACACATTCATCTGACTAGTTTCCATCCGATGCCTTGTTAAAAAAACAAAATATTCCATAATGAAAACAAGCTGAAATTTTCATTTCTCGAGTTTATTGATAAGCCAAAAAGTTTCTTTAAAGAAGTGATAAAAAACCTTGTTGGATGTTGGGAGAAATTTATTAAAACTAACGTACGTTATTTTGATTAAAAATAATATCTTTAAAGTTTGTTTTTCTTTCATTTGTTTCATACCCTACGAACTGACATTTCATATTTTTCTGATATCTAAGCTTATTGAATATAAAGCAGTTATACTAGCAGGAATCCAAGTTTTAGACAATCTTTTTCAAACTTTTCCAGTTGCTAGATAATATCGATGGAATTGACTTGATATAAATGTCGGATAGAGATCTTAAAGAAGCAATTAGGAACTTAGAGCTAGCATTAAAAAAAATAACTTTTTTTCGGAGTGAGTCTTCATGAGGCGTATATTAATAAATAATTTTTGTGTTGTTATGGGATGGCAGAGTATGTTGGAAGAAAGTTAGATAAATTAATACAAATTATATAGTTCAGAAACATGGCTAAGATGCCTAAAATTGCTCATGAGCTAAATATGAAAAATAATTAATCTCAATTCACTTACCTTTCCAGTGATTTTTAGTATTCCATTACATTTGAAATGTACTTTAATTGTATCTTCAACTATATCTTTTGGGATAACTAATGCTTTGGTGAACTTTCTCGAGACCATGCTATATTTATCTCTCTTTTCATCATGACTTCCTGTTATGACAATGAAACCATTTTCAATCCTTACTTTCAAATTTTCAGGCTTGTACTCCTTGAAATTCAGTTTACTTATTACTAATCTAGAATTAGCAATAGGATTTTTGGAAACCTCACAATAGTTTTTTTTGGCAATAGTATTGTTCAGTGTACAGTTAATCATGGATGGTTTCAAATATTCCAAATATTTATTCTGCAGAGCTCCAAATGTTGAGGGAATGGAGTCATCAACATGCCGAAGCACCTGTTATAAAAATCAAAGAAATTATAAATAATAAATCAGAATTCATTCATTTAAAGAAATAATAATAATAACTACTTCATTATTTTACAGTATTAAATTTATATTAAAAAAAAAAAGTTTGATACATAATATTGTTATCCTACTTAAATCTGTCATTCTGATTAAATTTTGTGAATATTCATGTATAGTTAGCAAATAAAAAGAGAATGCCGTCTACTTGCCTTGTAACATCTTAAATAGAGTTATGTAGAAGAGAATATATAGTTAAAATATATTACAATTTGTCTGTTGATTGTAGCAAAAATAATAAAAGGAATATGCAAATTAAAATTACCTGGAAAGTATTGCATTAAGTAGTAAGATAATTCTGCACTTTTTTTTTTCTAATTATGCTTAAAATAAATAATTATTGACCACTGTATGAGCCTATTAGTTGACAGAATAACTAACTTCCATTTTTTCATTATGGGAATTTGTATATTAAATTGTATGAATTAAACGTACTAATATTTTTTGTTGGTTGTTTAGATGGAAAAACAAAAATTTTAATTTCATTTCTGAAAAAAAAAAATCAATATTTTTCAGTTGATAGGATGATTAACTCATCATTTGTTTTCATTGGTCAATGATATGACCTTTCTTATAATTACAACTGAATGATTTTAAAACCAATAAACCTTTAAAGAGAATTTTGTTGGTGCCTTGGTGGTAGCTTCATGTTCAGTTAAACATTTGGAAATACATGTTTCCGATTTTAAAAATAAAGTCCTGTACTGCGATTATTGTGCTGGCCGAAACAGAAATATAGTAGTAGTATTAAGTTTAATGAAACTCTTTATGAGGCCAATTGTTTGAACATTGTGAAACAAAAGATATGAAATGTCTTTTTTCTGGTCTTAGCAATTTATGAAATGATGCAAACTTGGGCGTAACAGAGCTTAAAGCCCGTCCAAGTGAATATATTTATTCACCTGAAGAATGGTTTGAAATTTTTAGGAAATGTAAAAAATCACGAGCTCACTGTTTACTTAATGAAGCATACTGATTTCTTCAGCATGATAAAATAGAAGATATTACAAATAGGAAAATAAGTGAAAAAGAGATAAGATAAATTGGCTTACCATCAGATGAATAAGGTTAGACAAAAATAATCCTTTCAAAATATGGTTTTGATGTATAGGTAAATGAATTTATAGAAATCAATGTTAGAAAAAAAACCATAGGTAGACCTATGCTACCGCTATTTAATAAATGAGGATTTATCATATCCAACTTCTCGAACAGTGTCACATGAGAAAATAAAAGACTCATCAGATTTGCTTAAATATGTTCCACCTATTTATCATAAATATAACCATATTTTAAAAGCAATGGGTTTGGCTGAAGGTGAAGAATATGGTGAATTTATAGAATGTTTATATAATGAGGTACATAATGATGTTTGATGTAGGTATTTATATTATTTGAACATCATCACAACCAATATGATACAAAAGAAATAAGAAAAAAATAGAATGGAGTTGTTTCTTGAAACGAAAAATTTGTATTTGTCTTTCAATATTGATTCTATTACAATTCAGCATTGAATAAATGATTAAGAACAGAATGTAAATTTTAGTAAATACTGTAATATTTCTGTCATGTTTTTGCAAAAGAAAAAGGCAAGAATTTTCCAACAAGAATTATTAAAAGTATTTTTTGAAAAATTTTGTAATTGGAATTTATCATTCTTTCAAATAATTGCTACAGAGACTGGATTTACTACTTATCTTGGTGAAAGGATTTACTTACATTTCTAGATATACCTGAAGTTGATGGCATTGAATTCATGGAAGACATGATGTTTATACTGGAAGTAAAAAAAAATATAGATAACTGTAAGAATAATAGACCAGATTTAAATATGAGTTTTAAGAAATATAAACCAAATCCTGTATCTTATTATGTTGAATGTGAAATGTTGATTTCAAACAATTAAGAGTACCTATGCCTTCCTTTAAACTTAAAAACTTAAATTATGACAGTATTCTGAGGAAAAGAAGAAAATACTTACTTTAAAGAATATGATTTACCAACCAGCGCACAACCTCAGCCAATAGAAGAGAATGATGGGTGTGGTTTCTTGCAGAAGAGCTCTCCTGAAGAATGCACGTCATCCAATGCCACACAAAGAGCTGAATAACAAAATGTTTAATTTGTTAAATTTCATTATTCTATTCTATTTTCAATAAACTTTATGTTAATTGGTTTTTAATAAAATATACATATTTATTTGGATTTTCATGTCATGCTTACTTGACGAAAATTTGAATCTGCTGAGTTTTATGAAAAAAAATATTCCTTCTTTTTTGTTTAAGATTATTTTTTTAGCATATTCGATTACATGGTTTACTGTTTTATTTATTTCATCTTTAAGTGCTCAAACATAAATATTTTAAAAGCAACATTGTAAGTATTTACATCCCTTAGTCTAAAAAAAAAAATCATCACCAATCGGTTTTTATTTGTCTTTTAATTAAAAAAAAAAATGGGAATTGATTTGATTTGTAAACATTATGATAATGTACTTCAAAATCATAACATTTCTTTATAAACCCATTTCACAACCAAAGGAATAGTTTAGTTATCTTCCATTATTAATCAGTTCACTTTCTAGTTCAGGAATCAATATAATCATTTATTAGAATTCGCAGTGGTTTTTTTAAATTATTGTAATGTGACCATGAAAAAATTAAGACTTTTTTTTTTCAACTTTTAAGATATTCATTAAATATTAATACCAGACAAAAAATTTTCCTGCTTAACAGCATTAATTGATAATTATGAATTAAAAACATTTTTTTAATTTTTCCTGTGGTTTGTATGCTGTTGGATGATGTAATGTTCATTCGATACTTTAAAAGCGACCCTCTGGAAAAAACCACACCCTTCTTTCTCTTCTGCTGGCTGAGGTTGTGTGTTGGCTCATTTATATTCTTTTTAAGTAAACATTTTCTTCATTTTTTTTTCTTTTTGCATGTGATTGATTAATTAAGATTACTGATTCATGATTACACTTTTCTAGTAAAGAAAGGAACGCATTCACGTTATCATTTAAAATATATTGCATAAATTGCTATATGTACTGATACCGATTTTAAACTTTATACCTTAATAACTCACCTGTACTAAATGAGCTCCACTTGTTTCCAATTTATTTATATTTGTATCATTTATTACAGTTTGAACACTGCTGACTACTTTAAATGTCATCCATGAGTCCATCAGTTTTATTTCTGAAGAGAAACGTGAGTAAATCATTGAGCCTAAAATAAATTGTTAAAGAAATCTGAACGGGTAATAAAGGATATGTATTTATCACAAGATTAATTGCTATTACTTGGGAACAAGTATTTTGTGTTTTATAATTCTTTAGTTATATTTTTGTCTTACTTGTTGATCAAGTTTAACCACATAACCTTTTTTAAGTTATAGAAGACAATGTTGTATAATAAATTATCCCTATTATCCTTTTTAAGTTATATGAGACAATTTTGTACAATTGATTTTTCCTTTTGACTCCTTTAAGTTGTACATTAATAACCTCAATATTAAATTTATCTCTCAATGTTTTAAGGGTTTAATTATTGCTACTATTTATTCATTTTACTTTTGTATACCTCTAATAAATAATTAAAATATTGAAAAAAGTTGTGTACTTCTGAAAATATATTATTATTTTCCATTGTGTTTCGATCAATCTCTTAAGGCATGACTCATGATACAAGTATATTGTATGCAGCTTCTGATGCATCTTAAGAATTATTCAGTTCCTGTTTTAAAATAAATTTATATTCAGAGTTTATTAGATTCGATTTTTAAAGATATAAAGAATTACTTAAGGACTAAATACTTTAGGACTTAATTAATAATACTAATAGGCCTTGTTTGTTTTTTTATTCTGCAGTTGCGCTGTAATGATGACTCTACACTATTATCATATCATCGACGTATGCAAAATAATTGGCTAGATATGATGCGTCTTGTACCACCTACTGTAAATTGGACACAGAACAATAGTATGACCCATTACAGCAATAATGTTTCCATGACTTATGTTGCTAATCCTAGAGTGACAATATGTAAGTTAAATGCCAAAAAGTTTAAGCTGAAAAAGTTAATGATAACAATTGAAAATGGTTTCATTGTGATAAATGGAAATAAGGATGAAAAGAGAGATAAGTATGGCCTTACCTCGAGAAAGTTCACTAGAAGAGTGGCTATTCCTAGGGATGTATTTGAAAATGAAATTAAAGTTCAACTCTTCTCTAATGGACTACTATCAATCACTGCAAAGGTAAGCTAATTGAAATTAATTATTTTTCATATTTTAGATCATGAGGCATTCATTCTTACTGTGGTTCCCTCTAATTGTGATTTTATTCCTTAATTGTATCCGATTAGAAATGCCTTTAGTTTTCTATCATCTGCTACTGATTCAGATATTAAAACTTGTATAACTACAATCTGTGGGTTCAGTAGAACATACTGTTTCTTGTCCAGCAGCTGTGCAAGGTGATTTGGCTTAATTAAAGAGCCTAATTGACCTAAATGGATGTATGTGCATGTATTTATATGTATATGTATGTAGAGCCCCAGGCTGATCCACGGCTGATATCACAGAATTATTAATTATCTGCCCTAGCTGGACTTTATCTTGGGCCTGGGAGATTGGAGTGTAGTACCTTATCCACTGAGCTAACACACTCCCTGATGTAGGTGCTAGAAATATGTAATTATCACTTATGTTGTGTTTCTTTTTGTTGGAATTCATCTTAATAAAGCCATTTTAACTAGAGTCAGGTGGGGTAATTGTGAACAAGCGAAGTCAGAGAACTCTTTAGTGGTAATACAAAACTACAGATTATAGAAACTTAAGAGGAGTCTTCTAAGGTTTTAAAGACTTTCCCATCCTTTATTCTCTCCACTTTGTTATAAAAGCTAATAATATTAAGCTTATAACAAAAATTGTGGATTACAATTGTTTGTGATCTCTAGTTTTTTCTCATACCGCACATCCTAATAGAAGGTAAGTTTTTTGTGTGTGGTATTATCAGTGTGTCACCTTAGCTATGCAAGAAACATCCATTTTCTTTGTCTTTGTAATTTTTTATGGAGCAACAATCGACTGTTCCCAATTGCCTCTTAATATATAGTCTTGGGGCAATTGTGAATAAAATATTTCCATTAATATTATGCCTGCTGAGAACTGAGATGAGGTGCTTGATTTGAGCCTACCACATATAGCCTCCCCTGAAAAGTAATAAGCTTTTGGCTGGTCCAGCAATGTTACTGATTTTGTAAAGATATTCTTGAGAAACTTAACAAAAGAATGTGTTAATAAAGCCAACATGAGTCCTGCAAAAGGAATTTGTCTCAAACTACCACCTATGGGAGGATTTCATGAAGAATTTCGCCCAAAATGTACGTTCACAATTATGCCATTTTTTGGGGGTAATTGTGAACAAATCCATTGAATAGCGAGAATGCTAAATATTGGAAAGCTATAGATGGAATCAGAAAGAGGTCAAACAGGAGAAATATTAGAATATTCGAATTAAAGAAATTTGTTCACAATTACTCCTCTTGACCCTAATTGGATTATAAATGCTGTAAAGGTTTTATCCTTAACACTTATGTTGTTTTATTTTATTTATTGAAATGATGTTTTGGCCATGTATAAGCCATTTTCAAATATTTATTGTTTCTTATGTAACATTGATGACATTTTAAAACAACCTTTTTTTTATTTATGCTTGACTGCATAATCATAAGTTAATATATCTCTAACCGGTAGAACAATGACGCAACTGCATAAATAAGTCAAAATTGAATTAGTGTGCCATTGTTTTCAGAAATAGCTAGCGCATATGGAGAAAAAAAAAAACATACCTGTAGATGTAGTCCAGCCACCAGAGTGTAGTTGTATCATTTGGGAAATGAGGGATTTAGTTTGCTAAAATCAAATCAGCATTGCCACATTTGTTAGTTGTATCTTTGATCTTGACAAGTGATATTCTTATTTCGCATGAACAACAACTCAAGTTTACTTTAAGCTGAAGTAATCTTTATTCAACTGTAAACATTATTCTCTATTGTGTGTTATACCTACCAACTATAATAAAAAATATTGTTTGAGAAGACAAGTTTTCTCCCTACTTATGTGTCTGAATTTGATATTTTTAATTCTAATTCTGGAAGGACAATACAAATTAATCTGTAAAAGGGGGGAGAGAGAATAAAGTCAACCTGACTAAAATTGTAAATTTTATTTTGAACACTTAATGCATCGCTATGATGGAGCCCCTGTGTCATAGAGTCTATTATTGCATGCATCAAATCGTTTGTAGCAAAAGCAATTTTGTTTCTTGTGTCTCTTGTAAAATTTAATTTTTTACAGTTGTTCATTTTTCTACCTGGCAGCCATTTTTTCTCTTTTTTTTTAGATAGTATTACCTTTTAAGAAAAACATGGGCAGAAGATTTTCAATTTGTAACCATTCTTTGATGATGTTTGTTGCTTTAAACCCAAGGTTTTTCAGTTCTTGTGTAATAATTGTTAGTTGGGTTGGATAGTGCAGATTTTTAATTATGATACTTTGGCTTCTATCTTCCAGCAACTGAAATATACAGAAGCAAGCTCCTTTTTTCCATAAGTTTAAGAAGGAACATGTGTTTGAGTAAATAGTAACTGCTCTGCTCGATGAATTCAGCTAAAAGTTAAGGCCAACTTCTTTTTTAAGAACTAACTTATTTTTTTCGCTTAGTGGTGGTCTCTGTCAATAGTTGGTTGTTTTTGGCTTATGTCCTGCTCTCTTTCTGCATGTTTACTCCATTTCTCGAAAGCACTGAGACGTTGAAGACTCATTCATATCAGGATCATACCGACTTAACTGATTTTGTTTTCCGTTCTTTCAATATCTTTACAAGAATAGTCTTTATTTAATTTAACATTCACCTAAAATTATGACAATCTTGAGATACAGCACAGAAAAATAATTTTCCGGTACTGTATTTTTTTTAAGTCCGATATATTTTTTAAAAGTTATTATTATTATTGTTGTGATTTCAGAAGAGATCCGAGATTTCAGAGATATCTATACAATTAATAAATCTACCAGCTTTAACACGAAGTATAAATCAACCAGCTTTCAGACAACCAATAAATCGCCAAAGGCCAGTAATGTTCAATCATGGATACTCAACATTCTTGGAAAATTTCAGAAAATCTCCTCAGCCTTTTAAACACAACAGATTTATAAACCAAAAGCTATCAATGCCTATGCAATATAGGAAGAAAACAGTTTTAAATAGGAATTTTAAAAAGCATTGGATAACTAGCTAAACTTATTTTAGTTTTGCTTCAATGAATTTACTTAAAGAATGGTTTTAAAGAATCAGTTTTAATTAAATATATTGTTTTTTGTTAGATTTTTATTATAAATTCTTATAACTTAAAACGTTTGAGTTGTCTCTAGCACAATAATACATTATTTTGTCTATGAAATTAACAATATATTTATATAATTAATATAATGATAATTTACTTCAATCAATGCTAAGAAGTATCTACACTGCTTTACTTTATGTAAGAATGTATAATTATGAATATACAAGATTATTTAAAAATATACTCATTATATATATATATATATATATATATATATATATATATATATATATATATATAT
This sequence comes from Rhaphigaster nebulosa, assembly GCA_948150685.1. Lineage (NCBI taxonomy): Eukaryota > Metazoa > Arthropoda > Insecta > Hemiptera > Pentatomidae > Rhaphigaster > Rhaphigaster nebulosa. The sequence goes on from OX411310.1 coordinate 70,878,859, forward strand.
ATATATATATATATATATATATATATATATATATATATATATATATATATATATATATATATATATATATATATATATATATGTGCTTCTTCTTCTCATCTTCTTTATCTTCCTCCTTTAGTGCCTTTCAGCATGGATGTACCCCGATCCAAGATTGCCAAGCTTCTCGATCTCCAGCCAGCGCTTTCATTACATTAATTGACCTTCCCTTCCTTTCACCAATCCCTGAGATGTGGTCCATCCATTGCAATCTTGGTCTTCCTTGAGGGCGGCGTCCGGTAGGCCTGGCTTCAAAGAATTTCTTTGGGTCCCGGTCCTTAACCATTCTGCTCAGATGACCAAACCATCCCAGCTGTCGTCTCTCCACTGTTTCCCTCAGTGCAGTCACTCCCAGGTCTCCCCTTATTCTCTCATTCCTAACTCTGTCCCTCCTTGTTTTGCCTGCCATTCTCTGGAGGTATTTCATCTCTGCCGTGGTAGCCCTACTCCAGTGCTTGTCCAACGGGATCCAGCTCTCACTTCCATAGATGAGGGTAGGTAGGTATATGGACTTGAAGATATGTAATTTTACATTATTTTCCAATTCCCTTTTCCCCATCACTGTGTTGCATAGCTGGTAGTATATGCTATTTGCTTTTTTAATCCTGTTTGAGAGCTCTTGGTCCATTTTCCCATTTCTGGTGAGCACCACTCCTAAATAGGTATACTCCTGGGCTGTCTCCAAGGTTTCTCCCCTGCAGTGAACCAAAACCTCCTCCTCTTCACGTCCGATGTGCATCACCTTGCTTTTTCCAACATTCAATATCATACCCTTCCTTTCTAGCTCAGCCTCCCACTCTGTAACAGCCTGCTGTAGATTTTCCTTGGAATCGGCAATGAGGACAATATCATCTGAAAAAACCATTACTTGCGCTAGGATTGTCCTCATGTTCCACTTTCCAACGACCATCCGTGTTGTCCTCCGCTTGCAGATTTTCAATATCTCGTCCATAAAAGTGATGAAAAGAAGAGGACTAAGACTGTCCCCCTGTCTAACACCCCTTCTCATGGCGAAAGCCTCTGACATTCTTCCATATATATGTCATATCTTTAAAATTCTTACTTTGGCTGATTTAATGTTTCTGTTATTCATTTTCATATTTTTGAAACCATATGCATATATATATATTTTTAATTTGCTATTATATCCCTATGTAATTGCTTCTAATGTCAGGTTGTATCATAAAATACACCAATCTTGGATTGCCATTAATAAATTGTGATTGTATACAATATCAATTTATTAATTATTAAATTAGTTATGAATTACTAATCAGTATAGAATTTTTTGAAGTATAAGAAGCATGGGCTAGTATTCAAGTATTTGCATGTTTTGAAATACTTACATTTGCCTACAAATGTTTTAAGATAAAATCTAACCAGATATGACAATTGACTAATGAATGTAAATTTTCAGTCCTTTCTTATAGTTGCAGTAATTGAATTTGATATTGGGGTTAACAAAAAATATTTAAGGGATAATACCTCATTAAATTTTAGAGGATTTTTGCTGATATATGAGATGATTTGTTGTGTAGATATTATTGAAATTATGTATTTACCTTAATTAAAAAAACAAAACATGTATAATATATTGTCTTCTACATTTAAGAAAAAATAGTTTGATAAAATAAAGTATGTTCTCTTTTTTAGAAAAAATTTTGAAGCTAATTTGTGGCCTCCCAATTTTGTTTTGCCATGTGGCCTATAGTTCCAAGAAGATTGCTAACCCCTGCAATCTTCAAAACCATTAATTATCACAATTATTATTTTAGGTATGAAAACTTTCAATTTTACCTTACTTTCTCTTGCCTGCATATGAAATATATAGTAAGGGGAAGTATTGCGATCATGAAATTTTTTGAATTCCAGTTTTTAACAGAAATACACATTTTTGGGTCCCCATAGTCCCCTGAGTCCAAATAACGAAGTTTCCCAAAATGGTCTGTATGTCTGTGAGTATGTGAACAGTCTTGCCCTTTACACTTTTTTAAAATTTTCTTGTAAATGACCTCAACGATTTTGATGAAACTTGCCAAAAGTCTTCTCCTTGAAGTTCCTTAACTTTTCACATGTTTAGTACATTACCGAGAAGATGCAGGAAAAAAGTTATAGCTAAAAGAAAATTTTATTTTTGTATAACTCAAAAGGTATGCATTTTATGTAATAATATGCATATTTTAGGTAATTAAATTCTCTAAAAAACAAAAAATGAATCATCGAAAAATGACCAGTATTAGCAAAGATACAGTGTATCTTGTAAGGACTACAAGACCCTAGATAGAAAGCCGAACGCTTCCTTAAGGAGGCAGATATGACCAAACCTCCAACCTGTGGTCAACAATACCAACAATATGCTCTGTATTAATGTAATGTAAGAATATAAAAGTAGAAAATAACTTAATAATTTCTACTTTTGTATTATTTGATGGAAACAAAATGTTTCCATGTAAACTAAATGTAACTTCCATGGAAACTAAACCAAAACTTTAAAAATATGACCGATTGAGTTTATGACCGCTGCTGAGTTTATTTCAAGTAATGTTTGTGTGGACTATTTAAAATTATTTTAAAAACTTTATTATTATAGAGTGGTGAGGGAAAGTTGTGTGATGTGCACAACATTTCATTATAAGATACTGCCTTGCCTCCAGCCCTTACACATCTAGCCATGTCCAAGAACTCTAGGATTTGCTTCATATATGACCAATATTTTTAATAAATAAATATTTTTATTACTTATATTTATTAATAAATATTTCCAATAGTTTTATCTTATTTTTTAACTTCTATTGATTGTATATTAGCAGGTCCTAAAGAAGTCGCATTTGGCCACAAGATATTGGAAAAATATTTAGTGTAGTATTAACTTGTTATAAGTCCCACAATTGGCTTTAAAATAAAGTGTAACATCAATCGACATAACATAATGAAATACATCTTCTTAAAATTATAGCAATTTCAAGATTCAATTCAGTTGGAACTTACAGTTTTTTGGTTTTGTTTTAATGTTTTTTTTTTTTAGTCTATGAACAGTTGATTGATAATACAAATCGACATCCAATCTCTGAGATGTGAAGTACTGTTACAGCGATCAGAAGACTTTCAAAGTGAACCTTTTTATTAATTGAATTGATCAGTTGCGGCTTAGATTTCCACTGTGTTGACTTTTGTTTAATTAATTTACTGATTCTAAGACTAAGACTTTACTTTTGATTGCCGCTAGCTTATGGTTTATGCAAACAGTATTGTGCCAAGGATATCTGAGGTTGGTGACGGCATCACAATATGACTTCCCCTTCTCCAATCATAGATTGTATTAAGATGTTTTACTAAACTAATTAAATTTAAAAAAATATAAAAATAAATAAAAGTAAAACATTAAATTCTCAGGAAGAAAGGTAAGTGACTGAGCTAAACTGAATAAATGGATAGAATACATAAATGCATAAACATAAACTATATATTGCATTTAACTAATGTTTTGGCAGTAGACCAATTAATTATCTTACAAATTGAATTTCTGATTTTAGATTTATAAGATCGGATCTTTTTTCCATTTGGCACAAATTTCATAGAAACCAGTAACAGTGGTATATTTAATAACAGTCGTTATTGTATCTGTAAGAAACATGTGCTTTATTGCTTTATAAATTAGATTATATAAAAGAAAGAAATTGTTTATTTAGGAAAGAAAAAAGTTTTGTTTTTTTATAATATACATACACATACATATACAAGAACCAGTTACTGGGGAGGCCAATAATCCAACATTGATTGTAATATTTTATCAAAAAGATCTTCTTTTTCATATCTTCTTCTCCACACAAATTCAGATAGATATGAGTTTAGCATTGACCTTCTCGTTCCACATTCAATATTGTTACTTCTTTTTACATAATATATAAGTATATAAGCCTATACAGACTCAATCCTCTAGATATGAGCTCCAGTTATTGGATCTACAAAACATTCACTATGATTGCCAGCATTGTGTTTGTACCGCATTCCAGGTATCTTCTTCAGCCCCTTGTATGATTTCCAACAATCGGAATATATTGTTGATACAGGAAGTATTTATGCCTTAATACTCTCAGTTAGGGTCTCTGTTGTACGCTCTGGCATAGCCTACAGAAATATACACACCTTCTAACTCCCACTGTGCAGGATATATTTGAATATTGAAATAAAAGGTTTACGAACATATGTTTTATTGTTATGTAACTTTAAAAAGTAATCATTTAATGGTTTTGACAATTTTGCCTATTGTAAAAAAGACCCATAAGATCTCCTGCTAAAGTTGTCAATTGCTTCAAAACTTTTTTCTTGAATTATTTCTTTTTTTAATTTTTAGTTTTTTTTTTAATTGTTATACTGACAATGGCACCTCTTCACAGCTGAGACAATGTTAAGCTCTATGCAATAATGATTTCAATATTTATGATAAAACTTTCTTTAATCTTTTGTATATCAATATATCGTCGTCATGAGAAAATATTCTTTGTGGCATTTTGGTGATTTATATATTTTGGCTTTGGTAGGTTGGCCATTTTGTTCATTGGTAGGTACTACCGGCACCTATTAAAATTGATTCATAAACACAGGGCTCACTATTTTGTCGCCAGAGGAGTGTTAAAGTCTTTACTCAAAAGACCTGTGTTTTTGAGTCTACTGAAAAATATTTTTTAGTATTTTTTACTTAAGATATTTTTTAATGACAATGACAATATAAATCATGGTCTGGGAAAGTATTTGTTTTACTAAAAGGAGAATTAAGGACAACAGTTCTCCATACTTCGTTCAGAAGAAGCCATGAGAAACCAACTTCTGGGATGATTTTACAAATATCTGGGGCTGTTGTTTTTATGATAGATAAGGTTGTACCAAGTTCTGAGAAGTCATACTGAGGATCTTACTGATATAAATGAAATCCATGTCATTAATTCATTGAAGATTCTAGTGGTTTCATATTATGAGTCCTTACATTTTATTTGCTCAGGAAGTTGGGAGGTCATGATTTTATATCCATTAAAGATTCCATTGACAAAAGTAAGAAAATTCCATGAATGAATATTTTCTGGCAAGATGTGTAATCAAAATATGATGAAAGAGGTTGATGATGATTACAATGGTTTTGGTTTATTTTATTTTTGTTCTTATTTATTATTTCATTTTTTTAATAGGAATGGAAAAGCTACTGGCCCAGGAGAAGTAAGTGCTGAGCTGCTCAAGTATGAAGGTATTGAAGTAGCTAAGGTGCTCACCGACCTCATCAATCACATGCTTAAAGGGGATAATATTCAACAAGATATGAAATTGGGATATCTCACTTGTATATTTAAAAAAAGAGACAGAAGAGTTTGCAGTAATTACAGAGGCATTTGTGTGACAAATCCAATTATGAAGCTGCTGGGCAGAATAGTAAAAAATAAATTAGAGGCAGAGTTTGTACAAGCTGATGCACAGTTTGGGTTTATATCTTGCATTGACAACATTTTTACACTCAGATAATTATTGGAAAAGTAAGCAGTGAAAGTAAGGAGATTGAACATGGTATTTATAGAACTAGAAAAGGCCTACGATAGGATACCTCTATTTCAACTACTATTGAAATCTCTGAGAATAGCTGGTATAAGGGAAATATGTAGAAACAATAAATGCCAAATCAAAATAGAAAGCTCACTATCAGAACATTTTCTGAATTGCAAAGGCATTCTTCAAGTATGTTGCATGTCACCAAGCTTATTCAAAATATTTATTGATGGTTGCTTAAAAAGTTGGACAAATAAATGTGGCCTGATAGGCATTCCCATTTATGGCACATACTTATACCTCTGTTATATCTGGTGATCAGTTGATCATCACACTAGATGAAGATGACGCAAGCTATCTGTTTAGGAAAGTATTGGACCAATATAAACAATGGGGCTTAAGCGTAAATTATGAGTCCCTGAATACATTGGAAAAATAAAGTACATGAAAGCATGGCAGGCCATGAATTGATGGAAGAGGAGGCAATGGACAGGAAGAAATAGAGAGAGAGGCTTCTGGAAGAAGTGGATTGAGGAAAACTGTTGTGGAACAGAGGATTTATTAACAAAAAAACACAAACAAGTTAGACTAGATACTTCACCAATGGCAGACACATAGCTACAGCCTCTCAACAGATGCTATCCTATCAAGTCAGGTACTCCTGTGCCAGTGTTGCCACCATCAGTGTTGTTTTGTTAATTATTATTATATTTACATCACAAGCAATGAGAAATAATAAATCAATTTCTCCTAACAATTTCCTTCCTAAAGTATTTATTATTTCTCTTAAAAGTAATACTGCTACTAAATATACTTACTAGGCACTTAATACAACTCTGTAATATTTACATAAATTTAACTAACAACTACACAATTTTTAAAGCCTTAATATATACACTTTTCGAGGTCCAGCAGTTCAATTACACTTAAGTTAACTAAATGCAAACATTTTTGTCTTCTTCTTTACCTTGCCCCTAAGATGTTTCCCCACATCAAAGAGAGGAGGTTATTTCACCTATCTTGTTTATTACATCTTTATAGTTTATTTCTTCTTGCTGGTTTACTTTTTCTTTGTGGTTTAAGTCCTTTATCTTGCTTACTTCTACTTCATGGTTTACCTTTTCTTTCTGGTTTATTTCTTCTATCTTGTTTACTTCTTGTTGCTGATTTATTTCTTCTTTCTGCTTTGTTTCATACATCTTGTTTACTACTTGCTGCTGCTTTATTTCTTCTTCCTTGCTTATTTTATTTATCTTGTTTACTTCTGTTTCAAGGTGTATTTTTTTTTTCTGGTTTATTTCGTCTATCTTGTTTATTACATCTTTCTGATTTACTTCTTCTTTCTGGTTTACTTTTTCTTGGTTTATTTCATCTATCTTGTTTACTACTTGTTGCTGCTTTATTTCTTCTTCCTCACTTATTTTGTTTACTTCTATTTCAAGATTTATTTTCTCTTTCTGGTTTATTTCATCTATCTTGTTTACTGCTTGTTGCTGCTTTACTTCTTCTTCCTTTATCTCGATCTGTTAAAAGCGTGTTTATTATTCTTAACTTCATGCTTTCATGTACTCTAAAACCACGCTCTGCTACCAAATTGTTGTGGATCAGAGGATTTATTAACAAAAAAACACAAACAAGTTAGACTAGATACTTCACCAATGGCGGACACAAAGCTACAGCCTCTCAACAGACGCTATCCTATCAAGCCAGGTACTCCTGTGCCAGTGTTTCCACCATCAGTGTTGTTTTGTTTATTATTATTATATTTACAACATCTCAAGCAATGAGAAATAATAAATCAATTTCTCCTAACAAAAACTTCATACCTGAGTAAATCGTAAATAATTTTTTTTTTTTTAATCTTTTGTAAATATGGTGTGAATGGACTCTATGAACACAATTAGCATTATCCTTGCTGAGACAGATTGTAATATTACTGAAAAAATTTGTTAAAAAAAATAAATAAATAATGGTCTTAATTTTTAAAGTTCATGGTACAAGAATTAATGTGTTCCATTTTAAAATGAAATGGAAGGTTCAACCATAAATAATGAACTTCCTTGAATGGTTAAAGGCAGGACAAATGCTAAGCAAGACAGATTTATTGCTAGCAGGCAATATTAATGTACCAGGAAGTAATGCATAACCCCTCAGACATTTTTGTTTGATATGAAATAAATAAAATGGCAAGAATCATTTATATAAAGGTTATTCCAACTCATAAAAATGAGAAGGGTAGAAAAAATAAGAAAATACCAAGAACTTGCCATGGAACTAAAAGTAGGTACTTTATTCTTTAGATAAAGAATTCTTCGTCCAATAATTATATTCTCAAATGGGTCTGAGTTCGAAAAATACCAGAGATTGTATGCGGGATATTTGCATTGACTTCCATGTGTTGAAACTGGCCCAAAAAGGAGTTCTTTTAAAATTGTGAGGATAAAGGAAAGATAAAAAGAGATAAGAGAAAAGATAAAAATACTCCAGATAACTTTCCCCCTCTCCCCCCTCTCCCGTGCCCTCCTGTGAAGTAGTGTTCCCTCTGATTTCTAAGTGGAATTAATAAATAAATCGACTTAAGGTTATAATTTTTGCAATTTTACACAGTTATTATTCTGGATAAACACTTTTATGAAGGCTATTAAACTCGCAGATAAGAAAAAAGTGTTAATATTTATTTGATCTTTGTAATTTTAAGTTCAAGGAATAACATTTACTTGTGGTAAGTATTGGTTTAGGTATGTTAATTCGCTAATATAATTATCCAACGATTATTGCTAACATTAATTAAAATAACTATTATGCTTTCTCATTATTAAATTAACTGCCATGAATTCATTAAAGTCATCGCAAATTTCATCAGTAATATTAATTTGCGTGGTGGTTCCAGATTTTTTAGAAAGAATTTTCCAGTCCAGCGTTCCTGGTGTGAGTTATATCAAAATTTTTGGCCGGATCAATTTTTATGAGAATATATACCATAAGCTATTACTGTATTCATTTTTTGATCTCAGAATCGGTAAGGAAAGAAAAATCCTCTTATGCAAACTCATTTTATCCCTGGTCCACCACTGTCATTTATTATTCACCAGTGCCATTTTATTATTATTCAGTTCATTATTATTCTTAGCCAGGGAATATTGGCAGTTTCCGTCTAACGCCTTCCCACTATTTTTATTGTTAAAATTAACAACCAATAACCTTAGAGCCGTATTACGGAGAGCAATTTGTGATGTGTCCGTTCTTTCTCATCATTCCTTTGTTTTCTAATAACATCATCTTGTATGTTTCAAATATGTTAGTTATTATTCTATCTTTTTATGATGGATGACCAAGAAATATATAAGCAAAGTTTATTTTTTCTATGTAATAGATAACTGGGTCATTGCCTGTTGAAGCCGAAATCTCCATTCCTTTGTCACCATTATTTAAACATTCGGCAAAAAATGCGATACTTGACAAAAAACAAAAATGGGTTTTTCTACTAAAATCTAGGACCATAATATCCACCTTAGCAGACCCCACATAATCCCAGACTTTGGGGAATGACTTATTTATTTTAAAAGCATTTTATTAGAAAAACAAATCCGTGGGCAGCAGAACTCCTTCACTAAAGTCGTATTTTTACTAAAATAAAAATATTATAAAAACGGGGGAGTGAGAAAAAAGTTGAGACCCACAAAAGACAGTTCCTTAACATACCGAAATTACCCATACTTTTCTTATATTGTTTTGCCTCTATGCTGATCTTCGATACAGAAAATACATACCGAATTTCAGCTCATTTGACCCAACGGGGACCGCTGGAGTTGAAATAGCCATATCTTTGCTAATACTGATCCGATTTCAATGAAACTTTTTTCTTTTATAGTTAATTTAATTTCCTTTCAAATTCAGCAGGCTTTGAGCTCCGTAACGCAATTTGGAGGGGTTTTTTGAGGTACGCAAATATTTAAAGAAACCGAAAAACCCAGAGGAGTGGAGGAACCAAGTTGAGACCCGCAAAAGATACTTTCCTAGCATCAACTCAATTCAAATACGTATTTTCAACACTATAAAATAATTTCTTGGAGCTGTACAGATGCGCAAAACTTAAAAAACGCCGAAATTTCAGGTAAACATACCGAAATTTTTACTGGAATTTACCCATTCTTTAATGGTATCGTTCTGTCTGGAAGAAAGTCCTACATACCGAATTTCAGCTCATTTGACCCAAAAGGGTCCGCTGGAGGTGCTCAAATTTAGCGGGAATAAAAAAAAAAAAAAAAAATATATATATATATATATATATATATATGTATATATATATATATATATATATATATATATATATATATATATATATATATATATATATGAGATATCTCCAAAACTTCCATAATCGTGCTCTAGAGGTTATGAAACGGATAGAAAACGCAGTCCTGCCGCTGACCAAAATCTATTATTTTAGGAGTTAATCCAAAATATCTAGCAAAAATAATAGTTCCAATGACAAAACTATATCGACGTCGCATTTTGAAAAAGGCCTAAGCGCCATTTAGCAAACCTTACAGGAAATAAATTAAATGTTTTTTCCCCAAATAAGAATATATTTTTTTTTAATTTTAATCTTTATCGTGAACAGTAGGAGTTTATTAAAAAAAATTATAATTAGAATATATTTTTAAGAATTCTAGCACTGGTCAAGGTCAGAGTGACGACAGATAGTCATCAGTGCTTGGTCCTTATGTCATCAATAGTAGATTTCCAATTTTTTTTTTCTCGATATTCGTTTACGTCTTGAAACCTAAATTTCTAATTTTTGGCGCTTAAGGCTTTTTAAAAAAATCGACTTCGATATATATTATTTTTTATTGAAAGAAAACCATTATATTTTCGAGTAAAATCTCGATATTTGAGACAAAACAAAAAAACGAAAAACTTCTATGAATGAAATTTGGTAGCTAAGTATTAGTGAACATGCCAAGAAACAATTTTGGTGAAAAAACCGCGGGATTAGTAACATTTTATTCAATGAAATTTCAAGATTCTCAGTATTGGGAGAATCACACATATATCCATTGGAAAAATCACAGCTGAATTTCCAAATACGAATTGATGAAAAATCGCGACTGATTTAGTTTTGTAAATGCACAATCCTCCCCAAAGTCAAGGATCACTAAATTTGTGCTACAGTAGAAATGGAAATCATTCAAAAACTCTAAATTTACGATGCACTATCAATGCCGTTAAAATCTTTATTATTATTAACCTACTTAAACAAAATTTTAAATTTCTTAATTAGACTTGTTTAATTTATTTTCATTGTTTGTTTACTCTTAAGGTTCCATTCAAAATATATTTAAATACTTTACAGTAAGATAAAACAAGTTAAAAACTAGAAACTATTAATAATGAAACAGCAGATTCACGTTCAGCTGATCAAATTCGAATTTTCAAATATTTTATTTTCTCAAAAACTTTTGTATCAACATGAAGACAGATTTTTTTTTATCTTATGCCTTGCTTGATCCCTAACTCAAGTCATATCTGTCAGAGCAGGGCGAGTCAAGGTACACCATGGGATGTTGCAAATATTATAACAGGAATTCCCAGACTTCGTGCGTATCGCTTCTAGTTTTCATATAACTGGGCGTTTAATGTATTTCTTGTTGATATTTATTTATATACTTTTGCGATTTTTGCTTTCCCTTACCAATTTTTTAAATGCATAGTAAGGAGAAGTATTGTGATCGTGAAAATTTTCGGATTCGAGTTTTCAACGGAAATACACGCTCTAAGGTCCTCTGTGTTCAAATAACCAAGTCTCGCAAAATGGTCTGTGTTTCCGTGTGTCTGTGTGTATGTGAACAGTCTAGCACAAAAACGAAAAGTCGTACGATGCTGAAATTACGTATTTGAGGAAGGCACATGCATGTGATGTTACAGCAACTTTTTCATCAAAATCGACTAACCGGAATATACTTTATATATTCAATTTTACACTTTTCTCGAAAACGGCACTAACGTTGTAAAATGTTTTTATTAATAATATAAATGTTGGATTTTGTGGTTCTATAATTCCTTAATCTATATTGATTAATATTTTATATAAAAAAAATAAAGATATAAATACAGCTATAAGTATTAATATATATTGATTACTTATGTGTTCTATTTCTGAAGTTACGTTAAGTTTTATATATATATATATATATATATATATATATATATATATATATATATATATATATATATATAATTTTTTTTTTTTTAATGCGGATTTTGTAATGATTTTAAGTTTCTTTTAAGCTTCAGTTTAGTTTTATGGTTTCGTATAGTATCTTAAATCGTTAAAAAATAGTAGAGCTAATAAAAAATACAATAATAAAAACATCTAGATTGATTAGTTGATACTGCATTTTGTAGCACATAACAGTAATTTATTTCTTGATTGGAATAATATTTTTTAATGATTTCCTAGATATTGAATTGAGGTCGTTAAAGCGTTCTCCGCAATAAGGGCACGTGGAATCATAAGTCCTTGTATGGATTTTTTAAGCAGCTACAGCTTCAATTTGTAATTGCCTCATTGTTCTGCCGAAGCCGCGATTTGATAAAATGTTTCTTCCTTTTGCCCATTGCAAATTTTACATTTCTGCCTTTTTGGGTAGTACAACTGGCTAAATAAATTAGTTTTTCTCTTCTGACGATGCCTGGATTGGCGAAACGTTGGCTGATTAGGTGCTATGAGTATTGCAGAGACTCAATGCTTTTTGTTCGGAATCTACCGATTATTTCTTAATAAATATAACTACGTTTGTTGTTAGCTTTTTAGAAAACTTTATTGTACTTTCAATAAAGTGGTTGTTTGTACAGTTTCGCCATTTTCTTTATCGAATTGCTTTTTATGGAGTTTCTGTTTGATCGCATGTCAATAATTATTTTAGCTACTTCTTGGAAGGTCTTATAGAAATTATTAAAACCTGATACTTGATAATTTTGTAAGGGATTAAGAACTTGATGCATTACTTACATCCAACTTTTCTTTTAGAACCTGCTGGTTTCGACAAGAAAAGGAACAGCTATGTCGATTAAGCTAGCAGAAAAAGGCAAAGGAGGGAAGGAGGCGCACGAAGGCGGAGGAGCTAGGAAATGCATGCACGGATACGTTTGTCAGTTGAACTTGTGCGCTTTGAACTTCTTGCGCGCTTACCGGAGTGGATACACGTTCCAGTTGGGATCCGAGGTAAGCGATATTAAGGACTACGACGATATGATATTGAAATACGTGGGTGAGGACGGGCGAGAAACAGGGCTGTATGTTCAGTCGAAGCATATTCAGAACTGTGAAGATAAGGCTCTCTCTGTGAGGCACCTCCTCATTGGGGAAACTGAAAACAAATGGAAGGATGAAAGATTTCTGCTTTCCAAATATTACGAGTCGTATCTCAAAAATGTAATCGGGTCCGAGGAGTATTACTTTATCATTTATACTAATATGGGCTTAGATATTGAAGACCTTTCGAAAGCAGGCATTAATGTTTCTCTACAGATGCCAGAAAACACCAGTCGATTCTTCCAGATCAAATCAGAAGGACATAGCAATTGTTACAAGTTGTTAGTCGATGAAAAGCATCCTTTGTTTGAAAAATTCTATAATCTCTCAGATGCTTATAAAGTTGCACACGAATTAGTTGAGAGAATCAAAGACGAGAAGCCTTTAGAAATGAAAAATGATGTATTAAAGAAATACAAACACTTTCTCGGTTTCAAAGTGCTAGTTAGAAGTACGGATGATGAAAGAAAAAGACGATTTGGCGATGAATTCATCTCATGTGAAAAGTTACCTCAAAAATTCAAAACATTTAGAAACATTTTAAAAAAAATGTATTATGAGACAATAAGACCAAACTATGGATTCGACCGTGAGGATGCTTTTCAAGAAGATCTGAGGAAAAAGGTGGTGAAAGTTTCGAAATCCTTTTTAGAATTAGATGAAGAAAAGATAACAGAGTTCCCAGACCCATCTGAATGCATAAAACATTTTTTTAATGAGTTCGTTTTAGCCGTAAAGCAACCCAATGTGACCGAGCTTGAGGAATTAATAAAAAAAGAAATCGAGGAGATTTTCAGTCTAAAAGATACGGACTTAATTGTTCCAGTAATCAAGTCAAACATGCTGGACTGGATGAAGGAAAAAATAGGAACATGGTTGACTAAGGATGATGCCGATTCGTTCATACAAAGAATCAAACAGAACATGGAGACATTGATGATCAGAGGTATTAGTTTAGATTATCAAAACGAATTAAACAGTATGAATTGCACTATACTACCTCAGGAGCTAGAGTTAGACAGCACAGTTCAAGCTATCAGACATTTCTTATATGGAGAGTGTGAAATTATGTTGATACGTTCAAATCAAACTTTACTCTCTTTAATAAAAGTTCATCAAGGAATCGAATGGATGAAAGAACGCAATAGCTTCATATGTTTGGAAAAGGATGATGACATACTTTTTCTTTCGTTTGGTGGTCTGGCATCCATAGAAAGTGTTAGAAATGATTTAAAGAATAAAAATACCTTCAATCTTTTGGTAAGCCACATTCAGGAGAGATTTCTTAACGAAACAGGTTGCCAGGAATTTCTAAAGGATTTGTTAAGTTCGGTTGTGTCTAAAAAGAGAAAAACGATTTTGGTATTTCATGAAGTTGTCTCCAATTCGATAGATAGCGTTATAAAAGACATCGGCTGCGAAGAACGCGTTTTTAACAATCCAGAAATTATTTTCGATAAATCGTTATCGTTCCTACAATTAGACCAAAAGGCACAAAATCACCTTTTACAATTGGAAGTTGTGGATTTCCAGGGGAAATTAACGAACTTATTATCTCTTTCATCGGAAATAAAACATATTATAGACGCGGAAACTCTTTTATTCCTTGTACAAAAAGCACTTATTCATGTGGGAAAATCGGGACAAGAAATTGGTTTTTCAGATTCTTATATTCCTAGACAGCTGTCCTTGGATGACAACCCTTTAGATACCTCAAATGAAGCTGCAGTCTCTACCTCTATATCTGAAGAAGAACTCTTGTTGAACAAGTTTGGCAAAGTTCGAATAATTTCTGGGGGACCGAGATCTGGTAAGAGCTGGTTACTATCGAGCTTGTCAGAGAAGTTAAAAATGAGCTACCCAAGTATGTGGGTGTTGAAGATAGATTTGAACAATTATGCTGAGATTTGCAGTAAAATGGCGTTGTATACGCTCTTAAAGGAACAGTACTCATACGCCGAAGATACCGAGAAAACAATCGAATTCGTTGTTGAAAAAATGTTAGGGGTACCTTCGGATGCTATGATAACTTCGAGATTAGAGAAAGAACTTCTCAAACTCGGTTTCATAGGCAAGATGAAATTGGCTTTATTGATAGACGGATTCAGCGAACTATGCAAAGATGGTACTAGATTTGTGAGGCAATTGTTGATGGGAATGCAGAAAACTAATATGGAGATGTTAGTGATCACAACAAGGCCCGAGAATAACCGCAGTTTGGAATGTCTTCAGGGAAAATATTTCTCATTGGAATCCTTTGCAAGTAATGAGACTCTGAGTGTGGTAAAATTAAATACCGCTGTCAAATTACCAGAAAATCTAGATGATATATTCAACTTAAAACGACGAATGTTGAAGTTTTTATCAAATCATTGTAAGGCGCCGAATGATATTGAGGGATATCCGAACGACATATTTGACAAGAACGGTGAAGAATTGTGGCGGGAAATTCAAAATCGTTTCGTTTCTGGTATGGAAAGAGCGCTCGCAAAAGAGATTTGTCGTGCTACCGATGGAAATTACAGTTCGGCATCGTCGACCCCATGCATAATTAATGCCATCTCGTACATCATAAAAAAATCGTTGGACGTCACCGCCCGATTTGAATGAAAGCCAGGCTATGAAAAAATAAGTTTAGTTATGCAGAAACTAATTTGTTTATATCTATAATTCTCTACGTCAGAGCTAAACTTTCGTAAGCCTAATTTTGTCGATTTTGAGCTTACTATCGTATTTGTATTATTATGGCCATATTTTTCGAGTATAAGTATCGTAAATGAGCTAAAAGTATAATCAAATATGCAACAGTCCAAAGATAAAAATATTCCATTATCCAAAGCAAGCAGTACAGTGCGATCTGAAACTTCTTTTTTCTCTCCTATCTAACTTTGAAAATGTTGCGAAAGTTTATCTCTAGCGTACAAAATTATTAAAGACATAAGAGACAGCGTTGTAAAATTCAATAGTGGATTTTATTACTTTTTTTTTTAGGTTTTGTTACTATGCTTTTCAATTTACAATTGGTACTTTTATTGCATTGTACAGATGTGTAGTACATACTGGATCAAGAAAAATTATATCATGTATTGAATATCAATGGAAAATAGCTTAGTTTTAAGATAAAAATTAAATCCGTTGTAAGGATTGAAGCGAGCTTTCAAATCTCCAACTATTTGACATTTTATTCAATAATAGATGACTCTCCATTTTCAATATTTCAACATCCCAATAGGTGGGATTCAAATGTGTTGATGTAATATGAATTCCTAACCTACTGAATATTTGTTGGCATTAATTTTTTTATTTCAATTTAAAAAAGTGAAAATATTTTTCACCTGTCAACTTCTTTTTTAACAACTCACTGGCATACATCAGCCTGCTTACACAAGGATTTATTTAGCAATATAGGCGAGAGCTAGAAATAATATATTGATCCAAATGTTTTAATAGATATATATAACATTTTCATTCCGTTTTTACGAAATACGAAATATTGGATTTATTTTAAATCCAATAAAACTAGGTTGTTACTAAAGTTCTTGTGTATTAGCATAGCTTTATTTCAGATTACATATTTTAAACATTCTTGAATACTTCAAAGTAAAGTCCATTATTATCAACTACTTTCACCCATCTTTCTGCCAGTAATTGGATTTGATGCCGGTACCACTCCTTTGGTTTTGAGGCAAAGTACTCTTCACATCCAATTAATACGTCCTCGTGATTATCAGAGATCCGACCTTTTAAAAAATTAGCCATTGATCTAAACAAACCATAAACTGATGGTGCAATATCTGGACTATACTAAGGCAAAATATTTACTCCTTGCAGTTCCGATAATTTTTCCTTGGTCAAACTAGAACGATGTGCAGGGGCATGTCGTGTTGCAAAATGGCTTGGTTCCTGTTGACCAAAACATAGTACTTTGCATTCAAAACTGCATAAATTCTATCTAGCTATTCGCAGTTAAGGTTTGAGTCCACTGCCCGACCACCAGGAACAAGCTCAAAATTCAAAACTCCTTCGAAGTTCCGGAAAATACAACGCATCACTTTTTTCCAAACCGATCTTGGCGAACCTCCGGTTGTGCAGCTTCACCTAGCCGTACGCATTACTTATGTTTAATAGGTTTTAGATGTAAATGACCCCATAAAGCCAACTCAAGTCACAAGTAATCATAGGATTAGTTGAAATAAATAGTAGGAACAGAAACACTTTTATAGGTTTAATTATGAGAGCTGGAATTAAGAGTTGTGTTCATGCACAAGGACTTTTGTAACAACCTAGTATATGATTGTTATCACTGGTTTTAACAAAACCTCAGCGAGCAGCTGATTAAGTATAGTAAAAACATCTTGTTTCTATTTATTTTATAATGAAAATTCCTTTTTTAACGAATAAAGGTTATTATTATATCTTTGCTTTTAGGATTAATCTATTGCTAATTAATTAAAATTGTTTTTGTGTTTTGCAAAATGTGCTTCTTGCTTCTTACTTTAATATGCACAAAACATTTTTAAGATATATATATTTATTTACGTTTATACATCAGTAAATAGGTATATGGTGCGCTCAAGTGATGAATTATAAAATTCCAATTGCGAGTATAGCATTCATTATTTATTAAGCATACATTATGATCAAACCCATTCCTGATTAGAACATAAACCTATCCGAAATATTCAGTTAAATTTAAAAAAAATATTGTTCGGTCAGGTAATGTTCAGGAGTGATAAGGAATTAATAATAATCCTTAGAATGTTCTATAATAAATTAATGAATAATTTAATGATGTTTCTGGATCAAAAGTGGAGAATAAATTTGTTATCATAATCAATTGAATTGATTAACTGTTTTATTATCCACCTGAGGAAGTTTTATTATATTTTCGTTTACATCCTACAGATATATCTTACATAAAAAGAGGTGCGCAATCTTTTTATAACACGTGCCACAACCAAGAATTTCCTATATTGAGGCGTGCCAAAACCTCCCTCTCCTGTGCCCTCCCACCATTACAATAATTATTTCTATGTAGAGTTAAAGGCCAATAACCTTTCCTAAGACTTGAACCTAATCCCTTTCTCAGTTCCTCTGTGTTGGTACACTAGGAAACCCCCTCCAAGTCTTGTCCCTTTCGATGTAATTTTGTTAACAATAAAGTTTTTTATTTATTAATAACCGTTAGAATAATTATCCGGCTAATAATTATAATCAACCAAGAGATGTCCAAAATAATTATAATCAACCAAGAGAGGTCCAAAATAATTATAATTAACCAAGAGAGGTCCAAAATAATTATAATCAACCAAGAGAGGTCCATAATAATTATAATCAACCAAGAGAGGTCCATAATCGGGAATGGAATCCTCACGATCAACAACAATTTTTTAATAAACCCAATTCAGGGCAATATAGACAAAATCATCCAAATAACCAGCAAAGACCCTAGAACGGTACAACAGGACAAACTGTTTCGATGAGAAGTGCAAATTCTCAGCCACATAGGCAGCTTTCATATGAAATCAAACTAGAACCCGAAGAAGATCCGAGAGATGCGAAAATAAGAGATCTAGAATCTCAATTGTCCCATTTTTTAGGAAATCCCACGAACCAAAGCGACAAACCGTAGTTTTGGAGTTATTATAAACTTCGATGAACTTCCCTATGTAATCGACCATGCTAATAGAAAATGGCTTCTCGACACCAGTGCAAAGAGAAATTTTATAAACCCCACTATTATTCCTAAAGGCGTACCCCGCTCCAAAGAAAAATTCACAATAAAAACCGCAGAAGGTGAAAAACACGGTGATGAAGTAATATATCCTTATTTAGATACAACATTTTAAAAAAATCCTGAAAAAATTAAATTTTATATTTATAAATTTAGCCCCAACTAGGACATACTTTTGGGTAATGAAATATTGGACAACATGGATTCAAAAATATTATTTAAAGACAGGCTAATTACCACCAAATATGGTTCATTTAATTTTCTTTTACGGGATGAAAAACAAGGCATTAACTCCGTTTCATTAAATAGAAACGGATTTTTTTAAGTTGGACTAAAAATGACGATATTGAAATTCCCGCTGGTATTTACGAATACAATTTAACAATGACTAGTAAAAATCAAAATACATTAGAGTTAAATTTTCAAGAAGTTCTTGGTGAAGAAGTTGAAGAAATCTCTCCCAGTTCGGAAAATGTATTAGAACAAAATCATCTGAGCACAAATGATAGAGAACCTTTTATATTTTTGTTAAGAAAGTATCTTTCAATTTTCAAAACTGACAAAGATGAATTGTCCGCAACTGACATATTATAATATAAAATCAAAACAAAAACTGAAGAATCAAATATATTCGAAAAATTACCGGTATCCACAACAATTTCGCGAAGATATTAAAGAAGAAGTAACTGAATTATTAGAAAATAAAATAAATCAGCCAGGTAACTCCCCGTACGTCACCGGTATGGATTGTACCGAAAAAAATAGACGCTTCGGGCAAAAGAAAATAAAAGAAAAGAGACACTGTATGCACGGAGTCCAGCTTGAAGTGAAAGAAAAGGTAAGACTGTCAAGAGGTGTGAAAACTTTCTCTCTATTTCTGCCTCGTTATCAACTTTGATCTGCTTATGTAAATAATTGTTTAGTTGTTATTTGTCATAATTTATGTCATAGTTCATTCATAGTTTATCATGTATAGTTTATACTTTATAGTTTAGTTGATTAGTATTCAAACATTATTGATGTATAAATTATGAATCGATATATTTTGGGATGTTATCAAATAAAACAGTTGTTTTTGTAAGAATGTGCATACGTGAGATTCTTTTATAAAATCCTAGTCTATTTCCGTATTAATAATATTATCGGCTATGATTCCTTAATTAATATTCACTTGTTAAGGTCGATAATATTACATTGGAGTTAATACAAAAAATGACAATAATGAAAACATCTAGATTGATTATTACTGCGTTTTGTAGCACATAAGGACACAAAAACAGTCGTACTGATATAATTTATTTCGTTATTGAAATAATATTCTGTAGTGATATTCTTGATGTAGAATTGAAGTCGTTAAAGCGTTCTTCGTAAAAAGGGCATGTGGACTTATAAGCCCTTATATGGACTTATAATCTGCTATACCTTCAATATGCAATTGTGTCATTGTTTAGAAATGCTATATCACCTAAATGAAAGACATGACTTGAATGTGACAAATAAATAATCTGAGATTAGGTAACTGGTAAAAAAAAGGGTGTTCATTGTATCTTGAGATTTGTAAATACTCAAACTCCTCTCTTGTAGGTTGTAATTATATTTATTCGAAATTCCATCCGTTCAATTGAGTTCCTGTAAATTATTTTCAAATTTTAAACATCACACAAAATTATATATGCATCAACACTTCGTATGAATTTTAAAAAAGCAGAAAACGACGACCTCGATAATTTTTGTTTCTGCACGAGCTGTGTGGAGTAAAGAGACAGCCTGGAAAATTTAAACGTTCCCTCTATACCTCCAAGGATCAGTTGTTGTAGGCAGTAGTGTGGAAGACTGACCACATCGTGCCAACGGTCTTCTCGTGTATGCCCTTAACCATTCAACTGATAACAGTAATTGTTTGTCCGAGGTTGGCGTCTAAACTCTAAGCAAATGACATTTACAATGATAAAAAAAATAATTAAAAAATAATTCATAGAGCCAGTTGTACGACTAAAAAAGCAAAAATGTAAAATTTGCAACAGGCAGAAGGCATTTTGTCATATCGCCGCTCCGGTAGAACAATGATGCAATTGGAAATTGAGACTTTAGCTAGAATAAGGTCTAATAAGTCCATATTCCCTTTTTGCAGAGAACACTCTTATGACTTCAGTTTGATATCAAGAACATCCATACAAAATATTATTCCAATCAAGAAATAAATAAAATAAAAGAAATAAAAAAGTTAGTTACTATTTTTGTGCCCTTGTATGCCAGTCGGGGTGATACAAATGTAGTCATAAATATTCAAGGTGAGGGTGTTAGGAGGTAACAGGAGCCCTAGACCAATGTGTATCCAATAGGATAGCTCAATGGAACCAGGAGAAGGTTGAGACAAGAAGACTAGATGTATCGAAGAGACAATCAACGAACCACAAGCGATCAGCGAGCTAAGGGTAATGGTCTCCTGACCCAGTATTTAGTTTTAGACAGAGGCTAAAGGTGAGAGTATGAACAGATACATGTGAATAATATTTATATTTTCTTTATGTTGTACAACTTTTTTTTTTAAATTTATACCATGCTAAAAGTTTTTAAATTATTATTTTTTAGTATATATAGGTAATTATATTTATAATTATTTATATTATATTAATATAAATTTTATATTATTATATTTATATATATTTTTAACTATCCTGTTTATTTACCCAATTATTTTCCATATCTTTTGAATTATATGTTGAAATGTTTAACTGATATTGAATCCTGGTTTATTGCATTCAATCCAGAATTAAAAAATGCATTATAACAACCCTCTTTGAGTGCTATTCAGCTAAAAACAAGATTGGAGGCTATTTTTTTCACAAAACGGCGGTTTTTTTTTACCACTGTGAGCCGCTTGAATGACGATTTAATTATATACTCACTTGAGGTTAAGAATTCATCAAGGTATGGAAAATGTTAATGGGCTTGAAATATTGAAACCACAAAGCTTTGATGATATCGACGTCGTTTTTTGAAAAAAGGCTTAAGCGCCAAAACATCGAAAATTAAGTTTCAATATCTTAAGGGACGTAAACACCACTTCTATCGATTCCCGTTCACGATATATTGAGAAAAAAAATGGAAATGGTCTAAAAATCGATTTTACGATGGTGTAAGCACCAAATACGGACGACTCTCAGTCGTCACATTGCCTTTGTTCTCTGTTAGAAGCCATACAAATATATTGTAATTATGAAAGTGTTGCGACCTTAATGAACTCTTACTGTACACAATAAAGAAAAAAAAATGTTATTTGAGGAAAAAACGTTTCATGTGTTTCCTGTAAAGTTTGCTAAATGGCGTTTACATATTTTTCAAAAAACTACGTCGATATGAGAAGGTTTTATATGTTTATATTAGTTTTTCAAATTACAAATTTTAGTGTGGATTCACGCCAAAGTGCGCCCTTATAAAATAAAAGACGGTATAAAAAGTTGAAGAATTCATGCGAAAAATAATTTGTATTATTCACGTGGTGCGTTTGTAGGTAATTCGAGAAAATTATCCAAGGTTTTGCGATCGTTAATATTCTTGGAAGTATGGTATTGGAAGGAACTCAATGTGGAGTAGGCGACGAGCAGCCCGACTAATTATTAACCTAATGACTGCCTGTGCGAATTTCGAACAAGAGAATTATGGTCGCAGTGACTCCTGAATTATAACCGGCAATTCATCCGCGGTGATGGAATGCAGCATCCATCAAAGCGTTCCACCTGATGGAAAACTAATATCGTCCAATCGCTGGCAACTATAAGGGCCACTTTCCGTACCCAGCTATTCTCGATATAGAAACCATTAATCTTAAATTAGAGATGATCGATAGAGGTGTTGAATTGAATTGAAAACCAGCCAAGTTCAATTTGTAAATTTTTCACAGGTGCCTTATAATGGTCATGGATCCGGTGTTATTAGTGAACAGCTGATGTTATATTTTTTTTTTTTCTCATAAGTACTCTATGAGAAAAACTCAAAAATAAAAGTTCTTGAGCATCTAATTCTGCATAGTTTTTTATTATTAGTGTTAAACATTGTTTCCGAACACCTGTAAAGGCAAATAGGACCGGTTATTATCTACAGGTTATCAACCTATTCTAACAAGAGTGGGAAGGTCGAGATTCATTCCCTGGAATTAATTAACGAAATTAATTAATAATAAACTCTCGCCAGATTCGGACCGGCGCCGCAGCAGACTCGAGCTTCTGCGTCCATTGCGGACTAACGTTTTTAAATTCGGGCAAGTACACCTCTCGACATTGACAACCTCTCGATCTCCGCCAATAGGCATTTTAGCTCAGTCATATAATTTTGGTTGCAAAATAATGAACAATTTTAATTTTTAGATATGTTGTATGTATTGTTCCTTTTGTAAAAAATCCAAGTTTCCGATCTTCTCCTTCGTTTGCGTTTTTCGCCATCTTGAAAAACCGCTAAGAAAAAACTTTTTTTTTCCAAATAATTCGCTTCCAGTGCATTCAAGGCAAACATTTGTCATTATCAATGTTAAAGAACGTTAAATTTTCTGCAAGTTTATATATAGCATTTATGAATATTCGGAATAGCTACTGAGATACGGGGCCGTGATAATCTGCAAAAAGTCCAATAAATTCATAGAGTTTGAAAAGGCAGTGGTTCCGCATCAGATATGATTTATTTAAAATTCATATAAAAGTACATATATCCCAGATGCTAAAAAGCATTGCTTGATGCCGGCATCAGGAGGTCAAAACGGTTGTCAAAAAAACTCGAAAATTTAGGATGTTTTAGGTTTTTCACTTCTAATTCCTAAACGGTACATTCTATCGAAATTTTTTAAAAAAAGAGCGTTAATTCTGCGCCTAATGTGTGACCACAACATAATAATTTGGGTAATTGGTATGGTCGAAAACCATGGTGAAAACGATAAAGAAAAACAGAGACAGAGCATTACATATGAGTCTGCGATCTGAATGGAATGCAACAATATCCGATTCAATATGAGTCATTATTAATAAGAAATAATAATTTAAAAACTTCCAGCATAGTATTACTATATATTTTTTTATATTTAATTTAATTTGTGCAATATAAATATAATATAAATTTTATCATATATCAGTTCATCCTACTATCCTTAGAACAGAGGGCTAATACACTGAGCTCGCTGACTGCATGTGGTTCGTTGATTGTCCCGTCCATACATCTTTAAGGACACAAAAATACTCGTACGGACATCAATTATTTCATGATTGGAATAATATTTTGTAGAGATATTCTTGATATAATGCCGAAGCCATTAAAGCGTTCTTCGCTAAAGGGCAATTGGACTTCTAAGCCCTTATTCCAAGTACAGCTTCAGTTTGTAATTGCTCAGTGTGATGCTCGACACATTTTCAACTTTCGAAAATTACCGCAATTTAAGGGTGTGAAAAATTAAACAAGATGGTATGTAGAAAGGAGTATTTAAAATATTCTTCCAAAAAAAAACAACACTATTTCTCCTAAAATGTCACATACCATCTTAACATCTCCAATTGTTAGGGGACAGTTGGTGTAACGTTGTAATCTTGAGAATGTTTGCCTAAGCTGGAGGAGAGTCTCATTAATGGAGTGATTGACGATAGCGCTAAAGCACCGTAGGGGCTCCAAGAGATTTTGCATAATTGTTCGCCTTGGGAGTTAAAAGTAAGGATTTAGTGAGATAGTAATAGGATATTCCTCCCAGTCTCATTACGGTAACATTTATATATATAATATTTATATAAAATATATAATAAATATATAATAAATATATAATATATATAAAATATATAATATATATATATATATATATATATATATATATATATATATATATATATATATAAATATAAACATTTATAACGATATAATTATAATTTGATGATTCATAAAAATGAATTTGACCACTATGAATACCAAGAAAATAATTTTGTTAATCAAATCCCATACAAATATTATTAAGTTACATTATAAATAATATTGCGACGTTTCGTCCTTTTTTTTTTTGTTGGTAATTTTCAAACATTTGTAGTTTATTTATATAACTTAATAGCTAATACTATAGTCTATAAAATAAATTAGTAAGTACCCATTAACTCTAGGAAGTATCTGTAGATGGAGTTATTATTTGACCAGCATGGTCAAATAGTCAAATTGGTGATAACTCGTTATAAAAATTCAAAACAGAATATTCAGTGGTGGCTTGCTTTTAGGAACTGTGGAACTGTCTCATTCCACTTGATATTATCAATAACATTCAATATAATGAGTTTTTTTCTTGTACAATATATTATCCTTGAGCTAAATACCAGTAGCCATACCACAGTTTATGATAAAGATATAAAAATCTTTGCATGGATCTGTGCCCTTCAAAGTTCCATCGGTTAGTTGTTTGGCTATTGTGCGCATGCGCCCATAAGAAACTGCACGCGAGGCTGCGGGGATAAAGAGAAATATCGATCTCACAGTGGCGACCCTTGCGTATTGATGGAAAATAATGTTGTTTTTTTTATACCGCTTGTGCCAAAATCTTGTACCATATTCTTGTATATGATGAAGTATGGCACTAGATCGTTATCCTACGATTCTAGATATTCTATTTAATTCTTTTTTTTTTTTTCGGTTTCGATTTAAGAAGAATGGACTTTTAAATAAATTGATCAAGATCGAACTGTAACAATTTATATTATAATAAATGAAAAATGTTTAATTTTGTTTTGTTTTTAGAATTTTAACTAGTTTCTGATTAAATTATCTTTTTATATACGTTTGTTTCCTTTTACAAAATTTTAAAAAAAAGCTAAACATTTTCTAGAGCAGCAGCTCCACTAATTCTCTCTACGAGCCGCTACTGGAAATTTTTATTATAAAATAATTAATTAATTATTGAAATTAAAAAAATATAAAATAATATATAGACACAATTTATCTGTTTTTCGTATATTGTACTAAAAATTAAAACGAATTAGTTAAAAAGAGCAGAACTGTTGCTAGCTCCAAAATTAAAAACTGTATTTTCTTTTTTAATAGTGGAAAGATGGTTGACTATGAAAATAAATGTAGGTGATGCTTGGTTAGGGGTGCGGGCTTATATTGTGAGCCGACGTTTCGGCCTAAGTTTTAGGCCATCATCAGTGCTAAGAAAAAACAAGATAACAACAGAGGCAGTAACAGTGACATTAATAAAAGATATCAAACAATAATATAAGACAATATGATGGAAAAAAAATGAAGTATAAATAAAAATATTACATTATTTGTAAATAATAAGAAATAAAGAAATATATTTTAATTTATAATGTAAATAATGGGATTTTTTTTTCATCATACTATCTTTTATTATTGTTATTGATACTGTCGCTGCTGTTACCTCTGTTGTTATCCTGTTTTTTCTTAGCCCTGGTGGTCTTAAACTTAGGCCGAAACGTCGGGACACAACATAATAGGTGTTTTCTTCTTTGAGTGTTTCTTTATTGACCGCATCTCCAACCAAGCTTCTGCTACAAATTTTTTTTTGTTATTTTATTATTTTATTGTAGTTAAATATGATCTGTGATGTTAAAATATGTTCTGCCATGATTGAGCTCATTTCTTTACCCTGGAGGTATAGGACATGTCCATTTTTTTCCAATTTAGTATTATTGCACATTTGAATTTCACTTTTTGGTTTATCCATAGATATAGAGAACTATGTCCTAGACAGATTTCAAGCGGTGTGTTAAAATTGTTTAAAAAGATACTAAGTCCACTTTCATTCGGAGGAAAACGTCTGTTCAAAATGATCTGCTGTAATGTTAGAGAAATGTGAGATAATGCCCTATAATTTCGTATTACAGATGTAATTGAGGTAAAGGCCGGAACTCAGAAGATGTTTCGGTGATCAATATTAAATTTCTAGTGAGAAATGCGTACATTCAGGTAAGGGAATAATACTACTTCGGGTTCTTTCCCGTTTGGGCATTGGAAGATATGAGGAAGCAAGTGCTGCTTCGAATGGATCTTGTCACCCAAACTATATTATTATTTTTTTTATCTTCTTATTTTATCAGCCTAATATTAGTTTAAATTAATTGAATAAAGTAACAGCTTCTGTTTTCTAGCTTATGATAATAATTATTTTATAATACTTACTTAGATATTGTGAAAAAGTGTGCCAACATGAAAATTTTTATTTTTTGACTGGTTGTTTAATTTTTGATTATATTAAAAAATTGTATTATGTTATAAAATTATGGCGGATTAGCTGGAAAAGATAAATACAATATGAACGAGAATGTCATAGTGAGAAAATTTGTATCCTTGTGAACTGGCGTGCACACAAAATTATTTTTTGGGGAGATTTTCATTTTTTTTGGAAGAGGTATTTAATGAGAAGGCAGTCATTACGTGTATACAATCGCCAAATAGAGCGTAAGTGTTAAGGATAAGAATGAAAATTGGATACAAAATTATTACTCATAATACAAAACTTATATGAAAATTATATTTATCAAAAATTTCGTAGAGAGTGGAGGGAGAGGTAGAATATATCTCCTGATCTCCAGTATTAATTTGATTCAAGGTTTTTTTTTTATTTGTCATATTTATAACTTGAAAATTAAAGCAATAGAAAATTGAAATTTTTTAAATTATTAAACAATTGTAAAATAAACAACTATTGATTGAAAAAATAGTGGAGTATTGAGATAATAAGGACAAAGAGAAAATACAAAATTTAATTACATCGAACCATTGTAATTTAATTAAGGAAAAGAGAATTCGTAAGAAATACTGGCTTATCTATAGAAGTAATAAAACACATTCCTTTTCACTCAATACAAATTTATTACCCTTCCACAAGGATGTACCGTTCAATGTAAAATTTTATCAGAAGCTAAGGTTTTTCAATAGTTAATGATTTTTTTTTTACTATCATTGTAAATTATAATTCATATAAAGTCGCATCCATTCGTTTTGAAGTAATTTTCTGAATAAAGTTATCGTTATTTTGAAGAGTTTGTATGCACACATGTTAAAAAACCTAACTGCTCTCATTTAATTTTTATGGACCCTATTGCCTATTTCTGCCTATATATATATATATATATATATATATATATATGTATATATATATATATATATGTATATATATATATGTATGTATATAGAAAATAGGCAATAGTTTCCATAAAAATTAAAAGAGAGCAGTTAGGTTTTTTAACATATATACATAATTGGTAGGTACTTATGATTGCTTCAGAGTACAGAAAGAAAAAGCAGAAAGAAACTTCTGAGGAATTATCGAAAATTACTAACAGATAAATAAATGTTTGATATTTTTAGATAACTACTTGTGTTTTTCATTAGGCACTCTGTTGTCTTATATTTTTAATGAACAATTATCTCCATGCATAACCATTAGTAGTAAAGAAAACTACAATCAATGTGTTGCATCTGACGACTAAGTAGGTTTCTGAATAACAACACAGTTGTATAGTTGAGCTGAGAAACCCCACAAGTCACTTTTTGGGGATATTTAAAATTAGGCGGGTTTCCATTCTGTTGAGATAGACATATATTTCGGGAAGATAAACCCATAAGTCCGAGGCAGTTTCGCTGGTTCTAGTTAAGTCAGTGATCCAAGATGTTTCTCTTCTCAACGAGCTTTGTGATTGCGCTCCTATTTCCGATCAACGATTCGGATTTCGGTTTCTTCTTCGGAGAAGGATTCTCTTGGCCATCCAAGCTCACATGAGGGGCTATTGCTAAACATTGGTAATATAAATTTCATTGGTAGACTCATCCAGCATACATTCTTGCTAAAAATAGATAAATGTATCATACCTGAACACCCAATTATCCAGGCATATTAATTTGGGTATAAAGTCTACCAATTAGAAAAAAATGGACGATCTCCAAAAATTCAAACGGTACTTACCTATCTGTAACATGACAATCACATTAAAACTATCTGTAATTACCTATCTGTAACATGAAAATCACATTAAATATTTTCAGTTGCCTCTCATGAGAATGAAAGGAAGGATGAGATGCTGACCGATCTAGTCTGAATTTCCATACTCTTTTTGTCTTAATTGGTAAAATAATAGGGTAAGATTTAGTCAAATTTTAATTATCAGTCATTTTGGGTTGCCTCGAATCATTACGCTTTGGTCTGAACTGTTTTTTGTTTGACCAAAATTTAGTCTCTATGACTTATTTTGGGATTTCTCAAATCACCGATTCACTTATTCTTTGAATAAAATCTATAATAGTTCAATTGAGTTAATAGTTCAAAATTTCTTTTTTTCGAGGAAATAAGTTCATCATAGTACATACTATTTATTTAATACTTAAATTTTTCACATATAGTCTCAGTAACATTCTTAAAAATGTTTTTGTTCATACCCTGTTTACAATTACAAATTATTATTATAAAAAAATACTGATTTATTTATCAAAAAATTCTTTAGTAAATTCAAAATTTTATCTGAAAACATGTTTCTTACAACAGGATGTACAAGGCCATAATTTGTTTTAGGAACATAACATATGAGGCCAATTTTAATCCATAAATGCGAGGGTCTGGTAACTTATTTTCCGTAACTGACTAAAAAGTATCTTGCTTCGGCAAGAAGACCTCTTTACAACACACTTTTTGATAGGAATCAATTTTTAATATCTCCTATAGTAAAAGACTCCAAGATCTCTAAGACAGAAGGATGTAATACTTCTTTCGCATCGGCTCCGAGGATCATGTCGAAGTGGGCGAATTTGGGATCTGCTACTGCTTTGTTGTATATGACGTTTGGTAAGTGGGATCCCAACTTTTTGACAGACTGGAAAATAAGAAAATATAAGATTATAACCTTATTTTGATAGGATTGCGTAATTATGTATATACATATATCTATATATGTATTTATGTATATATGAGATATCAGCTTACCGTCTCTGAGAGAAAATTGTCATTGAGCCCCCAGATAAGGGCCACAGGTGTTGTTACTAAATCCAGTCTGTAGGAAGGAGGGGAGGCATTCTGGTAACGTTGCAGATTCCCTTCTGTTCCGTAATCGAACTGCCGGAATTCTCCTTGATAACCAAAGTAAAGGTTGTAAAATATTTGTATATCATCGTTACAATTCTCATTAATATATGCAATATACAAACATAAAATAATAAAAAGAAGACAAATCCATGACCTAGCGACAACTTTGTATATTCAACAAATCATAAGGATACCTTATTTATCAAAGAATATTAAAAAAAAAATTGATTAAAACATGAGCGAAATAGATAAACTTTTAAAAATATTAGAGTTGTTGGGGTTAAAAATGCCAGTTTCCGGTCTGCTCTTGGCAATTTAATTTTTTTTAAATTTTCTAAATGGAATTTTTACCCCACAACGTGGGGAAAAACTACCGCCGAATTTTCCTGGTAGTTTTTGTCCCTTTTTGGGATCATCTCTAGAAATGATTAAATAATTACAACATTAATGATTATGCGTACAGACCTGTGAAAAAAAATATAAACTCAACTTAACATGACTGAGGAAATAAACTTGCTGTATGGAAACATTCCAACTGAAAACAGTGAACTCCCTGCCATTGGAAGTGTACGTGAAGGCAAAGAAGTTTGGTAGATAGTATTTTTTTCCCCCAAGATATGGGCGGCAATCAAAAGGTTGCTCTGTTTCATGAGTATACTTTTAAAAAATTTCAATACCGAGTAAATAAGTCTGATTAATATGTTGATGAATGCAAACACGATCTTATGAATATTCTAAGTCATTACCCATCTCAACGACAATAAAAATTACATCAAAGTAACCTAAAACAAAATTTTCTTATTTGATTTGTTCATGGAGGAACCAATCCCGAGAGTATTCATGAGTACAACTGGATACAACAGGGCTAGAACTTGGGAATCACAGAAATCAGGACTGCCTAGGAAAATGTCGCCCTGTTTGTCTTAACCCCTACCTACACTAATACCCCATTTGCTCATAGGGCATATGTGTGTTTGTGTGTGTGTGTGCGTGCGCAGTATTTTTTAAAATTGAAACTGAAAAACCCCAACTAAAACATAAACAATAATATAGCCTCCTAAAACACTTATACACTTAAAACTCAATTTCAAGATCACCCTATACAAAATAAGTGCCCTTTACAAATCACTATAACCATTAATGCCTTGGGTCCTGGGTTCATTACTTGGAACTATTTATGATACTTTGACGCACTATTTCTTAAGCAACGGTTATAACCGTAATATCTAAAAGAAGCTTATGTAGTCAGAAAAGCCAACAGGTTTATCCCTCAACCCTGGGAAGGTTCAGGTAACCACTTTATAGATGCTGTAAGGGTCTCAGGAGGATCCCCAGAGTCGATCCACGAATTATACAACAGAATGTAAATTTACTGCCAGCAACCAGACTCGAACTTGGGTCCCATGAGTTAGGTGTTCTAATGATCGAAAAATAGCATCCAATTCTTAATTAGTAATTATCTAAATCAAATTAAAAAACAAGTAATGCTAAACTAATCAAATAAGCAACGTGTAAGAAATATTTTGAATAACGAATAATAATTATATAATTTTTAGTAATGTTTATTTAATTAATTTTCATTCGAATATAATTAAGACCAATAATAATTCATGTAAAATTTTACTGTAGATAGTATTTGTCCCCAGTTTATAATTTTTCATTTTTGCTCCATGCCTTTCTACTTCAAAAATATTTTTTGTTTGAATCCATGAACTTGAAAAAACTCTTTAAGAAATGCTTACAATAGCAGGAATCTTAACATATGTTTTTAGTCTGATTTTAAATTGATTAAAATTAATCTTTTCAATAAATTACCTGATCTGAAATTCTGCGCCAAATGATAGAGGGTCTTGATGGAAGTTCCTGCTGAACCGTACGGTATAAAGTTGTGGAAATCATTCTAAAAAATATCAGCCTTTAAAAAGTTTTCTTATTTAATACATTTTTCTTTTATTATATCGTCGGGTTGCAGGTGAAAGTGATCAACTGCAATTTTTGCCAATATGGGGTTTGTTGCTTTCTACCTGCGCCTGAGCTAAATTTACACTTCATTGGTGACAAAATTGTGAAATTATGAATAATTAACTAGCAATTATTAATAATTTCACAATTTTGTCAATATTAAAATTCCATAAAAGATAGCAGAAACAAATCTCATCTTCGCTAAAATTGCAGTTGATCACTTTTACATCCAGTCCAACGATATATACAATAAAATTCGCTGTAGTATACATTCACAGAAGGTCAATATAAGCTGTAATTTTTATTTTAATGTTTTATGAAGTTGTTATAAAGGCAAATCGACCCCTTGGAAGGACAATGTTCTAACTAACAAATCATGTGCTACGAGTAAATTAATTTCAAAGTTAGATTAACTCATTATTCAGTTATATGTCAACCTATAATAGTGATTTTTTTGGTCCGATACTAGTTAATGCTTGCCAGAATGGACTGTAAAGAACATTTGCAAAGATATCGTAATACAATAAATTTACATAACTTATAACCTTCTCCCTACCTCATTATTTGTAAAACTGGTGCTGCAAAAAACCTTTGAAAACTACAAGGAATTGGTATCTGATCATTCGCCCTTCTAACTCGGGCTGTTTCTCAACATATTGGAGCACGAGTAAGTTCTACTTGAATCAGAGATCAGATAGAACCTTGTATCTCTAAAGCGGCCTACACACATGGGAAAACCGGTTCGCGAACTACGGTTCGGCCAACCAAAGTTCGGTTCGTGGCTCTCTAAACACTATACGAACAAAGGAAAATATTGTTCGTCAGCTCTACGCATATAGGAACTTGGTTGGCCGAACCGTTGTTGGCAACCTGATGTTCCCATGTGTGTAGGGACTTAATCACTTAACATATGATTTTCTTTGGTTTTGTCAGTGGGAATCTTGCCATTCCAAAGTGTCGAAATGTCGCAAATTATTACCTAATTTATTAATTTGCTTATATATATATTTATTTAGCATAAAAAATTACTTTGTCCAAATTGGTCCTGTCTTCTCCAGTGTACAGCCCTATCACATCTAAGCACATTGACTGAGTGACTGAGAATTCGCCGCAGAGTAATCTCAGTGCAAGAATCTTTAGTTCCGTCCTGTAGCCTATCTGGTAGTGTCCTAGCAGCTTCAGTGCCCTCTGCAAAACCATGCCATTATACGTTCATGTTTATTCTGGTTATAAAATAGAAAATTACTTTATTAATTTGTTTTTTTTATCCTTTAAAAAAATGTTTTATTTTGTATCTGCTTCATCAGAATATAAGTTATTTATTGTGTGAATTTTTATTTACTTTTTTTTTTTGGTTCCTTATTAAAGATAATTTTTTTCTTTAAAAC
The DNA here is from genome assembly GCA_948150685.1 of Rhaphigaster nebulosa. Lineage (NCBI taxonomy): Eukaryota > Metazoa > Arthropoda > Insecta > Hemiptera > Pentatomidae > Rhaphigaster > Rhaphigaster nebulosa. Next base: position 70,911,882 of record OX411310.1, read on the forward strand.
TTTGCCATATTGTTGCAGGCATCAGAAGAATCTATAGAGTATACAGGATAAGATAAAATAATTCATAATAAATAATAAAGTATAAAGCAATTCTCCCATCTTCGTTTCGGCTGAACTCTGTGGCGTTAATCTGCCGGGTTACCGCGTGGTACCTTTTAGTAATTATCCAATTATCGTAATTATCTAAGTAATTATCGTAGTTATCCAATACAACTTTACATACCCAATTTAGACGTTGTGAAACTATCAACTCACCAGTCTTCATTTGTTGGGAGTTGTCATACTCTTGACATTAGAGCTTGTACGATCTTTTATTAGAGGACGTACGAACCACAATACCGGGGGGTCCTTCCATACTCCCCAGTCGGGCGAGTGGTCCGGGGATATTCATTCTTTAATCTCCAGGGAATATGCTGTCTAAAACGTATTTTAAACAATTTTTGAGTTAAAATTTAAACAAAAATTTATTGTTACACTCTTGGGCTAAAAAAAGTTTTAGTTGAAGTTTTTGAACTTTAGTTCTAAGCAACGCGTTTTTTTACATTCGAATCTTTAAACTTTGCTTCTATTTACTGTTTTATAGAAGAACAAATATTTCTGAGACTTATAATTTATTTAAAATAATGAATTAATTTTGTAAGTTTACGCTAGCATACACATTTATTCAGGAATCAATGAAAAAAAAAATTAATAAAACATTGAGAATGTCAAAAAAAATACTCATATATATATATATATATATATATATATATATATATATATATTTATTTATTTATTTAAACATAACTTATTAGCAGGAGCCTATGCAGTGACACATCCTGCGCGCACTGCTATACTTACGGGTTAAGCTGGTAGACACCGTCGTGCTCTAAACTTCTCTAATTTTCAAAGGAAATAATTAATAATAACTGTTTATATTGTATAATTTTTTTATAATTTACTTCCAGTAACATCAACTTTCTTAAACAAAACAAGTGAATACATTATTCATGGTCTAACTTGGAAATAATATGCAATTCGTAGGTCTAAATTGGCTTAATCCTCTCCAGCTTCTGAATTCGCTAACAGTCGTTCCCCTTAACCTTATCACATTATTAATAACCGAAATCCTGTGTCGAATCTTCTATATATTAGTCATGTACAATGCTTATGATAGAATTCAATTGTGATAAAGAACTTAACAGTATTGTCCATTTGAAATGCTTTTGATTGAAGACCCGTGGATTTTTTATGGCGTGGATTGATGTGTGGCATCGATTTCAATTTCAGAACTCCCCTAGACCAGAATAGTATACAAGTTCCCGTTTATATATACTTCGAAGAAAAGAAATATAAGGCAATTAGCCAAAGAGTTGAAACATTTTTTTTTTTAAGTTGAATTTCTTGTTCGCATTTTATATCGAAAACAAGTGACAATTAGCGAATTTGAAGTTGGTTAGTAAAGGCATGTTGGCATTTAGTCAGGGAGGGAAATTTCCTGTTAGGTCTCCTTTTTGTATTATCGGAAGTGTTAGGTATAGAGCGGGGCAGAAATAACTGACACATTTTAAAGAGCTGTAGAACAAACGAATATCTCTAGAAAAATGTCGTCCAGAGAATGAGAATGGTGTTTAAACGTCTTGTTCTTGAACTATTTCCCAAAAAATGACATGGAGCGTGCCAGTGCTCTCTCAAAGAGATCAATCTGTCAGGGATAATTTCTCTCAAAACTCCATGCTAACGTCGAAATGTGTGGGTCGTGGAATACGTATCCTACCATATCCACATATCGTCGATTTAACTGAATTCAGGATAGCCTTCAGGGTATGGGATCTATAGGAGGAAGGATAATCTCCAACATATGGTCGTAATGGTCGGAGTTCACAATTACCTTTCCTCCTCAAAAATGTACAGGCCGTTAAGGATGAAGGCGCCGAAAGCCACCCGCAGTGCCCTGCCGAAATGTGTCATCCGGAATGACTAGAAGGTTGATGGAAAATTACCGTAAGCGTCTTTGGCATACGTATTCAATAACGGCCGATATTTATTCGAATTTTTAAAACACTCTGAAATAAAACTATTTTCAGTTGACATCCGCATGATGGTATAGAAGGATCAATCTAATTAGGGCTTGATAAAGTATTTGCCACTTCTATAATTTTATTTTTATTGAAAACAAGTTTCGAATGTTATACATTCATCATCAGTTCAAGGTGAAAATGGATTATGACAAACAATACAAAAAGTACAAACTTTTCTGTTTGATATAATCCATATAAACCGTGAACTGAAGATGAATGTATAACATTAGGAACTAGTTTTCAATAAAAATAAAATTATAGAAGTGGCAAATAATTTATCAATCCCTAATTAAAACTATTTTCAATGTACCTACTTCTTGAAAATATAACCAGTTTTTTTTTTCTAGTGGCATTGTTTTTTACAACAGTCCAAAATATGTCAGTTATTTCTGTCCCACCCTTTATATTGTTGTTATGATTAGAATAGATGTCAAGAGTACGTGTTGGTTAATTGTTTGAAGGTATAAGCCACTGGTATTATTATTTACCTATCAATATACTTTTGTTTTTAGTTTTAATGGAAAATTTGACTTTTTTTCTGACTGATTCATTGTGGCTGTATCGTGTGTCTGTTAGATGTCCATCTGGGTTTAACGTAAGTTACATACATATCGTCCCTACCATGTCCAACTATCGAATTTGCAATTAAATGGGATTATATTCGTCACTTTAAAACGCGCTAGTTGAGGTACGCATTGTGGCAGTCTTGGGAGCTTTCTTTTCATTTTAACTCCACACCTCTTTTCGAATTTGATTCTAAGACAATGTACTTTGCCTATCTGATGGATAATCTTGATAATTGCCGGTATTAAATAGTGAGAGGCATCTCGTTGAAGTGTGATACATACACGTCCATAATTGTTTACTACATTATTACGATACTCATGAGTTGATTACATATGTAATTGGTGCAGCCTGTACCATCTTCCTGAGGAATGGTTTCATCTCGCTGTATGTCGGGCCGTATGCTACCGGAGCCAGTAGTAAGGCTGCCTTTATCTTTGTGTTATATTCCGGTCTGCAGGAGGACATAACGAGGAATGTGGTGGTACCTGTAGGAATACAAGAGGAAACTTCTTAATTATTTATTTCTTATAATTCTAGATGCAACAAAAAATAAAAATAAAATAAAGTAGCTAATCGTTATTCGGATGAAGAAAAATTCCACAGAAATCGTAAGCATTTCAATGTGACCGGTTTTTAATGTCTCTAAGCTATCTATGAATATATTCTAGACCAATTCTATATATTTCATTTGCTGTAAAAACATAAAATATGTATGCTAACAAATATTGCTGAATTTAAAAAAAAAATTAAATTGATTTGATTTAATTTTTTTAGGGTTCTACTCTACATGTTTTTCGTATGGTAATCATGTTTTTTTTTTTAGTTATAACAGTGTTGAAGAAAATTTTAGTTTGCGATATTACTTGTTACAACTTTTCTAGAAGCGAAAGTCTCACACTTCAAATGTAATGGGTTTGATACAAAATGTTACTTATCTATAGCTTTATAGTTTGTGTACGAAATTAATTATACATACATAATAATCATTCGTGACTATTCGTTAAATTTATCAGCTATTTAAACTTGAATTACTTTGCTGAAATTCCGTTCCTACCGAAACTAGCTTGAACAGACGAAAACTGCATAATTTAATAAAATCAATGCGCTATTACCTAGGGAGTGAGCTATGTAGAACAGGCTGTCTACTCCTCGTTTATCCAAAACTGCATCTATCGAAGCTGGCAAGTCGTAGTAGCCTGCCTCATGGAAACTGAAAAAAAAAATAACAAAGAGACATAATATACGCATATATAATGAATACACGGTATTACCTGATCAAAGTTACGAATTCCTGAATCCGATTGTTTTTTTGTTTTTTTAGCTTTTTAGACAATTAAATTATGTTTTAAATAAGCTAATAACTCAACAAATATAGGTGCACGTGCAGAATACTTCATGAAACATGCGTACAAAGTTCAATAAGCTACATATTTGATAGTACTGGTCTGATTTCGATGATTTTTTTGGGGGGTGGAGGGGAGGGAGAATTTTATTTTTGGATTCGATGTATCTTAAATCGTAAAGCCTCAAATTTCTTTTTCTTGGTCGATTACAAAGGTTCATTTTTAAAATAAGAAACCAAAAATAGAATAAAAAGATCGAAGGAATATAGAAAATGGAAATAATTGAGGTGATTAGTTTCAACTGTACAATCCACTTTTTTCATAAACGTTTTTATTTTTCAAAAGTTCCCAATTTACTATATCACCTACATAAACCGTCTTGACCAAAAGCGTCTTTTCTTTTTTTTTTTTTTTTTTAACTTCAACATTTTATTCGCACCTGTAATTTACATTACAATTAGCGAATGTGATTTTTTAATGATAATTGATATAATGAAGGCATGAGGGTTCCAGCACCCAGCTATACAATCTTCAGACCTGCTAATACTTTTATGGTTAGAATAGGAGATCCTTATTCCAACTCCTCTTCAGCCTTCGTCGAATGACGTCCGGAATTTTAATTACTGTCATGTCATTTACCTCTTTGTTATTGTATACATGTAATTTGTCGTGAACGTGTCTATAAATTAAATGAATGTGATTTACAACTGTGGGGATATTTAAGTCTGCATGTTGGGTTTCGTTTGACACATGGGAGGTGAGCCTGTTATATGTCAAAGAAATTTTGACAATAATATCTATATTTTATAATGTGTTTTTTTTTTTGGTGAATCCATAAATTTAAATGCGTAGACCCATGTAAGTTTTAACATATAGCTGGAATGTTAATTTTCTGTCAGATTGATAATTTAGAGTCTCTTGGTAGTCGGGAGTATCATGCTTGAGTCTTTGTGCTCAAAAGCCTCTGTTGCAGTTTTAAAGTTTGGCTTTTCTTTTCAAACTTTTGAAAATTGATTCAGCCGGTTTTAAAACTAATTGCCTCATTTTTTTCCACTCTAAATCGTTTTTTATTGATTCCATTGTGACGATATTAGGCATTCCGTCAAAAAACTGTCCCATTGCAAGGCGTGAACAATTATCAAAGTTGCAAGTAGAAGAGATGAAGCTCTCTTAATAGTTTTTCTTCTTTCCTTCCGCCTTTCGTCCTTAGCGCCTTCAACTTGTCTGTGATTTTCCGTCTTTGCCGTCCTGTCTGGATCTGTGCCAAAAATGTCCTCCTCGCTCAACTCGCGGCCTTCGGTCTATTGTCCTTGTCTCTGTCAACTTCCTATTCCTTCCCGTTATGCTTGCCCAAATCACCGGCATTGTTCCTCCAATGGTTTCATTAATTCGTTTGAGTGCTTGTTTTATGCTATTTAACTGTTTTAGGATGAATTTCCGGAATTAAATACCTTCTCAACTAATGAAGTCTGGGCACGTTTCTCAGGAGAGAAACCAAGACAAATTTTCTCGTGCCGCCAAGAAATATTAAATTCATCACTGAAACCAACCTCATCCTTTATAATGTATTCAACAAAAATATTATATGAAAATATTATATTCCTAATTAATATGTAATATATGTAATATTATTTCACATAGTAAATTTAGAAGGTAAACAATAAAACCTGGTCGGCCAGGCCGGGCCCTTAAGGACTCATTCGATGGGCCTAGCACGCTTAGCCATGTTTTCATTAGTACCAGCTTACTTAAGTTTCAAAATTTCTCTGAAAACGTTAGTAAGCTTGTAATATCTTTTGTTATTGTAGCGGTTTGTATAACATCATAATGCTTGTAATAATATATTTTCATTGTAATACAGTGGAGCGTCGATTATCCGAACGTCAGTTATCCGAACGTTCGATTATCGGAACGGTTTTTTTTTTTTTTTTTTTTTTAATGTGTGTAATTTTAATTAATTTGATCATGTAAATTACTTATTGGTATTGTTATTTTGAATAAAATTAAACGAAAAATAAAATTATTCTTCCCAGAACGTCTATAAAGGACAATTATTTTATCCTTAATTATTTTTCAGAAACTGCTTCGTTAAATAATATTTGTATTTATTCGTTCATAAGTGTATGTGTGTTCAATGAACTTAGACGTTCAATCCGTATTTGTTTACTTAGAACTGTATACCTAATTAGTTCATTGCATTTGTTTCTGTGGAACCCTTTCCGTTCATTTGGCTGGTTATAGTTAGCTTACTTCCAGTTTTAAACCTTTCTTTGTGAGGTGTATACCGCATTTGTGATCTTTTTTTTTTTAAATTAAAACATGCAAACAAAAATAGAAGGGGGGTTCTTTCATTAAAAGATAAAATGGAAATTATTACGCGGCTGAAAAAAGGTGAATCGGGTCAGACATTAGCTATCGAGTTCGGTGTTGGTAAATCAACGATAACCGGAATAAAAAATAATTCTGATTCAATCACCAGGTACGCACATAATCTTGACAGTGAGGCGGGCAGTTCAAACCGTAAAACTATGAAAAAAGCGAAAAGTGAATAGGTGGAAGATGCTGTTTACACTTGGTTTTTGTATATATATATATATATATATATATATATATATATATATATATATATATATATATATATATATATATATGTTTGTGTGTGTGTGTGTGTATGTGAGCGAATACGTGAATTTCGATTATCCGAACCATCACTGACAACATTAGTTCGGATAATCGACGCTCTACTGTATATTGATGGTAGATGTTGAACAATCTTGTTTCATAACGTTTCAATATTCGAGTATTAGAGTTGTGATATGAATTTGTAAATGAACATGGATTGGTTCCATGAAAAAAATTAATTTCTTTATTTGACTTTCCAAAAAGTTTCAGTTTTCACAATCTGAAATATGGAAATTGAAAAATTAATTAAAAACGAAAGAAGTGTAATGAAAAAAAATCTATCGCTTTAATTCATAAAGGTCTTGGATTCTTCACTATAAAAGGAAGAACTGTTGCCCAACGGTCCAACAAGATGTTACGACTCGATGATATTCGTCATCAATCGGCTTGTTTTCCCCAACTCATTGAAGGTTCGTGTGTCAGCTTTAAACAGGTTGGATATACCCCAGGAGGTTGTCTCGGCTCCAGTTGATCTACGGTTGCACCAAATATTGAAATACAGAAAATTGTAATATTTATTCAGGCAGATGCTGGTGGCAAACAGGGTTTACGATATGAGAAAACTTGTTTAACTAATGCACTTTGAAAGAGTATGACTTTAGTTTTAAGTGTTTAAGCCACATATAGAAAGTCGAATTTGCATCTCAATAAATTGCACATTTTAAAAAAATCCTTGAAAATTGTATTATCTTACAACAACATGAGTGCTCTGGCTGGCTCTTTGGATCCATGATTTTTACACAACTACCTTGTTTTTTTTCTTCACATCAACTGGCATCCCGGCCATACAATACAATACAATTAATTCCTGTAGCGTAAGCCTCTCAAGTATTTTAGCCCTGGAGGACCGAAGTCACAGTTTCCACCGCGATAACTTCCTCTAACTTTCTGTCCAGAAGTGAATAGATTTAAAACCGAGCCAAGTTTTCCATAGCGTGTTCACTGTTGAAAGAGCATTCTACCGAATAAGCTAGTTTGCTTTTATGAAATTATAGCGATTGCAAATAAATTAAGACATTGCTGTACGATGAAAATTAAATTAACGTACCTAAAATCCCAATATTTAGGGTCAGTTTTTGGAATTCGGAGGCTGTACTCATTGTAGACAGTTCCCCTCTGATTGGATAACCACACATCGTATCCTCTCTCTAGCAGGACAAAAGCTGAAATAAAAATGGAATCAATGAATTAATCTGAAATATCTGTATTAAGGCTAAGATCAGATGCATACACGCATTATTTATGTTATATAATGTTATTAGTAGATATGACTCTTAAATTTCTGAATATTTGATACTGTTATATCTTTAGTTTTTGGTAAGTTCTGTCTTTTATTGTAATATCGCTCATTTGCTGCAACAACGTCATAACTCGAAATTCACGATATCTAGGTGATGCATTTGAGAAATACTGCATTAATTTCTGTGTAACTATAGTACAAAATACGACTGGCCCTGAAAGATCAGAAATGCTGTCCTACTAATTCAGATTATTGCAAATGTTCCTATGTTATTACTTCATAAATCATGATTTTCGAGTTAGGGTGCCCTGGTTTTTTTGGACCCATGGTTTAACTTGGGTAACAGGGATTATTAATATGTTATGTTATATTACCATGTTATTTTATATATGGTTTATCTTCTTTGTTTCTCTCTGGTGTGTCAAGCAAATAACATTACAGTTCTCATCTTTATGGATATAAATAACATCTTGCCCAGTAATTCTCTGGGCCCAGAAACTCCGGAGGACCTTGTGACGCTGATGAGGCAAACGAGCGAACTGATACGTACATCACTGAGAGTGAATGATCTTTCAGCTTTTTATTAACTAAAATGTAGTGAGGAAGTATAAACCTAACAATATCTAACAAAAACAAAAAACTTTTTTCACGACTACCCATCTCTGGACTACCCATGAAGGGTCTTAAGCTCAGTACTTAGTAACGACGTATTGCTTCTAGGCCAACGGTTGTGCAAGGAGGTGATTGGACCATTATCACGCCCAAACTCCAGGTTTTTCCCCAATTCAGGGCCTCCTGAACCCACACGGACAATAGGAGCACATTAACTTACTCACTGGATTATCCAGTTGTATATAAGTATCTAGTATTAACAGTTAATTATGTAACTATATTAGTAATCAACACTTTATTATTCATATCGTATGTGAACTTTATTACTGTGCTCCTAAATTGAATTCCAACATTACGGAGCAATATGGTTTTTAAAGAGCAATGCAGTGTAGGCTATATTTCGTCTTGAGATGATTTTATGATGTTGAATAAAAATTGAACATTATCTTACTGGCAAATGGGGGAGAGAGGAGAGGATTTTGCTTTAGCAAAGTCCTAGTCAATTTTTTTTTATAAGTCCAATTAGATATATAAAGTACACGATCGTGTTATTCTCTCGAGAGAATGATAGATATGCTCTCAAAAGTTAGTTTCGCAAGAGTAAGCAGATTTCGGAGGAGAGTCCTTCGAGAGTTGTAATGCCACGTAACAGCTGGTGTAAATGTCCCCTTTATCCACTCGGAGAGCAATTTCAGGAAATTCGAGCCTGTTTTCAATGATTCGATAGGAGTGAGGGAACGCTTATCCCTACTGTCATGACATTACAACTCACCCTCGTACTCTTTACACTTGCGAGTTTTACTTTCGAGAGCACATATACGAATCTCTCGAGTGAAAAACCCGCTCGTATAAGCGCAAGTTAAGAGTTGAAATCTGAATTCTATTATGTCTTTCAATTTACAGCCCAAGATATAAATTTTGAATTATGCAGTTAGTTTTCTTAGAATTTTGTATAATTCATGAAGGGGCACCGCACATGATTATTGTAGAAGAGAGACCTATATCTTCCAGTCCACGTAATAAAATGTTTAAAATAAAACAATTAATTTATTAAAAGAAAAAGAAAATAAGTAAAAAAAAAATAGCTTTAACAAAATAAAATAAAGAAATAAAAATTGCGATTTATCATTTTTATTTTATATAATTTTTTTTTGCTACGAGTTCCTCTTCATGCTCGACTTATAAACGTATGCTGGTTCGATATCCGGCCTGTATTGTTCGACTTTTATTTCGATGGTGACCAAATGAATAAATCTTTACCTTTTCCCGCTGACTGGTAAAATGCAGGGTGACCCACCCTTATTTATATAAATAAACAACACATATGCTTCAGTCTTTGATAAGATTTTCATAATTACTTCAAGTTACTAATCTCTTTATATCAAAGCCATGAACAATTTTTCATTTAATCTTTTTATTCCGGCCATAGATTTTCTGTAAGTATTGTTTGTATCAGATTTTTTCTTTGTTCCACCAACTGTGTACATTAAAATATTAAATGAGCGTGTGTTTATATGGCCCTCTCAATCTCGTATTTACTTATATCTAATTTTGGATCGCTATAGGAAACATAATGTTATCGGGCTATGCTCTCTCAATATTAGTTATGGTTTGAAAAGGCAAATTTATTATTATCTGTCTCTTGATCATGATGTCAACATGACTGTACAAATGACGTCACTTATTTGTTTTTGCTCATGTCATTACAGCTTTCAAGTGCGTATTATCTTGTCAACGTTTAATTTTTACTTTCCTACCGCTAGTTGGTTAGCAAAATATTGTGATTCAGTCGGAATTTCGATGTGGAATTATCAACGGAACTTTTTGTTTCAGTGCATAAATGTTTTTTCAACTATTGGTTTGGGTGGACCAATTTTGTAAAATTGTTTTTGTTTTGTTGGTTTTTACCTCAGACGCCTAAGTACCATCCTGGGCGCAATAACAAAAAAACCTATTTTTCTATAGACTGTAGCGCTAAAACGACTAACTATTTCGATGAAACTTGCCTAAAGTCTTCCCCTTATAGTCTTTTAACTATATATATATATATACTGTATCACCGGGAAAAAGGAGAACAAACAAGTTATGACGAAAAGAAAATTCTATTTGCTCAAAATTTAAAAAATATGTATTTTATGGCAAATTATGTCCATAATCATTTGAGAAATAATGAAATTCTTAACAAAAAAAATCATCTAAAGTGGCGCCTTATCAGTATTTGCAAAGATAAGGCGTTTTTGACTTTGTACCCTTCATTTTAAAACTATTTACTTTTTTAAGTATTGCGCACTACCATTTATTTTAGTTTTTTGCATAACAAAAAATTTACTTCTTTCGGAACTTTCCAGATGCTTATTTCAAAGATAATTAAATTCCCTACAAACATATAAAACAGTTTTTGATTTTGCACCAAGTTTAGCAGATAGATGTAAAAAAAAATTGACTAATATTTTTTTAAAAATTTAATGTGAAGCCCACACAGCAAAAAAGCCCACAAAGCAAACGTGTCTTGACGTATATGGTTATTGATGAAACTTTGTACCCACGCTTCTCATTGGCCAATTAGTATTGGCTTAAAAGAAAACACAACCCACCTCCTTTTTACTGCGATATGAGATACAAATTCAAACAGTAAAACTGCCTTTTCCCGCAACCTTTAGTTGAGATATAGGTTCACCTTCAAACGACAGATTTAGAAGAAAATTTGACACACTCTTGTTAAGTGAACAATATATATTAGATGTAAATCTACCCATTTATGGTTGGGGTAATTTTTAGGGATAATTCATCCTCTATTCCCTGTGTTTGGGAGATTCCACCATCAATTCTTAGTTGAGGCGATTATGGCGAATCATAGGGCTTTGATGTGAGTCACCAAAGCCTATGGGACTATGCAGGCTTTAGCTAGAGCGGTATATCTGAACCTCCTCCAGCGATAAGATAATATGAATCATGATTATAAGAAAACTGAGCAGGTCTTCCCGGGAATCTTCAAGGGAGGATCGTTGAAAGTGATCTAACCAAATGGAAGAAAATATACGGAGGCACACAATTAAGAAGTGGAATCGACGATGAGTATTAACAGCGAAAGATACAATTTAGACATAATACTTTCCTAAATACCTTACATTCAGGATTAGAAGCAAATGGTTATTATCTGACTAATGAAGATCACAATTTCTCATAGGGCTTGGTGGCTTCAGCTCCATGACTTCAGGGAGGACATAACACCCTATACCTCTTGTTTGGGATTCCGGAAACTGGACTTTGCATCTTCAGGGAGAACGACTACCCGTACAACGAAGGCTCTATATACGAGTGGAAGAAGGCAGTAGGACATACATATTTTAATCTCCTTTAATGTAATGCAAAAAAGAAAATATATATATATATATATATATAAGGAAGATGGTCTTTCTGTTCCAAGAACAATGGAAGAATTTTTATATTTCTTTAGAAACGTCGAAAAGAAAGTTTATAATTGGTAGAGATAGAGATACTTATACCAAAAACCCTTTTGCCGAGAGCCAAAGAAAGGGGGAAATAAAAAAAATAAGATGAAACTTAGGTCACGTATTTCCTTGACTGACTAAATTACGATTGGCGTAAATCAAATTCCAACCGCCCGTTACTTTATTTTTATTTTATTTTTCTTCCTCTTTTTTGTGAGATAATTCTAAAATTAGAATTGATTGAAAATTGCACAATTTGTGAAATATCCATAAATTATAACCATAAATTATAATTGGTATATTTTTACTTTGGGGGTGTTTGGCATAAATTAATTAATTTATCTATTGGTTGATTTAGTTCATATCTTGAATATTATGGGTTAGTATTCCTGCATGGATCCTTTTATCACTTCAAGCGACCAATAAAATAATAATGATCATAAAATTCACAGTGAAATTATTTCTTTTAGGAAAATGCATTCAAACCATAGAAAATACTTACACATAATACAATACAACAATACAAAACGACATGTCCATAATCAGTTGAGCTTAATTAAATTGTACTAGAATGGCGATGGCAATGCTATTAACTATTTATGGTGTGTCCGGAACTGGAAATGCTTATAACCAGTATTAGCATAGGTTATTATTAGTATTTGTATGACATGGGTTTTCATTTTTCTCCCACATTATTTATACAAAGAAATAATGCTTACCTAGATCCTTATGCGGCCTCGTGATCCAAGAATCTGCTGCAAGAAGTATTCCATGCTGGAAGAGTACCGGAGGACCGCTATTGTTGCCTATCCTGTGGATCCAGAGGCTGTAGCCGTCTTCAGTGATCAGCTCGATGTTGGTAGCTTCGTACCCTTCTGCCGCTGCAAGTTCTGTCTAAGGGAGAGTGACGATTTAGTTGATATTAATTAACTGCCAGGTGCATGAACAATGAGTGTTGATTTTGATTGAAATGGGATTGGTTTTAAAATTGGTAAAACAGGATCATTAGGCCAAGTTCGAGTTATAAACCATAGGCATTGAAATTGACATAAACATAAAAAATGTCATTCTTGAATTGTTTTCTACTCAAAATTTTCTATTTCCATTTCAATTTTCCACTTAACTAAAGCATAATATTTAGGAATTAGATTTTCTTTCATTAGGCCACGGTATCATTTTCAAAATATATAATATACATCCAAGAAAAATAATTCTCCATTCCACAGGTGCAGAATTTTTCCCACATGTTCAAGTCTCATACTTTCTCCAACAGTGAATGCATACGCAAATTATCTTAACATGTCCGATTATAATGCAAGCGACAAGTCCTACCGAATTGTTTGCCATATAACGTGAACATTTAATTCCTCAGAACATCAATTTTGGTATTCTAGGCTGACCGCTACTTCTGTGACAAATTAGTTACTCAGTTATCATCACTAAATCTATTTAGTATCGAAGCTAAATCGTTTCTCAGATACCTTAACTTATAAGTGCAACGTTATAAAAATAGTGACCCTGAATCGGAAAAATTATAACAACTTCATTATAGTATATTTAATAATCTTTATAGATTATTTCGCTCTATCTTACTTCCCTTATAACGTTCATACACCTTTTATCCTAGACCTGACGCAGGCCAAATTTTCAAAATTTTATCACAAAATTTTATATGGACCTTTCTAATCGCAAAAATCCTTCGGTTCAATCCTTATCCAGTTCTGTTCGTCACTAAACATTCTCGAAGGTTGAAATGGCACTAACCACAAAATCTATTGAAAAAAAAACAATAATTGCAGTTTTTTTATGACCAGCTTCTCAATTCATGTTGGACGGCCTCACTCAGCCTCCACTGGCTTTTAATACCAGTGATGCAGCGAGAGAGAAGCGATGGGATCTCCTTAAGTCCTATATTACCCCTCACATGTGGGGAAGTAATGCGGTATCAGGGTTCCTTGTAATATTTATAAATACAGTACATAATTCCAAGTATGGATGTGGTTTTAGTATTTTTTGTTTATTATTATCCTTGTGTTTTGGTCTAATTTATTACTATTATTTTATATGATGTTAATTGATAAATCCTCATTTGTTTATTGTTATTGCATTAATAAAAAAATTGTTTTTCTTTTAATTAAAGTATGAATTATTGATTATACCCTTGCATTTATGGCACATGGCACATTGTGACATATGCCAATAATAAAACAAAAAAGAGAGAAATAAATTATCCGAAACAACTATTAATAAATCTTTTTATCACTTTGGCGTCGTAAAAGGCTGTTAGTTTTTACTTCCTTGTACGAAGTAAACGAAGTATTGTAATCGCGAAAATTTTCGGTTTACAGATTTCAACGGAAATATCCATTTTGACCATCCCTGAATCCATTTTGACTAGTTTCGTCGTGGTGTCTGTACGTACGTTCGTACGCACGTTCGTACGTACGGTCGTATTTCGCATAACTCAAAAATGGTTAGCCGTAGAAAGTTGAAATTTTGTATTTAAGATTGCTTTAAAATCTATTTGTGAACCTCCCTTTTTGGTTACTGCTTGATCACCGGAAGTGGTACTTTACTTGAAGGTCATAATTGATTTCCATCAAAATTGATTTCCATATTAAAATACTATGCAAAACTTCTCAAATTTAGTATTTATAATTTATATATTGATTTAAATAACATACTAGATTTTGGTGTAAATTGGAAAACCGGAAGCGGTACTTTACTTGAAGGTCATATTAAACTTTACCAAAAATTATGTTAAAATATAATTTAAAACATCTAAAATTTGGTAAATAGATCTTTTATATCATCGATATGAATGTATTTACTTTATTTTGGTTCAAATTGGTGAGCCGAAAAGGGTACTTTACTTGAAGGTCATAATAAGCTTACATCAAAAATTATATTTAAATTAAATACATAAATCACATGTTTCGATAATAAAGGTTACAAACGCAATTTGGTTTCCAATCCAATTTAACATTTTTATTACTTGTTTTACCTGTTAAAATTGAGTGTAAAATAATGGTTTTCCTCCCCATTTGTGTGTGTGTCAATATGTATGTCCATAGATGGAGGTCGCGACGCCGAGTGTCGTTTTTGAGATACTGCAATATTTGGAAACTAGTAACCAAATTCAGGATCTCTTTTTGAGCCACCGATTTATAGTTTAATATGCGTACAAGGAAGTCATGTGTTGTCCACATCAGATATTTTAGAAATAATATAAAACTATGTTATGCATAAAACAGCTGTTTATATAATTAATAATCTTATAAACAAATCAATTGGAATGGAAGCGTTAATTAAATAAATTGTACAGACATGAATAGAATGAAAAAATGTGGAATGGAGAATGGATTATATTCGGTGATGAACTTCAAATCGAAAGTACAAATGGGAATTCAGGGTTTATTTATAGTCATCTACTGGAAGGACTGGAAGCCATTTGCAGAACTATCAGGGCAGTGAAGCACGTCCTGTTAAAGTGCTCTATCTTTTTTTCTTCTTAAAGAAAATCCCTCTAAATTGCTAGGACGCTAGAAGGAATCCTTCTAGACAAGGGACGTGTAATAAGGAAACAGAAGGATTTTCTAAATATCTGGAGAGTCCAGTCACTCGATTTTCCTTACCGCTTTGGATGCAAAGCTCTATACAATATTAACCATATAAGGTGTATAGTAATCCGGTCAAATTTTCGAAGTGCAGGTTTCAACTATTCGTTTCAGAACCCACTGAGAGCAAAAAACTCACTTTTGGCCACTGGTCTGTGTGTCTTTGCCACGATTATCTCTTACAGGTGTGGATCGATTTTGCTGATATACAGGCCTAAAAGAGAAAAAAAAGTGAGTGTGCTTGTGGAGTGAATTCAGCCAAAAAAATCTAGAGAGCTACTATTTTAAATTATTTTTATTTTCCTTACTTATTGAATATTTTGATCACTTCTATGAAAAAAGAAAACATCCAATAAATGGTGGAATAAACTAGGCCCGTAGTTGCGTGTCGCGTATCCCGACAGATCTTGCTTCTTAGAATATCTTCGGAAATCCGATTTTGAAGATTGACGTGTCATTCGATCAAGTATTAACCCCTTTAGTTTTTAAAGTGGTCGTATTTTAAAAAACTCAAGTCGCGCGAGCGATGCTAACGGATAACTTTTAGAAAATCCGATTTTCCCTTTCTATTGCCGTTCTTGAATTCATAGCTTCTCAAAGGATTGAAAATGTAGGCTACAATTTTCTATGGCATATCTTTTTAAAGAGGATTAACCAGGCTTCGTTTTGGCTTACTCATAAGTCTCTAGCTCATCGGGAAGATGATAAACAGATGAGAAATTGTAGGCTGGATTTAGGTAGGTTACGGTATGGTGTTGATGCTGACGGTACGGTACGTGACGCGAGTTTACTTTTGCTTTTTGCTCCATCCCAATAACGTTATTTTTTTCCGACGACCATGTCTTTTCTCTTAGGCCATACTTGTCTAACCCTTTTTTTATCAACTTCGATCTATCCTGTACGGCTGAAACTCACAAACTGACCTCAAATTTAGTTGAAGCGTTGAAATTCATATGAAATCAGCTCCAAATACCCCGGCACCCAAACTGCTGTTAGTCTGTGTTATTGTTTTGTTTTGTTGGGCTTAGCCCACAACTGCGCAATAGCGGATAAACATAATTTTCTATAGACTGTTGCACCAAAACGACTCTACATGAAACCCACATGAAATTAGCTCCAAATACCCCGGCACCCAAACTGCTGTTGGCCTGTGTTATTGTTTTGTTTTGTTGGGCTTTGTCCACAACTGCGCAATAGCCGAAAAACATAATTTTCTATAGAAGGTTGCACCAAAACGACTCTAACGATATTGATGAAACTTTCCAAAAATCTTTCCGCTAAAGTACTTTTAATTTTTCTATTAAGCGCATTCCCGACAAAAAAAAAGTTATTAAGAAAAGAAAACTTTATAGGCGCATAACTAAAAAAAACATACACTATTTTATCTATATGAAATCATTCGAAAGGAAATTAATTTTTCTACGAAACAAAATAAAAATCATCAAATTCGGTTCAGTATTAGCCGAGATATAGCATTTTGAACTTTGTACGCGTTATAAATTATTTTGCACACGTTCCAATGTCACCGGTTCCCTTCAGTTTAGTTTTTTGATAACTCGAAAACTATACATTTTTTTAAATATTCCAGATCTGCATTTGAAAGATAATATGATTGTTTACTAAACTAAACTAAAAAATAAAAAAAAATAATGGAAGATATAACAAACATTTTTTGTACTTTGCTTTGACCCAACTTAGACCCAAAGCGGCAAGGTTAGTCTTGTGATTGAACATACCGGATATTTTTTAGTTGCATCTTCGCTAATATTGGTCCAATAAGGATTTTTTTTTTTTTAAAGTTTAGCTTTTTAGACAATTTAATTGAATGAAATGAGTATCTGGAATGCTCCGAGAGCTGTATAGTTTTAAAATTATTCGAAAAACTAAAAAAAATTAAGGCATCCATTGGAACATGCACAGAATTAAAACAAAATTAAAAACATGGCTCCACTCGTTCAAAAGATAATTGTGGCAAAGAAATAAAAACAGACAGACCAATGGCTGAAAATGAATTTTTTAGACTCATGGGGTTCTGACGTTGAAAAGTGCACGTCGAAAATTTGACGCGATTACAATACCTTCCTGATCTGACGAAAATAAAACGAAAGGACGAATTCATACAACAAAAATTAATAATATTATTCTAATACGCCATTGAGTTTTTGGGTTACATGCGAGATAATTACGTAAACAAATGAATTGAATCTAATATACATAAATAAAAAGATTAGGAGTGCCGGTTTTTGTGAAAAAAAAAACGGTTATCGGTTATTCTGGTTATTTTACCTACAACCGATTGGTTTTAACCGATTCAAATAACCGGTTCTTGGTAAATCTGGAGAAAAAATTAAGTTATTTAATTAATTTTAAATTAATTAACTTCCCATCAAAACATTGTTTTGTGTAACATCACAAATAACGGTTCCTGGAATTGTTACAAATAAATGGTCATTGGCAAGACGTTTAATTCAGGTAAATTACACATTGATGTTTGAGAAATAACCTAAAAAACCTTTACGCTAGAAAATAAATAGCTAGAAATCTGAAAATAACTGATTATGATATGACTTTTCTATGCAGCCGCTTTAACTGAAGCGGTCGCTGTACTAGCTCCATCACTTGTAAAATTCGTATTTATTGGAATTATTAAAATTATTACTGTTTTAATTATTATTTAAAATTATTACTTCTGCCAATTTCCGGTGGTTTGGGGAAAGAAGTCGGCAGCACTTATAATTTTAAATAATATCTAACTATAGCAATAATAATTTTAATAATTTCAATGAATACGAATTTTTACAATTGAATACAAAGAAGGTAGCTGCATTATAAAGTGTTTTTTTTAAGGATAAATTTCGCGTCTTGTATTTATTATTCCTTAGATCATAGAGTTATAATTCAATTTTCAGTATTTCTTTTTTTGCATTTCAAAATAGATGTTAAAGTTTGTTTTGTTTTTTTACGAAATTTATTTTTTCCATTTTTTTTGTCAGTTTTTGGGTTTTTAAAAAATAACCGATTATAACCGATAGTGTAAAAAAATCAGATACAAACCGATTATTCAATACCATTAAACCGGTTATCGGTTATAAACGACCTGTTTTTGACATCTCTAGAATAGATGGTAAAGGTCCCGAAGAGTTATGGAATAGCAATGAGTGAAAAATTATTTGATAAAGGAATACTATTTTGTTTAAATCTTTGTATTAATAGGCTATAACTATTTTTATCGTAGTGATACATAGATACATCAATACATAGATACATCAATACACAGATATAATCAATACATAGATACAATCAATACATAGATATATCATTGGAAATGTATTGAGTAGAAGTGTACAAAAAAAAAAATCTTATTAATATTATTATGAAGTAAATTAACAAAAATATCAGAAAAAAAGGAATGACGAAAACAATACTTTATTTACGCATAATTCGAAAAGTACATATTTTCTGCCGGATCATAAGCATAATCATTTGAAAGTTTATTAAATTAAATTGAATGTATTTTAATCCGGTCAACTTTGTCATAGGGTTCGTTCTTTTAATGGGATGCAGTTTTATGTTTCTGAGCATAGCGGACAAGGACATTTAGTTAATCACAATAGAGTATTTACTAGAAATAAATCGCAACGAAGGTTTATAACTATTGTACGATTAAATTTTGTTTTAAATTCGATTTTTTAATTTAAAATTAAATTCAAACAAAATAATGTTTTCTGCTCGCTTAATTAATTGTATAAGTAAGCCATAAAGCTGAAATAATACTTTTTTTTTTTGGTCGAGTTTCAAATACTGGACGATCAAAACTTCAGATGACTTTATAGAAATTTGAAAAAAATATACATAATAGGTTCTTATTAATTTAAGGAAGACATTAATAATTTCAATGAATAGGAAATTCAATTATACTGTTGTAAAAATTAACAATAATGCGGATGAATGACAGATAGTTAAATATGTTTATATAGTGTGTGTAAATATGGTGGGCAAGCGTGGTAAGGCAAAATCGCGGTACTCGCGAGTCACGATTGGTGCCGGTTTGAATCCAGCTTGGGAGGGTTGACTTTTCGTAACGTCGACTTTTTAACGTATCGAATTTTTCACTCTTTCCAGAATAAGTTAGTAACCTGTTCCCTGTGCTGCTTGTTCTGGTTGAAATGCAGGGTGTTCTACTTAGCAAAGGAAAAAAAAATAATTAAAATGCTCGTACATAGTGTTGCAGGATCAATCAAGGACTTTCCAACTCCTGACAAACTTTTTAATTTCAGCACTTTTTAGATGCCGTTCAATGGCCCCAAAAAAGAAGTAATTAGTCATTGATAGATCAGGTCATTACGCTGAGTGGTGAGAGAACTTCGGTTTTAAGTCATACAGTTTTTGTATGGTCCAGAGTGAGGGCTAACATTATCCTGCACTGAATACTCCTTTTTGTACTTAAATGTTTGATAATTTGAATAAGACATTTTTCACGACTTCTCAATTTTTTTTCTCGATCAATTCGATTTGGTTAAGTTTATATTGTTACTATTTTATTTTATTTCAACATATTAATATTTTATTATAAAAATTTCACGACTATCATTTTACTCTTTATTAGAAGATCCTAAAAACAATGTCTTAAGACTCTCAAACACCAGTAACTAACATCGAACAGTAATAACAGGGATATTATAATGATGTAACATGCCCCCATTATTTTTGATTTATATCCTTCCTGATTTTGATTGTTTTCGTTGTCGAACGCTATTTTTATCAGTGACTGTATGGCGTGTTCATAGTTTCCGTTTGCCTTGAATACGAAATTTGATGTTTATCTTAACGACACCTGCTACGATTTGCTGACTTAAACGAACATCTGTAGATTTAAATAAACATAGCTTTAAATACTATGCTCTTTGTCTTATTCTTCGTCAATAAACCAAGTAGGTACCCACTTCCAACTGTTTCCAATATTAATGGAAAAAAATAAAAATAAAGTAAGTTTCTTCCCTAAAAGGTACGTAGTTGTGAACATGCCTTTTATTCCTGATGCCCTTTTTATTTATGCACATGCGCCTTACAGTTTTCTCTTACCAGTTGTGTAGCCAGAGAGGATGTCCAAGGGTTCCGGATCCTTCTCCCCCCAATTACAAAATACTTTTACTTATTACTTACTTTTACATGTTCTTAAATATAAACAAAAATTTTATAAACCTATTTGAATGTTATTTTATAAATAATATCTCCGCATAGAAAAAAAATATATTGAGAGAAGGGACCTTCTCTATGTGCAAGGGGTTGCATCCCCGATTGGGGTGGGTTTCATTAATGTAGATATTTGGATGGACCCCTCCCCAGAAACGAAATCCTGGCTAGTCTATTATCGCTTACTGCTAGTTTATCACCCACTATGTCACGTACAATTAGTTTAATAGCAAGATCGAAAACACTGTTTAAAAAAATTATAAAGTCCAGCTTAGTGTAACATTTTATAGTTAAGTGTATCTAATAAATGAACAAAGAGACTAAAACTTATTAATGTGTGAACCATGACAACTTACTATACTCCTCAAGCCACGGAACTTGGGAGGCTCTCTCCTGGGTCCGTAGGCGACGGCGCTGACTCCGGACAACCAGGCGACCACGACAGAACAGGATAACATCCTCGGCAACACTGAAAGCTTCGGGTACTGCCTTCCTGCATCCTTTTGGAGTCGATGCACGTCGGCACGCTACGCTTGAATTTATATTGATATGATTATCATCACGGCCGGCGGGCGAATGCTTTTTTTCCTCTTTGTTATATCTTTGTCATTTATTCGCCGATTCGTTTTAGATTTTAGAAATTTAATATATATATATATATATATATATATATATATATATATATATATATATATATATATATATGTGTGTGTGTGTGCGTGTGTGTGTGTGTGTGTGTGTGTGTGTGTGTGTGTGTTTTCCATTCGATGTAGGTAAAGTTTTTTTTTTAAACTTTATTAGTACCTGTCACAGACCAGAAAGTGACAATCAGAAAATAAGGGAGTAAAAAAAGATAGATGACATGCTAGACATGAGCAAGAATTTATCTTTATTTAGCAAGAATATATAGAATATATATATATATATATATATATATATATATATATATATATATATATATATATATATATATATATATATTGGCATTCCATGTAGGTAATGCATTTTTTTTTTTAATTTATATCTTTATTCGCACCTGTCACAGACCAGAGAGTAGCAATCAGTAAATATGAGGATAAAAAAAGATAGAAGGCTTGTAGCTATGTCGTTTATTAGCCTCTTGTTATGTCAATGGAGATCATTGTGAAAACGGAAATAAAGCGACATATGCTGATCGATAATTAGTTGTTGTAAGTCTCTATGGAGAGTTTTCTTGTTTACTTTCCAAGGAGTTGTTGATATTAGTCTTAAAATTTTGGCCTGAAAAGATAGTAGTGTTTAATGTCTTCACATTTACTTGTTGTCGCTCACATCTGTGACAAGCAATAATAAAGAAATAAAGCTAAAAAAAAAACTTAAAAGCAATCTACATTGAATTAAAATAGAAAAAGTAAAAATTAGAAGTTGGTTTTTTTGGCTGAACCCTAACACTGTGAAGGTTACGTCTCCATAGGTTTAAGAAGGGAGGTGTATTTATTTAGTTTTTGTCTAATTTTCAGTTTTGATGATTTGGAAATTTTTTAAAAATTTCAGTCGTTAGTTAAAAGTCTTTCTTTTAATTTTTACGTATTGGCCACAGTCTGGGCCCCCAGGTCATCCTTTAGTCGAATGTTAGCCCGAAGAAACGCTTTTTGTCCGTCTGTGGAATTTGGATATCGCCGATATAAACTAGTGGACAGTTTATATGCAGGAAAGCATTTTTTTTATTTAAATTTTAGAAGAATACACACGTCAAAATAAAACCCATATGGACTCACGCCTTACTGATTCACGGCTCAGCAAAAAAGACACAAAAACTTCAATCCAAAATCTTAAGACTGATAACAGAAGCGCCTTGGTATGTAAACAACAAAACTCTACATACTGGCTTACAATAACCAACTATCACCCAACACATACGTACTCTTTATTCCCGTTTCAAAAAGGAGCTGGATGAGAGGGCTTTTCTGAATTAGAGGGCTAATTCAAGACCAAAAGGGAGTGCTGCTGGGTGCTATCCTTCTTCATACCACTTAAATCTATCCATAAATTTGCTTATTGTCACTCTTTTGTAGACAGGTGCGAATATATTGTTGAAAGATAAAAAAAAAAATTAGAAACATTTATTAAAAATTTTTTTTTTTCATATGCCTACTGTAGTTTAAAATACAAAACCAATGGTGTAATGTTTTAATATTCAACTAAATTACGATAATTAACAACACATTGTGATTTGTCCAACTGGACGACGAAGAAATTCCACAGATTAACACGGTTAATTATCTTGGACTTAAATTCGTCTAAGGGAAGACATAGAGCCCGCATATGTTCAAACGCAAGAGCCTTAATCAGCAACTCAAACTGACAACTAAAACAAAACCTTAATACTTACAATGGTAGATTGTGATGAATGAGTGGTGGAAATTAGCCCATGAATAAAAAGAAAAGTAATAAAAAAAATAAATAAAACAGTACAAACCTGGCCATGTTTATTATCATTACATCCTTCCAGAAGGGCGTAAAGTCCTGGTGGTAGGATTCACTTTGACGATAGTATAGAGAATTTTTGTCCTGGCAGGATGGTCGATATTATCACAAGAAACTTCTGAGTTGGGGAAAAATAATAAAAAATTATTAAATTAACTAATCTTTTACCCTTTTTACGAGAACTCAAAAATTTAGAAATTCGTTACTTAAAAAAAATAAATAATAAAAATCAAAAACCCACTCATTGAGCAGCAGAACAAGCGTTTGTGATAACTTCACCTAATAAATATTCAGGATTCAAAGCTCAACATTTGGAACCCAGGGGAATTAAAAAGGTGACATTCGACAGAATCAAGGCAAACGAAGTGCAACCATTGTTAGTTTGGACAACCATCTGTTTATCTTTATTTCTAAATGTCAAAAACAATATATCTGAAGTCACAAGCCGAAATTCAGAACATGTACAAAAGTCGTTCCGGAAGGTCCCTCTTGCAGGACTTTACACTATACATTTTATCATAAAAAAAAGGTATTTTCAAGAAATATTTTTTTCCACAATGGGCCACTACTCTCAGACCCACACTGTTCATAAAATAAGTAAATTTCACTTGTTTTTTAAAATAAATGAAAATAGGCGCATCACTCTAGAGATCACACACTTTCACTTGGGCTAATTTTAACAATCAGAGAGGATATCCGGTTGACCACAAGAGATTGTTACTATTAAGTCGAAACATATAAATACTTATGCATATGTTTCAATTGCCTTATGTATTACTTCTATCTAGCCTATAATTTTAGAGCCTTGATGTAAGATCATCAAAGATCATGCATGTCTTGAAAATGTTGACTTTCAATAATGCCCTAACGTATGTACTCTGGCATATACCGATACTGCCAAAATTCGAAAAAAGAGTATTGGAAATTAGTACAGGAAGGTTTACAAATAAAAAATTCTATGCGTTTCTCGTATAGATATTTCTCCCGTAAAATTAAATAAAATTAAAAGAAATGAATTGAATATGAAGTATTAAAATGAAAATTGCAGTAAAAAATGTATGTGAACTATACTACACGCGAAGCAAAATAATTGTTTTCCGAGATGGAGTTTCTCAAGGAAGGATCTGAAAGAAAGAGGGAGAGATGCGGTGTAGGATGAGATGGAATGGTTAAAGAAAAAAGAGAGATATATTGATCTAGTGTAAGAGCTGGAGAAGGCACATACTAATAGCCCATACGAATACTAGCAGCTCTTCAGTTTAATCTCTAGCTTTCCAGACATCCAGACAGTCCACCTTTTATCAGGCCGCCATGATCAAAGTTGGGGGAAATAAGGGAGGAGGGTAGGAGCTGACGGATTTTGGAGGAATAATGTGACAGAATTTTAGGAACTATTCAAGGAAAGCGATGGATAATCGAGAATGATTTTAGGTGAAAATTAAGGAATGGTTCTTGGACAGATCTCTAGCGGGATCAGTTCCTTTCTTAGGGGCTAGTTTAAGGAGATGTTAAAAAATACAACTTACACAAGACGAAAAATAGGATAGCAATAAACAGTATTCATATTAAAGGGAACTCTATGCTAGTATACATGTGTATAAAAAATGTGGCCATAGAAAGCACTAAAGACAAAAGACATGACCCAAGACGTGAGAACAAAACACATAGGCTATTTTATGAAATAAAAGGGGCCTTTTATTCTTTTTGTGATGCCTATCTTAGAGAGGTCTGAGAAAGTCCAGTTTACCGAATATATTACAAATAATTATTATCAGTAATCATAGTATCCAACTTTGGGCGTCAATTATTGCGATACCTACGCATTATATTAATCACTCAGAAATAAAAACAAAAAAATGATTGTCATTTATTTTTATTTTTTTTTATACATATAAAGGCCTGCTATTTGTTTAATTTTCTATTTCGGAAAAACATTGGGAGTTTACCTGAAAGGTATTGAGAGAAGGTTAGGTAGATGCTGGAAGGAGAGATATGAACCGGTGCTAACACTAATAAATCAAGAGACCCTAATGAGGCTGCAGTTACCCTTAATCACCTAGAACCCTATCTACAGCTAATTATTTTTAATTAACGGCGTATCAGGTCCACAATACAAAAAAAAAAAAAGAACTAACGTTAATGAGTTTACATTGCCAAATAAAATAAAAAACTGTCTAATTCAAACAGATTCAAACAATATCCTATAAAATATATATTTATATTCAATATAGAGATGTTTTTTTGCAGCTAATATTAAGAATAAAACTAAATGATGTGGCGCTCTGGGTAGTTCAGATAACCTAAAGAGGATAGATTATGGCACAAAAGCATGCCTCCATGTACTTAATATTAAATGAAAGTTGTTCAACGATTCGATGTCCCATTTTTCTTAGAATACCTGAGGCTATCTCCAGAGTGAAAGGACTATGTTATAATGGAATTAGTCGTTCGTAACCGACCGTCACGATATATCATATATCATATATATGTGTCAGATATCATATATCATATATCAGACTTAACACTCAACCTTTAAATTAGACTAAATCCTAAATCCGTTTCAGTCTACACTCGAACACTTATTCGTCGTTCAGGAATTGAAGGATTGCAAGGAGATGACTCCACCCTGGAGAAATAAGAATTACGCGCACTATTTTGTAAAACAAAATATTAAAAAAAATAATAGCCGTTTGACCTACCTCAATTTTGCAGTAAATCCTTCAGATTCTTCATATTTTCTCTACTAAATAGTACATCTAAGTCCAAACCCACCTGGATGGAGCTAACTCCTTTTTGCAGCAACCTCTTCAATTATTACCATTTTAGTAATTTTTTCCGCATCCGACAAATTAAAAGGCCTATTTCAATCGTCATAATGTTATTATTTCAATTTTAATTACCAAGTGTGCACTTCATACTCTTCATATTTTATATTGGTTAAATATTTGTAGGTTCAGTTTGGCTTAAAATGATTTTTCCTATGAATAAAAGTCATTTGTATTTTGGATATGAAATTTCTTAAGATACGAATTTGGTTATAAATTATCTTCAATTTATTATTAAAAAATAACAATCGATTCAATTAACAATATATTCGTGGACCACGGGTCAAAATCGGGAATTTCAACAGTTTTTTTAGGACTATAATGTATGTTTTTTTGTCGTTTATTTTATTGAAAAAATTTGATTTATTATCTTTTAAAATATTGCTGGATCGACCCTGGGCTCAAAAACCCCCCTTCTGGGGCCAATCTAACCCTTATGAAGTGGGTACTTGATCTTCATAACACTTTATAGGTTTATTTTGGTGCAGGTTTATCTCTTCCGTGGCATACATTAGTCTACTTAAAAAAAAAATCCAATCGGATGTTGAAAGCTTCTGCTTTAATTTCCATTTCTTTTGTCGTCTGAGTAATGTGTTTAACAGTTTAATTCTTTGATTTAACGTCTGGCGGGCGGCCGATTAGAGGTTTCATTCGTCCATATCCCAGATATTTTTGAAGATAGAGGATAAATATATAGTGTTTTGGAATTACTATACTAAAGGCTAAAAAAAATTTTTTTTTGGTTGTATACTTAATTATTTGGAAATAAAAAAACAGTGTAATAATTTGCTTTTTTTTTGTGTATGTAGTAATCTATGTAATTTCACATTTGTTCAAGATCATTTTTGAGTATCCTGGGCAAATTTAAATGTGTCACGGCTTTTTAGAGCAGAATTTCACTCATAATTTCACCGGCTGTAAGGAAATAATTTAAAATCGGAAGAAAATTCGTGTTTTAAGGATTTCTGGACCAGAATTCAGCTCTTTATAATTCCAACCGTTTCAAGAATTATTTTTTTAAAATGACCAAGAATGACATGTTCTGAAGATTCTAGAATAGAATATTTATTTATTTTGAATACAAATGTTTAAAAATCGTATGCAAATTTGGACATTTTAAGGATTTCTGAGGCAGAATTCAGCTCGTTAAAATTTTCATAATTGGACGCGAACTGTCAAAATTTTGAACCTTACAGGAACAGAGTTTAATTCGTTTTAATTTATCCCTTTTCGAATATTTTTTTAAAAATCTCACGCGAATTCGACTGTTTTGATGCTATCTGGAACAGAATTCAGCTCGTTTTAATTTCAGGATGATATGGTACATTTTTATTAATGTAATCTTTCCTAAGATGAAAAAGTTTCTGTGATAGCTGGGTGGTTCCCTGAGAATATCGCATCTACCTGGATGAAAACTTCATTTAACGCATAATAATCCTGTACCTTGATGTAATTGGTCTGTTTGAGTTGATGCAAAGACTTCCATTATAACATGAAGTTAGTTTAGACTTAAAAAAGGCATCGCAACATCTTCAAATTCTAATAATCAGCTGAAAACCATTAGATTGATCAATTTTAAAAATTAAGTTCGAATTATGAAGTAAAAGTAGTCTCTCCCACTCCTCTTTTCTCTAACGTAATTTTCTTCTTTTTTTTATGGGATTCATCAATCATTATTAAAAAATATGTATGAATAAACAGATAACATAATATTTTGAGTTTAAAATGTTTTTGTTGTCAAATATTACAATAGATCTCACTTGAAAGCGATTTATACGGTGTATATATAATGATAAATAAAAATAATCAATCATTTATTTATTATTACAAAAGGTCTCACGTTCCTTGCCGTTTCACCCTTCTAGAAAGATTGTAAGGATAGCAATAGCTGGATAGGGATTGGTAAATAGGATTAGTATGATGAATAAGGTTCCGGTAAAATTTGGCAAATTTGGATGGAATGAGGTCTTGGACATAGAATTTTTAGGCCATGATTCAAATTCACAATATTAAGATAAATACTGAAATCTAACTAGTTGGCAATTTTTTCTTAAAAGGATTGTAAAAAGCGGTTTGAAATAAAAGTGGAATGTTTGACAGGTGAAGAAAGTAAGATCAAAGTCCAATACAACAGAAAAACAGCTTTATTAGTATAAGAAAATTTATAATTAAATAAAGATAGATTATATTTACAATTATATACAAAACTCCTGTTTTTTTTTTTGTTTTTTTTTTTTACCAGAATTCAATATAAATACTGATAATACCATTGAGATTTGGAAATTCTAGAAAAAAATTGAAGGGGGCATTTCTCCGTAACACTTAACATTAAATATTAGTTACACAATAAAATAGGTACATTCAATTTCAATTAATATTTTTACTCGTATGCACTAAATATTGAATTATGATATAATTCAGTAAAAAGGAAAAATATTTATTTTTCTAGGATGTTTAATTCGTATCAAGACTTAAAAATATCTATTAATGTCTTAATATGCAGTTTGGTACTGGAGAGTCAGAATAACGTCTATATACCGTTCATATGATCTTTTTTTTTCGCATCGCCCTTTCAATATTAACGTCCATATTTAATATTGAGTTTAATTATTTACTTAATTGTAAGTTTCATAATCGTGTTCATTCATCAATGAAATTATCAATGAAAATTTCAATAGTAAAATCTATATCGAAATACAATTTGTTTTACAGTATTTATCAAAATACCTAGTTGTAATTTAATTTTACTATTTTTTTTTTCATCGTTAACTTTTTCATTGATGAATATTGTTTAGAATTTTTTTTTTAAACTTTGTTAGCTTATTTCGAAAATTTTCGTTCGCAAAAAAAAAGTGTTTTAACACAATGGCTGTCGAGTATATTCAAAAGGATATATTTAAATCTGTGCAGGAAAAACATTTAATTAATTTCTTCTATTGTTTTATCAACAAACGGATCGTTTTTCTGACTTTTATTTCAGTTTATTTCGTTAGTATTATAATAATTTTTAGCACATCCATACGAATCATTGGATCTCTTTGCTTTTTTTAGTAGCCACTGGGTCATTGGTTTGCTATGATACCATTCGCTGAATTCAAGTTATCTAATCTTTTTCAATTTATTGAACGCTTTTAGACCACTCAGACTTATATGGTGTTACATTATTGAGCATCGACATTTGCTTAATTCAACGCTAAGGTTTCTATGTTTTGCATTAACGTTTTTTGCTATATTCGATGCCACTGAGGTTTATTTAGGTGTAATTAGGTCAAAATGAGGCATCCTCAAACTGCCGAGGATAAGTGAGCAGCTTTTAGAATACGTTTTTAAGTATGACTATTATTAACACAGCTTAAAAATATTTCGTATAAGGTTCGATCTAAGGATTTTTCAATCTGAAAAATAAAGAAATAATTTCATTTAAAAATCTTTACTTTCTGTCTTTATTCATTAGGAAATATCCGAAGTAATCTGGTGGGAAAATTGTTTACTGACAAAGAATGTGAATCCGATTTACGTAATATTCCCCTCTGTACATTACATCCACAACAAGAGAAGAAAAACGTAAAAAAAAAATATATGTACGTTACATTGCAACATCTCAACCCCTCCCCTTATCTCATTGTTCGAAGGCCTATTGTTCTTAAGTAAAATATTACATGATCTTAAATAGGGACCTGTCTGTTTTTGGGATCATGGAAAACAGGACGTTTTTACTTACCTACCTTCTTCCCGTTTCTTATATGTGGTTATTGGAAATAAATTGCGCTGTAAACCAGGCGTAAACAAAGTAAAATATTAATAAAAAGTAGGTTTTTCCAATGACAGTATAAATAATCCTGTGCAACCCATGGATGGTAAGTATTATAAAATACTCATTCTTGGACAGCGGTTATACGGATCATCATATGGATAGCATCACCCTCAACCGTCGTTATTTCCCTAACCAGAGAAGAGTCGGATACCCAATTTATGCAGGACAGATATACCTAGGATAATCTGCCAGTCCCTAAGTCGATCTGCAAAAGATATAACTTTACAATAAGTTAGGAGTAAAGTGCTGAATATCCCAGAATCTCTAACGTTCTCTATATAACTTGATGAAGTCACAACTATAAAGAATCTTCTTTTTTCATTTTATTTACACGTCGTGACGAATATTTAAAATACCTATATAAATATATTTTACATAATAGAAATAGAGATTTATCCAGGCACTTGGAGTTGAGGTCGAGAAGACCTCTATTTATCCGAAGAATTGGTGTGGATCAGAAGTCGCTAAGCTTCGGGGGATCTCTTCGGTGAACCTAACTACCTGCAAAAAAGTAAACCCTTATTAAAACATTATGCAATCCTTGATTAAGGTAACAGTAACAATTCATTAATAAAAGGAACAAGTAATTTTCACCTTAAATGAACATGCAGTTTGCAAGGGTCCGGTCTCTTATAATATAACATAAACCCAATTTTTTTTATACCGTTTACAATACCCAATAGGATGCTGGTTGAAGCCTACCTCAGTAACTTGGTCAGGTAACTGAGTAGCGGTAGGCTGAGGGTCTATCGGAGGCAGCTGTTGGCGGTGAGTGCAGGATACTCTAGCAGCCACTAGCGTCAAGAGACAGGCCAATAAACCACCAGCGCCCAATGCAAGGTACAAGGTCATTTGATGCACATTTTCTGGAAATTGCAATGTTATTTTGTACTAGCTTAGATAGCAACTAGCAATTTTTTATATAATTATTATTTTCTGTAAAATCAGCCTTGAATTGACTCTGGTTTTGGTAGATTCTGCTTGTGCATATCCAGCCTCTGTATGTGCATCTTGTTATAATGGAAAAACTTGCGGTTGATCACGAACTTGAGCCTATCGGAGTATAACTATAACTTACGTAATCGTTATTTTAAAAAAAAAATTAACGGAAGACACTTCATGGATTGTGGAACACTTTTATTTGATTTCGAAGTAAGAATTTAAAATAGTTCAATAATGCCTTATCTAGGAATTCTCCTAAAAACAAAAATTATGTAATGTAACCATAATAATAATTACGTTTATTATTGAAGATAATAATATATGTATAAAAAAATTAAGATAAAGTATTAAATACGTTACAAAATATTTAAAGTTTTGCAAGAGATTCAGGCAACCCATTACCTGCAACTTCTCCATCGTCCGGTTCGTATGTCGGCAATATATCTGTAAGAGATTAGAACTGTCATTATAAGTGAAATAATATAAAATATATTAAAAGGAGGCAATACTCGTGATTAAATGGGTAAATATTTTAGTATGAAACAAAGATCAGGTCTTTTGTCTCCTTGAAATTTTATCCTTTACATGATATGATAGATTCCTACAGCATTTGGAGCGGAAACTTGCCAGTGATTTTCACAGTTCAACTGATCTTATTGTCTCCCTAAAGCTGATCTCGTGAATATTAGAAGATTCAGAATCTTAGTTCTATATAATTTCATACTGGCTTAGTATAAAATCAGATTTTCAGAATAAATAAAGAAACAGTTATAACTCAAGGCTCAACATTAGTTTTTATGAAACATCATCCTCTAATTATTTTTTTTTTTACGCTATCATTTCGAACTAATGGTAAAACTATGACCTAACAAAATCCTACAAGAAAATATTTTATTCATTGCTCTAATAAAGTTAACAACTAATAAAACTATATTTTAAATGAGGACGTTTAATTGTATTGTAGGGATTCCTGATACTATTCTTTCAATGTTTCCTCATTTGTTCTATTTAGGATACTAACCTCCAATGAATAGGTTGGCTGACTCGTTTTGTGCGATGGTGTTGGGAGCAGCGAATCCTTCTTCTTCGTGATAAGTCCAATCGTTTGTCTGGTCCAGCGCTTCGTCTTCCTCGGGCCTTACCTGGTACTTGGCAGACAGGACTTGCCTGGGAACTAGAGGATTGGTTTGTCAGCACAAGACCTGATGGGTAACAAACCTTAGACGATTACTATACATCACTCACCGCAGGTGTACACCACTTTGAGGTATATCCTTGATTCCTTCTTGCAAGGGCTGCCGAAGGTTCCTGTATCCGCGGTCATAGCGCAGCGTCGTTTTCCATGGCACAGGTGTATCACCGTCTCAGTGGTGTAGCTGGCCATGCAGGCTGCAACATAATTAGTTTAATCAAAGGGAATTGCTTAAGATAAACTTTCAGATTTCCTTGCTAAAGAAAAGGCATTGTATCCAGTTATTACTGAAGTGAGGGTATCTATGGGTTTCGGTCAGATAAAATAATCTTCTAGGTAGAGGGTATAATATGTTTCCAATTAAATTTAGCTCAGAAAAATTCAAGTTTCAGTTCATCGGGAGTTGTATTTTTTATAATTAAAATAATTTTACTCTATGAAGGCGAGCGTTATCGTCCAGGAATCAAAAGTCTTGGACAACAATTAAATTCCTGGTTGTCAACTTTTGCAATAAGTTAATTAATGAGAGTAAAAAATCGTAAAAGAGACAAAAGGGAATACTTAGATTTCATAGTAGGCTCCAACGCAATGTCTTCAGTCTCTCAACTAGTAGGAAATAACATACCAGTCACCGTTTCACTAATTCAGAGATTATCATAATTGAAAAACATAGATATCTCATATTAACTAATGATTAATACAATAGAAATATTACACCAATCCAAAGCAGTTCAACATGTGCCCTTAAAAGGTTGAAGGTTTAAGATCGGATAAGTTAAAAGGGTTCTTGTTCCATCTTTGGATGCTTTCTATACTTTATAAAGTGTTGTGCTAATGGATCCTTCCTACAATATTCACATGAAGGTGGGGAAACAGATAAGTGACAGGTGTCAAAGCTCTTTACAGGAGTCAGATCAGAATGATTGATCTCACTGTAACATGCTCTTTTTCACGTTTGACTGAAAAGAGCTCTCTAGCTCAAGAAAAAAAAATTACGGTTGTTGGAAAGGGGCTTGGAGATAGTTCAGATAGATAGTTCACCAAAAATGACTAACCCTATGAGTGGGCAGGATGAAAATCACTAAGCCCAAGTAATTCCGTTAACTGAGCTATGATGTTGTTTCCTCGATTACAGGTCACTCACTCTGTTAAGAAAATCAGCACTTTGAATAAATTCATAACCGGATCGCTCATCTTTAGTGGGTCGATGAATGTGCTGATGGCTAGTTGAATCATTTTGATGGGGAATATATAGCGGTATAACAAGAGGTCCTCGGTGTCCGTAAACAGTTGGTGAAATATATTCTAATAGAGTGGGCGGATGCATAGCTGCGATAAAGCGGTCGGCTAGGCCTCTGATATATGGCAGAGGAGAAAATTAGTTATCAGGCCAAAGGCCACTGCTAAGATTAATGTCCTGTGGTCAGAAGAATGTTCATCAAGGACCACAATTCAGTGTTAAGGATAGCGTTGTTGAAGAAATCTAGATCAGAAATTTATTTTTGACAAGATAACTAATGTATAAGGTTATCTTAGTACATAATACTAAAATAAAAATGTTTGCATACCGCGTTCCATAAGGAGTCCCCTCCTATTTCAAAAAGCATATAAAGCTCCTGGGCATATGGTTATAAAATTATTTTCAGCATTCCGCGGGGTTATCATCGTTGAGGATTATGACCCAACATAAATATTGATTAAATCAGGAATATTATTTCGGCTCTGTTAAGATCACGTGATCAGTAGAATCTAATACGGTTTCGAAACCTGAGGATAATAATTGACTCACTCTCTTCAGGTACCCCTTGGGGTTGAGGACACAGTATGCTCTCGTACTGAGTCCTGCCGTAGGAAGCCGAGTATATCGCAAGTCTGGAGTTAGGGCCGCACTGCAGCTGCACCAGCTCGTTCTCGCAGGCTGTCTTGCTCCGGAACTCATCTGGAAAGAGGGGAATAAAACATTCATGTCTGTATTACAAGAACGCGAATAGAAAACTGGACAGTTCCATAGTTACAGTTCTATAGATTATATTATCAATATAATATGAACACATATTTGTAATTAATTGAAATATTTAATGAATATCGAATCATAATGGGCAATCCCTGACAGATGGCACAAATAGATTCATGTCTTGTCTTTCTAATGTTCCTTGTTTACTATCCCCGGTGGTGAAGAATGATATTTTTTAAAAGGGCTACCTAGCTTTTTGGGCCATCTTTTCTAATCAACTCTAGCGACATGATAGATCACCTGAATTTCACTAATTGTGCTTCTTTTGACAAACTTTAGACCTTGATTTTTTTTTCCTTATGCATTAGGCCACAATGGCAATCTTACAATAGCTATGTAATATTTTATGTTTTCTGACATTTCAAGCCAATTTTCATAACTTCATCATTGTTAAACAAGGGCTAAAAAGAGAAGGGAAAACAACTCCGGTTAGCAGCAAAACTAAGGCTTTTGTCTCTTTCCTTCTCAATCGCTGTCTCGCACTGACGAAGCTCTGAAAATTGGCTGTTTGCGTCGGCATATATCTAAAAGGACACAGGATATCGAGTATTTTATCTATACAACCCCCCTCATCTAAATAAATAGCCACGTTCAATCACCTTATATTTCTTTATTAATGTAAAATATCTACATAATTGTGTTCTGCATGTCAGAAAAATTAAAAATGGTCTGTTGTGTACAGGATGTAACAGTTGGTTTCTGACTTTTTTTTTTTTTTACTTTTTGCATCTTCATATGGTAATTGTTATGATTCTCTGTAAAATTTCTGCTTCAGTAAAATTTGTAATCAACGAAAAAAAAAATTAACCCTTCTCTCAAAATTTGAGATTTTACGTTACAAGAAACGTAGAATCCAAAGATCGAATGAAATGAAATCCGTCAGTCCGCCGTCCGTGGCTTTTTACCGAGCCTTCTTGGCCGATTTTTTTGAGATTTGGTACTAAAGTCACAGACTGATCCTTGGAACTCAATATTCAATATCAACCATTTTGAAACAAAATGGTGGACAATTAAAGGTTTCATACAACCATATCTTGGTCATCTATGAGGATAAAGGAAAAATAAAATGTGTTTTGAAATCATTATACCAAATTATTTAAAAAAATAAAATAAATAATAATATAATAATAGTTTATAACTTTTTTTTTATGAATAACTATTTGAGAATAAAAGGTAGTTTAATATTTTGCTGTTTTTTTTTTTTTTATATTCCCATTGGCTTTTTTATTTATTTCCGTCTATAAAACTAAGCGAATTTAAACAATTTGATTTATCACATCATTCTGTAAACGTTTCTGTATTTTTCCATATTTAGTCATAGTCTGAGTAACAGATGTATGTTCAAAATCGAAGATAAAGAAAAAAAAATGTCGAGTGCTAGAGAAATAAATTTCGCTCTATCTATATAGATATCGAAGCATATTAGTCATGTTTAAGTGTCTCATTGAAGCACTTGTTTATCTCAGAGTACCGGAAAAAATGTTAATTAAGACAAGCAAATTAAGACAACCGGTAATTAATTAAACATTGATGTCTATAAATACCTACGGTATTTATGAGGTAATGCGTAACTTTTCATAAGTTTCTTTAAAAAAAAAACTTAGTAAATATGAGTATTGATGGATAATAGATACGAAATAAAAAATGATCAAAAATACAATCATAAAATATATTTGAATATTTAACCAACTTAGGACTGCTATGCTAATTTTCTCTGCATTTTTCCAATTTTAGTATTATTTCCAAGCGAATAAAATAATCTTTTTAGGAGCTATAAAATGCAAATAATTTCTGAAATTTGTAAATTTTATCTAATTTTCTTATCCTAAGCTTTTAATTCAGTGGCAATAGGAAAACACTAAATAAATCGAAACTTTTTATGAAATTACTTAACGGGATCAGGATAAATATTTCCAAATAATCAATTTTTGCAATTAAGTTATTGTACGATAATGGTGCATATTTAAGGAATCGATAAAAAAAGTAAACTAAACCACATCAATTTAAACATGATCTAATGCTTTAGAGTAAAAAAAAAGAAGACCGAATTCTACTTATGTAGACATATTTCCACAATTGCTGCATATATTATCTTGATTTTTCGGTAAATTAGTGGAATTGAGAGCAAAGTCACTTACTTTCTGAAATACCTGTTAACTTTGATTTTTTAAATATGATTCTTTATAATAGAGATTTTTATAAACACTAATGATGTCTGCTGAAAATGTTATAATAGAAGTTTTTGTAAAAAAGATTGAATTATAGGCATGTTCTTCGTAATTTTTTTTTTTTTGCAATCAAATTATTATTTAGATATTCCTGTGATATCAAAAATTACCACATCTTCTTTTTAAGTAAAAGGAAAATAATTAAACTTTTGAAAAAGCTGAAACTCTTTTTTTGCTAGAAATCGTTTAAAATTGTAAATTAAGAAATTACAATAACATAAACATCAACTTTGGAAGCCACGTTTCATATCGATGTATAAATTTCTCTTCGTTGAACTTGATAAAAAGAAATAATTTGAGCCTAAATTTTAGAGAAAGGATTTGCCCATTCACCAAAAAAAAAGATTAATAAATAAAATAAATGCCAAAAAAAAAGATAAAAAATACACCAAAGTAAATAAAACTTTTATAGCATAAAACTCGCTTACACGCCAAAATAAATAAAGCTTCAAGTTTATTTTAAGATCCACGTGATTTATTTCTTTTTATTTTATTTCGTCATATTTGCCCATAACTTCTCTATGGAAGATTTATTTTCGAAATTATTTACATCACGACTCTCAATTAACAGTTGCGTACTTCACAAGTATCTTTGAAAACTGTTAAGTAGTTTTGAGAAAAATGGGGAGCCCTTTATAAACAGTAGACTACGAAAATCACCAAAGAACATTTTTTAAATGCTATTT
Organism: Rhaphigaster nebulosa; assembly: GCA_948150685.1. NCBI lineage: Eukaryota > Metazoa > Arthropoda > Insecta > Hemiptera > Pentatomidae > Rhaphigaster > Rhaphigaster nebulosa. Next base: position 70,948,815 of record OX411310.1, read on the forward strand.
TTTTAAAATTCCGAGGAACTTAAAATGCCTTGATTTATGTGAGATCTCAAATAAAGTGCGGTTAAAGTGAACACATTTGTCAGAAAGTAAGTAATAAATGAAAGAAAGATAAGATTAATAAAAGGAAAACAACAAAAAAAGAAAGATGAATCATTTTCATCAATAAATTTAATTGTGTAACCAGTTTGATTGCCATTTTTACTAACAAATAAAAAATATATTGCAATCTTAATGATTTGGATTTCATTCCTTTTGCCCCCTTAAGCCCCTCTTTCTGATCCGTTCTATTTTATTTCTCTCTTCAATTTTGAAATTTTTTTCGTGTTTATATCAGAAATTAAACTGAATGTTTTGATATGCAGAGTTCGAAATTCCTCTTATCCATTTGAGTTAAATAAGATCAAGTTGAGTGGTACTTACACGGCCTGCAGGTGTAGACTACGTGGAGGTGCTTGGGCAGTCCTGGACAAGGGTCTGTGTTGAACCCTTGGCTAGGGGGTTCCAGCTTGCAGAACCTTTTCTTCTGGCACTTCTCGACTGCTGTCTGCAACAAGGAGTACTGATCTCCAATTAGTTTAATCCCTACTCACTTTATATCAACAAGATTTTTATTACTTTATTTATCGTAAAAAACAAAATCGTTATCAATGCATATAAAAGAAGAATTTTTTTCGATTTGGAAAAAAAATATTTGAATAATAGGAAATAATCTATCCTATATCTCGGTTTGTGACCGAATTCCGTTGGTCAATTTTTCAATCCAAAAGTAACAACAAATTCTTGGTATATAGTGTATACCAATTTGTAAAATATATAAAATTTCCAACCTTACATTTTACAGAAAATCTTGTTTTCAATAATCAGAGTAACTCAACAATTACCTAACTCAAATACCTGTTCAAACATTTGAAAATGAATGTAAATTTACAAATAAAACTTTTTATTTTTTAATTTTCATTAAAAATGTTCAAACATTTGAAAATGAATGTAAATTTACAAATAAAACTTTTTATTTTTTAATTTTCATTAAAAATTAGGAAAAATAAAATACAAAACAGGAAATGTTTATGCAATAATGATAGAAAAAAAAAATAGAAAATTGCGAAATGATTTTTTTTTTAAACCAAAAATTTTTTTTTCATGCAACAAGATTTTAATAATTATAAGTTTAAAAACTTGTTGGAAATAACTTGTGTAAGTTATTTTCTTTTAATATGTATAACGTATTGAGGTACCTCAAGTTGGAATGGCGGACTACTACATTTCCCCGTAGAGATAAAAATCTGCCATGTTTCACCAGGCCCAAAAATACATTAGTCAACGACTAGCAGTGAACTTAAAAAAATTGTTTTTAAATGATAATTTTTTTTTCATAGCCCCAATCTTATTGCAGTATTTCTTTGAGTATTATTTTTATATGCAAACAAATATCGTTGTTTTGTATGGCTTGTACTATAACATATTTACATGTTAATACCCGATTCTGGTTATACAATTATAACTTCTTTTTTGTTTAAATTTAAGGTGATGAGACTCACTCAGTTTTTGTATTTGTATCTATCCTATTTAACTAACATTCTAATATTTGGAGATAGTATTGAACTATTTTTTTCCAGTGAACTGGAGCTGGTGGGAGATATAATAAAAAGTGAAGTTTTTTTTTTGTATTAAGAATTAAAGGACAATAGGAAAATTAACTTCATATAAAATAGTCAAACGGCTGTTTAAATAGTCTCTATTCGGTAATTAAAATTATTTTTGAAAGTTTTTTGGAAAATTTGTAAGAGAAATGTTGGTCGAAGTTGGTCGAGCATAGATATCGTGACTCTATTGCTTACAGCAGTGTTTCCCTAACTTTCGACATCTGTGTTCCCCTTCTATAATATTGAGTACGCCTCATCAAATAAATAAATGAATAAATAAAATAACTGCATATACTTTTATAACAATCAAATTCTATTATTTTTTTTGTTGGCACATAAAAAATAAATAAATGAAAAATAAAATTCATTCATAATAAAATATAAATAAAAGTTATATTTATTAGGACCAATGAGAAGAATGAAATTGTTTATGTTGAGACGTCAGATATTATTTCAATTAATTTATTATTTCAAAGTGAAAAATTCTTAGTTATTTTACAATTCAATTCGGACTGTTATATGAACATTCTAGCTACGCCCCTTGGCTTTATCCACGTTATATTTGGATTAGTCCCTAAAATAAAAAAATAATCTTTGAAATAAAAACCTATAATATTTTGTTCATTTTCATTTGTTACATTTTCATTTTTTTTCATTTTCAAGGAACAGGTTTAAAACGACAATAAAATTTTATAAACGGCAATAAAATTTCAGTTAATTAATTACCAGGTTTTCACACACGTTTTTCCCCTTACTCTCTGATTTAATTTACAAATTAACGTTTTATCACATTTATTAAAAAAAATTTGTAGTCAACATGCTTCCACGGGTATGAAGTATCATAAGTGTTACCAGATACAGGAGTTTTTCCCCTAGATTTAGAGTTTTATTCACCCTCTGGGATGATTTTTACTTTTCTAATAATTTATTCTAATCTTGTACAAGGGGCAATTTTGGTTACACTAATAGGAAAATAAGAATTAAACATTTAGGTTTAAAGTTGGTGGATTTAGAGGAAAATTTAGACAGTTTTAGGAGGAAATACAGGGCTGACCTTGCAACTCTGTGTCATGCCTGCTATGTTTTATCTCGATTGTGTTTGATATATATTTAGTTGATAATACATTAGCCTGTACATAGGGATACCATTGGGCAATCAATCATTGAAGATGATTATCCCAAAATTATGTAAGATTATGAATTAATATGAATTACTTACTTTGTCCTCTAAATTGGATACCTTTCCTGATTTGTGGTTACCATTGTTTAACAATTAACCAAGACAATGTTCCTACCTCTAAGTTTAATAATAATGCTAATCAAATGAATAATGGTCATGGTTACTAAAGAACAACTTTCTTCCTAATATTTATCTTTATTCATCAAAATTAAATAATAAACTGTTACAAGAGAAAATAATAACTGTTACAATAAACTGTTAACCATGGAATGATTCAGACAAGACCTAGCCATTAACTGTTCTAACATAAATCTCTTATCTGTAATAATTAGTGTTGATGGTCTCTCAGCATCTCTCCATCGGATTCCCCTGCATATTTATTTAGGTCATGGAGTCAAAGTTCCCCAACTTCAGCCCTCAAGCGCGTTCCTAGCAGAAGTCCTTTTCCTGTCTCCTCGGCTTCTCTCCCCCTTTTCTTCCTTGTTCTTCCTAAGAGGGGGTCGAAGACGTTGTTGGTTGGCTAGATTCACGGTACATTATCGTGATTGGTTGACTAGTTTTATAGAGGGAGGAAATTCTGGAATTTCAGTGTATAGTTCCAACACGACCATTAGTATTGCTCTAATCGAATGTTGTCCTTCCCCGGCCTCCTCCACTTTTTCTGGAGTCCAGCCGGGACCCAAGAGGGACTGTTTTCTTAAAATTGATTAAGTCTTTCAAGACGGACCACCTCTCGTCTTTGTCATACTGCCCACTTCTCGGTAGGTTTTTAAATTAACTTACTCCTTATATCTGAGGATAAAAGCTGTGGTGATATCTGTCATCGCCTGTCAGTTACATTTCTACCTGCCTACTCGTCCCATATCATCTTTTGTTCGCATCTGGTGGTTGTTATATAATATTAAGGATAATATTGTCCAATATCAATACATATTATCCCAAAAAAACGAACGCAAGTTGGTCACTTTTTCTTTTAGCAATTTATTTACGATTACCGTTCCATTCGTATGGGTCGTAACCTTATGTTATAAAGTCCAAAGCCTCTCTTAATAAACGGTCCATCTAACGTAAAAATAATTTTTCAAATCGGACTGATAGTTCATGAAATTAGCGCGTTCAAACAAGCAAACTCTTCATCTTTATGTACTTAAATATACTTTTGATATATTTTTTATTTTATTTTTTCACTTTTTAAAATTTAATACGCATATTGTGAAAATTGTAAACAGCCGAAGACTAGCAGCTGAAGTAGTATAATTAGGGGTTAGTGTTAGACTGAGGTAGAGGTTGGAGCCTATCTGTTACAATCTAACTGTTATCCCGTTATCTGAGTCTCTGTTATTACTCAAGTTAGTCGGTAAAGGTGTTTTAATGGGCCTTAACACGATTTCATTATCTGGAATAATTCTAGATAGTCCAAGTGCGTAGTTATTTATAAAACTAATTATTTGTAAAATATAGAGTTTAAGGGTCAAACGATGCTCAGTTGAATTGACCTCTTCAAAAATGTTTTTTGCTCACAACTCAGTACCGTATCAATAACTGCGAATAAGATGGAATATAGTAAAAGAGAATAGTGTAATTAGCCTTATTGCTTGAACCCAATTACCAATTTATTAATGGAGTTGTGTAACGAAACAAAGCAAATGGGGTGGTGACATAGGGAATATTTCTATACTGTGTCCGTCTCACTTAAATATTCTTCACTTAACTTTTAGGTACTTTTTGTAACGCCTGGTCAATGAATTTTAATAAAATGTTATAAGCTACTATATTTATCCTTGTCGGATGTAAAATTTACTCATGAAAGTTCGGAAAACACGGTACATGTAGTTCTCATTTTGTCGGGAGAACGTTTACATGTTTTGAACTCTCATCCAAGTTCGTATTAACTAAGTAAATTCATTGAAAACTAGTATATTGAGTTGATTTATTTAATAAAATTAAAAATATAATATTTCGTAAATAATAATCATTTGAATTATAGTTCAGATTTTTCAAATTAAACTACGGCTCTGAAAAAATAGATTTTGGGTGTTTCATCCCAAATATCCGTCTCTAAATACACCTTACTATTTTATTAGTTGTAGATAGTGGTACAGTTTTAATTTATTTATTGTTTTCTAATCTTCCGCCATCATCATTCCACAACCACAACTTCATAGAATCATGTACTTCATCGCCTTTGAGAAGAAACTATACACTTAATAAGGTTAATTAAACTTTAAACTTTAAACTAAACAGACGCTTTTCTTGATGCGCAGCAAGGGTTTCATAGGGCTTGGCATGCAGGACTACGCTACAAACTGAAATCAGTTCTTCCCATGCCCTGATATCAAAATCTTATTTAGAAGAGAGATATTTCAGGATTCGAGAGGGTTCATCGCTATCCTCATAATTCTCAGCAAAAGCAGGTGATCCGCAGAGCTCCATTTGATGATTATTTTTTAATAAATCTATACCTCAGACTCTCCTACGACGGAACACATTCTAACGCTCTCTTATGCTGAAGACACACACAGCCGTTTTAGCCAAACATGAAGATCTTGTTCAAGCTTCGCAATATTTGTAAAAACCACATTGCTCTTCTTCAAGAACGGTGCCTCAAATGGACAGCAATTAACATCCGCAAGTCTATGCAAATCCCACTTAAGCTCCGTCTTCCTGTTTTTCTTGATCAATTAAGCTTGTTTCGGACCGACGCTGTAAAATATCTCAGATTGATTCTGGAAAAAGGACTGACCTAGACTCCCCGCATCTAATTAGCAAGAAAAAAACTAACTTACGGCTAGAGTTATTACTTCAAATTTTAAATAAATTATCAAAATTACCACTAACAGAAAAACTTAAGATTTATACTCATCTACTCAGACCGATTTTGATGTATAGATATGTCAAAAAAAATAACTTACTGAAACTGCAACAATTTCAAGTATTAGACTTTTTAGTACCGCTCCTCCCGTGCATCAGTAACAAGAACTTGCACAATTAATACATACAATCAACCATTAAATCATTATATAAAACATTTAACGGCCAACTTAAATTCAACATGTGCAATTAAATTCATTATTTCAATGGCTATCAACGCGGGAGCTGACACAAATCGACGTTTACGAAGGAACTGGGATCTCCTGAACTAACTTTCAATTCGAATTTTTATGGAGAGGTGTCATTGGATGGCCTTGATTTGATGAAGCTCTAAATTAAGTAAAGTAAAGAAATAAACTTTTATAATTACGACCTGCGGAAAATTGTGTGATGTAGGGATCAAATAAAAATGGTGTGTCAGATATATGGTCAAACAATTTTTTATCTTTTTTATTGCAACTATATAGTTTCACAATCGTTCAACTGATGATCAATAGGAAACAATTTATGTAAGAAAATATTACATGTTAAATAGCCTGGAGTGATTTTTTTTTTTAATTTAAAATAAATGTCCGTTCTGCGGTGCCATAGAAGAAAACAAAGAGAACAAAAAGAATGAAACAGAAATAAGATTTTGAACGTTATTTAAGTAATCGAAATTTTTTTTATTTGGTTCTACGCCTCTCCCCTAATGGGTCATTGGCGCCAAGGGATAATTTATATCCTGTTGTAGTATCCAGAGCTTTTTAAAAATCTAAAGTGTTGACTTGTTCTTCCTTATCTTTCTATATTTCTCTTAATGTTTCCGATATTCCTAGTTTTTTTTTGTTCGAATTGGGTACACTCTAGTAGAAAATTATTTATTGTTTGTGGGGCATTGTTGGACTGATGGCATGTGAGTGCTTTATACGCTAGATGTCTTAGGAGGCAGTCATGTGTAAACTGACAGTGCCCAATCCTAATTCGGCACATTATTATTTCTTCCTTTTTTGACGTTCTAGATCTTGAGATCCATTTTCTGCTGTCCCGTTTTACTTCTAGTAGATTAGACTCTTTTTCTTTCCAATTCTTCTCCCAATCTACCAGTAACCTTTTTTAATTGGTGGACCCAGTTTTCCAAGGTAACATCTTGCAGCTCAGCTACCTCTTTTTCTGGCCAAAGGGGCTGCTTTGTCAGCTTTTTCATTGCCTAAGATTTCGCAGTTGGATGTAATCTATACGAAAAGTATAGTTCTACACAGCTCTATTATTTATCTCCCACCATGCGTTTATCATATCTCTAATTAAGGCACTAATTGGCCATTGACTGTCAGCCTGGTTAAACATGCATGTATATATATTTAAAAAAGAAAATATATTTATAATATAATATAATAAAATATATATATAATATATGTATATATATATATATATATATATATATATATATATATATATATATATATGTATAATATATGTATATGTATATATATTCTAATATTTAATCATTCTCTATTGAAAAAATGACTCGATATCAAAATGTTTTTAACATTGTAAATTTGCTGTAACTACATATAATTATATTAGTTACAGCAAATTTATATTAATAATTATATTCCTAAAGGCAAATCATAATTAGGGTATATTCTTTTAATTGTGCAAAGTAAGGTGAACTTAAAAATATATACGGAGAAGAACGTTGCTTTAACCAGAGCTATAGGATAACAGCAGTTGGAAGAGCAATTTTGCCGACGGCTTTGGCGGATGAGTTGCAAGTTGGCTCCAGTTGGTAAACTCGTTAGCGACTCAACTGGTCACCCCCTCCTCGCCCGGAAGGACACTAGGGGCTAATCAGGATTAATTAAGGACTTGTACATAGGACATCTTCCGGGCTTAGGTATATTTCCAGAGAGGTAGAGAATTCTCTTTCAAGTCCAGCTTGAGTCCGTGGTGGCCGAAATTGTTAAGGCTTCGCCTTAGCAACCTCGAGTCTGCTGTGGCGCCGGTTCGATTCCTTCAAGCTACCGTTTAGTACGCAGAAAAATGTTCACATTACTGCAATTCTAACCAATTTTGTTTAACTGAAATTTTATTTGAATATTTCCTGGAAAAATTCTAGGTCCGTTTAACACCTGTTGAATCTACTACTTGATAGCTTCATGCACCTTAACTAATTTTTTTATCACCTTCTTTGTAAGCTTTTTATTTATATTTTTAAAAACGCGAATGAATCCTACACGAAAAGGTATTAGCAAACGTATTATTTCAAAATTTTTAGCTTTTAATATTTCAATATCTTTTATCATACATAATTTCATCTACAAAAATTTTATTAATTAATGTCACTGTTTTATTTAATGTAGCATCACGAATTGTCATCGAATTCAGTCGAATAGTTTTGGAAAAAAATATATTTTTTTAAAGTAAATTTTCTCAATATAAATTTAAAAATTGTATAACTAAATATCAACCCAGTTTCTTGTCGTTATATATTTTATTTTCATTCAAATTATATTAAAAAAAATATCTCTCTCTCTAAAAATATTTTCTCTTTTAAAAGATTCTAATTTTTTTTCCTAACATTTATAGAAATGGAGTCATGAACCTTCAAAAAATGACACGGAAGGCATTTGAAAATTGTTCTTTCCTAACACCTCCGATGGTTCAACGTAGTTCTATGTTAAAAGTCAATTACGAGGTTATCATGTGAGGCCATCGACATGATTTCTTTATTTTTTAACAAATTACCATATACATATATGGATCCATATTTCAAGGAAGGGGATTTTTGTTTCCTCATTACCGCAGGTAGGGAAGCTTTGTATTCATGCAGGAAGTGAATAAACCTGATGTCCTTAGAATAATTTCCACTTTTTAAGTTTTAGATGTCAAGGAATAATTTGGTCTCGTGTCTGACTGTCCGTCTGTCTGTCTTTAGTCAAACCCAAGTGACGGGCATAACACCTATTGCCATTGTTCTGATTATGATGAAATTTTCAGAAAATGTGCGGGTTGTACCATTGATGGTATCATTTCAAATTTATCAAATTCCACCCTCTACTTTCGCTTAAGCATGCCCAAATGTATTTTCCTTGGCACGCCTGTATTTCAAGAATGGCTCTCCCGTTTTTGCTCGAAATTGGAGGAAAGTTGGGAGCTAGTGTGCAAATGGTCCATATTTCATCAAATTTTCTCTAACAATTTATGTAATGGAGACTTAATTAGTGAGACTAGTTTAAAAACTGTCTGATATACATTTTATCAAATTCCATCAATTACTTTCGCTTACTCATGCTCAAACGTATTTTACAGCAGGAACATTTCAAATTAATTATTTATTTTTGCAGAATTAAGCAGCATAGGAATCGCTCATAGGGTTTTCAAAGACGTAAATCCCTATTATAATATCGGGTTTTAGATCGCGGATGGGCATTTCGATTTAGTGTTATTGTTGATATTTTCTTCGATATTGGAATCGTTTATTACGTAATCGAGGGTTCTGATTCCGGTTTTTGATCACACATGCGCATTTTTAATTATTATTTTCTTTTTTTGTAATTTTCCGATACATGTTGAAGTGAAATTAAAACATGAAATTTATTTTTGCTTACACTTTTTTTTTTAACATATTGTTGTTTACGTTTTTTTTCCTTATGTGCCTAATGGATATAGTTAGAAAGCCATACTGACCTTGGCAGACGTTTTTTCACGTTCATTCGGATATTTGGAATTGATTTAACATTAGAATGAAGAAGTTATTATAGGGCTCACTCATAGAAAAACAAAAAATTGTTCTTATTGATAATGACATTATGTGTGTGTGTATATATATATATATATATATATATATATATATATATATATATATATATATATATAGATAGACAGATAGATAGTTAGATCTATAGATATAGATAGATAGATAAAAGAACTTTATTCTGGGACTAGGTCCCTTAAGAATAACATGAAGGAACCAATAAAACAGTAACATTATCTGGCCATAAGACTATAGAATACAGAACAATTAATTTTTACAATATCTTCTGTAAAATAAATCTATATATATATATATATATATATAGCTTTGGTTCACTCATTTTATCGGTATAAAATCAATTGTTCTACTGACTGTAGCTTCCTTAGTTTTTAAAGAAGACCTCTTTACGTTTGTGATGACTATAAAAGAGCCGTAACGTTTCTCTGAAGTTAAAAAAAAAAAAACTGTGATGAGAATCAAAGGTTCAGAAATTGGAGATACCATGAATTTTTTTAAAATAACACAGCTTAACTAAAGTTATGACTAGGGTAGCTGTCAGGAGTTCGTGAAAAGGACAAATAATCCTACCTGTCTGACAAGTTAATTCCACTAATAACGATACTGTACCAGCAGAAAGTTAAATCAATGCAGTATGCTGCAATAGTCAGAAGGACAGCTACTACTATTTGCCTGTTAGTTGCAACCGAAATAGAACTGAGAGGGAATGATGATAAAGCAGTGTGACAGTGACTTAAGGTCAGTGTGGGAGACATTTGTTCCAGTCCTCTGTAAAGAAGGCCCCCGTTCCATCAAAGGGCCCATGGCATTGTACTTATTAAGGGTTAACGGTATCCCTTTGCTCAGTCCTCTTTGATGTGGTCTAGGAAGGGACCAACTACCATACGGTCTCTTGTTTTTTTTTTTTTTTGTTTTTTGCTTTCAGATTTCTATTCTTTTTATGTTTCGTCTTTCTCATTATCCAGAACATAAAAGTGTTTTTGTTGTTTGTGGATTGTGTACTGTATTCTTGAAGGAATATATCCAATCCAGGAATTAGTCAAAGCCAAATGGAATTTTTAAAGAATGTATAGTTCGCATTAGTTATGGAAAATCATTGGTTATTTTTAATTCCTCAACTACCAAGGATAAATAATGTATATAAATCGAACGAAAAACAAGTCAAAAACAAATTATAAAATTCATTCGTTCAGATTCGTAAGCAGCATAATTTTTTTTGTTAAACCTTACGTAGTGGAGATTAAGGTTGCAAATATTCATTACATTGTAAAATGATGCCTCAAATAATCTTAAGTGACTTTTCAGTTTTATTTGTTTTAGTAGGTATATACTAATATAGAACTGTATAGTTCTAAATATAGGTGTATAGAACTGTAAAAATCTTAATTTTTATTTGACTCACAGTTACCTTGGACTCACAGCTAAAATCATTTCTCAGATTTAGATTCAATATAGCATTTAAATCGATGGAAAATGTATGGTATCAAGCTTTTTTTTCCCATTTTCAAAGTTTTATCACAAAATTTGTTTATAAAAATAATTTATTTAATGCCCAAACAAGGTCGTAGAAAAAAAAACAGCGTTTAAAAAATTAAATAATTTAGCCGTTTTTTTTCTTTGTTTACTAATTAGCCGTCAGACTTATTAAACCTTTTCGATAAGGAAGTAAATAGATAATTTCTAACGTTTCAAAGAATAAAAATGTATGATTATCATGGTTTCTATGGCACAATTATTTTTAACTTCAAATGCAAATTAAAAAATATTAAAATCCAATGTTTCTCACGACTCCAAAAAACTAAACAGAAATAATTACCAAATAAAAAAGTTGAAATATCAGAATGAATGCTTATATATTTAAGCTAAGTTTCTTTATCTATTAGATTTTTTTTTTTTTAGCTTTCATCAATAAATTTGCACCTGTCTAACAAAAGAGTTACAATAAGCAAATGTAAGGATGGAATAGATATAAGTGGCATGAAGAAGAATGGTACCCAGCAGCACTTCTTCCTGATCTTGAATTAGTCCTTTAATTCAGAAAAGGAGATCTCTCGTCCAGCTCCTTTTTAGCCTTCTCCTGATGGTCAGTCTTTCAGCCATATCGCCAGTCTGTTGTGATGTCCGTTAAGGTTATTATAGAAACGGGAATAATGAGTACGTATGTATTGGTCGATAGTTGGTTGTTGTAAGTGGGTATGTAGAGTTTCGTTGTTTACGTAATAAGGAGCTTCTGTTATCAGTCTTAAAATTTTGGATAGAAAAGTTTGCAGTTTTTGTTAGTGAGTCTTTTTTGCTGAATCGTAAATCTGTAAGGCGTAAGTCCGCCGTAAGATCCCCCAAAAAAGAAAAAGAATTTAGTGTAAAAAAAGGAGATAGAGGCTCTTTAATACACAGTTTCTCTCTTCATTATGATTTTAATTGTCCTACAGTTGAATTAAGCCAGATAAATCCTAATTCAAAAATTGTATCGTAATATTTGTAACAACATAAATAATGCATTGATAATATTTTGATGGAATACGGAATGCCTAAGAATAAATCTAGTATGCATGTGCATCTCCAAAATATTCATATGAGTATGTAATTTTTTTTCAATAATTATAAATATTTATCTATATTCGAATGAATATTATTAGATAATAATAATTATAAATAGATAATTTTTCTTTATAAATTTATTGTTGCTAATTATTAATTAATGATTAATTTATCAATTAATAATTTATTAATATTATATTTTATTAATTAATTGATTTATTTATAATTAAATATTTATTATTAAATAATAAATTTTATATTTATATCAAATGTTTATATATAATTACTTACCTGTCGGGAGTTTTATTGCCATAGGTTTGAAACCTAGCCTTAAGGAGGTAATCCTATGTTGAGTTTTGTAGAATTTACTTTTAATGATGCCATAAGAAAGGTAACTCTTATCAAATGATATTTTATTCTAGGCTGTAAAATATATGTGCTTGACTATGCCGACATCGCTAAGCGAAGGTGTGTAAACTATTAAACTAAATACCAATTATATGATCATTTGTAGAAACAAAAATGATTTCTGTGTTATGGATTTAAGATTGTATACCAAGTTCAAGACCAATTTAAACCAAGGATGAATGCTGAAAATGCTTATTATTACTTTGCTATAAAATCTCTCAATTCATGCTATACGGTCCTGAAACCTGAAGAGTTTGTTGCTTGTTTATCAGGCTTAATTAGCGGGATATCCTACAGGTTTCCAAACTGTTCCCGCCCGAGTTTTGCGATTTAGAAGGTTTTGGTTTATACCGGTTGTCCACAACGAAATAAGAGTCAGCCCCCGTAGGTTCAGTTTCGAATTGAAAAATAAGTAGACATCCATATTATTTTGTTTATTTCTCTGTATTTTATGAAAAATTATGATATTTTAGGCATATTAGTATTATGCATAATTATTTCACGAGTTGTAGGTGGCACATGTAACTGCCCTTTACGACTCGATGAGACATAATCCAGTACCAATATTTTATTGTTAAAATAGGTAACATTGAAAAAAAAAAAAACTTATTTTAAAGGCAAATTGGATTTCTATATAAATTACAAAACAAAATTCGGATAATCGAATCAAATTTATTTAAATAAAATGTTTTTCTAAATAATATTATTTACTTGCCTATTTATAAATAAATATTCTTTTACTTATTCTGTTAAATAAAGACACTAAAAAAATAAATAGTTAAAAAGTATAAAACCAAGACAATATAATTTAAAACGTCATGCCTATTACAACGTCTCAGCGCCATCGCAGCTGAAAGATCATAGGGTTTTGTGAACGATGTTAAAGTTTCTGGCTTTATCTTCGGGTTTTGTTCTTCGACTATACTTGTTTTTAATGAGGAAATGTACTGAGCTGATGTCAGCAAGAGATGGTGTGCAATGTCTTCATTCGAAGCTCCCCGATTTTTTTGTTTTAAGTGAGATTCCAGAAATTTTCTAAAATCCTTATTCCTCCTGGACATCCTCCGTCAACTGTCCGAATTGATAATATTCTCTGATGAACAATGTCTTCGATTATTTCTGGTATCAGTGAATGAATCTCTCCGTTCTCTAAATATTTTAATTAATTATTATTATATTGTATTATAAATTATTATGAGATACTTACTTGTAGTGAGCTGGGCAGCCGGCAGGGTGTGGAAGCGCCAGGACATACGATCCCTTCCGTGTACCTTGCTGACAGGAGGGATATGGAGGTACCTTCCGGGCAGGAGAGGGTCAGCTCTTCGCAGGCGGACTTTTCCAATGTCCGCAAGCTGGTGCTCAGCAGCTCTGTCATCAGAAAAGCAGGGAAAGGATATTTTCGAATCAGTCAAGGAAGGTATGGGTGAATATAAATTCACTTATTTTTTCCTGACGTTTTGACCTCTTCAGTGGACCATCATCAGGGTTCATGAACATTATGGATTACTATTTGTAAACAAACTATTTTTTCTCATCATATCACATCAACTCCCTTCTTGAGCTTTATCCATTAATACTACATCATAGCGGAAGTGAATATTTTTTTTCTAAATAAGTAGTTCCTATATTGTAATTCCCATATTTGATAAAATATATTGACAAACTCTATAAACGGTTTTTTGCAACATAAAAGTTAAATAATTAATTTCTCTTTTCAGGCCAGAACATGCATTGCTGAATTGGGAAGTTTAGTTGGGATTCCTACTTTACAAAACTTTTAATTTGCTAAGATAAACCAGAACACCGCCATGCTAAGGTATTAGGGACGATAATCCCATCAGTTTAAGACCTTAAAGGAATATAATGGGTTGTGTACAATGCAAATTAAGTGCTTGAGAGACTGACTAAGTTTTGCTTCTTTGAAGGGTTATGAGAACGTTTTTCGACAAAACTTCTTACTCGGATACCTTTATGAACCTCTCTTACTTCCTCTAAAGCAAAATTAACGTTTTCTCATCCGGGTGGTGTTTTGATCCAAGCACCATACCCACTGTTTACATTTTCTTCAAGGTATAACATGTTACTCAGATATAAAAGGGTTTATCCTGATTGTATTTGGTAATTTTATATATATATATATATATATATATATATATATATATATATATATATATATATATATATAAAAATAAAAAATATTTCAAATTTATTTTTGAAGTTTGATGACAATTATTTTACACGATTAAGTAAATATGTACAATTGGAGAATATTTGTGAATTATAATAATAAACAAAATAGCGTTGTTATTTTGTTCTTTATTTTTCTTCTTTAATAAGCCCTTAAAAGAGATCATGTATGGAAAGATGGTTTATAGTACCTGACACGCCTGAAACAAATTATAAAGGAAAAGAAACGAACAAGGGAAAAAAGGTAACGAGTTGTATCCATTAAAATATAACATTCAGAGTATATAGACATAATATTTCTTAGTGTTCATGAATACACGGTACAAAAAAAGTTATATACTTATTTCAGATGTTAAAATATTTGCCACCCTAGGTTCAAAAAAAATGCGTTGAAGTGCGCGATAATTTAAAAAATAATTAAAAAAAAATTAGTAATCCATGTTTTGCCTCAACAAAATGTGGATCTCTTTTGTACTTTGCAATAAGTCATTCGTATGCTGTCAGATGCCACCGTGACGGTACTGTTATTCAGTTTAATTGTTTCAACTGAACGAGAAATGAAATGAACGATCGAGTGAAATGGAATGAGCAAACAAATTTTTCACCTAATCAATTTATCGTAAACCAAGGCTTTTGAATAATCCTTTTTTCAATTCTTCCATAATCCTTTTTCCTTACTTAAATAACGCTTTAATTATTTATGAAATTTATATTATATAACGAAATCTCCAAAAATTGTCTGCAACCCTCTCGTACCTTAAAATTAAAATATCTTTAATTAATTTCATAATCAATACACAATTTTCATTAGATCAAAGTTTACAATAATTATGGCTTTAGGGCTGTCCGTGAATCCCCAATGGTGTTTAATACCTGTGAGCTGGCCTGAGAGATGCGCTGGGATATACTGAAGTCAAGTTTTACCGGTAGGGGGAGGACTAGGTTTAGGTGTCCACAGGCTTATTGTAAATATTGCGAATAAGTATAGCACTTTTAGTGTTTTAATTTTATTATTATTCTGATTTATTTATTTTTCATAAACCCGATTTTCATGTACATTTCACTATAATAATTTATAGATTGATCTCCTTTTATTGCATCAAATATATATTTTGAGGTTTTTTTCGGTTTAAATATTTCAAACAGACAAAACCATAAAATGTTTAATTTATTATCATAATATTTTGTTTTATATTCATAGATATATATTTTTTTGTTTGTTTTGATTTCGGCGAGTTATAATACACAGTATTAAAATAAAGAAGTTGTATTAGAAAAATATCCATTTTTATATGTATAACATATATATTTTATTTAGCAAATCATGCTTTGAGTAAATACACTAGAAAATCCGGAAGAAACTGGCATAATACACTGTCTAAATATTTTTTCCCTAATTTTTAAATTATCAAAGAACTTATAAAATTATCACTTGTACTTACAGTGCTTACAGCACTTTTAGGACTGACTGTACTTACTCAAGTTATCCGAAATGGCAAGGAGTGGGAAGGCAGACGAAAGTACTACCGATACAAGAAGAATCATTGTTCCGTTCCCGTCTTCATCCTGCAAAATGTATAACAGTTACAAATAATTGGATAATAACATTACAATAAATGTTTATATATTATTAAAAAAAATATTTATAGAGATTTCCAACTGTACAAAGGGTAACAAAAGTAACAAATGTAACAAACAAGCGTTCTATCTAACATGACATATGTTGTAAAGAAACTACCGATTAGTATTTCTCAAATTTTTAAACTTTAAAGTAAAAAAAAAAATTGTCCTTCCTGCCGTAGCAGGAGTATATAAAGCATAGTTTTAACCAGGACTGAATGTTGTACGTCTTTGTTGCGGGAGTGTAATGCGGGTCTAAGTGATTTTGTTTCAATAGAAAGGAGATTCTCTGAAACAATGTTGCGGTACATTGCAAAGGACGTTTTGCTTTGTTTATATTTGACACCAGAATTGGTCGGTTTGGCAGATTTTGATGAGTCAACTCAATTACACAAGCCTACAAAATTTGGGTTGTGACATATTATTTAACTTTTGATAATTGTTTGATTTCTATGTACTTTTTTGCGCTGAATCTGCAAATGATCTTAATTTTTTCCCATCATGTCAGGATTCTTCGCTATCTGGAAATAAATATATCGCAAATATGGAAGAAAATCCTTTTCTCTGTACCTAAACCTAGAGTATGTAAAAGACACAACCATCGCAGGCTAGTGTTATTATTCAAAAGGAGTTAACCCCTTTTAAAAATGATCGATTCATTTATATTTCATGCACAAATACAGAGTGGGGCAGAAATAATAGACACATTTTGAAGGGTTTTATAAAAAAACCAATGTTTTACTTTACTAGAAGGGGCAAGAGTGGGAGAAAGTTATTCGATTACAGTTTGATGAGCTGGTTATCAAGCTAAAAGTATGATGGATTTAATGGAGTTTTTTATAAGCTTCCTGATTAGGAATTGTGCACGCTTTTAAGGCTCAGATACTCCTTATACTCCTGTATGCTTCGATTTCTTCCAAGTTAGAATAGTCTCCAGGACGTAAGATAGTCACCAGCATGTGCACGTAACGGTTGGAATTCACAGTTACCGTTACATCCCTCCTCCCCAGTTTTTACAAAAGCACGGACCGATAACTCTGCTCTCCCGAAATGTGCCGGTAATCCCACCAGAAAAAAATGGAAAATTTCTGGGTAAGTCTTCGGCAATGCTTAGTCAATAACAATATCTGGAAGATGCATTTCTTAAAACCCACTAAAAGAAAACTGCTTTAAATGTAGTTTTTGAAAATAGAACCAGTTTTGTTGACATTGGTTTGTTTTTTACAGCTGTTCAAAATTTGCCAGTTATTTCTACACCACCCTGTATGAATTGATTTTATGAGGTTAATTTTCTATTCACATGACTTGGTCTATTTTGGTTTATTATTTTCAATAGTAGACCTTCGGAATCGACCAAGGAAAATTTTTTTGTAACCCCCCTCAAAATTTCAGGTTTTACGTTTCAAGATACGAAGAAACCAAATATCGAAAAAAAAATCCTTCCGTCCGCCTTACGCCGTACGCCGTCCGCGTCTTTTCTTCGAGACTACTGGACCGATTTTCTTGAGATTTGTTACCAATGTCACTGGTCACCCCAGGATGATCCTCGAAACTCCACGTTACCATCCGTCTGTTTGTTTTAAAATGGCGGCCGATTAGAGATCTTATAAGCCCATAACTCGGCCATTTATAAAGATAGAGGAGAAATGTAAGGTGTTTTGAAATCAGCATAACAAGGTATTAAAAAAAAAAAAAAATAATGAAAAACAAAAAATCTTTAGAATTGCCGATAAAGATTTTTTTTTTGTTGTAACCCTCCCCATTCAAAATTTGAGGTTTTACGTTTCAAGATATGTAGAATAAAAATATAAAAAAAATAAAAAATTAAAAGGAAAAAAAAATCATTTAAATCGGACCAGTATCAGCTGAGATATTGAATTTTTTCTTTCCGTTTTATCTTCGTATAGAATATATTTGTATATTATTTTAGTTTATAATTATTTGTATTTATTTTATTATTATCTTATCATCGTATAGAATATAGACCATGATCCTTTATTTGTTCTTAAATTAATACATTTAAAAAAAAAATTTATATGTATGCATTTATTTAGTTCTTCTTAATTTTTTTTTTTTAGTTCTTAGCTAATAGGTCTTTTGGTCAGATATAATATTTATTATTTTATATATATTTATTCTAAAGGAGTTTTATCCCAGAATAAAGTTGTTTTTTTATCAATCTAAAGTGACCCCTTACGAGAGAGGGGAGGAGGGCCTGAAGCCATGAAAGCTCCGTGGCCCGCTGGCTAGGTGGCTGTCAGGATGGCACGTAGTTGTAACGGTGTTATTGTCTTCTGACGTGTTTTAACTTTTTCAATATATGAACGACTGAAATTCCTTTAAAACTAATTGAAGACCTATAAATTGACAGCTGCTTGTGGGAAATCACTCATACCCACTACAGAGAATAGGTTGAAGTCATCGGATCTACCGGATGAGACTCGCACCTTTCCGATATATCCCCAACCATCCTGAGACAACATCCAGAGAATGGTTGCAAGCCTGACGATTTGCGGAATAGAAAATCTAAAATTTGTATTTTGCTTACTTGTCTTGCATCTCACCATTTGTATAAAGTATCCAAAATCACTAAGTGTCATCCTTAAAAAATTTACATAAAAATCCAGTGACATCTTCCAGTTTTAATGTATCGATGAGATCGTGCTCATTGGTAGCACTGAATAGCTTTCGTATCCACCACATTTTCCATTTTTGTTAATTTCAATTTTTAATTAGAATTAAAAGTAAAACAGAGAGACCCTTAAGGGCTAAATCTCTATACATTTCGAGCGGAACTGCACTTCGTAGGGTGGTTGAGATTCAGTATTTCCTGAACAAACGCAGGACATTGAAGGATGTTTAACCCAATAACAACATATCTCAGTTTAGACTTGTTTCTACTTTGACATTAACCAATTTTATAAAAATGTGATCTTTTTCTATGTTAAAACAATAAATCTAAAATACATATTAAAGTTCAAGATGGTACAACTTCACGGATACTTCCTTATCCCCCAATAAAATACAGGGTCTTTACTGGCATCATTATTATACATTTTGTACACACTTGATATACCTGAAAGTCTATACTTCTTGCTACGACTTCTGTAAATGAAATTAAAAAAAAAAAAAAATTGATGTCTGTGTTCAGAAAATTGGAGCTCCTTAAACAATGGAACGCACTTGAATGTTTTTTTTAATGATAAAGACCCTTTCTAAGTTTTTTTTTATTTATTGCCAATGACAATGTGATACAATTTTTTATTTTCTGTAACAGATCCAGCTTGTCTCCACTGATCAATTTAAATTTGCTGTTTCGACACCTCGGCTCAGGTAACAATTGTGCTATATTCAGCAATGGTAAAAGGTATTCAGTTACAGAGCTATTATATCGTATTGCGCGAAACAGAAGCAATTTGTGATATTGACAACCGCAGGTCTAGAATCCTACTAATGCAGCCTGTATCCCTTTTCAGGCAGAATTTATGCAATATATTTTGACTTCTCTGGTTATAATTCTGCAAAGTATATTATAGACAGATTTTATCTCAAGATGGTTGCTTTGGGTTTGGGAGTTTTTTAAACTCCTTAGAAAGTTTAAAATTAGATCATTCTTTCTTCCCCTGAAGAGGTAGAAAGATTAATAATAAGATTTCTTACTGACCTCCCGGGCCACGCAATTTTATATAATATTTTCATAATTTTGGGAGCAAGTTAATATGAAATTTCATAAATCAATATCATGTCTCATACTTTAGAATTTTATTTTCCTAACCATTGTTTTTCCGGAAAATTTTGATAAAAACACTGTGGTTTTCCTTGAAGTAACTTTACTTTTAATAAAGATATTGTGATGCTATAAAAACTTCATATGTACCTTGTTTGTATAATGTACGTTTAGGCAATTATAAAGTTTGAAATTAATTATACGTAGTAATTTAAATTGAAAACTAAATAGTTTTTAAAAAAACTCAGGACAAGCACAACAATGTAGCAAAAACCCACCAAGGTTTGTGGCACTACCTGTCCTAAAAGGAGGCACAGTTCAGCGAAATGTGCAACTTTGGAGTGGGCCAACCAACCACATGGAATGCCTACGGGCCCTGTGTAACCGCATATGGCTGGCTACTTTCTTGGATTTCCATTGCCTCAAGCACCATTTATGCTCTAATTCCCTCAATATGGATCAGTTGCTTAGTTGAGCTGTTTTAAAAAAAATGGAGCTATATTCCTGACTTTTTCCGACAAAGGCTGTAAAATGTTTGATGAAGAAATCTTCTGGATTAACAACTCTGTTTTGCCTTAGGGTAGGTGTTTCATTGAACCATATATCTGTCTATTCCCTCTCCAATCAGCTCATTGGTTCAGTTGGTCAATTCGTCAATCAAAATGGTAGATCAACCGATATTTATTTGAACTTATATTTAAAACTGATGGTGACCATTATTGAATTTACTGAGGAAGGAATATGTAAAATTTCTTTTCACGGGTAGCATGCATAATGTATGTGCTGATGACGTTATCAACCTCTTGAGTAAATCATGTACTTTGTAAATCATATCGTGCAAGTAATATACCTCGTAATTTATATAAATATGATCGTAATCATATAAATCAGCACGGAACTAAGAATGACAGTTAAAAAAATAGTAATAATAAAATAAATAAATTGAAATAACATCATTCGAAAATCTTGAAAGATGGTCGCTGACGATAACTCCACTCTAATCGCTCCTCGCCAAATGGAACGTGGAACGACCATGAGTGTGAAATCCCATCTGGATTTTTTTGAGTAATACTGAGCAGCTGGAATTACTTCGATTCTAAAGTCCGTCACGCTACGCCAAAATCCAATCATTCCAATTGACTGTGAGTGTGAACAACTGAAAAATGGAGTGCACCGCATGTATTGTGGGTAGCAAAGTTGCTAATTCCATCCTCCTGGCCATTAATATAATTTTCATAACATTCATATATAACGTTTCTTATTAATCCCTGGAGTTTTGTATTCAGGATTTCGGAATGTTGAAACATGAATCACATGGAGGGAAGTGATCGACAGTGGGGCCAGTGAAATCTTCTCCAAACACTCCAGTCGCTCCACTTCTCCGTTCCATTTTTTACAGACACTTTAAAGCTATAAAAAAAAAAGATGATAGTTTTCATGAATTTGTTTATAAATATAATGAAATTTACAATATTTCCGCATTGGATTGAATGCGATTTAGTTGAGAATGAGATAATAGTTGACCCTAGATTCAGCAGGAGGTGCGGTCAGAAATAAAACGAACACTGATTTAATGAAATCACTAAAGTACTATGTGTGTACTAAAGTACTATGTGTGCCGTCGTTTCGGCCTACGTTGTAGGTCTTCATCAGGGTTGATTGGTTTTCAGTAGACTTAGGCTGAAGCGCCTGCACATATTTAAGAATATATTCCTTATTATTTTTTGTCGATTCAGTTTACTACGATGGTTATCACTTATGTAAAACTTACTAGTTTAGATAACCATTTCTTAAGTAATGCGTTGGGAAAATTACTTGTTTACCATGAATTGGACTCCTGGACAGGGGCGTGCGCAACATTTTTTTTCGGAGGGATTTAATTTTTTTGGGGGGAGAGGAGGCTGAAATTTAATAAGAAAAAGGCAAATAATTACCTAAATGTCTATATTCGCCGAATCGGGCGTATATTTTAAGGCTAATCATGAAAATTGGATACAAAATTATTGTTAAAAATTACCAATAATATTACTCAAAATATAAATATTACGTTGGTGGACATGAAAATTATAATTTTTTCGTACATTTCGGGGGTTAGAGATATCTCTATTCCCCCACCCTCCTCTTGCGTACGCCAATACTCGTTGACAAACATAAAGGGAATACGAGATCTTTTATATTTCCTAGGGAGTATGTTAAGGAGAACAGTGACTCCTAACCAAATTCCATCTGCCCTGTGTAGCTATAGCCAACCCTCAACCCGCATCCCCCTGCATATATTAAACTAAAGCAGGACATTATCCTTATTCTTGGCCCTACCGATAGATTGCCTGGTCTCGGTATCCTGTCCCACTGATCGAGGAGGTCTTGAAGGGGAGCTTTATCAGGAAATGCCAGGCACTTTTTAGGATCCGCTGAGTATATCACAACAGTTTATGGAAATCAGAGAATTTCCCTCTCTTCCAAGGAAAATTCCACCGCACCTGCTCATTCTCTTCCAGCGAAAAAGAAAATTCCGATGGATGAAACTGTTTCAATGAATGGTAAATACGTTCACGCATTTAGACATTTTACAACAGTGTATTTTAAAGTATAAAAGATCATAGAGTTTATTTAAAACAGAATAACAATTCTCTCCGGCCAGATGGCAGCATCTATCGGTTGGAGCCAAGAATAACATATAATAATTGCAAAAATAAAATACAGTATTTTTTTACACAATTTTAATTACTCAGGTGTTGTGGAGGTTGGAACGATAATTATAAGTACACAATTTGAAACTCATTGCAGAAATATTAAGGATAAGAGGAGTTATAAATATAAATTACTACTTATAATAATTTTACATAACTATTACAGAATATACTTAATTAATGGTAAGAAAAGAATTAGAATTTAAAGTAATATAAAAATAATAAGTCACAGCTAATGGATTATGGAAACCTGAAGATATTATTAGACTTAACCCTAAGGAATTAATGTGCTTCATAAGAAGCTTACGATTCCTATGGGATTTCTAGTCAGAGGGGTATCTTACAAAAGATCCGCATGGTGTCGCGGTGAGGAAGTGTTAACCCGTCCCTCATATAATAATAATAATGTGTTATGGATTAAAATAAATTTCGTAGAACATAAACAGCAATAAAAAAAAAAATTATATATTATTACTTTTATTATTTAATTTCTTTATATGTTTTTTAATATTTTTACTATGTACTATTTAATTTGATATTATTTAATTAATTAGTAAAAATATAATATAATATATTTACTGTAATTTAGCATAAGATATAAAACCATAGATAATAATAATAATATAAGATATAATTATACAACACACTGCGTAAGACACAGGAAATAATAATATGATTAATTATATAACTGAGTATCCTCTCTACCTTTTTCAATTATCGAATATGCAAAAATGGGATTTTCATAATTCGTCACATGTTCAAGTTAAGGCGCGCGCGCATAGTGGCAAAGTCTTGAATTACTATTCCTCAAGGAGGCTAGGAATTCAAGAATTTGCCACGATTCGTGCCACAAATGGCGGGGTTTAAAGTGACGAATATGAAAATCCCATGTTTGCATATTCGATAGTTGAACATGGTAGATACGATATGTCTAAATGATATGTGTGAATAAATTGTTTGTAATTTAGCGAAACCTAAGTCATTAAAGTTGCGAAAGAGAAAAATTATAACTACGTCATTGGTCAATACAGTTAATGGTTATTAAGGTTCGAAAAAATAAAGTGCCCAATCAAAGACTTAGTTTTTAGTTTTCTTTGCAGGTGGTATATTTAGCAGTTAATGTGGTAAACGGTTGAACTAATACGACACGATATAGCTTAAAGTTCTTTTCCCGAATCTGTTGTTAAATGGTGGTTCGATATATTTAGTTTTTTTCCCTTACATTGTATAAATAAAAACTAAATTTAAGTAAATCTGTATTTTTCTCCATTTTTTAATAATTTGTATATGATTTTTGTTTCGTCTACTATCGCCCATTAAAAACCTTGATCTGTCCCACAATCCTCCACTCATTCCTGTATGTTTGGTCGTTAAATATATGTATATGACAACGTTTTACACATTGTAAATGAAATCCTGAAGAGCCCATAGAAGATATAAATCCTTAATTTTTTTTTTTGGACCCGTATTAAATATAGTAGTGGAGTGATATACGACATCTGTCCTGTTTGTTTCACGATAGTATTAATTGTTCAGATGCTGGCGTCAATGATTTTATTTATTTTGTTTTCAGAAGATCGTACAAAGGGGATCTGTTCTCCGACCAAGATAAACAGTTAGAGTACGCTGAACATATATACCTAGGCAACAGTTTGCATGATAAATAAGAAAAGACAATACAGCTGTCAAAATTAAACACGGCGCAGAGCCGGTTGGCGATTCCCATTAACACAATATCGAGCACTCATCGACACAATCCACTTCCTGACAGATGATAGAGCGGCTCTTTTCATCCTCGATGAGACTAATTATTCTAGAGAACAGGAGGGATATATCATTCCCTCTTGGATCTCTTTATACTACTCTGGATCCAGGCACAGATTGCAAGAGTTCATGGCAAAATAAAACCTCTTTATTGTGTACCTTTCACATTTTACATTTTATGAAATAATTAATAATACGGCCAAAAATACCGGAGGCTCGATGCCGATAATCTCATATATACATCGGACAAAAATAATCCTTCTATCTACATCTCGGTCCACCCTCGAACGTTTATCCTTTAGTTTACAGATGATTAAATTTTAGTGATTCTTTCGTTACAAAAGTAATTAAAGATCTATTTAAACATTTTTCTTAAATAACAAATTTAAAGATTGTATTATTTAATTAAATAAGAATTCGGCAAAATATCGATTTACTTACTTACTCTGGAATTTCTGTAAGAGGGAGTGGCCTTAGAGAAATATTGCTGACATATTTTAAATTTAGGCTATTAAGGTAATTTCGCCTTTTTTCAAGATAATTTCTGTATGAGTATCGGACGCAAATATAAATGTGTTGCGGCTTTTAAGAGCAGATTTCCTCCCATTATAATTTCACCGGTTTAAAGAAAATTCTTTAAATTCGGACGATAATTTGTGTTGTAAGGATTTCTGGAGCACAATTCAGCTCTTTATAGTTTCACCGTTTAAAGGAAAATGTTGGCTTTTTGGCACATAATTCGTCTAGTTATAACTTCGATCTTCGAAGAAAATTTATAAAAATGGACGAAGATTGACGTTTTCTGGAGCAGAATATTTAGTTCTAATGTCGTCCGTTTAAAGACATTTTTTTTAAAACAATGAAAATTTGGACATTTTCTTCATTGTTTCTCTCTCTTACAATTTAATAATTTTTCTTTTGATTTTTAGGGGAGGCATTTCTTCATCTTGCCCCTTCCCTTCGTACGCCCATGTTTCCTCAACAATTTAAGGAGAAGATGAAGGAGTGAAAGATAAAAGTTTTCGAGATCTTACTGAATTTTAACGTCTCATGAATCTGAAATTATTTAAAGAAAATAAATATTATTTTATCGGTATACTTGCCAATGTTTCTATAGAATCATTTTTATCTCCAAAATTATGCTTACATGTACACTAGATTGTATAACCGTAACATACACAGATCAAAACCGAACCTAAAAATAATAATAGTTGTTTTTGTTCTGAATTTAAGATGAAATGTGAAATTTTCAATATTTTTTGTTTTACTTGAATTTTACGGAATTTAGCGAAGAGAAAATTGTGCAGGCAGCGTTTTTGGGTAGTTTATGCATCGAAACTTTGGTTCGGAAAGCCATATTAATATTTTGTCGAATTCCTTGCTGTCGTTTTATAAAATAACATCCATTTTTTGTAGTATTTTTTTTTGTCAGTAATGCTTCTACAATTTTTTTTTAACTCTGAACCATTTTAGGTTAGTTCTATAACCGATATGGAAGTAAACGTGTTTGATAAAAACAAAAGTCTGCCAAGGAGGTCCTCACTATTTATATAGGCTACAGGAAAAATAAATGTGCAAGGAAAAACAAATTTAATGTTTTAATTGTTTATTTCGACATATTTCGGAAAATTATCCATAAAAAAATTAAAGTTCAAAATGTACATGCCCGATGAAACATCCGATTAAAAAAAACGAAATTAGAAGCCTAGATTACCTAATAAACGATCCCTATATTCAAGAAAACTTCAATAATTAAAGAGAATTGAAATACGCAAGCGCGTCCAAAAATCCGATTCAAATAACGAAACCTGAACTCTCGATTACCCAATAAACGATCCTTATATCGATGAAAACTTAAACAATAACAGTAAATCGAAATGCGCATGCGTGATCGAAAAACCGATTCAAAATATCTCAAGTGCCCACTCACACGATTATCCTTACCGCTTTGGGCTAACTTTGAAGACAATTAAATTTTTTCTCAAATGAGCATCTAGAATCTCAGATGATGTATAGCTTTCGAGTAATCAAAAAACTGAACTAAGGAAAACCGGTTTCTATGGAATCGTGCAGATAGCTCTAAAATATGTGTTAAGTTCAAAACGCTATTTCTCTGCTAATAATGGTCCGATTCGGATGGTGTTTTTTTATTTGTAACAAAATTTAATTACCTTCCGAAAGATTTTGTATTGGTTAATCAAAATTTATACTTTTTGCGTGAATTAATTTTTATTTTATTTTAAACATTTTTTTCTGCATAGTCTCGGGGATATGCTGCACAGTAAAATTTAAAGTTTTGCAAGGAGAAGAGTTTCGTAATGTTTCATCAAAATCGTTATAGCCGTTTTGCCGCTACAGTCTCGATTCTTTCATCAAAGAAAACTTCAACAATCACAATAAATCGAAATGCACATGCACGATAATAAATCCGATGTCATATTCGGAATTAGCGTCCTTATAAACCTACGTTCTCCAATTTGGGAGAAAATAGGACGAGCATTTTTCGAAATATTGATGTGTCACGGCAAATACGTTAGCGCATGCGTAAGCGAAAGTAGTGTATGAAATTTGATAAAATAGATATGATATCATATTGTGGTACCAACCCGCACAACCCCTAAAAATTTCATCTAAATCCGATTAACGGTAGTAGGTGTTATGCCCGAACATGTATTTGACTACAGGCAAACATGAGATCAAATTTGTTCCTTGACCTCTAAAACGTAAAACGCGAATGGAAATTATAGAATTTAAATATACTTCAATATTTTCAGCATAAGACTTTGGAATCGTATAAAAATTCAAAAGCAATGTCCGAAAAAAATTAAAAAATAGTTGATAAAATTTAAATATTTAATAAAACAACTAACGGGATGAACAAGGCGGCGTGTATGTGACTCACACCAAGAATTTTGTGATACTGCAGATGGATGATACTTCAATTTTTCGTCATTAATAGCAATTCATTTTAATTATATATATATATATATATATATATATATATATATATATATATATATATATATATATATACACACACATCCTTAATAAAATTATAGTTGAATATTTCTTTTCCACCATAATATTGCTCACTATTGTTGGAAAATGTCAGTTTTCGTGATTCCATTAAAGTTCACTGACGACGAAGCCCCGAGGCGCTGTGTCTCCTGTTCCTGACGCTGTGTGTAGCCTTAGTTTTGACAGTGAATTTTTCAAACTTTAGAGAGAAAAAAAAAATCAATAATTAATTTATCATCTATTCAACAAACGACTGCTTGGTTTCTTTTGATTGGTAATTTTTTTTCTCAGTTTGACATACAAACCAGATGATATTATCAGTTATTATAATGTTCAACATTTGATATGGTAAATTTTATGTAAGTTGTAAGTACGTGTTTAGTGAATTAGTTAAGTATCAAATTTCTATTTCAGTTAAATTACAGTTTTTCAAGGAAAGCAGTTTTAAATTTTAATTAATGTCAGATTTTACAGATATTTACAGATTTCCGATATCTTCCTACCAGTTTCATTTTTGATTTAGCCATTTATACACGATGTAGAGATCAGCTTTTAAAACCCAGCGGTGGACCTATCTCATTTTCGCCATAAAACGAGCTAACCAATCATTCATAATTGGTACAGAAATATTAACTGACCCAGGTGGGAATCCAGACCACGCAGCTCCGATCTGGGATCATCGTCCTATTTGTATTTCACCTGACATCCGCGTAATATTATTTTTTTTTTAATAGTAGGTACGTCTAGTAATCGTATATATATATATATATATATATATATATATATATATATATATATATATATATATATATAGTCAAACAGTCATAAATGGAGGCAATACTATTAGAAAATTTTATTAGAAGTTAGATCTTTATTAGAATGAGTATTATGCGAGGGCTATGCTAATTCGATATTAAATATTCTGTCGCGTATTAAAGAATACGACTGCAATTAACCTAGTTCGGTGTGATAGCAATTTATATTAGCGGTACAGTTTTCATGATTAGCTGATCTGTTACAGGAAATTTAAAAAAGAAAAATATATCTTGACGCCTGCGATTATTTGAATAGACAATTTTGCACAGCTGAGTTGTATTGCGGTAGAGTATTGCCATTTCAAGCAGGCGTTCGGCAACAAGTCCTTAAAAAATCGACTGTAATGGAAAAGTGTTTTCACTTTTCGACTAATGTACCTATAAACGGACTTGTTGTGAACGCTCGACTCACTCTCAGTTAATAACATAAATAAATGTATGAGTTTTGTTTGCCGAGGGTTAGTAAATACGTCAGTCGCTTCCGCGATATTTAATATTTATTCCACAGCAAGATGTATTTAACCATTTCTTTTTGGTCAATTCAAAGATTCATTATTGAAATAAATAAAACAATACTATTTTACGTCAAAAATTTATCTTTCTTGTATATATTCAAAGTTCAACGGCAAGTTATAAACTGAAGATGACTTAAATTGAAGAAACGTTAGCTGTTTTTTAATCAACTTTGTTTTGAAAGATTTAAGGATATTAATTTACATTCTTCCGTAAGCACCTTAATTCATTATATAATTATAAAACGTAAAAAATTTTAAATTTTAAGAAATTACAGTGTCAAGGTATTAGAGAATGAAATGTATAAATCAGCATTCTTTACCAACTAGTTACGTCAATGGTATTCATAATAAATTCATTCTTAATAAATTATGGTAACAAATTATTATTAATTTTAGTCGAAGTATTTCAACAATTTACAATACAATTTCAACACAGACCACAGGATAAATAAATTCTGACTCACTGGTTCATTAATTCATTCAATAATGATATATTCATGTAATATAAATTATATTATATAAATAAACATAAATTTTAGCTTTATATATACGAATATATATATATATATATATATATATATATATATATATATATATATATATATATAAATATATTCGTAAGTATAAAGCTAAAATTTTACTCAGAATGCAAAAGTGTCTATTATATGTATTCTGTGTTTTCATATTTAGTAATCAAATTTTCACTTTTGAATTCTCAAATTTAGAATAAGTTATGGAAAGTGTACTCGTCGATCGAAAACTTTTTTTCAAGATGTGATATATTTTACACGTTTTCAAGTAAGGTCACGTCGTTCCAAAAAAAAATAAGATTGTTCATCATCAAAAACTGATTTTTTTGTCATTTATTTAACAATATTTTTTCTTTACATTTATTGACCTCAAAGCAACAGCAAGCCGTAATGTAGAAATGAAATATTTTAAAAATATAATAACAACTGCAAATAATATTAAATTTTTATCACATAAAAATAGGTTCATTATACATTTAGAATTCACTAAAAAAAAATAAATATTCATGTGTTAATAAATATTTGCATCGAATTTTAAAAATTTTGTATTTGTCCAATCAGGGCCGGATTGTTTCTAGTTTGGATCAGTTTAATTTTGTCGCTCCTTCTTTCACCTATTCCCCACCTCTCTTCATAAAAATCAACAGTTATAAAAGTATTTTGGCAATATATTTCTAAATAAACATCATAACATCAACTCATTTTAGTGACTGAATTAAGATATAAACCATCAAAAAAATTGTTTATGCTTTTTGATTGTTTTGACCTCAATTTTTTATTTAACCTAAAAATAAAATTTCACTCAATATTTGCCGCCCTCTAATTTCTGCCGGGGCAATTGCTCACTTTGTCCGCCCTCTGATTAGGACTTGTATCCAACATCTGGTTGGAGAAAAAAAAAATCTAAGGAGAAATAAGTGTTAAACAGGTAACTTACAGCAAGAACTAATAAAATAAAAATTAAGCAATTTTCGAAATGATCAAAGTTGAAGGTCAATACGTTGAATGAATAAAGTTGTATTTTGTAGATTTTTATTTAATACCTGGAGATCTTCAGACATCTAAATAAGAAATTTTATTTTATCTATAATACGAATTAAAGGTATAATATTTTTTAGTTATGAATTTTTCTATCATGTCTCAATTTTTAAAATAGCAATTTTTTATTTGTCTTGCTTCAATCATCTCATGAACTCTTTTTGATTGAAAGATTGAAACATCTGTGCTCTTATCAGATCATCCAAAAGCATAGTTCTACATATTTTGTTGCAATCATGGTCTCGAAATTAATTTTGATAAAAAATTGAGGAGTAACTTTTAATAAATTGAGGTCATTTAAAACTAGTGAAAAAAATAATGAAATTTTGTTATTTGAATCTTTGGGTGGATATTTGTTTTGTAGATTAAAAAAAAAATCAAATTTATTAGCAATTTTAAAATTTAATTACAGTTGTTTTAAAAAAGGAAATACATAAATTAACAAGTAACGTGAAACTTTTTATTTATTAATTTTTGCTATCATTACACAGAACAATTGATTTATTTTTTGTCCAGTTCAGAATCGCCTTAACTATTTAAGCAAAATATGTGATTTGATTAGTGTGTTGTTTAATGGCTCCATAGAATATAATTATGAAAGAATGTTGAGGTAAAGTCTGAAAAGTACCTGGACAAAGTAAGCACAAGCGGTACTTAGAGAACTCGCGTGACCTAACACTGAACAAGAGGATACGACCAGGCTGTGCAGCTGCCGTGGGCAGACTGGCTCCTTCTTCCCCCCACCACCACTCCTACGCACTTAATAGACGTTGTATTATACAATTATAAATATTATATTATATACTTAATAACATAGATTGAATCATTTATTAAAATAGAAATTTATATAACGTTTTATAATATTAAAAATATGTATGAATTTCATACTTAATTCATCTAAGCCTTCTCCACTAAGATATCAGGTCTATAGTATTCTTAGATAACATCCGCTTATTCCTGTTGAACATATCAGCTTCAAAAGACATTATCTGGTCAAGTGACTAGTAAGGAATTTTCTTATACCAAAACTCCTCTGATAGGACTAGACTCATTTCGTCGATTTCCCCTATTTAAATTTTATCCATATTTATGCTCTAAACTGCCAATACATTTCAAACAGACCTATTTGCACTCATTGAAGCTTTAGACTTCTTCGAAACTATCTTATTTGTCTTTAATCCATCAAATCAATATTTTATACTAATGGAAGAATATAAATTTATATATGATGCATTGTGAATTAATAATCTTCTATCTGTCATATTACTGTCCACTTCTTTTTTTCAACGTTTTGGTTTATTCGCACAGAAACAGGAAACATATCTGAATTGTAGAATATTAAAACATTATACTGTCATAAATAATAGTAAACATTGAATTAAATAGAATCTTTTTTAACCCTTTATCTAATTATTATAATCTCAAATTCTTTGTGAACTCTTTTGTCTTATCATTTTACAAAAAAAAAAGAAAAAAAATTGTCAAATAAGTGATGCAAAACTAAAAGAAGGTATATTTACTACACCTCAAATAAGGAAGGTGTAATTTCCTTTAATTGATTTCCGTTTTCAAGAAACGAACAAGGAGAGAGGTTTTAATTGGACATCAGGGGGATGGAACTAAGAAACCATGGGTTCCAGCACTATGTTGAACGACTAGTATTGTTTTAAAAATAAGGTATGCTACTGAGGATAAGAGGAAAAGTTGAAGTTTTTGTCGCACTATAACATCTCGTTTAATATATTTTTTTATTTACTTAATCCTCAGTAATGTGCTTGCATAGATTTAGCACGTTTTAGATGTTTATATTAAATGGATATTAGATTGTGAATTTTCTTTTTTCAGTAAATTTAAGTATTCTATTTTTAAATTTAAGTGAATAATTCTAAATATCAAACGTGATAATACTTATCGCTAATTATTAATTTGAAGCAAGGATGGAATTGGTTTCTCCTGTAGATAATTAGCAATCCTAACTTCGCAGATGTTTTTATCTTTTCACGTGAGGATTGGAATGAAAACAGAGATTGATAAGCCTGGACGTGCGCTAGACAAAGTAAACATAAACCGAAAGTATTTAATCAACTTACAATTTAAATTTTTTTGCCAGCCTGATTTCATTTCTGGCCCACAGTGCAAAGTTTGAACTTGGTAGTCGAGCTTGGTAGAGAAGAGCTTGGCAGAGAAACGATATAAGTTACGTGATGAGTGCCACAGCCAATCAGTGGCTAGCTGTGTCCTGATTGGGTGAGCAGCATCCGCTAGTTCTGACCTAACAATGATTATTTCCAATCAGTTTTAGCTTTTGATTAGCCAATGAGATCGCCTGTAAGTTGCTGATCATGCTCAATACAACATTCAGCAACGTCTATCTACACCGATAATGATGGTGTATCAATTATTTCAATAAAATTTCACCAATTGATACTGTTAACTATTCACGGCTGAAAAAAAAATGCCAAGGTTCATGTTTAACCTTGCGGTTAAGGGATTAGATTGACATTTTTATTATCCAACACTGTTATTAATATCCCTTCTAGTTAAGTCGAGAAACTGAGGTAAAATCTTCCATGCTTTTTTTTTTTCTTTTTCGAAATTGGGGTTGTTGTTTGTACGTACATAAATCTTTCTCAATCATGGTAAACTTCACCAGAAGCAAAGGGGTGCAATGCACTAAATACAAAAAAATAAAATAAAATAAGATATATTGACAGTCAACTATTACCATTTTTTATTTATTGTTCTTAGTTCATTATATTGATTATTCGTTTATTTTAAACTTTAAATAACAAATAATATGTTAATTATAGTATTGAGTAGCTTTTTGGTACTCAATAATGCGGCGTTGAATAAGTACCGGGTAGGGACGTCTTCAGCAAAGTCAGTATAAAATAGGCATTTTTCAAACTAATTATATATATAGTCATTTATCTTCGGGAGACTATGAGTAATTTATTTCTTATTTACATGTTTATTGATACAGTGAAAATAAATAAATCGTGCTTGAATTGGAAATGAAATTACCTCTTATACGCTATACTAGCTTAAGCAAAAAACTCCTTGCACCCGAGCGGCTAGCTGGAGCACAAGAAATTTGTAAGCACGAGGTGATTACAGACTTGGCCCTCCAAAGTGCAACTAGACCTCTCTTCAACTCCCGGCCCATTCTAGAGGACTCAAATAGTGCGGTTGCGTTAGTCCGAATGAAAGAATATCCGTTTCTGCAGATTTATTTAAGGCAAAACCACAACGAATTTTAGTAAGATTTTTTTCAATAGATGGCTACAAAATTCATGCGAAATTTATTAGTTTGTTTATTGGAAAACGGCTGAATGAAACTACTTTTTTTTTATTCAATAATTTCTCTATAATACAATATCCAATAACTATATTTTATGTTAAAATTTAATTGATTAAACTTATTTTTAATTTTTACATCGCAAACTATAACTTTAAAAAAAACAACGTGTTATACAGCCATGGAAAATCATCTATTTATTAAGGATACAACAAAAATGTTTCAATTTTTGATCGTTTGCATACCCTAAAAAGTAAAATAAAGTTGATTCGAGGTCGGGTGATTTGCTGCGAAATCAGTATCCCTACTTGACTACCTGTAGTACCGAGTGGAGGGGATACTCAGACAGTAGTTTCTGTTTTTCTGTGAAACCTGGCCAAAACTCATTTTTTCCGTTTCGTATGATTTCATTGATTTAGCTCCAAAATTATTTCAAAATGTAATCTATCTAATTAAATTTTATCATCGGGAATCTTTCATTGATTACCCCAAGTTAAGCCATGCCTCCAGGCTCCAATGATAGTATCATTATTTATCATTAGTAACAATGTTAATCTGGCAAAGTTATATATCAAAAAAACGAAATAAACTGTTGTGATAATTCATTAATTAGATATAACATTTTATTATTTAATATATTTATTATTAATAATATCAATATTTATATTTTGTAATATTTTATAATATTAACATTTATACAATATTAAAATTAATATAATATTAACATTATTATAATATTAATATATTAATATTTTTATTATTTATTTATTTAATCATTTAATCTAGTGATTATTTTAATAATAAATAAATTCAGAATGTACTTAATAAATGTGATGAAATAGGTAAGTGATGCAGTTATTCGATTTAGGAGTTCCAGTAGTCTGAGATGCAATTAAATCATCACAGTTAGGTTTTTGATGATCCAGTGTCTTGTTTAGCTTGAAATTTGATATACAAAAATAGAAAAACAGCTAGAATACCAAATTTTGAAAAAATGTATGAGCGGTTTTCATAAATAATTTTGTATAATTTAGTGTGAAACTTGGAGTATCGGGAATAATAATTAGAGCGGACTTGCGCTGATTACCTCTTTATTCCAATTCAACAACTATCTTCAATAATATTCTAATTTCATTTATATTCTTCTTGCATTTCAAACCTCAGTTTTTTATTAGGAGTGTACGATAAAGGAGTTGAAAGTGATGGAAATAATTATTTTTAAAAACACAAGAATTTCCATATTCATCATTGGAATTTGCAAGAGAAGTATTTTGAGATTTATACTTAAAATTAATTTTTTCCTAAAAGGATAAATAATTAAAATGCCGATGTATTACAGCTAAAAATGTTTCTCCCGACCTGTACCTGCCTCTACCCTTTCAACAAAGCGCTCCCCACCTTCCAGCTATTTGGTGAGAAAATTTAATTTTACTAATTAGACGGTTTTAACTATGTTTTTTTCTTCAAACTTTTTTATCAAAATAATCTACACATCTATACCTAATGTTGTATAAGAATATTTTTTTTAAAAATTAAAAATCTAAAGCCCTTTTTTTAATATTTAATATTGTTACTATTCATATTTGAAATACTACAACCTTTAAACATAATCTTTGGCAATTCTATGTTAATAAGGAGTTAGTTACAATTTAAAGAATGAAAATCGAATATTCCGCTTCAAAGAAAATATAGTTGTAAATTTTCCTAATTTTGAAGCGCGACATTGTGGCCATAAAATGAACTAAAACGGTGAGGTTTATCATTAATCTCAAATAAATATCTCCTATTTCTTTTTACTACTATAAACTAATTACATTTTTTTCAGGAAGCTAGGGAAATCACGTACTCTTGAGAACAAATGGAATATCCGCCATTCTATTTAGCTCAAAATTAATAATGGTAGAAGGCTTACTGAAACCCGAAGGTTCGATGCCGAAACCGTCAATCACTTTCTACTCACCGACTTCACTAGCAATCTGTTCACCGACAACCGTCTAAGATAAATTCAAACCAAGTTCAGCCTATATTTTCTTTTTTTCAGCTATATTTCGAGCGTTCGCCAGTCGGCTCAACGCTTATTAGCTTTTTAAGGATTCATTCATTCATTACTCATTAATAAATTTAAACGACCAATTCAACCGTAACGACGCAAGAACTTCAGTTCTATTAACAACGTTTATCCTCCGCAGTTCCACGTTGTCCAAATCGCGATCGTGCACATCTGATATAGGTATTCTAAATATATTGTGATAAGTTTGAGAAAAGCGTTTTTTGTTTCACCTGTTACCTGTTCTGGGTTGTTCCATTTTTATAAAAAAAAAAATAAGTAGCAGAAATTTTAAATATTCTTAAATGAGTCTTGATTTTGTTGCAATGTTTTAATTAATTGTGTTTTTTAATAGTTCAGTGGACAATTGTTCTGATCTTAATTAATTTTTTGAGCTTGTAATTGTTGAAATAATAGTAAGGTCGGCAAGACCTCTCCTTCTCACAGATGTTATGGATTTGTTTATCCTGGACGAGGTGTCAGCGCTGGACACAGATTTTTATGTAATTATTAATTTCAACTCTTCTTGATTTTGATTTTTGTGTTTGTGCTGTTATGATAGAGTTTTTCGGGATTTTTACGATCCCTTTGTGTCTGGCTGGTAAGTCCTTTTTATGATTATTATGTTTCAGTTGTGCACCATCGCGATTTTTTGAGAGAAAAAATGTACTAATCCCTGAATCATCAATTATTATCAGGCATCAGAATGAATGGGCAAATTTTGGATAATATATGAATTAATGTGTATAAAGTAATATATATTTTGGCTTTGTTGTCGTACTATTCTATAAATATAGTCTCTTTCCTTGAATCCTGATTGATGATTTGTATTATTCACAATAAATTCGTGATCGTTTGTTCCATGGGGTAGAAGTGCTCCAAGAAGCTAGAAAACAGCTAGATCATCAACGCCCTTTCCTTTACACCAATATAAAAAAAAAATTAATTGCATGGTTACAACACGCAGGAAAAAAAATTAGAGATCTGCATTATCTACGATATATTATAAAGAAAATTACTGAAGAAATTATTAAATAAAAATCTCAACAAAAATTGCGGTTTTGGAGACAAAATTAAAACTGTAGCAATTAAATTTTTACTCTGTAGGAAGTGATAAAATATTGATCAAATGAATCGCGAGACAACACAAACTAAACATTTAGATTGTATTGTCTCTCGATTCTGAGCGTAGACAAACAAAACTTACAATTTACTAGGCTTTACGTGCTAACAGATCCCAGCCAGCTGTGTGTAGTCAGTCAGGTTCAGTTATGATTGACACTTGTGCGTCAGATCCCGAATCCAAATACGAAAAGAAAAAAAAATTATACCTGTACTGCGACAATATTACTGATATCTTTTTCTCACCATTATTTGTTTAAAATATTTTTGTCATATATTGGCATCGACTATTCTAAGGGTTGTTCATGACAGAGAAATTATTTTTATTCGTAAGATAATAATAAATATCGTAAGATAAAAATAAAAATGTTCTGATACCACTCATTGAATCGCTATCATAAAAAATAAATTAGTAAAAATTAAAGATGAAAATGTGGCTGACCGTAGAAATAATTGTAGAAGAAGCATGATTGGGGAGTGCGGTGCATAAAGAAACACACAAATACAACTTATTCAATTGTGTGTCGACGTTTCTGCCTAAGCTTTAGACCATTATCAAGGCAGTGGAGGCGTATGACGTATCTCTTTGCTTGACTCTTCGCTTCTCTGATCTGATGATGATCTAAAACATAGGCCGAAACGTCGGCACAGAACTAAATAAGTGTTCTTTTTTGTGTGTTTCTTTAATGACCGCACCCCCCTCCCTCTACCAAGCTTCTATAACAGTAAAAATTAAATATTATAATGAAATGAAAATAAATTTCTTTATCTCGGAACAGATTTCCCCTAAGAATTATGAGCCAATGCCAAAATAAAATATTTTTCTTATTTACTTTGATAGACAAAATTAACGCACCACCTTCGAATGTTTTATGTATTTAGGTATTTTACATAAAAAAATTGGTTTAGCTGTAATAGCAATCAGTTAAAATGATAATGTTCTCTGACTTATTTTAAATAAAAAGTTTTGAAAAACAGAACAAAGAAAAAAGAACACAAAATTCCACCTCTCCCCCCCCCCCAAAAAAAAAAATAACATATTTTTTGCGTTCAATACCAAGTTTCTCCACTTATGGCGCGAATCACGCCCGTTAAACTCCTTATATTTCATGGAAAAGATTTCGGATGAAATTCCTAAGAAGATGTTCCCATCCATCAAGAATAGCCTTTTCCAACTCTTCAAATGTACCTAGGTGCCCCTGTAGTACTCGACGCTTAAGTTGGTCTCTAATTTCTTCGATTGAATTCAAATCTGCACCATTCCAACATGATTTAGGTGGTCATCCACAATCAAAGAGTACAGTATAGATACTATCCTATATGTCACCGATGTATATGGTGCTACTTGTTCCTCGATTAAGTCTTGTAAGTAGCTCTGTGAAGTTAGAGAGAGATCTCACATGACAACCAAACCGGTGCGGTCGTCCAATTAAGTGCTACCCTTGAAGATCAATGAGCCACCATGAAATGGCACCTGTGGAACCATACAGCATGCCTCTCCCCTGATCGTATCCGTATGAAATTAAGACCATAAGAGCATTTGAGACCAACTCTTCCTCAGTTTCCAATGTTCAATTTATATGTTCGCAAGCAAAGTGAAGCCTGACTTTTTTTTGAGCTGTGATAAAAGAAGCTCCACTTGCCAGATGCCGTTATTTTCCCGGTTATTTTCATTGAGCCTTCTTTTTATAGTATGATAATATTATAGCCCCAACTCTTTTAAACTCACTGAAGTGCCTGACTGGAGCCATTAAAAACCAAATAAACCTTATTTTAGTATGAAATCAAACAACAAGTAAGGAAAAAAAAAAAAGCGAAACCGTATTTTAAGCGTAGCAGAATGGATAGGAATACCTACTTTTTTTTACAAATGGGATTAATCAATACAAGGGAAGTGAACAAAACATTATGTTACAAATTTATATTGTTCAAGATGTCTTAGATATTCAATCAAAGTTCACCTTAAGAAATAAGGTTTAATAGAGTTGTTATGTTTCAATGTTTGTTGAGTACAATGTGAATCTACATATAAAGGGAGAAGTTGGTCGGGAGGTGCGGTCAAAGAATTAGACTACTATAAGCAAACTTATATATAAATATATATATATATATATTTATATATATATATATATATATATATATATATATATTTTATATTTTGTGCCGACGTTTCGGCCTAAGTTTTAGGCCGAAACGTCGGCACAAAATATAAAAAAAAAAAAATATATATAAGTTGCCTTATAGTAGTCTGATTCTTTGACCGCACCCCCCGACCAACTTCTCCCTTTAAATATAAATATACGGTCAACAATAACTCCCTCCATTGTAAATCTACATATATGGGAAGTTCTGAAGCTGTTTAACATTAGATGGAAAGTTTATTTTTAGAATTTGATCTCTGAGTAAAATCATCATGGCACAACGGACGAAAATAAGAAATGAGAACCCCGAATGAGGCGGTAAATAAACAAATTATTCATGCACTATCAGCTAAATTAATTTCCACAAATGTATCTTTGAGATTAATATGAAGTGTAAATGGCATTCTAATATCAAACGTTGTCTTTTTTATTGCTTTTGCGTGATGATATGGTTGTTTATAGACAATAATATTTAATTATCTCACAGTTTATTTTGAATAACTTCTAATTACTAGTAATTAGATAAAATAATATGGAATAATTATTTATTCAATTTTTAAACAAACTAAACTGAGTGGCTAGTTAATTTTCTTCATAAGTGTACAAATACAAATTTATAAAATATAAAGCAGGTAAATAAATTGATGATTAATTCCTGATACTATATCTCTGGTGGGACGTAGGGCCGTTATGAATGTTCGCCATCTATATCTGTCCGCAGCCAGTTCTCCTATTTCTGCCCATAGGATTCCAGCACATTCTGCATCAGCCTCTATGGACCTCCTCCAAGTTATCCTGGATCGACCGACTCTACGGCATCCCTGAGAGTTCAAGTAGAGGGCTTCTCTTGCCTTGTTGTCAGGCGTCCCTATCCATTTCCACTTCCTTTCGCGGATTTCGACAACAACCTCCCTCTGTCCTGTTCTTCGCCAAAGCTCCTCATTGCTAATCAATATAGGCCACCACATTCTTAAAGTGTTCCTCAAACACTTGTTTGTTAAGGTTTGTAACTTCCTCGTTATAGTTTTGGTGGCCTTCCAGGTTTCAGATCTATACAGTAGGATGGCGTTAACATTTGTATTAAAAATGCGGATTTTTGTCCCAGGGCAGATTTCAATTGATTGCCAGATTCTCTTCAGTTGCGCAAATGACCCTCTGGCTTTACGGATTCGACTTACAACATCTGTGCTCCCATCCGGCGCTACCGTGCTACACAGGTACGGGAATGACTAGACTGTCTCTAATTCTTTATTCCCAAGTAATATAGGGTTAGTGGATCTCGAGTTAACCTTCATCACTTTGGTTTTTCCCTTTATTAATCTCTAAGCCATATTCTCTTGCATTTATTTCCAGGTCTGCCAACTTTCCCGAAATATCTGAAATATTTAACTTACCCTCATGTGCCACACTATATAAAAATGATTCGTACATGGCCTTAATAATAGATGTTATTTTGTATGGTACTCCTTTCTTGGCAAGGGTTTCCCACATTTTGGTCCTGTCAACACTGTCAAATGCTTTCAGGAAGTCAACAAAAACAAGCCAAAGTGGACTCTGGAATTCTCCGGACTGTTCCACAATTATTCGTAGTGAGTTAATCAGTTCAACACAAGATCTTCCAGGTCTGAATCCATGCTGCTCTCTCCTTATGTCCCTCTACCAATTCTATTAAGAACAATCCTCGACAAAATTTTAGTGGGGATTGAAAGCAATGTAATCCCCCTCCAATTAATCAGCACAATCGGCAAGGTATCTCTTGTTTGGCACCTTCACTAAAATTCCATGACTCCAGTCTCTTGGCAGCCTCCTGTAACTCCATATGTGTTCCAGTAATGGCACCAATTCCCGAGCGATACCCTCAGGCTAGATCTTCAACATTTCCGCTTCGATTTGGCCAATCCCGAAGGCCTTGTTGGATTTGATTGATGAAATAGCTTCTATTATTTTGACTTCGGTTGGAGGGTCATTATTAATGTCTAGCTCAGGGGCAGTGTTGCGTTTTTCTGTCCTTCTTCCTCTTGCTCTTCTTCTAGGATCCCTTCATCGCTCTTTCTGTTCCTCAAAGTATTCTTTCCACCTTGCCCTTTGTCCTTCGTTGCTATTAATCAGGTGGCCAGTCTTACTTCTTATGGGCTTACTGCGTCTAAATGCTCTACCGGAGAGGCTCCTTGATGTATTATACAGTTCACGTATGTTTCCGGTATTCGCAGCGGTCTGTGCTTTCTTGGCCAGTTCGGAGACCCATTTGCGTTTGTCTTTTCTTACACTTCGTTTCAGAAGAGTTCACAATTAAACAAGAGATTAGCAAGAGTACAGTCTCAGTACTTTGCTATTTATACTAGTGCTGGATAACGCCCTAAAAAAGAGAACAAAACATGAGACTCTATCAAATGGGTTACAGATATCTAAGGCCCGTCCATTTCTTTGTTCGTCTCCGCAGATGATATAGCGGTTTTTGGATACAATGGACGAAACCTCCAATTTATCCTTCGCATCCTTCAAGAATAATTATCAAAGACGAAGAAACTAAAATTATGAGAATCGGGAAGAGAGATGGAAGAGTTGACAGAATGGGGTTCTGTATAAAGGAGAAAGTAAAGTCAGTAGGAAAATGCTTCAGCGGCATCAAGAAAGGCTAGAGATAAGTGAGGAAGACTAAAACGACTGTCTTCAAAAACCCACATAATGCCCTTCTACAGCGAGTCATAGACCTTAATCAATAAACATATAAGGTAAATTCAGGCCATAGAAATGTGATTCTTGCGCGGGGTCGAAGGAAAAAAAAAAAGGGAACGCATAAGGAATACTGCAATAAGAAATAACCTCAAAGTAAAACTTTCGTTTGAATCAAGGAGACCTTGATTTGAGCTGGAGGTGCTCAAATGCAGCAAGAAAAGAAAAAAAATATGTTTATATCAGACATCTCCAAAACTTTTATAAACGTGCTGTAGGCGTTATGTAACGCATGAAAATGCACTCCCGAGTGCAATAATCTATTTTATTCGGGGAAAACACGATTAAAAATGAGACAGCTAACATACACGCCTTCACTTTCTTGCTTAGAACTTTTGAATGTATGTTCAACAGTCAATATTACGAAATGATTTATCATTAAAATAAAATAAAAGGGTCGGTGGCCGAACCACAGCAATCTCTTGTAAGAATCGGTATCGGTTTGAATCAGGCCTGTGGGAGTTCACTCTTTTTTTTTTTTTTTTTTTTCCTTAGGCACGAAAGAGATTGTGATGGCGAGTCTATGTTCAGCCGACCATGTTTAATAAAACACCAAATAATAAATTACACGTTTCGAGTCAACTCGACACCCATTATCAGACAAAGTCTGAACTAATTGTAATGAATGGGAATAATTGCCTACAGATTATTGCTCTTGATTTAGTAATTAATTAAATTAGGTGCTTAGTGAAATTGATTAATTTCCCGTACACTTTCCCGGACAGTTGATATGATGAAAATAATTGCAATTTTTTAGGTTTATGCTACCAAAATTTGGCAATAGTTTCCAAGATTTGTAGTTTTTCATTATATCATTTAATTTATCAAGGAATTTTAAAGGCCTTTAAGGTGTGTTTTCCTCGGTGCGACTATCTCAATATTGTATTGGTTAATATGGCAACAACGAACGACATAACGACTCTACTCCCGGTTGAGTCGTTAACGACTCTCACGTCTTGACTAGTCGTACGGGAGAAGGTAGAATATAATTTTCAGTCGTTAACGATTTTTGCTATTTGTTATGAGTAGGGTTAGGATTTTTATGTGGTGAAAAATCCAAAATATGTTGTTATTATTTCAGAAATATTTAAAAAATAAATCTAAAAGATGTGAATTATATAAAAAAATGTTTATTAAAAAATACTATAAATGCAGCAATAAAATATTATATACACGTACTTTACAATATATAAAATAGATTTAAAAAACACATAACGAAAAAAAATGTTAAAATTAAGGAACAAAATTAGTTAGCAAAGAAAATAAAAGTGAAGAAAAATAACAAACAACTTCAAATTACTCAGGCATCGGGTATTTACCAAATTCAGGTGAAATTGGCGCAAATTAGGCATTTTTAGAAGGTCGAAGAGAAATTTCCGCCGATTGTCCCTCAGAATTGTTTTGTATCGGCTAAATAGTCTTAAACATAAATGAGAGAATTTCTTACGCATTTAATTCGGTGAGTTCTCCTGCCTCGTGTTTCTTTTAGACCTGGCGAAAACCAGCTGTATTCTGCATTATGTAAGTCTGGATTTTTTTTTTTTGTTTCATCTCCAGGGTAGATCACGTAGCATATCGATGGCTTAGTTAGGCAAGTTGAAATTTTCAGTAAGAGCAAAACATTTGGTCTCTATTCTTGTGATTATCTTGGACAAGAAATATAAATTTGCAATCATATTTCCCAAATCTTTCTTTAGAACTGATGAATTAAATAACAGGCAGGCTTATTCATTGGCGGCAGAATCGGGACTAACCCTTGGTATAATGACCTTTATATATTATATTATTAAGTTGATTAACTTAGCATCATAGAAGGATTTATTATTTAACATTTTTGAATCAGCCAGATCTTAATATATTTTTTTAAATTACTAAATAGTTTTTAGATATCTTTTATAATGAAAAAAATCACATACAGCGATAAAAATATCAGAATCAAGTAGCATTTCGTAATCTAACTACTTGGTAATTTCTTCAAAATGTCCGGTTATAATACAATGAACATGGCTACTTATAACAGTGGCACAGAAAAATTGAATCATTCCATTTTAGTTAGTTTTAAGTTTAAAAAAAAAAAGAAGAAAAATACAAGTGTTTGTATTGTTATTTAACTTTTTTTTTTGCCTACTCTGTACTCCAATAATACAATGTGACACAATACAGTGCATCTAATATTGGATATATTAAAAAAAATTTCATTTTGGGATTCGTTTTTTTCAACTAATTATACATTAAAAATTACTAAAGTAATTAAAAGAAAATACAACTATTTAAATAAATAAACATCTTACTTGACTTTCCGACATAATTGGCAGTTTCAACTCATATACTGTCCTTGACCCTTTCGTCTTCGTAGGATGCTACGAATTACCCAGCTGCCTCAGTGAGTAATGATTTGCCACTTGTAGTTCAGCAAAAATAAGTCAAAATTGATCAAATAAACAATGAAATTTGTATAAAATAAAACTTTTGTTATAACTTCTTTTCAGCAGTAGGATCTGCAGAGTCAGCCCAAATTTATGAGGGAAAACTCTCTCTGGAGATATCGAAATAGGGGCGGGGTTTTTACAAAATAATTTGCACGAAATTAATCTAATAAGATATCATTTTTTATGGTTTTTGATAATTTTCAATAATAGACCTTTGCAATCGGCCAAGAATTTTTTTTTTAAATCCCTCTCAAAATTTGAGGTTTTATGCTTCAAAATACGTAGAATCCAAATATGGAATAAAAAAAAAAATCCGTTCGTCCAAATTTTTTTATTTGGTTTTTGTTGTGATCAATCGAAAGGTTAGAAAATATTCCCTACAATATAAAAAAAAAATATTTTAAATTTATTGGTGTTCTATTAGCAACAGAATATTTGCTGAGATATAGCTTAATGAACTTTGAAGAATAATTCCCCGACGCTACAGGTTAGCGTGGCACTGGGCTTCCTGGCTTTCTCACATCTCTCTACTTCATCCTTTTTTGGATTATTTCTGCACTTTCTTCAGCTTCTTAGTCTTTCCTTTTTCTTTTCTCGCTAAAGCCCATAATTAT
The DNA here is from genome assembly GCA_948150685.1 of Rhaphigaster nebulosa. Taxonomy (NCBI): domain Eukaryota; kingdom Metazoa; phylum Arthropoda; class Insecta; order Hemiptera; family Pentatomidae; genus Rhaphigaster; species Rhaphigaster nebulosa. Next base: position 70,993,500 of record OX411310.1, read on the forward strand.
TTCGATGTTATAAAAAATATCGATGTAGTAAAAACAATATCTTAATTATATGCGCACAGAAATATCTATATTATAAATACAATATGTTAAGGCTCCCGCAGACAGGCGTTATACTATCGCTTGGGACGATTCGGGAAGATATTTAATTTAAACTACGATATTTGAATGCGTTCACTCAGCGACGGGGTATGTTGCATTGGTAATTCGGGTTACTGCGCCTGCAACCGCTGGATTATCGCAGCAGGACTCAGAAGGTTTTATTATATTTTGTTTCGCTTAGGATAAGGATGAACAGGCGGAAAACCAGTAAGTTTATAAATTAATTTTATTATTATATTTTCAGAAAAATAAATTTTTTTAAACTTCATTTCTTTACTTTGTTGTTTATTAAATTATATTAGGCAAATATAATATTCCGTCCATTTTACTAATTTTCAAACCTGTCATCTATAAACAAAAATTATTGCATATTAATTTAATCTCTTTCACAAATATCAAAAAACCTATACAAATATTATTTAATAAAATTATAAAAAAATAATTTAGAAATGTTCAAATTAACACTTATTTACAAAGAAACACTATTTACATTAATTATCTTAATTTGGTGGTATCAAATCATATTCCACAAAGTCGTTAATTAAAAACCATTTTTATTAAAACTATTTAATTTTCGCATAAGTTCTTGTCATTTGATTTTGTCTAAAAAATTAACTACACATTATTTATCAATTTAATTCATTACTATTAATAAGTGTTGGCCAAAAATATTTAAAATTATAGCAATGCACTATATAATATACATAAATAAAACAATATTGCATAATGCACTGTCTATTTATTTACCCTTCTCTGAAGGGCTATAGGCTTAGTAGTTGACGACGATCGTTAACGACTCAGTAGTCAGTCGCATAGAACAGCTCCTATGAAATACAGGCTAATAGTGCTCTTCGAATGACTCTAACGACTGAATCGTTGAACGATAGTTGTGATAGTCGCAACGAGGAAAACACACCTTTAGAGTTCATATTTTTACTTCCCCTTACCTATATACGAAGTATATAGTAAGGGGAAGTATTGCGATCGTGAAAATTTTCGAATTCGAGTTTTCAACGGAAATACATGTTTTAAGGTCCCCTGAGTCCATATGACTAAGTCTCGCAAAATGGTCTGTGTGTCTGTGTGTATGTGATCAGTCTAGCTCAAAAACGGAAAGCTGTACGATACTGAAATTACATATTTAAGGTTAGTACATGCATGTAATGTTACAGCAACATTTTCGTCAAAATCGACTAACCGGAAGTGCCAGTTTATATAATCGATTTTACACATTTTTACAATTTTCTCGAAAACGGCTCTAATGGTTTTGATTAAACTTGCCTAAATTATTCTCCATAAAGACCTTTAACTTTTCATATATATATATATATATATATATATATATATATATATATATATATATATATATATATATATATATATATATATATGGTACATCACCGAGGAATTGCAGGGAAAAAAGTTATGATGAAAAGAATATTTTAATTACGCATAACTTCAAATGCGTGCAATTTATGGTAAATTATCTATAGACTTGTATGAAAGATAATTAAATTATCTAAAAAACAATAAAAGAATCATCAAAATCGGGTCAAAAATAGCAAAGATACAGCGCATCGGACTAACCGGAAATAGCTATTATATTAGGGATATTAAACTTTTTTACAATTTTCTCGAAAACGGCTCTAACGATTGTGATGAAACTTGCCTAAATTATTCTTCATAAAGGTCTTTAACTTTTCATTTATGAAGTAAATCACCGAGGAATTGCAGGGAAAAAAGTTATGATGAAAAGAATATTTTATTTGCGCATAGATTAAGAATTATGCATTTTACGGTAATTTATCTATAGACTTTTATGAAAGGTAATTAAATCATCTAAAAAATAATAAAAAAATCATCAAAATCGGACCAATAATAGCAAAGATACAGCGCATCGGACTAACCGGAAATGGAAATTATATCATGGATATTACAATTGTTTACAATTTTCTCGAAAACGGCTTTAACGATTTTGATTAAACTTGCCTAAATTATTCTTCATAAAGACCTTTAACTTTTCATATATATGGTACATCACCGAGGAATTGCAGGGAAAAAAGTTATGATGAAAAGAATATTTTAATTACGCATAACTTCAAAAGGGTGCAATTGATGGTAAATCATCTATAGACGTGTATGAAAGATAATTAAATTATCTAAAAAACAATAAAAGAACCATTAAAATCGGACCAATAATAGCAAAGATATAGCGCTTCGGACTAACCGGAAATAGCTATTATATCATGGATTTTACACTTTTTTACATTTTTCTCAAAAACGACTCTAACGATTTTGATGAAACTTGCCAAAATTATTTTTCATAAAGGCCTTTAACTTTTCATTTATGTAGTAAATCACCGAGAAAATGCAGGAAAAAAAGTTATGAAGAAAACAATATTTTATTTGCGCATAGCTTAAAAAGTATGCATTTTACGGTAATTTATCTATGGACTTTTATGAAAGGTAATTAAATCATCTAAAAAATAATAAAAGAATCATCAAAATCGGACCAATAATAGCAAAGATACAGTGTATTTTATGAGGAGCATAAAATAGATGGAGAACCGAGCGCATCCGAAAGGAGATAGATGCGACCGAATCTCCTCCCACCAATCCGCAAATCTGTTGTATACAATGCGCTCTGTAATAAAGTAATTTAAGAATACAAAAGCGAAAATTAACTTAATAATTTCTACTTTCACATTATTTAATGGAAAGAAAATGTTTCCATAGAAACTAAACCATCAACTTTTAAAATATGTTTGCAACTTGACAAAGTTGAAATATATAGGCAGTGTACAGAATTGTTGTACTAAAATTGTTTTAAAAACTATTTTATTATACTTAAGTGGGAGAAGAATTGAATGCTGCTGGGTTTATTTCAAGTATTGTTTATGTGAACTCTTTAGAATTATATTAAAAAGATAATTATTATAGGGCGGTAAGGGAAAGTTGTGTGATGCGCGCACCGCACCAGATTTTTTTTTTACAAACGATGTTTCGAGCAATTAAACCAATCAACGAGAAAGACTGACAAAATAAATAATAAAAAGACCAAGATTGAAAAAAATAAAAGATTTACAGTACGAAATAAAAACTTAAAACATACAAAATGTTTTTATTATTTAATTTTTTAACATAAATGAATGAAAAATTGAAATATAATTTTAATATCAAGCTGTATAGAAAAAAATCCAATAAATTAGATCAACTTGATAATGAGACGGACGTCGATTACAAAATAAAAATATAATATGTGAAGTATAAAGGGTTTGAAATTCCTTGATAAATTAAATTATATAATAATTTCAATGTATTTTTTTTTTTGCAACTGTTAGTAGTCATTCCTTCGATAATGCCCAAATGGTCATACTACTAAAAACATCCAGTATTGTGTTAAATTAATCGATTAATAAAGACAAAACGATTATTAAGCTTAATATATCTGCTAAACGAAATACAGACAACGAATGAAGAATAAACATCTGCGCTAACCACCTGAACAAACAACTGGGAAACTATAAGAAGGTATTGCACCATAAACTCAGCCAGTTCTGTAGCGATGAAAATATATTCCATTGCGGCTGTACTCCTCTTGGCAGGCAGTGGCTTTGCTGGCAAATGCGGTAGCTACGTTCGACCATCCGTCTACCAAGCCTATGGGCCTGTTGGTGAGTGTTTTAGCAGACCACATGTTAATTTTTTAAAACAACTTTATAAAAATTTTAATATACACTTTCAAATTTCAAAATTTCAGCCGCTAGCAGTGGATACTCAACCAGCTCTAAACTTAACGCCGCAGAAAGCTCAGAAAGCTCACAGTCCCAAGAATCCTCCAACAAGGGATACTCCAAGTATGGTTCTGGATACCCAGCTTACGGTGTATACGGTGGGGGAGCTTATGCCGAATCTGGTTACGACCAGAGCTCCAAATCAGCTTCTTCATCTAAATCAAGCCGTTCCCTGAACAAGGAAGATTCTGCTTCTGCATATAACTCTGGAGTCGTTGCACCAGGCTTCTATGGTTCCGCAGTTGCTAGCGGCTCAGGTTATTCTACCAATTCTAAACTTAGCGCTGCCGAAAAATCAGAAAGCTCACAGTCCCAAGAATCGTCTAACAAGGGATACTCCAAGCAGGCTTCCGGATACCCAGTATACGGTCGTTACGGTGGAGGTGCATATGCCGAATCAGGTAATGTTCAAAGCTCCAAATCCGCTTCTTCTTCTAAAGCAAGCCGTTCCCTGAACAAGAAAAATTCTGCTTCAGCATACAATACTGGAGTCGTTTCTCCGGGCTTCTACGGTCCCGCAGTAGTTGGTGGCTCAGGTTATTCTACCAGTTCTAAACATAACGCCGCTGAAAGCACAGAAAACAAACAATCCCAAGAAACCTCCAACAAGGGTTACTCTAAAACGGCTTCTGGATACCCAGCTTATCGTGTTTATGGTGCAGGAGCATATGCAGAATCTGGTTACGACAAGAGCTCCAAATCAGCTTCTTCCAATAAGGCTAGTCGCTCTCTTAATAAGAAAGATTCCACCACCGCATACAACTCTGGAATCGTTACGCCAGGCATTTATGCTCCAGGAGCAGTTTCCAGTTCAGGTTACTCAAAAAAATCTAAGCTCCAAGCTGCTGAAAGCATCGAAAACAAACAATCCAAAGAAACCTCCAACAAAGGATACTCTAAAAAAGTCAGTGGATATCCAGCTTATGGCGTTTATGGTGCAGGTACTTATGCCAAATCTGGATATGACAAGAAATCAAAAGCCGCATCATCATCTAAGGCTAGCCGCACCCTGAACAAGAAAGACTCCACAAAAGTAACAAGCTCAGGTGTCATAGCTCCTGGAGTTGTCGGTCCTACTGTTGTTTCTGGCTCAGGATACTCCACCAAGTCTAAACTTAAAGCATCTGCAAGTACAGAAAACAAACAATCAAAAGAAACCTCCAACAAGGGATACTCTAAAAAAGCCACTGGATACCCAGCATATGGAGTTTATGGTGCAGGTACTTATGCCGAATCTGGATATGACAAGAAATCCAAAGCCGCATCGTCATCTAAGGCCAGCCGTACTCTGAACAAGAAAGACATTACAAAAGTAAGTAGCTCAGGTGTCGTAGCTCCAGGAATTGTTGGTCCCGCTGTTGTTTCTGGTTCAGGATACTCCACTAAGTCTAAACTTAAAGCAGCTGCAAGTACAGAAAACAAACAATCAAAAGAAACCTCCAACAAGGGATACTCTAAAAAAGTCACTGGATACCCAGCATATGGTGTTTATGGTGCAGGTGCTTATGCCGAATCTGGATACGACAAGAAATCCAAAGCCGCATCATCTTCTAAGGCCAGTCGCACCCTGAACAAGAAAGACTCTACAAAAGTAACTAGCTCAGGAGTCGTATCTCCAGCAATTGTTGGCCCCTCAGTTGTATCAAAAGTTGGATGTACTAAAAAATCCAAACTGAATGCCGCTAAAAGCGTCAAAAAGACAAATTACAAAGAATCATCCAACAAGGGATACTCTAAAAAAGCCACTGGATACCCAGCCTATGGTGTTTATGGTGACGGTACCTATGCCGAATCTGGATATGACAAGAAATCCAAAGCCGCATCATCTTCTAAGGCCAGTCGCACCCTGAACAAGAAAGACTCTACAAAAGTAACTAGTTCAGGTGTCGTAGCTCCAGGAATTGTTGGTCCCTCAGTTGTATCAAAAGTTGGTTATACTAAAAAATCCAAACTGAATGCCGCTAAAAGCGTCAAAAAGACTAATTCTAAAGAATCATCCAACAAGGGATACTCTAAAAAAGCCACTGGATACCCAGCCTATGGTGGTTATGGTGCAGGCACATATGCCGAATCTGGTTATGACAAGAAATCCAAAGCCGCATCATCATCTAAGGCTAGTCGCACCCTGGACAAGAAAGATTCTACAAAAGTAACTAGTTCAGGTGTAGTAGCTCCAGGAATTGTCGGTCCCTCAGTTGTATCAAAAGTTGGTTGTACTAAAAAATCCAAACTGAACGCCGCTAAGAGCGTAAAAAAGACTAATTCCAAAGAATCATCTAACAAGGGATACTCTAAAAAAGGCACTGGATACCCAGCATATGGAGTTTATGGTACAGGTACTTATGCCGAATCTGGTTATGACAAGAAATCCAAAGCCGCATCATCATCTAAGGCCAGTCGCACCCTGAACAAGAAAGATTCTACAAAAGTAACTAGTTCAGGTGTAGTAACTCCAGGAATAGTCGGTCCCGCTGTTGTTTCTGGTTCAGGATACTCTACCAAGTCTAAGCTTAACGCAGCTGCAAGCACAGAAAACAAACAATCCAAAGAAACCTCCAATAAGGGATACACCAAACAAGCCACAAGATATCCAGTTTATAGTGGAGGTGTCTATGCCGAATCTGGTTACGACCAAAGCTCCAAATCAGCTGCATCCAACAAAGCAAGCCGAACTCTAAACAAGGAAGATTATAGCAGTGGTTACAACTCAGGTGTTGTTGCCCCAGCAGTTTTTGCTCCCGCAATCGTTTCCGGTTCAGGCTACTCCACTAAATCTAAGCTTAACGCAGCTGAAAGCACGGAAAACAAACAATCTCAAGAATCATCCAACAAGGGTTACTCTAAAAAGGCCTCTGGTTACCCAGTCTATGGTGGAAGTGGTTACGCTGAGACCGGTTATGACCAGAGCTCGAAATCCGCCTCTTCTTCTAAGGCTAGCCGTTCCCTGAACAAAGAAGATTCCAAATCCGCATACAACTCTGGAATCGTTGCACCAGGCTTCTATGGTCCCGCAGTTGTCGGTAGCTCAGGTTTTTCTACCAGTTCCAACCTTAACGCCGCAGAAAGCTCAGAAAGCTCGCAGTCCCAAGAATCATCCAACAAGGGATATTCAAAACAGGCTTCTGGATCTCCTGCCTATGGTCTTTATGGAGGAGGTTCTTACGCCGAATCTGGTTATGATCAGAGGTCCAAGTCTGCTTCTTCTTCTAAATCAAGCCGTTCCCTGAACAAGGAAAATTCTGCTTCAGGATACAACTCTGGAGTCGTTGCACCAGGCTTCTATGGTCCCGCAGTTGTCGGCGGCTCCGGTTATTCTACCAGTTCTAAGCTTAACGCCGCAGAAAGCTCAGAAAGCTCACAATCCCAAGAATCATCCAACAAGGGATACTCCAAACAGGCTTCTGGATCTCCGGCGTACAGTCTTTATGGAGGAGGTTCTTACGCCGAATCTGGTTATGATCAGAGCTCTAAATCTGCTTCTTCTTCAAAAGCAAGCCGTTCCCTGAGCAAGGAAAACTCTGCCTCAGGTTTCAACCAGGTTGAATATCCTGGATACTCTCTTTAAGGATGGGCTTAGTTTAGATTATTCTTCGATCAAATTTGAAAATTTTGCCGTGAACATCGAGTGAATACAGCTTCAATGGCATCGCTAGTAAATAGTCTTTTTTAATAATAAATATTATTCAAATTAAATTATTATATCTATTTTTTCCAAAATATTTCTTAGCGTAGCTCCTGTTTCAAAATATTTCGTTCCCCTCATCATGACTTTATCCTTGTACTAAATATATAAATATTTATTGTAAAAAATATATAAATACCTACATTTAGAATAGTTATGGAATGTAAACGATGTTAAACATAACATTTATTAATATATTGATAGTAACTAATATTCCGTCCCTTACTCCAAATTATTTTTCTAAATACTCTTTTGTATTGTACCCGAAATGGTTTAAAAATTATTATACATCGTAGTATGACATTATGAAGTACTAAATCCAATGAATGTGTCCAATTTGGGGCTTTCTAATGTCAAAAAAATCTTTATTTTTCAGACCAATTCGGATACACTACAAAAACGTATTTAGAAAAATTATTTGGAGTTAGGGTCTTTAACGTAACATTAAAAGTTTAAAATTATTATATTTAAGATTTAACTTATATTTATCATAGGTTAGTATAAATAAAAAACTTAAACTTTCCTAAATAAAAAAAAAATCCTATAAAGTTTACATTTATTTATTTTATTTTTAACTTGCAACTGAATTAATAATACAGATTGCAATAGAAATATTGAAAACTTATTTTTAACTTGTATACATGTTTAAAATGAAGGTTCAAACTATCGCATGGTTAATTATGCAAATTATCAATTAAGATGGAAAATACATCATTATTTGTCATAGTATATTCATCGCGCATCCAGAATTAAAGGGGCACAACCCAAAAAAATATATTTTTGTTGGAACGAACATTAAACACCGGTGAAGATCTACATAGAAGCCCTCATGGTGTTTCCTCTAACACATGTTGCTGGTGTATTACCCATTATGTCTATTGGTTTTGCAAGATATTTGAGGGCTGGGGCAGCTCTTTGGGGTTATAATGGTCCATCTTAAAATGTTTGCCGTCAGATATTTTGAGTAGTGCCATTTTTATTCTAGATGTGCGAGATACATTTAATTTTATTTACAATGAAGGCTTACTTTCTTTTTAATTACAAGATGAATAATAATAGACGAACAGTCAGCTACCGCGTCCATGAAGCGGTACTAAACCGATCGCAACTTACTGACTAGTTTTCTAAAATAATCTTTGAAAGCCTTCTATACTGGCTATATACCACCTGTTCAGGAAATTGAAAGCGATACATAAGTCATAAAGATAGCGAAAATAAGTATAGAAAGTTATAACTGACTTGAAAAATTTATTAATTTACAAAATACATAATAAGTATAATTGCGATCTATCAAGAGAAACAATAACTCTGTTATTTTCCAACCTCTCATCTCCACACAAACCCCTTAAAATGCAATAGCAGTGCAAGAAATGGAATCTGTTTGTTCTCAGAAAATAAAATTAACAATAACTATTATTGGTGGTTCTGATCAAAACCATCAATAGTAAAAAGTTACTTGAACATTTATAAATAAAACAGGCATTTTAATATTATCATTTAGATTTTATTTCGTCTAAAACAAAAATTGATTATAGCCATTGTATTTCTTTGAAGAATGTTCAAGAAATAACTTAGCATTAAAATCTAGCTCGATATCTAAAGTGACCAAGTTTTTATAAAATTCAAGATGTACTGATATAAATGAAATTGTATGCACCGATTTGATCCAAAAGCAGATTAGACAAAAAATGATGAATGAGATGTGCTTCATATAACAATAAACAAAACTATTATTTAAATATTTAGTTGAAAATAAACAAAATCCAATGAAAAAACTGTAGACTCTTCAAGGTTAATTATAATATTTATGTCACGGCATAATTAACATACAAGGGTATTCATGCATTTATTAGATTGTTACAGGCAAACCATAGCTGTGACGTTTGGCGACGTATAATATGCTATTTATGTTTAATATATCATTAATAACAGTTTTTGATTTATTGTCAATGTAGATGAAATAACATTAAACAAAAATAAATTCCACATTCATACATGCACACATATACAATATATATATATATATATATATATATATATATATATATATATATATATATATATATAGATGAATGAAAGCATGCCTCATGCATGAATGAAAGAGTGGGGAACTAGTTTGATTTGCCCCATCTTTAAAAAAGGAGATAAGTTACAATGTAAAAATTACAGAGGAATATCGCTCGTAGGTGTAGCATACAAAATACTCTCGAATATTATCTCAAAGTAACTTAATTTCTTTGCTAAAAGCATTCTAGGAGAATATCAGTGCGGGTAGCGAAAAGGAAAAGGAACAGTCGATCAAATTTTTACAATAAAGTAAATGTTAGAGAAATGTTGGGAGCATAAAACTACCATTCATATTCTTTTCATCGACTATCGCCAAGCTTTCGACAGCATTAATAGGGCCAACTTAATTAGAGCACTAATAGAATATAACACTCCAAAAAGTTAATAAGATTGATACAGATGACTCTAAGCAATAGCAACGCCTGAGTGCTTGCCAGTGGTAATATAAGTCATTCTTTTTCAACATCAACTGGTGCAGGGAGATGCCTTATCCGCCACTCTGTTCAATCTAGCATTGCATAAAGTAGTAAATAGTATAAATATACAAGGAAATATAATATATTCTAGTAGCCAAATTTGTGCATATGCGGCCGATATAGGTTTGTGGCTTGAAGTGTTCAAACCCTCACTGAAATTTTCAATAACCTCAATACTGAGAGCATAAATATGGGCCTTGAAATAAATGATTCGAAAACCAATGAATCGAAATATGTGCATTGCTCCAGATAATTTAAGATTTACCCATAATCTTGTGATGGAAGGGCATGTTTTTGAAAACGTTAATTCCTTTACCTACCTGATGTCAGAATTAAATAAAGAAAATAAAATGATAAAAGAAGTACAAAAAAGAATTATGGCCGCTAACCGTGCAGTTTTTGCAAACTTAAAGTATTTTATATCATCATTGTTCTCAAAGAAAACAAAAGTAAGGTTATACCTAACTTTAATTAGGCCTATTCTTACATATGCTGCGTTTACGTTTCTTACCACCGTCGCAAATGCATTAAGAATCTTCCAGAGGAAAACACTTAGGAAAATATTTGGCCCGTTCTTCGATGAAGTAATTCAAGAATGGAGAATAAGAACAAATAATGAGTTCTACGAGTTATACAACAATACCGATATTGTGAGCTTTATAAAATCACGCCGAATCGAATGGTTAGGCCATGTTCTAAGAATCCCGGCTGATAGAATGCCAAAAAAGTTGCTCAAACGGTTGGGAGTAACAAACTGGAAGGAAAACGCTAAGGATAGGAATATCTGGAGGACTATTGCTCAGGAAGCCAAGGCCCATCCCGGGCTGTAGAGCTACGCAGTAAGTAAGTATATATATATATATTTAATAAGTATTCTCTTTTAACAAGCCTATAAAACTTGATTGAAAGTAAGACTTTAATACCTTTGCATTATAATGTTCAGCGACAACGAAGAAAAATAAAAGAGAGGTTATAAGAGATATTGGGGGCAGGCTAAGGACAATAAGAGAACAGAAATATTAGCAGTCTGCAATCGGCAGCACCAACCATCTTATTTCTATAGTCCCTGGTCTTATCTGGTTTAAGGCCTCTCACCATCTGTTGAGACCTCAAACATACATAGATAAAAGAAGTATATATATATATATATATATATATATACAGAGATCTATATATCTATATATAGATACATAGATATATATATTTATATACATACATACATATATATATATATATATATATATATATATATCTTTTATCTATGTATGTTTGAGGCCTCAACAGATGGTGAGAGGCCTTAAACCAGATAAGACCAGAGACTATAGAAATAACATGGTTGGTGCTGCCGATTGCAGACTGCTAATATTTCTGTTCTCTTATTGTCCTTAGCCTGCCCCCAATATCTCTTATAACCTCTCTTTTATTTTTCTTCGTTGTCGCTGAACATTATAATGCAAAGGTATTAAAGTCTCTTTACTTTCAATCAAGTTTTATAGGCTCGTTAAAAGAGAATACTTATTAAATGCAAATAAATTAAAGCTGCAAAATCGTTATAGTAAAATCTTCAGATATTGAGAGGTTAGATTTAAGAGTATTAAAAAAAAAAATACAATTTAATTAACTAATAGAGTCATTGTTATTTTTTTAAAGTTATTAAAAGTTTTCTGTTTAATTTTTACTTTCATTTAACCTATGCATAAATAAATAGGAAGAGAAAGTGTTCGTGAAAACATTTCATGTACAAGTTTTCAACGGTGATAAACGTTTTAAAATATTGTAATTCCAAATCAAGAAGTATCGCAAAATGGCCTTTGTGTGTGTGTGTGTGTGTGTGTGTGTGTGTGTGTGTGTGTGTGTGTGCGTGAACAGCCTAGCTCAAAAAAGAAAAGTTTATATCAATGTACAATTAAATAGTATTTAATATTAACTAAGTCTTATCCTCATTGAAATAGTCTGACAGGATTTAAACGCCGAATTTTCGATATCGATTTCTATATAGTACTTTTAACTGTATTCATTTGAAATAATTAAACGTAGTAATAAATAATTGATAAATATAAACTATGAACGAATTTGATAATTAACTAAAGGTTAATTAACTAATAGGAGTAAAATTTTTCCAGGTTGAAAACATATTTCCGAAAATTATACGTAGTAAATATACATGGTATACCGCTGAAAAGCTTAAGATTTTAGGAAATTTAATATCCAACATATAAAGTCGTAGAAGGTCCAAAATATGATCCAAAACGCATACACTTCAGTGATTGTTGTAGTTAATAATTTCTACTTTTGTATCATTTAATGGCAAATAAATGTTTCCTTGAAAACTAAATGGAAACTTTTAAAGGGCAGAAATTAATTTCTACTCAAACTAGGGCAGCAGATGAATGTGCGATTTTTACTGCACCAGATTTTTCATAATAATACTGTTTATTTTTAAAAAGTATAAAGTATATTTATAAAAACGAATCTGACTTACATTTTCCTAAAATAATTTTTTTTTTTTGGCATAATTCAATAGAGCTTCTTCTGGTATTTGTAAATTTAAACTCACATAATATAATTGGTAATATTTTTTTCGGTTGATATATAATTACCTTGAAATCCAGACCAAAGACAGAAAAAATAATATAAAAAAATTATTTTGTTGTTTATTTAACAATATAAAACAATAAAAATAATATTCGACCCATCGGGCACATTTGCTTTCGGAAACGCGTCTAATCTTTTTCGACCTAGTATCACCCGAAAAGTTTCATTGAAACTAATGATCACACGACCATAGTCTCCCCTTGTTAGATCAGGACTAAACCATAGAGTACAGAATAACACAGAGAGGCCTTTCCAGTACGAAATGAATCGAGGGATTGGGCTCTAACCCTCCCTCTCATCTCCCACCCAAGGCCTCATTCTCTATAGGATCAAATAGACTAAGTTAGATAAAATATCCCCTAACTTTTTTTATATTATAACTTAAAACATGCAGATAACACAAATTTGTCAAAGATCCAATTGGATTTCAATTAGATAAAGTAGATTCTGTCTACAATAATTAAAAAACAAAAATCTAAATTTTATTAATGGTTAAAAGTGATAACTGCTCTTTTGTTTTCAAATTTATTGACATTATTATTATTATGAGCAATTATTTTATTGTTGCTACTAATTTGTTATGTATTACATTAATCAATTTTTGATTTCATAAATCAAATAAACTAATTAGGCTAACAGGTAACAAAAATTTATTGTCCATTGAAATGAATGACGTAGGTTAATTTGTTTCGCAATATGTTTTTGAATGTTTTTGTTCAAGTATGATATATTTTTTTATTTTCAAAGAAAAGTAAATTTTATCTACGCTTTTAACTAACGACTGCTTACAATTATTTTCCACTTCATCTCCAAAATGGTTTTGCAATTCGAATAACCATATACCCTGTAAACGCGCTCTTAATTGCAATAAAATAGGAAAGACATATTTAATATTTAATTTCGGTGATGCTTTGAATGTTTTGTCGCACATTATACAGATTTTAATATCACCTAAAGCAGGTTGGACTAGACCTCCTAGATTTCAATTTTTTCGAAATTCTATGCATCGTCGGAAATAGTCATCAAACACTCTTCCTATTTAATTGTTGTTTGCAGCCTATCTACAATATATCCTGAAAATGGGACATCAGCTTTAAAACTAAAACTAAAACACTAAAGAAGCTAAAAGTAAAAAATAATAAAATAATCCTCATTACTGGTAATATATTCAATTATGTCCAACAATAAACTTGAAAATAATGGCTCTATTAGTGACATTTTTTTTATTTTTTTATTCTGTCTTTTATTTTATCTTTCCTATTGCCGTTGTCACAGCCAATTGCAACGCACTTTCCCATTTTTTAAAATAACACTATAGTAAAATCCCTTGAAAAACAAATAGACAATAAAAAATTGAAATAAGCGGAAAAAACAACACATCTATTGTTAACGCTGCCTGTAGGTTATGAAAGTGGGGGTAGTGAGCCCATCCCCTGAAGGCTTCTTCTTCTTCGATCTTCCTATTCAAATGGCGGTACATATTAATTCATATTAAGGTCGGCGGTACTCCTGAGATCCTCCACGTCGCCGTACAGCTTGGTCACCAAGTCAGTAGGTTGAGGCCACCTTTGCCTCCGTTGCTCCTCCATAATTATGCATGACAGTAGTATATGCTTTGTAGTCTCTTCGCCTCTTCCACATTCGCACAAAGGAGTTGGCCAATTTTAAATATTTTGTGGAGGTGTGAGTAAAGCCGATTATGGCCAGTCCTGAGACGGAAAATTAAAACCTGTTCTTTTCTGGAAAGCAAGTGGTATGGATCCTGGAGTTTGAAGTCTGGATGTTGATTGTTCCACCTCTGGTGAATTGACGCTTTATTTATTTATAATTTTAACTTCCTTCAGACAGGATTTGGAGGTGATTTGACCTAGTTTAGAACCTTCCTTTGAAAGTTTATAAGCCAGCTCGTTTCCTTGTATTCCAAAGTGTCCGGGAAATCCACTGTGACTTATTCGTAGTTTAAGAATTGCTCATACTTGTAGTAGTTGTAAGGCGTTCCAACTCAGAGACAAGCAATGTCAGCCCCGCTTTCCATTTGGTCTTTAATTTGCATCAGTCAGAAAAATAATTGTTGATTTCTGAGTCCTCTTGAGGTCTATTAGAATTCTCTTGGCCTCCAGTAATGAATCTTGCTCGGCTCTGTAGTTTGTAGCGCTGGGACCCATAACCCTCAAAGCTTCTCAGCGTTATTCTATACTCTATAGCCTAAACCTATCTATAATTAAACCTATGATTCAGTTTGTAACAGACCTTTATTTTATTAACAATTAATTCTCCCCACCCCATCATAAAATTTAATTCAACAGTTGTTTGGAGATGGTTTATGTGAAGAAACATTTTGGATATTGCTATGAAGGATAATTTTTTTTGAGAATATTAAAACCGAATATTTTCTGAACAATGAATGCTTGTCTGTGTTGATTGCGTCCTTCCTTAAATACAAAACTCCAGTTCGATAAGCATTCATGTTTTCATTTTTTGTTATTTATTACTTATTTTTATTAAAAAAACAAAACAAATTATTTTATTAGTAGAATACAATATTAATGCGTTAAAATAAGAAAATATCAACAAATACACCATAAATTGACGTGCTCAAAAAAGTGAAAAATATGAAACTTTTTAATTAATTTATAATAAGGATATGTACGAAATACCTAAAAATAAATTTGAAATAAACTTTTTTTTTTAAGTGACC
Source organism: Rhaphigaster nebulosa (assembly GCA_948150685.1). Classification (NCBI taxonomy): domain Eukaryota; kingdom Metazoa; phylum Arthropoda; class Insecta; order Hemiptera; family Pentatomidae; genus Rhaphigaster; species Rhaphigaster nebulosa. The sequence continues at coordinate 71,008,911 of OX411310.1, forward strand.
CCTTTATTGAACTATTCAGTGGCGTCAACAGGATTATTTAAAAAAAAAATCCTAAATGATTAATGAAATTATTTTATGATAGCTTTGAAAAACTGTCCTGTTTTTTAAGTTCTGCATTTGAATATGACGTTTAAAAAAAATGTAATTGGTGCAAATTAAAATATAATAAACTCTCAACAAAAATAATTTTAAACGAGACGTAAAACTTAAGAGATTTGGGGTCCGAATGGGGTCAGTGAGGGGAGATATACAGGTGAAAAGTGTTCGGCATCGAACTTTGGGTTCGCTTAGCCTTATTATTATTAAATATCAACCGAAGTAATCGAGTTGCGAAAAAAAGATAAGATAACAATCTTGAAATCTAAGTGTTTTTTTAAAATTTTATTATTATTTTTGTCTTATTATATTTTGCAATATTCTTAACTACTTAAAATCTATAGAAAATACAAGCAAAACAGAATTGTAAAAATTGTCCCGATATTTAAAAAAAAAATTTACTTTACAACGTGAGATTTGCTTCAAAAATAAATATTTCCAAAAATATAGCATATTTTTTTCTTGTATTTTTCTTAATATTGCTCAAATACAAATGAATTTCAACCAACTTATAAAGTCTTTGGAAAGTAATATTTAACATAGAATATTGTTAAGTGTTGAAAATAGCAACTAGCACTTGAAACTAGCACTTGACATAGAATACAGTTAAGTGTTGGTTTCAAAAGGGCTTTAAAGCGATTTATCCAGTATATAATTTATCCAGTATATTCTCCAATTTATCCAGTATATAAGTTTAAATCCAATTTATAAGATTGAAATTCATTTGTATTTGAGCAATATAAAGAAAAATACAAGGGAAAAAAAAATTGTTATATTTTTGGAAATTTTTATTTTAGAAACAAATCTCACGTAAAATTATTTTTTCTCAAAATATCGGAATAATTTTTACAATTATATTTTGATTGTTTTTCCTATGGATTTTATGTAATTGAGAATGTCGCAAAATATAATTTTTAAAAAATAATAAAATTAAAAATCCCCATAGATTTCAAAATTGTAATCTTATCTTTTGATTGAAATCGATTCGCAGAGATTAGTAGAAATCGTGGAAAGCGAGGACAAGACCATCAAAGGTGTTTTTTTCTCCTAGAAAAAATGAAGCCACATTTTGATCACAGAAGGTGACACTGGAACATTGCAATCAGGGTAGTGTAATTACCGACCCATCCAAATATAACTGAACCAACAAAGACGCCACACAGTGACAGGTGCACAATAAACACCTGAGCAAACCAGTTGAGCAAACAGTTAGAGGACTATAAGAAGGCGTTCTTCCAAGAGCTCAGCCAGATCAGTAGCGATGCACATCTATTCCATTGCAGTTGTAGTCCTCTTGGCAGGCAGTGGCCTTGCTGGCAAATGCGGTAGCTACGTACGACCATCCGTCTACCAAGCCTATGGGCCTGTTGGTGAGTGTTTTAGCAGACCACATGTTAATTTTTTAAAAAAACTTTATAAAAATTTTAATATACACTTACAAATTTCAAAATTTCAGCCGCTAGCAGTGGATACTCAACCAGCTCTAAACTTAACGCCGCAGAAAGTTCAGAAAGCTCACAGTCCCAAGAATCCGCCAACAAGGGATACTCCAAGTATGGTTCTGGATACCCAGCTTACGGAGTTTACGGTGGAGCAGCTTACGGCGAATCTGGTTACGACCAGAGCTCCAAATCAGCTTCTTCTTCTAAATCAAGCCGTTCCCTGAACAAGGAAGATTCTGCTTCTGCATACAACTCTGGAGTCGTTGCCCCCGGCTTTTATGGATCCCCAGTTGTTGGTGGCTCAGGGTATTCTACCAGCTCTAAACTTAACGCTGCTGAAAGCTCAGAAAGCTCACAGTCCCAAGAATCATCCAACAAGGGATACTCCAAACAGGCTGCCGGATACCCAGTCTATGGTCTTTATGGAGGAGGTGCATACGGCGAATCTGGTTATGACCAGAGCTCCAAATCTGCTTCTTCTTCTAAATCAAGCCGTTCTCTGAACAAGGAAAATTCTGCTTCAGCATACAACTCTGGAGTCGTTGCTCCGGGCTTCTACGGTCCCGCTGTTGTTGGTGGCTCAGGTTATTCAACCAGTTCTAAACTCAATGCCGCAGAAAGCACTGAAAATAAACAATCTCAAGAATCTTCTAACAAGGGATACTCCAAACAGGCTTCCGGATACCCAGTCTACGGTGTTTATGGTGGAGGTGCATACGCTGAGTCTGGATACGACCAAAGCTCAAAATCAGCTTCATCCAACAAGGCTAGCCGTACCCTCAACAAGGAAGATTCTGTCTCCGCTTACAACTCAGGAGTTGTCGCACCAGCAGTCGTTGCCCCAGCAGTTGTTGGACCAGCAGTCGTTTCTGGTTCAGGTTACTCAACCAAATCTAAACTTAACGCCGCTGAGAGCAAAGAAAACAAACAATCTCAGGAATCCTCCAACAAGGGATACTCTAAACAGGCTTCCGGATACCCAGTTTATGGTGTATATGGTGGAGGTGCTTATGCCGAATCTGGTTACGATAAAAGCTCCAAATCAGCTTCATCCAACAAGGCTAGCCGTAGCCTCAATAAGGAAGATTCCACATCCGCTTACAATTCAGGAGTTGTAGCACCAGCAGTTGTTGGACCAGCAGTTGTTGCTCCCGCAGTCGTTTCCGGTTCAGGTTACTCAACCAAATCTAAGCTTAACGCCGCTGAGAGCAAAGAAAACAAAAAGTCTCAAGAATCATCAAACAAGGGATATTCCAAACAAGCTTCCGGATACCCAGTCTACGGTGTATATGGTGGAGGTGCTTATGCCGAATCTGGTTACGATAAAAGCTCCAAATCAGCTTCTTCCAACAAGGCTAGCCGTAGCCTCAATAAGGAAGATTCCACATCCGCTTACAATTCAGGAGTTGTAGCACCAGCAGTTGTTGGACCAGCAGTTGTTGCTCCCGCAGTCGTTTCCGGTTCAGGTTACTCAACCAAATCTAAGCTTAACGCCGCTGAGAGCAAAGAAAACAAAAAGTCTCAAGAATCATCAAACAAGGGATATTCCAAACAAGCTTCCGGATACCCAGTCTACGGTGTATATGGTGGAGGTGCTTATGCCGAATCTGGTTACGATAAAAGCTCCAAATCAGCTTCTTCCAAAAAGGATACCCGTAGCCTCAACAAGGAATCTTCTACCACCGCTTACAACTCAGGAGTTGTCGCACCAGCAGTAGTTGCCCCAGCAGTCGTTGCACCAGCAGTCGTTTCTGGTTCAGGTTACTCAACCAAATCTAAGCTTAACGCCGCTGAGAGCAAAGAAAACAAACAATCTCAGGAATCCTCCAATAAGGGATACTCTAAACAGGCTTCCGGATACCCAGTTTATGGTGTATATGGTGGAGGTGCTTATGCCGAATCTGGTTACGATAAAAGCTCCAAATCAGCTTCATCCAACAAGGCTAGCCGTAGCCTCAATAAGGAAGATTCCACAACCGCTTACAACTCAGGAGTTTACGCACCAGCAGTTGTTGCTCCCGCAGTCGTTTCCGGTTCAGGTTATTCTACCAGTTCTAAGCTCAACGCCGCTGAAAGCACGGAAAACAAACAATCTCAAGAATCATCCAACAAGGGATACTCCAAGTATGGTGCTGGATACCCAGTCTATGGGCTCTATGGTGGAGGTGCATATGCCGATTCCGGTTACGACCAGAGTTCCAAATCATCTTCTTCCAACAAGGCCAGTCGTTCACTGAACAAGGAAGATTCTACCACTGCTTACAACTCTGGAGTCGTTGCCCCCGGCTTTTATGGATCCCCAGTTGTTGGTGGCTCAGGATATTCTACCAGCTCTAAACTTAACGCTGCTGAAAGCTCAGAAAGCTCACAGTCCCAAGAATCATCCAACAAGGGATACTCCAAACAGGCTGCCGGATACCCAGTCTATGGTCTTTATGGAGGAGGTGCATACGGCGAATCTGGTTATGACCAGAGCTCCAAATCCGCTTCTTCTTCTAAATCAAGCCGTTCCCTGAACAAGGAAAATTCTGCTTCAGCATACAACTCTGGTATCGTTGCACCCGGCTTTTATGGATCCCCAGTTGTTGGCGGCTCAGGATATTCTACCAGCTCTAAACTTAACGCTGCTGAAAGCTCAGAAAGCTCACAGTCCCAAGAATCATCCAACAAGGGATACTCCAAACAGGCTGCCGGATACCCAGTCTATGGTCTTTATGGAGGAGGTGCATACGGCGAATCTGGTTATGACCAGAGCTCCAAATCTGCTTCTTCTTCTAAATCAAGCCGTTCCCTGAACAAGGAAAATTCTGCCTCTGCTTACAACCAGGCGGCATATCCAGGCTACTCTCTGTATGGATGGGCTTAAGCTTGATTTCTATTCAATTCAAGCTCTAATTCCTTTTGATCAACATAGATATTAGCTTCAAATTCCACTAATTGATCCAACTTAAATGCATCGCTACTATGTAGTATATTTTAATTAATAAAAATTATACTATTGAAAAAAAATTCTGTTCCTTGTTTATTTTATTTATTAGTTTATCTTCTGGATGATAATCAAATATAATTGAAAGGTTCATGAGTGTTTCAAATAGTTATTTTGATAGCGAGATTTATTGGTAATGAAGAGTTTAAAAAAATTGCATAAAATAAAACGGTAACCATGGATTGACAAATGCGCAGAATGAATGCTGTGCCTATAAAGCTGATCTAGGAAAAACATAAAACTACTATTTACAGATTTATACCACAGTACATTTAAAAATAACAGAGGCAATAAAGCAATCTTAATTTTATATCTGAAGAATCATGAATTGACGATAACAATTATTTTGAAGACAAATATTTTAGAACATTTATTTAGAAATTATTACGTTTATTTTTGACTTAGAAAATGTTGCTTATAATGTGATTTTTGAAAATGATTATTTAAAAAAAAATTATTTTGAAGATTAGACTGAAAGATTGAAATAAGAATGATTTATCAGGAATCAGTCAGGTGAGATTATAATAAAACAATAAAAACAAAATGTATTTTGTTTTAACTGCCAATATTTCAATCAAGTTTTGCAGGCCATGGATTTAAAAAACAGTATAACAGCAAGTGTTCACTAGCTAGATAAAGTAACAATTATAAAAGAACAGATAGCCAACCATCTATCACCCAGCCCATCTTTAGGACTGATATTTTAGCAGTCCAAGACTGTCGATTCTCCAAACAGTTTAACACATTCAAGTCTCAACTCTCTGAGATATAGGTCAGATCTGCAGGTCAGATTTAGATTAAAACACAAATTCCTAAGATATGGAAAAAATGACTTCTTCATGTTGTACCAAAACAGGACTTATTGCGAGAAGATATTATAGGGCTACTATTCCAAAACTCCTATGTCAAACCTGTTTAGAAATCAGTTGCAATTAAACGATGTAATCTGAAAATGTTACAACGGGTTCAGAGAGCTCTACAGAATTAAAAAAACAACGATTGCACGATAAAAGAATATTGAACAAAACAATATTGAAAACGAGTTATCAACCAAACACTGGACACATTTTTCCATACACGCCAAACTGAGTAAATAAACACTATAGACATGGGCACTCTAAATATCGATATTTATACAAATGGAAGCAAAGATGAATAGAACACAGGATGCGCAGTAACCTTAAGCAACAGGAACACATGCTATGACGAAATATACAAACTAGGACCAAACAGGCAGACAAATTCAATTAACTGTAGTAAAGGCTAAAGAATAGGAATGTAAATAGCCGCTCGGTTATAACCGAATCCAATAACCGGTTTTGTTCGATTTTTACACTATCGGTTATCATCGGGTATTTTTTCTTAGTCCAAAAATCGGAGAAAAAACCATTTGAAAATAAATTTCGTAACAAAAGTAAAAACCTATTGAGCAAAAAATACGAAATAAATATCCTACCTTCTCAAATAGCACAGAATAAATAACGCTATAAAGATTACAAAATATTATTCTGTACTCTATTTACTTTTTACCCACATGCCTACCTCATAAGTTACACCGTAACTCGAGACGTAATGGACATAAACTACAACTGAGTTTCCATTGTTTATTTCACGCAGTGTTGCCAGATTGGAGTTTTTCTCCTAGATTTGGAGTTTTTTCATCCTCTGGTTTTTTTTTAGGATTAGAAAATTTCTAAGGTTTTTTTTTAGGGTGAAAAAGTTTTTGGGGTCTTTTTGGGATTTTTTTTTCAATCTTCTGTTAAATGTTTTCATTTTTAGCAGACTAGAAACTATAAATTAGATTGATTAGAAAAGGTTGGTTTGAATGTTAGGATTTTAGTAAAGATTATTGTAGGAAGTCAAACACATTTGTTAGCTTCTCTATTTCACGCAGGTTAATAAAATTATATATTTTTATTAGCATAATGCTAAACATGTAATGGGATAATTTTAATCAAATCTTTTGGATCCTATTCAAAGGTTTTGTAGATTCTATTCAATTTTAATCTTGTTTTTAGTTGGTTCCTTAACTATAACTTTGACTTATTCTTTAAACTAGTTTAATATAAAACTACTTCATATTAAGTATACGCTTACTATTCTGAAATTAAAATATTCCATATTTAATGTGATTACTCCTGAATGGCGATAATTTTGAACTAATAGTATTGGATCCTTTTTTTTTTTTCTGGTTTGCTATAATTTGCTATATAATTGTTATATAATATAATTTGCTATTAATCTCTGATGTAATTTGTGTATTGTATAGTGGATATTTCTTTAACTATAACAGATACAAAATATCTGATGTGGACAACATATGACTTCCTTGTACGCCTATTAAACTATAAATCGCTGGCTGATAAACTAATCCTGAATTTGGTTACTAGTTTCCGAAGATTGCAAAATCTCAAAAACGATACTCGGCGTCGCGACATCCATCTATTGATACACACACACGCACGCACGAACGCACGCACACACACACACCCTTGTTTCTGAAGGTCTCATGATAACTGAAATTTGCAAGAGATTTCTCCCTGTTCCGTGACAACATTTAAACTGTCAATATCACTAGATAAAGCATTGGAATTCGACAGTTTCGACATTTTAAGCGAAAAACACACAACTTATATCATATTCTTCTACTGCAGACTTGTTCATCTCACAAATGGGGTGAAAAACCAGTATTTTACAATCACTTTTAACACTTAAAACAAGTAATAAAATTATTTAATTAGAGTGGAAAAAAAATTGCGTTTATAATCTTTATCAACGAAACATATGATCTCTGTAATAAATTTCAATATACCTTTTGATGTAAGTTTCTTATGACCTTCAAGAAAAGTACCTCTTTCGGATCTTCATTGATATAAGAGTCTAATTTACCAAATTTGAGATGTTTTACTTTACATTTTAATACACTTTTTGATGAAAGTCAAATATGAACTTCAAGTAAACTATAACTACCGGTTTGCTAATGTTTACTAAAACTTATTATGTTGTTTATATTAATATGAGAGTCTTAAATACCAAATTTTAGAAGTTTTGTATAATATTTTAATATAATTTTTGATGAAAATCAGTAATGAACTTCAAGTAAAGTACCACTTCCGTTAATCACACAGTAACCGAAAAGAGAGGTTCACAACTAGATTATATAGTAATCCTAAATACGAAATTTAAACTTTCTATGGCTAAACGTTTTTGAATTATGCGAGATACGTACGAACGTACGAACTAACGTACGTACAGATGTCACGACGAAACTAGTCAAAATGGATTCAGGGATGGTCAAAATGGATATTTCCGAAATGGATATTCATATCTGAAAACCGAAAATTTTCGCGATTACAATACTTCCTTTACTTCGTACAAGGAAGTAAAAAAATTAATACGATCATTCTGGTGGAAATTCATAAATACATGATCCTCCAATAGCGTTATGATGGAAGGGTGTGAAACAAATTATATATATAACTAGTATCTTAATCATCTGTGAGCTTAAGGAGATAGTGGAAATTTAAAGGAAAACAAAACAACTTGAATTCATTATATATTTATAAAATGTATTCATAAAATAATTTAATGGTAACTTCATACATTTAACTACACAGATGTGGCACACACCAGTCCTTACAGTACAAAAAATAAAATATATTTAATTTCTGTAATAAACTTGAGGACGACTTTTATTATTATTATTAATATTAAATTCTAGATCCTAAGTTAAGACCATTCTCTTCACATTCCTTTGGTTAAATATAATAAAAAATGTATAGGATAAATACAATTCATTACAATTATATTAATGGAAAAGTAGAGAAATTAGCTAAAGACCATTTATTTAATATTTTTAAAAATTATTTAAAAGAAAAAATCAACAGTGATTTATTAGAATTCTAGATAGAACATTATAAATGAATAAAACCAGAAAACAAATCATTGGCTGTAAAATAATAAATATTTGAAAACATACTGGAATACTCTATTACACAAACATTGCAGTGCTTGTATTCTTTTTGATTAAAAAGAAAACTCATGAATCAAGAAAGTTAATAAGGACTTATATGTATATCAAAAGTAAGCACTTTGTAACTAAAAGCTATATGAAATGCTAGAAAAAAATGTGTTGGAAGCATATTTGATTTAGAAAAGACCATATTATTCCATTAATGAAAACATCTGATACCACTTGTGAAACTTTCCCTCAGGAATTGCAAAAAAAATGAGCTACAGTAAAAAATTAAACACATTGAACTAACTTTTAAATGAAATATATCGTCCTGCTATGCCAGAAGTACTTTTTATATATATATATATATATATATATATATATATATATATGCTAGTAACTATATATATAAAATAGTAATTATAGATGAAAGAAGTAATGTATATCAAGTAATAGAAAACCAATTTATTGCTAAATAAACATTAAATAGTTGTCAGATGGTAGCGCCTTCAAAAATCGATTGTGTTTACTTATGATGTGCCACAACTAAGAATATTAAGAAACCTCAAAAATTTAAATCAAAGTAAACCACATTGAGGACTTCTGGCATCACATAATCAAATTGTAAAAAATTTAATCAATTAATAAACATTTAGTTTATTTGTAAATATAGTATTCTTAACTGTATCTTTAATAGATAAACATGAGAAATAAATAATAATTATTTAGTTATGAAAAATACAAAAAAATAAAAATAAATATTAATAAATCTATTAATAAAACAATAAATAAAGTTTTATTCAAGACTGTACAATAGCATAAGCATCAATAACCTAAAATCATACTTTACAACCATTAAAAACATTTGTCATACATACATATATTATTTATATCTATTTACATACAAATATAAAAACATTTAACTATATAAAAACTTCGACAACTTTTTTTTTTTTTTTTCATCAATCCTTTCAATTCTTGAGGCATCTCAATCATTGTGATTGAGCAATTAATAAAGCTTTCATTGCAATAATACGTATAATGGATCAACCTTTTATTTCATGAATGAATATGAATTATAAAAACCAATCTTTCTAATTTTATTGAAGTTTTATTATAAAATTATGTGTAATTTAACAATTAATGTTCTTATTTTAAGGAAGGCAAATGGAAAGTAAATTTTTTGATTTTTTTTTTTAAATCTGTTCAAATAACAGGATAATGAAAAATTCCAATCCAATGTAATTTTTAAATAATACAATAAACCTAAATAATCAGTTGAATATTTATTCACGAGTGTAATATTTACCTACATATAAGAAAGTTCTATTATATAATCAGTAATGATTTCTTCATTGAATTTACAAATAATAGAATAAGGCTGTTCTTATAATAAACAAGAGTTATTGTTACATAAAACTTTATACATATATATATATATATATATATATATATATATATATATATATATATATATATATATATATATATATATAACAAAATTTGAGTATGCTTTAACTGAAAATGTATTTGATAATTTATATTATATTGTCTCGTCTTAATGCATTGATACATAATCATATACACATTACAATAAGCGTGATTCTCAAAAGAACATTAATTTTCCAGTCACCATGCTATTTAAAGGTTTAAATTGCCTTATTTTTTTTCTCTCATAAGCTTAATAAGCCTAACTTCAATATAAGTTAAAATCAAATGGATCTACAAAATCTATCTAATCTAAATTAGAACTAAAATGATTTCTCAGCATGGATGTATCCAATCTCGTTTTCCGAGTATTATCCAGTTACACATTGGTTTAGACGATGATTAATGTCTTTTAATCTTTCAAGAACAGAATCTTTACTCTATTTTATTGATTATAATAATAAAAATAGCATCTTGGAATTAATAATAGTGCCACGAGTTTTGTACCTTGAAAAAATCTCAGTTCCATGAATGAAACCCTCCTCACCGTGTTCTGGTATGTGGATGGATAATTTGCGAGTGGGAGGTTTTGTAGTTAAGTGGCAAGCCTATGTGTGTGTAACCTAAGTTGGTCTGAAAGATTTCTTCCAGTTGCCGCCTAGTCAGTATGAAGTAAACAACTAAAATCAGGTATTTATAAAAATCCTTTCCAGTCCCATGCCACTATTATTCTTAGGTTTGCCTGTGTCCTAAAATTTGTTTGCTTTTTTCAAATTTGTTGATTTTATGATATTCAAACTTGAAATGATTTTTTTTTTTTTTCAGTTTCAAGTTTATAGTTAATTTAAAATAGAGCTTCAAAATCTAATTTCTCAGTTCCATGTACTTATTCCTCTCAGTTCCATGGATGAATAGAAAACAACTACACAGGAGACTGAGAATTCTTGGAATTATTATTATGAGAATTACTGGAAGTTACATTCTAAATTAATTCTGGTGTACGAAATTTAAAGATGTATTTGTGTGTGTGTGTATATATATATATATATATATATATATATATATATATATATATATATAATGTAAATAGTTTTAGTAGTTAATCACATTATATTTAGTTTAATTTGTTTTATCTTGAGAACGTTTTTTAAGTCTGAAATTTAACTTTGAAGTGCATATTGAACTCATTGAATGTACAGCCAGATATCAGTATCATGTATTGATCAAAATTTTTAATTCTTATATTTGCTTCAAAAATTAGTATTGATTAGAAAAAAGTATTAACGTGTCTTCCTCAGATATCCAAAATTATTTTCAAGTTGTTTACAGATTTTTTTGAACTCCTGTATTTTTTAAAGTAAGCTAGTTGGAAAATGAACTTTTTTTGAGAATCACCCATAAACAGAATTTCAATGAAAGTGTAAGCCAAAACCTTACTTTCTTAACAAAAACAGAGTAAATAAAAAATATCGAATAAACAAAAACTTTCCTTTTGCCTCAAAATGCATACCTAAAAAGTGGTTGTACAAAAATATTTATCAGAGCCACTTAAGGCTTATAACAGCACCTCAGATCCAAGGCCAACTACCTCCTTTCAGTATGTCTCTTTATAAAACTTACACATTTTAAAAACTATTTGGCTTATTTGGCAGTTTAATTTTTTAAATTCTAATTTACAATACAAATATTAGACTAACAACAATAACCATTCTTACAATATATAATTTATATATAACAAAATACACCGTATATTATAATGAATAATTTACAAGATACCACACTATTGTCTCTCACACGTCATGATTATCTTTGGTATTCAAAGGTTTCTCTGAACAGTATGAAAGTCACGATATAAAAATAAAATAAGGATTAATGTTAAAAATATATTAAAAGAGTATTTTACCTAAAGAATATTAAAAAGTAATATAAATATAAAAAGCAGACTTACACTATGGACATAACTGTTTAATTGATAATATTAATTTTATAAATTTCAATGTGATTCAATCACATAAAAATATGATGTACATATATTTTTCAATTGAAGCTGAGAGTCTGTTTATTATCATACCATACCTTTTAATTTAAAAATCTATTTACTATAATAATTTCTGAATAAGCACATTGTGACCCATAGTAAATAAATTAAATCAGTTTTATATAATAGTTTGTAATAATAGCACCTGCAAGTTTTTATGATCCTTATGTGATGGTATGCATTCTGTATACATAGATGGTTGTATCTAAATAGAAATCAGTTCTGAAAGATACTATATCCGAAATGTTATTTGATGTTTCCCATTTTAATTAATGCTTCCCATTATTTGTTTATGTCATGCAAAACTTTTTCAAACTAAAAGTGATACTTTATTTATAAAATTTGCAGATCACTTGTATTAGTGTTCCCAGTTACAAGGGCGAACAAAATATCACATAGTTTTTACTTACTGCTTGCACATCCAATTCCAAATCATACGTTTACCAATTACATCATTACTATCAACATTTTTTTCATTACTGCTTCAAATAATATCTTATGATTAAATGCATTTTTGCTAAATGGTATGCTTCTAGTCTTAGTCGAGTTGACATCATCACAATGTGCTTGGTGAAAAAAAAAAAATATATATATAATTGAGATAACAATTAATAATTTTACAAGTGACTTTAGAGTAAATTTGAAGAAATGCAAAAAAAAAAACAAAAAAAAAAACAATAAAAATCATCGACTACTAATACCATAAATATAACCACAAACATTATTAATATAAAAATCATTTAAAAAAATTAATGTAAATTTACGGGAAATCTATTCTAAGCCATTCATGAATGAAAACAAATATTTTATCAGTCTTAGGAGACAAAAATAATACAAGTCAAATTAGAAATTGACTTATCAGTTTTAGAGAATATCATTACTAAACATTTACGCACACTAAACTCTAATATTGATTTGAGAAGTTTCGTAGAAACTAAAAGAATTAAAAGACCTTTTGATACTCAAATTTCTCTTTTGAAAATAGTGAAATCATCAGTTTAAACAAAAATATAGTACAACGCTTAGAAAATTGTCAAAAAAGGTTTATGTGCTATTATAATAAAAACATTACTAGAGGCCGTGGAGCCCAAGGGCAGCACCAAAGATCGCATTTTGACTATTAAGTCAGAAGCGGAGTCATCTCGAATCGTATCTGCGGGGTCGACTTTTATTTTGTGGAAGACCTGCTCTAGATGGAGTATATAAAGATGTTAAACCAAAATAAACAAACAAACAAATAGTAAACATTAAACAGCTGTGGTAATTAAATACATTATTTTTCATTTTAATTTACTTAATTTAGGTGAAGATAGCTTAATTTTTCAAAACTCAATGTCAATATTTTGGAACAAAAAAAAAAGAGAAAAACATCTAGGATAATAAAAAACCAATATTGCCTGTGATTAATGAAAAGAAAACAGTGGTCTTCCGATATGTGATCTCCCGTATTGATTTTATTTAAAATAATCTAACAGTGATCTGCTATCTTATCAGTTGTCTAGCTATTTTAATTAATTAATATCAGCTACAGCATGTAAATTATTTACTAGTTAATCAAAAATAATATAAACACATTAATTATCACCTTGGGAGATTTTTTATATCTTGAGTAAGTGGAAATCAGGAGCCGTTATTTATTTATTTATTATTTATTTATTTATTTTGGCTATAAATAAGTCAACAGACCATGTATACAGGCTTCAAGAAATAAACTGTTAAAAGCAGATGAGAAATATGCAAAAATAAAATTAAACAACAAAACAGCCATTCGGCCCTTCAACAAGATGTTTGTAGAAGTGGAATTGTATTTTCAATACGGGTTTTTGAAATTTATCAGAAAATGTGGTGACTGTGAATTAGTTTCTCCAGATGTTATTATCAGTTGTTCATATTGCATTACAAAATATCTGGATTTTACAATCACTTTATTAGCCAGTGTACAATGTTCAGTAATTTTATCACTTCTAGACACTATGACTTTACAGCTTTTCAGAATAAACAAAGAAATTTCTAAAAAGTTAAAATAATTAGTGAATTATATTATATTAAAAATAAATATCATTGATCACACAGTTTTAAATTATAATACATTCTATAACAGTTGTGAAAGATAAAAATATACAATTTTTCTGCATGGTTCAAAGCTTGAGATTATTCCAAAAATCCTGTACTTTAGTTTAATATGCTAATGATAGTACAAAATTAACCTCCTTTTTTTTATCATTTTAAACCGTAAAAATTAAGTTTATCTAACTCAGTATAAAAAATGTATCGTGTTCAGGAATATGCAACAAGAAATAATGCATTTCGTTTCTTTTCTATTTTTTTTTCATAATAATATAATTTAATTAGATTACAAAATGACATTCAATACAATTCTAATGTTTCTTAATGCATTTACATACATTTTTAATGTGATTTCAATCAGCGGTACTATTACATTTCCTTAGTCTTTAGCCCAGGCAGAGCACTGTGCCCTCGTTGTGCATGGTGCTCTGCCAGGGCTAAAGACTAAGGAAACGTAATAGTGTTTAGTATGCAGTATCGCTATCATAGTATTAGTGGCTACGGTATTATATGCAAAGGATGGAAGGTGAAAATAGAAAAGTTCAAAGAGGCTGTAAGGAGTGTAAACAGAAAAAAATTTAGAGAAAAATAACAAAAAATCAAATAAAAAACATTGTGAGATATCGCCTTATGCATCCTGAAGAACTCTTTCATTGTTGACCATGTTTTAATGAATAACACTAATAATTATTGCTTTGTATTTGTATGTGAATTAAAATAATAAATCGTAAATAAAATTGTAAATGTTCTTTACTGGATTTTTTCTAACCAAACATTACTATTGGATTAATTATATATTTTTATTTCCAATTTGATTTTATTATTAAAAAAAAATAGGCTAAGGATGCCAGACATTTGTTTGGTGAGCGAGCGGTCCAAAACCACTGGCATTAGCCATTGCCGAGCAGTACTGTAGCACGGAAGGAAAGTATACTCTACTTAGCTGAGCAGTACAAAAGACCGCCCGGGTACTTTAGGAAAGATCAATTTGGCCACCAAGCGGCACCACTATGGCAAAATATGTGTTAAATTGGAAACTCGAATTTTATCCAACTTGACCTACCTTGTTTTTCACAACCATCACAGATATATTTTCTAAAAATTACAGAACCTATAGTTTTACTTTCAATATTTATTTTTTAAAACTTCATCAAACAGCCATAAAATCAAGAGAAAATATTAAATTCACACAATTTTTGTAAATATTACAACGTAGTTACCACTAATACTTCAGTATTTTAAAAATATAAAAGTATTGATCAGTCATTCATAAAAGAATCATTTACAAAAACTAATAGCAAAAACTTTAGGCGTGTGACAAGAATATTTAAAAAATATAGATATATAATACTTTGAGAAAAATGATGTCATGACTTTCATACAGATGCTTCATCTATGACAGTGATGACTCTGTTGGGAGCTCCTGGTATCAGCCGCCACTTGCCAGGTTTAGAAGATGCGTTTTCCTCTTCTGAGTGCTTGGCCAGTGACCAGCGCCTTCCTTTCCGGTCCATAATGACAGGCATCTCAGCAATAAGATTGTTCTCGAACTCGCTGAGCATTAGATAGTTCTCGACCTTGTTACACGATGTGATACAGTCTCCAATAAGATCCAGATCATCTAGGATGTTGTCTGGAAGGTCCATGTCAGCAATGCCCTCCTCAGATATGCAAGTGAGCTCTGGCTTAGGACCTCCACCACCACCTGCTGCTGCAGGCTCCACTACAACCTAAACAGGATGGATTTCAAATTATAGTTTTAAGAAAAGAAGTTTTACAAAATAAATTAAAAAATGAAATTCTTTGAAATATTAGAAAAAAAAAATTGTTATATACATAACAATTTTTTCCGCATTATCCTTGCAAATCTTCAAAATTTTGTGTGATAATTGACTCAATAAGGGTTGAATGTTCAAGGGTCACTACTAAAATAAAATAAACAATATAGTTTCTATAAAATCACACCTACATAAATAAAAAATTAATAAGTCGTGTGTGATTTTATACAGCTTCATTAACATTATCTTACTTGATACATAAGATTAAATAATTTTAAAGTAAACTTATGCAGTTATTCCTTCTTAAATATGAATTTTGGGAGCTGGATACTATTTTCGTGTCTTTCATAACTGACTCCCACTTTGTGATATTATGATGTGTTTCTTTTTTGTCAATACTATAATGTATGTATTTTCTTCTTTTAGTATATTTTTTTATTGATTAATCAAAGTTTTTGTTTAACTTTTATTTAATTATACTTTACTATTAGTGAACTTTTTGGGAATTTCATAATTGATTTTTGCTTTTAATTTGTTCTATTTCAAAATCAAGAATTTGGTTTAAAAAAATTAATATAATCAAAAAAATAATTAAATAAATTCATTGAGAACCAGAAGGAAAAGGTAACACTCCAGAAAGCTATGAATACAAGACTCGAAGAAGAGAATGTCTGATAGCAATATTTAAGCATGCAATAATTGTAAAAAAATTGAAAAAAAAAAGAATAAATTTATTTTACAAACGTATAGTTATTTTTGTTTTGTCTTCCCTGGATAAAATAGTATGCTGAGTTTTGTAATAATGCAATGCATTTGGACAGCATTATTAAATTGAAAGTCTCTCTCACTCAAGTCATTTTAATGAATTTCTTCACTTCTTCTATGAGCTCAAGGAAAGGATTCGGATTTCAAGGAATAAAAGAACCATATTATGAGAGCACATATAGAACTAATGGCAATCTTCTTGGTCAGCTAGCAATGTACTTTTACAGTATTGTAAAAATATCGTCCAGGAAGTATTTAATAAAAGCTATAAAGTTCACAAACATATTTGGGCAAACAAAAAACTGATCATAAATAGATCTTGCACTAATTTTGTCTGACTTCTCACTAAGATATTGATAAAAAACAACAGATTTTTCACTTTTTTTTTTTTAATTCATGCCACAACTTCTCTCCCTGATCTCTCAGATCAAACAATTTCACATGGTCAGATTCAACATTAATCGGATGGTCTTTACAAGTATTTCTAAAAAGTTTCCAATCACACTGATCAAATTTTATTTTTAATGAATCACTCTTTTACAATTATGAAGAAAAGGAGGAAAATAAAATGATTAATGTTTGAGCTTACAAGTTCTTCTGGTTCAGCAGTAAATGAAGGTCTTCTGCGCTGGGGGCACACTTCAGACTCACAGTTCTTGTCCACGCCAACATGTTTATGATGTGCCCTCCTCCTGTGACAGTCAATAAGAAACAGCGCTAAACTTCCCAAAAACACACAGGTTGCACTGAAGTAGTAGCCAGACTTTCCTCCATATTCTACATTGATGTAACCTAAAAGATTAAAATAAGAAACATAATACTTTTAATCCGATAAATTTATTGACATGTATTCACTCTCACTCTCCAAGGAATAAGAATTTTTTTAACCTAAAGCTGAAACATTGTACAACCTAAATTGGCTACATTATACAGTCAAGGTTAAAACATTAACTAACAATCAAATAATAATTTACTACTTCCATGGACCAAACATCTAATCACATCAACAGCCTAAAAACTCTATTGCTCCTTTTTAGCCATATATTATCATTAGGATTCAGGGTATAATGATATAATTTCTATACATGGTTAATATATGTCTAGTAGCTGTATGTAAAGTGGAATGTATATAACCAACATCAATAGAGTTTCTAAGATTTTGTTGTGGTGAGAAAAACCAAAACTGAAGGATTTGCCTTCCCATTAATTTTTTCAGTTGAATTATTTACACTAACTAATGTTATGAAATATAGCAGTCAGTAAAAGTATTGGCATCAATAAATAGATGAAAATGGATGATTTAAATAACCAAAAAATTGTTGATTTACCTGTAATAGGAACTCCCAAAGCTATCGGTATTGACTGTGAAAACTGTACAAATCCCCATGTTCTTGCAAAATTTCTAGCTCGAACTCGTTCATAAGTGTACACCTTAAGTGTGTAATGGTATCCTCCACAGAAGATGCCATAAATCCAAGTGAAGAAGATATATCCCTGCTTACTATGGGATAGTGTAGTAAGAGCTAATATCGCCAGCCCGCAGACGAATATAGCAACCTGAGCTAGGTACTGCCTAGCGATCCTGCACTCGGCAGAATTGTTTATCACCAAACAGCCGAACCCCAAGCAGCCCAGGACCCATCCAAGGCCAAGGTAACCTTGGAGCAGGAGGACTGAATCTTCCAAACCCTCATCTTCAACATGATGGGCCTTGAAACAATAAAAAGGCATTTAAAACAAACAGAAATTAAACATTAAGTAATAATTTTTAAAAAATTGAAAAAAAATGTGTTAATTAACTAAATGCTTAATTTCTGTTTGTTTTAATATACATTATACATATGTACAATATACAAATATATTGTCCCATTATTACTTTGTGTTTGATAATTCTATTCTATTATTAATTATGACCAATGAAAATATTAAGCAAATTATTGAAATAAAAATAATTATGTTGGTTGTTAGTTCTGAATTGGCAAACAGAAAATACAATAAACCAAAGAAAAATTTAATAATAAAAAAAATTATAAATTTAAAAATATGAAAATTGAATAATCACATCAAAGAAAAATCACTCTTCACCTTTTCTTAAAGAAAACTGTGAAGTGTCATAAGATTAAGATTTGACTAACATATTCACACACATTCACCATAATTATTATATTTAATAACACATTATATTAAAATTTAATTTTAAATAATTTTTTAATTACAATACACACACACACACACACACACACACACACACACACACACACACACACACACACACACACACACACACACACACAAACACAAACACACACACACAGAGTGATAAAATTAATTAGATTTTAATAAAGTGCCATTAAATAGAATAATTTTATACAAAATAAATGAACTTTAAACAATTTTATTTTAAAAAGAAAAACTGTTGACAATAAAATTATTGAAATGATCAATCAAATGAGCAGTGAAACACGTACTTGTTTAAGTGATAAAAAATTAGGATTTTTACATGTATTAAGAAAGTGTGTTTTGTTTAAACTAGAAAGTAAATATTTGTTAACTATAACACTTCTTTGTTATCACTGAAATCTTTGTTATTAAATATGTCATTATCATTAATTATATCTTACTATATTTTCACTAGATAATTTCAAGTATAAGAGGCTTAGAATATATTTATTAACATAAAACTTAAACAATAATTAATAATGAACTACAATTAACAATGAAGCAAATCCAACCAGAAATCAAGATAGAAAAAAATAGTCTAGTATCTCTACATTGGTAACAATGAATTTTTTCAAAGATATTGATAATAAAAAATTCTGCTGCAGATTGTGTCATGGACCGACTAAAACTATGAGATACATTTTACAGAATTATCCAAAGTTTTCATCTCTGCATCAAAAATTATGAATTCCAACAGTAGTGACCATAAAAGCAAAAGTGATGAACATGCATAATCACAAAATTAGGGGTCCTTTAATAATAATTATCTTTCAAATAGAAAGAATAGAAATTATAAAAAAAAATTGAGTTCCATCCAACTACTTTTTAACTAATAAAATATATAATACAATAAAATTGGTAGGTGTATATTAGGTTTTTCGAAACATTATAGGTGTTTTTATATATCTTCAAGAAAAGTATAATCAATCTAGAAATGATTCAAATATCTTGCTTACCAGATAAAATATAGGAGTGTTGATGCCAAAGGCACTGAGACCCGTTGAGAGGAGCAAAATTCTAACCGTTTTGCTCTTGAGTGTTCCAAAGTCAATGAATGGTGGTCCATCATCGACTTTGTTCTTGTCTTTGATCTTTCTTTTTTGATTTTTCAGATGGAGAATAGCTCGGCGTTGTGGATGGTACAATGATGCCGATCGGTAGAACGTACCGAGGAAAAAGGTAATGAAAACTGTCACTGTGACACTCTGCAGACCAAATCGCCAACCTATCGCACTTCAAATAAAATAATAAATTTCACTAATGGTAGAAAATTTCTGCTTTCATTTTTGTGAGGGTTAAATAGATAAAAATCATTATAGATATAGTGTGAAATTTGCAATAATTAAATGTAAAGAATATTGAGTATTAATGATAAGTGAACCAATTAATTTGAATTAACATATTTTTTAATATAAATGATTTCATTTTCTGTTAATTTGAAACAGTGAAATAAAAAAATTTATATAGATTAATTTGCAATTTAAAAGAATCTTTTATATTATAGTTACTCAATTTTCAGTAATCTTTATTTGTTTTATGCTATTAAAACTAAACTATAGAGGCTATTAATTACATATTCATGGTAATTCCCCATAATTTAAAAATATTAATAAAGAATCACAATAGTACTAAAGAAATTAAATTTTAAAAAGAGCTCATCTATGAAAATTAATGAAAATTTTTCACGAGAAACAAAAAACTGAATTTCTGATGAACCATTGGACTGACTCGTATTTGAACAGATTTTAGTTTATATTAGCTGTTCTCGCTCACAAAATGTTGGACTATTTGAGTATATGAAAAAAACACAAAAAAATACAATAAAAAAGGCCATTTTGAATAAACCCCGAAATGAACACTTCAATTCATTTAATTAAAGGTGCTAATTAAAAATAATAATTAAAAAGTTAACTATTTAATATAAAGGCGCATTTTATTTTGTAAAAAAAGAATATTAATTCTTTCATTGAATGTTCATTCATAATGAAGTGATAAAGAATTAAACATTACAAGAATATTTAAAAAGTATAATTTAATGAATACAGGAAAAAAGTTTGAAACAATTCAGAGGAAAGATAGCAATTATAACTGTTTCCTTCCTTGCACTGCTTATTTTACCAAGTAATATTTAGTTTAAAAAACAATTTTAAATCCATTGAAAAGGGAATAAATGAATTGGCTGGACCTGTAACATTAATTTTTGTACGAACATACCCAATAGCTGATTTGATGAAGAAGGACATCACTGCGATGCCAAGCCCACTTCCAGACACTATAAATATTTCCACAAGTTCACGCCTTCTTTTGAAGTATTGGGCAACCATCAGCGTTGAGCAGTCTCGAGTCATGGATACTCCAATACCTTTAAAAATGAAAAAATAAATACAATTTTTTTTTTTTAATTTAAGTTTAAGCATTTTTCATATAACATTCGATATTGTTTGATAATTGTTTTAACAATCTGTTCTCCATTAATTTTCATTGATGAAAATTCCCCAATCATGAAATAAATTGAAGGTTTCGCTTGATCAAACCAGGGTCTGTTCAGAGTTTTGAAGTTAATTTCATTTATTTACTTTTTTTTGGGATCAAGGACATGCCCAAACATATTAGCATCATCCTGAAATATAAATTTCTTGATCCAAAAGTATGTGTTTAAAAAAACCCTCCATATATCAGTTTACAGAACTGTTTTGATCAAATTATTAAACCTATTTTTATGATTAATCGATAATCAATAACTCGTTCAATAATAGTTTGCTCACCGAGTATGGCCCCGTAGCTGATGAAGACCTGGTGGAACTGGGTGGCGAAGGAGGTGAAGAGGACACCAAGCGCTGTGACCAGGCCGCCCATCACCGCCGTCAGTCGCGTCGACTTCTTCCTGCAGAAAGCGATCGTCACAGGGGACACCAAGAGAGCCACAGCAGTCGACATGGCGCCCACCCAGGCTGCAAAACACACGCTACAATTATTTTACACGGAAGATCACATATTAATAATGTCAGCGAACAGTAAATATAGTATGGTACAAGAATATGGTAATGCAAACACCAGAACTTGCTTAATTATATTTACGATATGAATTATTTTTAGTAGTTAACTCAGAAGTCCTCTTAAATAACAAAATCAGATGTGTTGGAGGTATTGGGTATGCAGTCAGTAATTGTCGATATGAGAGTGATAGGATGTATCAGAAGGCTTATTTAGAATGGGATTACGACAGGATGGTCGAAGAGCCAACCAACGAACCACTCACCATCAGTGAAGGTAAGGGTATTCGTCTCCAGATTTTGTGGGGAGGGGAGAGGTACAGCCCGAGGGGTATTCGCCCTCAGACACTGCACATTGGAAACCACAAACGAAGGGTATTAACCACCTGACTTTGTGGAGGATGGAAATTCAGCCGAGGGGTACTCGTTCTTCGATCTGAATAATGGGGAATCTTAGGAAAAGAAAGGTAGTTGGAAGAACTGAAATAAACATATTTTTTTCCTTTTTCTGTTGTCACTATAGACCATGAATATTTTTGGCCGCGCGAAATCTTCATACAAAGATTTTATCGCTTGCGGGAACATAGACAGCCTGGAGGGGGTCACCCAACCATGGTGCAGCGAAAGGCTATCCATAGCTCCAGAACTTAGTCCCTTTGGTAATGTCCTGACCACCGACTCTCTCGAGTTAAAGGACAATGAAAATTTGGCCTAGATTTCTATGTAATATATATACAGAATGTGTAAAATATATATATATATATATATATATATATATATATATATATATATATATATATGATTACCATAGAGGGTTTTATAGCAAATATAACGCTGAACAAAATAATTCCTATGAGAATAGGTCTTTCAGCAAATGAAGTCTTTTCAGATCAAAAAGTTGAAAAAAATACGTTTTTTGTCAATTTTTGGCAATTGATAAAGAACCGTTTCATTGCATCAAAAAAACGGACCGAAATTAACATCATGGAAAATTAGATTCGGCGTCGAATGAGACCAATACCAGCTCGATTGATCAAAAGCACGGTCTTTGGTGAATTGTCGGAATTGACATCCGCTATGCAACGCAAATGGTGAATAAATGAAGTGTTGCTTGTATTACTGCGAGGGGTAGGACATTCAAAACATTTCTGCTAAACACTGTTAGATTCTTGTACCAAAATACCAAAAATAAGGAAAGTTGTAAAACACAGTAGACTACTACTGATTTATTTAATGCGATAACAATAATGAATTATTTCTTGTGATCAATAAAATGTTTTTAAATCCGACCACAGCTCAAATCAATGTAATAAAAGCCAATTTATTAACCAATATTCACATATTGTTCATTCTGTGATCTATGTAACTTTAAATATCCTGTATCGTGGGAAAATGAGTATGAATGATGGTAGAATCGGTAGTGCAAGAAATAGAGGCTTCGTTAATTTCATTTTTAACAATAGGAAGTTGAAGATTGTCTTCTTCGATAAGGAAAATTGTTTCTCCCTGAACTGGCACATTACAAGGCCGTCCCATGATATTCGGCGTCCGGAGACACTAAAAATAATGCACACTTCTTGGTAAGTTATGCGCACATATATTTTCTATTTCGTTTAGAATATTTGGTTATTTTTTCAAGAAAAGATTTGGAATTAAAATCACTTAATAAATAATAATAAAAATTAAAACATATCACCAATGAAAATTACCGCTCTCAAAAGGCTTGCGTCCGGGGGCTATAGCCCATTTAGCCCTCTGGTTAGTGTGGCCCTGCACAATAAGAAACTGAGGGATTTCATGGTTAGGCGGTCTTTGAAAAGTGCTATTTATTGAGTTGGTAGCGTAGATCGAATATTATTTATGTCTTCCTCATCAACGACATAAAGTTTTATGATTCTGATGGTAGCCTGAAGTGCAGCAACAAAAAATTGAGCTGAATATATTCCTTGAGCAACCAGTTCATCAGCAGTCCGTCTGAAGTTCCTTCCAATTCCATCTGAATCCATCCAATTCCCTTACCGGGACCAGAGACTGAATAATTTAATAATTCAATAACTAAATAATTTCCTGTGCTAATCACACAGGCAGTACTGTTTGGAGGGTGTTAAAATTAAACTAAAATTTACTTGAAAATTAGTAATTTCTTTTTTAATGCTAAATATTGATTTTTTATAAATTTGAGAATTTAAGATTTTTTTTTGGATGCAGTAGTGTCTCAAATATCTAGATTTTACTCAAAAATATAATTTTATACTAAAAAACAAAACAAAAAAACTATTGTTTTTGGAACTATTATTTTTTCTTAAAATTCAGGATTTCCTCCTTAAAAACTTGCAAAAATAGTAGATTTTGGGCCACTTGACCGTCAAAAAATTGTTTTCCATTTATTTTTCAAATAATATACATTTAAAATATTAGCCTCTTTTCGGATTCTTAAAGATTCGAAATTTCCCAGTTTGGCCATAAGAAACCACAGTGCTTCCTTAATTAAGCTCAGTACGGAGACCATAGGCTACCTAGAAGAGGTTTATCAGAGTCCTCCGAAGTCGAGTCACGTCCAGAGGAAGAAGGAACTGACAGGGGAGTTATTTAGCAGTGGAGGGATACTGTATTTATGGGCCTCCATTGTGTCCATTCTTCGCATCGCGATACAGAGGCACTCTAATGACAACTGTCACGCTGCATCCCTAACGGGGAGGAGCCTTCTCGAGACAGGAAACAGTTTGCATCTTCCTTAAGAAATATTTGCATTCAAATAGAAACTTTTTTTTATATAAATGAAAAAACTTAGTGGATAATTTCACAACTGGTTTAACATGCAAAATAATGTTTCAATAATTTGTTTATACACATTTAGTGGACGATTTATCTACAGTAATAATAACAAAATAATAATTGGCATTAGAGACGAATCATAACTTATGAGGGATGACCCCCCTCTCTTCCGATAGTAAATGCCCCCCTAAATGATACCCATATAATTTATAGCCTTTACAATGTTCTACAAAAGGAGGGGAAAACCCGGTTTTTGCCCGAGCTGGGATAGGTTTAGTTAAAAAAAAAAATTTAGAAAGATATGAGTTGTTGAATCGGTAAGAGAATTGAGCGGGCTCCTATTATGAGAGATCCAAGTTGACTGTCGCTAGCACTAGAAGAGTCAGATATATTCGCAAGGATTGGCAGATACCATTAGAAGGAACAAATAGACAGGATCTGTCCGCTCCCTGCGACAACGATTTACATACAGTGTCCTTCTCCTTTCTCCTCCCATTATCCACGTTGTATCCTGTCACGCAGTCTATCTTTGTCACTGGAGGGAGAGGTCTATCTTTGTCCTGAAGAAGATAATTGAAGATATATAATAATTTGGTCTATCTTTGTCCTGAAGAAGATAATTGAAGAATAACAACAATTGGTATATTTTATTAGAGCAGACTCGGGTGAGAAATGCAGTGATATCCTGGAGTCCATGCTTTTCCATCCTTAACAGGGGGAGAGGGACAAGCCTGGTTAGGGCTTCCTCGGGCCGATTCTTAATACTGTATATAAGTATGCCTGCGTTTAAGATGTTATGTTTATTTTATATGAGTTTATTTTTATTTAGTTTATTTATTATTTTGCAATCATTTAATTTTTTAAATTTTCAGTAAATACGGTGTGAATGAACTCTTTGATCACTATTACCATTGTCCTTGCTAACACAGAATGTAATATTAATCAATAAACAATAGTTTTAAAAAAAAATAATAAAAAATAAAATAAAATAAGCCCAAACGGATACGGTATGACAACAAAACACTTTGTACACGTATTAGTAGATTGTATTCAAGTGAACAAAATTATTGTATAAAAACATAAAAAGAAAGTCGCAAACATCAAACACAAACATGACGAACACCTTCGCAGCTGCGACCGCGAAAAACAATTGCGTAGAACCGTTTCGCTAATGGAACTAATCTCATTCCGATCACCGCGTGTTAATCCGATCCCCATAGTTTTATTCTGCTGAGGTTGTGCACTGTACGCACTCGGTCAAAGTGAATGTATTGGCTGCTCAAAACATAAACATGACATTGATTTGTGAAAAAGATACCCATTGGGACGACTCCAATGATTTCAGATGCCGCGGAGGATTATCAGTTTAGAAACTAGTGAGTTTGAACGGGTGCGGAGTGTTTAATAGAAAAAATGTGTATACATTTTTGATCAAATCAGCAACTTATAGAACACTGTTATTAATTTGTGGTATAATAAAGAGTATTGAGGACGTTAAATTGCGAGGTTTGGAAACGGAATATGGTTCGTTGGAGTCCGAGCTGAAATCCGTATGTCCGTATTTAGCTTTTTAAAACAAATTTAAAATCTAGAGCGTCGTTAGACATATAGGCATACGACCACCTTCCTTGGCAAATAAAATGCGCACCAGGCGATCCTTTCTTGATGCTTGGTAGTTGACCAGGTTATTATACCAAAAATGTAAGCTACCAATGGAATCGTTCATGTATTAATGGCATGGATTTTATTTTTACCTGTTTATGACTAATCAGAAACTGCTGCAGCCTTTTCTTAAACTTAAAAATTATTTCACTGAGCACCTCTTTCCTGGCTATTTTAATAACTTGTTTTACATCTAAGTATCTGTAAAATTCCCCTTGAGAATGATGCCTTTTGTAGCTCCTAAACTATGTTGCAAAGATCTGCTGTCATTTAATTTACATTTAAGCGCACTTTTCGATGCAACTTCGATCATGCTTTGTAACTGTTCCCTGTTTGTTTGCATAGAGCTTCAAGTAATCCATATAAAGACTATATGGATCTGTCGTCACCGATCTTTAATTAATAACCCATATTGCTGCTTCGAAGGATACAGCTAAGCAAAACTAACAACGATAATTATTATTTTATATATATATATATATATATATATATATATATATATATATATATATATATACCAAGAAGTAAAAGTGTATTCACACTAAATTATCTGGCTTTAAAGGTGACTTATATCTTTTACCTTTCTTCCCAGGCTCATTAAAAAAGCATTACAGCGCTGTAAAAAGTAGTGGCGGAGGGATCACGCGAACAAACAGTCAATGCTGATATTTCCTTTATTGCCACTTCATTCTTATTTCGCCAATTTGCTTTTTTTCATCTCTTAATGGTATTCACTAATTAATTTGTACGATGTTGAAACGGACAATGGAACTTATGTATTATATAAGCATAATACGGCGAAATGTTTATGAACAAATGAACGTTTCTAAATGTAATTATACATTTTTCCTTGCTAGTATAGGCTATATAATATTTCATTATATTCACATTCAAGGTAAACGAAAATAAAAAAAAATTATGTAAAATTATTATTGGAGTCTAAACTGCCAAATGTTTTCTCCTTAATAAAATAGAAACTAAGAAGTAGAAACTATATATATTTTTTCATTATTTTGAAAAAAGAAAATAAATTTACCGCTATATTTGGTCATGAATATAAATATATCGAAAATTTAAATTTAAATATTCTCACAACGGTCCACTTCAGGTAAACTGTCCTCTGAAAATTTAAAATTATACTTAACCACGCATTGAAACAGGTTAGGTATATAAGAAATTTATGATCTTATGACATATTGTGCCCATTTATATTTGAAAGAAGACAAACTGTTTAGTTGGTGCTATAAATTCTTAAACCAACTATCAATTCGTAATACTTCTAAGACACTATTTAACTTATTTACATCTAATTTCATGTTAGAAGTTTTACTTCTATATTTTGCAATACAGATGCGAATTTTAATTCCTTAAAGAAATTAAGATGCCCATAACACTCACAAAATCTCCTAATATAGCTGAAATAAGCTTAAAACAAAATCTAATATGGTTTTAAAATTTCATGAAAATAAAAAAGTATATTTATAAAGTTATATCTTAAATCTTATTAAAGCTATTTGAAACGTCCTGAATTCGAAGCGAGAGCTTTGCTAAATTCCAAAGCCGCATGAACTAAGACCATGATATTTTTTAAAGATATTCCTCTTAAGAGCAGTGAACTTCCGAGTTGTACAGATAAATAACTGCGCTATTTCTGCTCCTCGGAAGTAATCGTCTTCCTCAAGTCCACTTAACTTTAAAAGATCTAAGTTGAAAGCGCTTTTTAACGGCACCGCAAGGTAATTTAAAGGAGTGCTTCAATTGTTTTAGGAGCTACGGTTCAGGTATCTTAAAAATTATATAATATTGTTTAAAAAAAATGAACATATTCAAAACTTGTTTAAAAAAAAATAGAGAAATAGAGGCACATATAAGTATTCATAATGAGGAGTAGATAATTATATTTGCAATTTAGATATAAAGGTACATGCACTGTAGTATTCGGACTATTACGCAATGCGTTAAAATAAATATTCAACAATTATCAATAAGTTGCTTTATAAATTGATTTATAAAGAACAAATAATCCTAATAAAGCCTAGTACACACCTGGGGATAATTTATGGGACATACTCGCAATACACGAGTCCCATAATGTCCCGATACATATGCTGCGTGTCCACACCTACTGAGTCAGAATGTAACACGGCAGTGCACCATGTCACAAAAAATCCCTTAATGTCCTATTAATTTGTGTGCTAATAATTGAATGATCTTACCACAAAAAAAAATCTGGCGTGGTTTGCGCATCTCACATCTTTCCCTTACCACCCTATAATAATAATCTTTTTAACATAACTTTAAATAGTTCACACTCCTTGAAATTAACTCGGCAGCATCCACTTCTTCAAGTCTTCTCTCACAAAAGTATAATAAAATAGTTTTTTAAATAATTTTAGTAAGACGATTCTGTACAGTATATATTTTAATTTCGACAAACTGAAAATATATTTTAAAAGTTTCGGCTTAATTTCCATGGAAACATTTGGTTTCCATTAAATAATATAAAGTAAATATTATTAAGTTAATTTCTACTTTTATATTCTTACATTACATTATTACAAAAAATAGATTGGCGACTTGCTGGGAAGAGGGCCGGCACATCCATCTACTTTCGGACGCGCTCGGCTTTCCATCTAATAGTCTTTATAAGATACGCTGTATCTTTGCTAATACTGACCCGATTTCCATGATTTCTTTTTTGTTTTTTAGATGATTTACTTATCTTTAATATGATTGTAATTTCCCATAAAATGCATCCTTTTTGAATTATGCAAAAATAAATTTTTCTTTTGGCTGTAACTTTTTTCTCTGGATTTTCTCGGTGATATGCTAAATACATGAAAAGTTCAAGGGTTTTAAGGAGAAAACATTAGGCAAGTTTTATCTAAATCCATGATATAATTGGTACTACCGGTTAATCCGATACATTATATCTTTGCAAATACTGATCCGATTTCGATGATTTCTTTTTTGTTTTTAAAGAATTTAGTTACCTTTCATATGATTGTATGCGTAATTTAACATGAAATGAATATTTTTTTGAGTTATTCGCAAATATAATTTTCTTATGGCTATAAATGTTTTCTCTGCATTTTCTAGGTGATGTACTAAAAACATGAAAAGTTAATGGACTTTACGGAGAATAATTTAGGCAATTTTCATCAAAATCGTTATGACCGTTTTTGAGAAAATTACTACAAAGTGTAAAATCAATTACATAAGGTGGCACTTCCAATTAGTTGATTTTGATGAAAAAGATAAAATATAATCACACGCATATGCCTATCTTAAATAGTAATTTCATTTTCGTACAAGTTTTCGTTTTTGAGCTACACATACACAGACCTTTTGCAGTTGCACACGGACCTGAATTTTCGTTGAAAACTCGAATTCGAAAATTTTAACGATCGCTATACTTATTTCATATATAGATTAGGGAAAGTAAAAATATCCAAATATAAACAGTACTGGAGGAGAAATCTATTTTGGAGAGGCATAACACACGCCATTAATCTTCCTAAAAAAATAAAAATTAGAAGATTAAATTAATCCTAGAATGTCATATTGTTAAACATTTTACACAATACCATATTATTGTTGTTGCCATTTTATTATAAAATGATAAAATTAACCCTAGAGTGCCAACACTTTGAACTCCGCACCCTATTCCGTGACGGGTTTTGAATCCCATTGCGGTCGGTGGACCTGCATATGTTCCATACAGTCCCATAAAACTTCTGCGACGTGTGTCCCACAGGTTGTCGCTAGGTGTGTACTAGGCTTAAAACATCCGAAAAAGGAACAATCATGAAAAGCAGTTGAATAAGAGATCATATAAAAGCTATCTGACACTCGTCATCTTTTCTGTTTTAAATTTTATAATCAATATACATCGTCCTTTATAAAATAAACAATCATAAACAGATATGAGTTCCTAATATTAGTTAGGGATAAAATCAGGCCCCCAACGCCTGACTTTACTATGTTCCCAAGCCAGTAAGGAAAGATAAACATTATATTTACTATTACTATATAATTTACAAATTTTTTATTTTTATTTACTTTATTTTTATAACTTCATATAATTTATAATTTTATTCTAACTTTTAAAGTCATGTTTGAATTGCATTTGAATTATGTGGCTCAATTAACTTGTTCTGGAAGTTTCAATATCAACATCTAAATTAAACGATATCAAGAAATCGGAAAAATTAAACGTATAAAAATCGTCTGATTGACAAATAAAAATTTCTAATTTTTTTTCTCTAAAAATGTCACTTTTTTTAAACAAAAAAATAATACAAAGGCATTGGGTGGTCGACATACGTTTTAAGGAACCGTATCAGTCGATATAATTCTCAGAAACAAGAATTCCGACTCACTACCTCCAGATAAGTTTGGAGATTTAAAAGCAAACTCCAATCGGCACACGTATTGTGAATTAGCGCAGAGGACATTTAGTTTCATTGAGACAGGCAAAAGAACAGATCTATTGACCCTTGCCGAAACACTGAGCTCATTTTAGTATAAGGAGTTGTAAACAAGACTGCGTAGGTTCCATTCTCGCTGATAACATACTTTATATCAGCCGCAGGGAGTTTAAGTTTCTTTCACAGAGCATTCAAGTAATAAATACATACAATTATTAGTCAATTTTTCAATGCAAATATCTGCAACAGGAATCATTCTGAGCTCAAATAATTGCAAATTTATTCTATTTTAAATTCGGTATATGTTTTAATTTAATTTATACAAATTTTTGTTTTTTAAAGAATAAAAGCTATCGTTTAAGTGAAAATGAGTTTATTTTCACTCCTTAGCCAGTTCAGGTCCACAACCAGAACTTTAAAAAAGGATCACTGTAATAATAACTCCGAAAATAAAACTGTCCGAATTTAACCATACCCTTAAGAAGTGTTTCCTCCCAAACTTTCGACATCTGTGTTACCTCTTAAATAATTTTCAAAACACAACACGGCACAAACCCATCGATAAAAAAAAATGTGTATACTTTAATAACAATCAAAATATATTTATTGTTTTCCTTATTTAGTACATTTAAAAATAATAATAAACGGAAAATAAAATTCACTCATGATAAAATATAAATAAAAGTTATAATTTGGTTCCCTGTTTGTAAATTTTAATCTCAGATGCGTTTCCATATCAAAAAGGCCTTTTTGGCTTAATGTTTACAAATACTGAAGAAGCAGCTTCAAATACGTGACAAGTAACGAAGTTTTTTCGTTATTTTTCTATACTCTAAGTCCGGTGCAGAACATACCTTCACCAAACTCTTCCCGTACGCTACTTAAGGAAACCCTGACGTATAATAGATAAGTTACATTTTTTTTTTACAATAAATTTGAAAATTGAATACAAAATAAAAATAACTGTCTAGACGAAATTATGTTATGGATTCTTATTAAAGCAAAAGTAGAACTTCCAGAGAAATATAAGCCCAGTTGAACTTCAATAGATAAATTCTGGATACAAGGTTTGATGCTCTCGAAGTATTTCTTGTAAGAAATGACGAGTTCTGTGATTCTGATTTTTATGACTTGTGGAGTTTATGATTTAGTGTGGTCAGCAAGTAGGGGTCTGTTTTAGTACCAAGGATCAGTGTGGCATAGCGTTGGGGCAATAAATGAGTTATTACCAAGAAGGGGTTTAATAAGGTATTTAGCCATTATTTTTCGAACGTGGAGAGGATTTATTGTTTTATTATTAATAATATTTGTGCCTTTATAAATAATTAAAAAAATATTAATAAAAAAGAGTAAAAATATTTTTCTTTCGAAAATAATTGATTAGCTCAGAAATATGCCTTTTAGAGCGAATCACACTTCCGACATCCTTCTATAGTCCAGGCCTATGGACTATAATGTTCATTTAATACTAAATTAAATGACGATTTGGACACTATTAAATGACGAAACGCGGCGGATTTGGACACCGCATTACTTCCTTATGCTCCTATTAAACTATAAATCGGTGGCTCTGTGACTCTCTCTCTATAAAAAAGTGTTTCTGCATTTGGTCACTAGTTTCCGAAGATAGCAGTATCTCAAATACAACACTCGGCACCACGAAGTCTATTGGCGTCCATCTATTGACATCCATATACACACACACCATTGTAAAAATGTTAAAAACGGTCTGTACGGACCTTGATACGTTCTTATTCATGAAAATCTTGATTTGTGATTTGTAGTATGTTTCGAATTCTTTCCATTCAAGAAGGCGGGAGGTAAAAAACCAAAACAGTTTCAGGTAAGTACTACTTTCGGCTTTCCAAGTTTAAACAAAATCTTCTATATTTTTGAAAAGTTTTGCATTATATTTTAATATAATTTTGATGAAAGTCTATTATGACCTTCAAGCAAAGTACCAAAAGTACCATTTCCGGTGATTAATGACCAAAAAGGCAGGATCATAACTAAATGTTACAACAATCCCAAATACAAAATTTCAGTTTTATACGACTAACAGTTATGCAAGATACAAACGAACGTCTGTACAGACGTCACAACGAACTAGTCAAAATGGATTCAGAGATGGTCAAAATGGATATTTCCGTTGAAATCTGAAAACCGAAAATTTTCGCGATTACAATACTTCCTTTACTCTATACAAGGAAGTAAAATGAAGAAATTACCTACTATTTTGATTCTAGTGATTTTTTTTGTTTGGTCTACTCCGTTTTGAACCGAGTGAGAGTCAAAATTATTAGACGGAACGAATATTTCCTTGGAAAATTTGAGGTTTGAGCAATTTGAGTTGGAATTCGTAATCAGAGCCCCCAAAAAAATAAATGAAAATTTTTTCAGAACTTCTTCAAAACATTCCTGCGAGACACCTTTCTGGTCCGCAGTTGACTAGATGAAAATTGGTATTAATATATATAAAATATATGAAAAATGCGTTTTTTCACATTCGTTATTTTACAGTTGTCACTACAATGTTTATAATAGATAAAAATCCCAGACAGTTTGTTCAGTTGGTATTAACTGACGCCTACGTTGGATCGCTGCCTCTTGGAGGGAATAGAGGGAGTGGGGGGTTGTGTTGGCGGGCGGCTATAATGTTCTCAGGAAGCCACAGCCTCACAAATCGTCGATCGTAAAAGTCCAGGCTCCAGCCAGTCAATAATAGCTAACACTGCTGGCTTGATCACTTTCCGCATCGGAAACCTCCCTCAATGACGCGTCCGATAAAATAAACTACCGCTCTCTAAATCTACATTCTTGAAACAATAAGAATCACAAACTTTATGTATCGTACTGAAGTATACTGTAGAACCTTATTTTGGAGCGCTGTAAGGCATAGAAAGAGAGGATTCGGAGGTGAATCTAGACCTTGCGGGGCACTGTTAGACAGTTTGGGGTATGGAATTCCCGTCTGGCAAGAGAAAGGAGGGCTTCGGTGCCCTTACCTGGAAAAATTTGAGGTAAAATGACAGCATTTGGTGCCATTCAAGCGTTTTAAATTTACACCCAAACCTCATGTACTCAGCTTTTAATTTTGCATTTTAGGTCTTATTTTTATGATTTTTTTTGTCCAAAAGCAAATTTGTATGGTTAAAATTAAATTTTTGCATAGTGTGGGGCGCCGGATCTGAGAGTTGGTTATTATCGTTCGATCATGTAAACTGAATTCCTCTGTATTTTATAATTCTATTCTATAATTTTTGTATATGGGGCAGGATCTAATGTGTAGTCTTCAATATGAACAATAAATTCACCTATAATAATAATAATGTCATTTATTTAATTTTTCTATGGCGTGGGGCCCTCAAGATGCGGGTCCTAGGCAGTCGGCCATCTCGCCTTTTCTTCCCCCCTCTCTCTCTCCTCCCCACTGGATCCACTACTCATGGAAATAAAAACAATCCTTCTACCGACACAATTGTTTCTTGTTAATAAATAACACAGTGGAAAATTCCGCTAAAAATTAAGATCGAAATAGATATCATTCAAAAACTGTTATTGAAACAATTTAAAATTTCAACATTTAAAACAAAACAACAAAAGCCATTTTTGTTCAGTATTGATTAATTCTATTTAATTATCATTATATATATATATATATATATATATATATATATATATATATATATATATACACATATATATATATATATATATATATATATATATATATATATATATATATATATATATATGTATATATATCTATAGAGAGAGAGAGAGAGAAAGAGAGAGAGAGAGAGAGAAAGAGAGATTAGGTAACGATTATTAAAGTGAAACAAAAGTAGGAGGCTTAGGAGTGGAGATGTATCATTGGACAGGAAATCATTAATCCTGGATGGATGAAGATCAAAATGAAGAAGAGCTTTTTAACAGAATGATATAATTGATTAGGAATTTTATTGAGAAAAAGTAAAATATGGCAAGGAATGGAATGGAGGCGTCTGGAACCGATGTGGTTGGCCTTGGTTTTCACTGTATCTTATTGTCATGCCTTTGGTGTCATCTTACAAATATTTTTTTGATTTATTATTTTATATTACTAGGTTGTTACAAAAGTCCTTTTGCATTAGTATAGCTTTATTTCAGATTACATATTTTAAACATTATTGAATACTACTGTTCAAAGTAAAGTCCATTGTTTTCAACTACTTTCACCCATCTTTCTGCCAGTAATTGGATTTAATGCCGGTACCACCTTTGGTTTTGAGGCAAAGAATTCTTCACATCTAATTTTTACGTCCACGTAATTATCAAAGATCCGACCTTTCAACAAATGAGCCATTAATCTAAACAAAACCTAATCTGATGGTGCAATATATGGGATATACGCAGGATGAGGCAAAACGTTTACTCCTTGTAGTTTCCATAATTTTTCTTGGTCATACGAGAACGATATGCAGGGGCATTGTTGTATTGCAAAATGGCTTGGCTCCTGTTACCAAAGCGGGGTACCTTGCACTCAAAACAGCATGAGCACTGTCTGGTTGCTCTGTTTGAGTCCCTACTACGGCCGATAAATCACAAGCAGTTGCATGAGGCTCCTGGTTCACACATTCAAGGAGAACGTCATCATCAACGACCGATGGGCGACCTGATCTGGATTGTGCGGCAGCATTTCGATGGATAATCGACTCTCCTTCCTTGGCACAAATTTCTTCGGCGGCTGCTCTTGCGGTTAAATCTTTTTTTCCAGTAATAGCTCAAAAGACCGCGGATCACGATTTTTTCTTCTGACTTTGCGCATAAAGCCAAATCAATTCACAAGGAATTAAAGGATTAGTCAAAGTAAACATTGGCATAACAAGTAGGAACATTCTTATAGGCTTAATTAAGAGAGTTGGCATTAAGCGTTCTAACTACCTAGTATTTTTGTAACTGTGTCGTACCGCATCTAGCAAAGTCGATGTCGTTGATTTTATGTCCTCGATCTGCCTCATAACGTGTCTTGAATTTTAACTACGAATTTGTATTTGTGTCTTGAATATGTAGGAAGAGTGAAGCAGGTGTCTTGGCCATTGTCTTTTTAAACTCCTTCTGGGTAGACCGGATAACAGGGAGGAGAAAAGAGATGGAACTAATGGATTGGGGTGATTTTAAGTTACAGCTATCTAAATTATTATATACTTGATTATGCTTCATTAATTATTATTCCGCCACCTTTCAACCCCTTAATGCGATGGTGTACAATCACTAAGAAATCAGTGGCAGTGACTGGAATTTACAAAATAAAATAGTTGGCACCAGCCAGTGATAAATCACAGAAATTTGATGTTATGAAGCATTATCATTCAAAATTTCTTGAATTATGAGATATCAAATTTGAACTAACTAATTATAATAATACCAATTGTCAATTTTAACGTAATGAGAGGGATTGATATTTGTTAATATCAACAGTATCAGTAATATACAATCTGAGAAAATTAAACAGTAAAACAAAATGCAAACAAATATTTATTAAATCCTACAAGTACATGTTGCAAGCAGGGCCGGATTAGCCTTACAGCAGAAGTAACAAATATTTGTAGGAAGTAGTAGGATCACAATATTTTTAAAAATTCATTTTCCGTCAATCCTGACTTTTTTTTCTTTCCTCTACCTGATAAATTTAGGCTATTTCTGGCATACGAGAAGTAGATTAAGGCAGTGCTATTGATGAATCATTAGCAATATTAGCATTAAGATCTACAACTCTTCACGATTTAGCCACAATTTCCATAAGCCAAACTGAATTCGAATGTACAGCGAGTCCTCCCAATTCAGTCATGTCAGCTTTAAGCCAAGGAGAGCCAGAAAGCACAGTTGTATGTTTCCAATGAAGTAACATCTTTTACAAGTCAAAAACA
The DNA here is from genome assembly GCA_948150685.1 of Rhaphigaster nebulosa. NCBI lineage: Eukaryota > Metazoa > Arthropoda > Insecta > Hemiptera > Pentatomidae > Rhaphigaster > Rhaphigaster nebulosa. Next base: position 71,045,455 of record OX411310.1, read on the forward strand.
AAACGAAAGTAAAGTTTACTCCAACGAAATTGGTGAATGATCCAGCAGCTTCTATAACTAACAGCTGCGGAGAACGTATTTCGACATTAAAGTGGATAAAAGTGTGTTAAGGAACATGATGCGTCCATATCGTCACCTTAATAAATATTAAATGTAACTTGAATAGACAAATTGATTCGTCTAATGTTATCTCTAATTTTCTTTAATGTTATCACATATAATTATAATGTTATCTAGGCTTTCTGGTAATACTGTTACATAAGCGCTGGCTAAATCCGCCACGGGTTGCACACTTTTTAAAAAATAAATAAAAATTATTTGTAAATAAATATAAATATGTAAATACTCTGTCCCTTGCGATAACTTTTATAATTTTATTTTATTGAAAACTAGTTTCGAATGTTTTACATTTATCTTCAGTTCTAAAAACACACAAAAATTCAAAAATAAGCAATTCAAAATATAGTTTGGTATCATTAAACATATTAAATTAGATGTAATATAAATCAGTGTTATAAAACATTTATGAATTATGTATGAAGAAATCAAATACATATTGATACTAACCAAGATTTAAATGGATCATATCAAACAGAAAAGTTTGTACTCGGTTTGTACTGGTTTCTTCTGTTTGATATAATTTATAATTTAATATGCATAATAATACCAAATTATATTTTGAATTGCTTATTTCTGAATTTGTGTGTGTTTTTAGAACTGAAGATGAATGTATAACATTCCAAACTAGTTTTCAATAAAACAAAATTATAGAAGTGGCAAATAATTTATCAATCCCTAATTAGATGGCTCCTTACATACCATCATACGGATGCCAACCTAGCGATAATGTTTCAATTTTACATTTATTATTTCTTTCCTTGAATCAGTAACTTGTGAGATTTTTATTTCCTGTTAGTCTATCAAGTCAAAAAAATATATTAATAAGATACAATATTTTACATGAAGGTATGTAGGCTCGCCGTCAGACGGAGCAAGGGGAGATCAAATCCCGAAGAGCGGGTTTCCGGGAGGGGGACGATAAGAGTTGACTATAAAAATCTATAAAGTCAAAATGTTTGTTGAACAAACAAATAAAAAATCTAAAATTTCAATCTACAATAAATAATGTCACGCACTTTTATTATACTCTGACAATGTAGTCTAATCTATAAATATGCATATTTTTTCTAATTCAAAGAGAAAAGGGAGATTTGTCTATTAGGTCTAGGCCAGGAAGAACATTGAATTTTGGTTCGATGAATCAAAATTTTGAAGAAGAGTAGGCAAGACGAGTGCAGTAAATAACTGTTTTTGAAAATAAAATATAGTGTTATTATGAACACTTTACTGAAGTAATTATTATTATTACATTAGACTGTGATAATTTTGTCCCGGGACCGGAATCAGCTGAAGGCGGTTTATGTACTATACAATGAACTTATACAACTGTATAACATTCATAATTATAATACATGCCCGATTATAAAATGCGCTATTTAATAATAATTAATTTGAAGAGATATAACCACGAGATTTATACATTCTAAGAATATACCCATAAATACGAAAACCCCATCAAGTCAAGAAAATATATTAGATTAAAAAAAAAAATCTAAAAAAATCTAATAAAGAAACATAAATATATATCAAAAAAAAAAAAAAGAATCATGTAAAAAAAAAGTTTTCAGAAGGAAAATTTATATATCTATCATTATATAACCGACTCAATTCTAAACAAACTGATCTCACAAAATCTAAGGATTGTAAAGAAAGGAGTATTTTCGTAATTCCAATAAACGGAACAAAATTTTGAGCACAATCCTATACCGATAAACTATAAATATAGCTTTAATAAAACGGTTTACAAAATATCGGTGTTATTTTCTATTGAAGGAAATGATGAAAACTGCTTGAGCAGCAGATTCACAGTCTCTCTGCTACATTTTCGTTCTCCATCCACTCTTCAATACTTCGTCCCCTTCCACATAAAATCTGTCTGTATTCGAGCGGATAATTTTTTTTCCGTTTTACACTGGGTTTTTTTTTTTTATATAGTTTATCATTTTCTGGACTTGAGGGAAAATTGTGAATAAAAAAAGAGTGAAAAGTGTGTTATTAAACCGAACTAACGAATACCAGTAATACAAAAAGTATTTGTTTAAATTTATTATTTTATTTTCCTTTAATAAAATATGGATTTAAATATTTTTAGTAAAAATGAAGAAACAACAATGAATATTGGACGATTCATCAAGAAGTGTTTCGTTTTCTGTTTTGAATTTCTTTGACGATTATAAATGCTTTATAATATTTTTACATCTTTATTGGACTAATATTATCATGGATTTAATAAAGTAGTGAAATTAATAAAAAGCACATAAAAAGTGTACAAAACTACAATATATAAATCCGTAGAAATATCTTTGAGGCAAATGATGGAATTCAGCATCATCATCGTAAGATTTAGATCCTATCTTTTTAGATTTTTAATTACTGTGCTCTTATGAAGACCTGAAAAATGGGTCGAAGAGTTCACAAAAATACAGCAACATGGCGTAATGTGTGTTTTATTAAACGCACGAAAATGCTGCCACCAACATTCCCTAAATTAATTTATAAAAAAATATGATCTATAGGAGAAAACACGAAGACCGACTTACTATTCAAAAGGGACCTCCGGCAATCATTTATAACTTGGTACACAAAGCCAGCAAGGTAGGCCGTATTCAACTCGTGGGGTGCAGTCAAACTTCACCAGCATAATTTCGATATTCTGAACCAAGCTTGAACATCAGAAAATTTAAATGTAAACTGCCATGATATTGGCGTTCTATCATAATTAATTAGCAATGAAATTACATATTTTGATTATTATTAGAATATAGGCTCACATATTATTCTTCATTCTACTGATCAGATTTAATTGGAATACTTCAGAAATTAAGGCTGCAACCTTGTTGTTCATTGTATATACAAATAACATACCACATTGATCTGACAAAAAAAAAAACAAAAAAACAAGTAACACGCATATCTCGAAAGGAGAAGGCCCGATTAGAGTTGACTAAAAAAATCTATACAGCCAAAAAGTTTGTTAAACAAATAAAATAATTTTAATCTATAATAAAGAAAATAAAGAAAGTGTTGTCTATTGAGTCTAAGTTTACAAAAAAAAAAGAAAGGATTTTGCCTCGATTTTCAAACTTTGGCAGAAAAGAAGGTAAGAGTGTTGTAAATAATTTTTGTTGTAAATAAAAAAATAGTTCCAGATGCACCTTAGTTATTATGAACACTAAAGTAATTATTATTAAATTCTACTCTCTTTATTAAGTAATTTTGTAAAAAAAAATGTGTTTATAATGTATTTCTAATCGATATTATTTTTACAGTGACTTCATTATTTTGTTTATTTTCTACTGAACTTTAATCATTATTACTAAAGCTATTGCATATTTATATTTGTTTTAGTAAGAAAATTTTCAAGTCCACTATTGTCTGCTGATAAATCTACCCTTGTATTGTTGTATAAAGTGGGATATAATTAATTTGTGATGGTTACTGTTCGGAGAACTAAGTACATTCTAATATTACGATTTTATTGGAATGTCTTATATTTTTTTCTGTTTCATTTACATTGTACCTATATGTGATAATTTGTGGTGAAACAAATAAATTCGTGTTATTATTAATATAATTACTACAAGAAACACATCAAAGATTCTCAAAGATAAAGAAGAGGAAACAAATTAAGCACAAATAATAGGTTAAAAAAATAAATAAATCATAGATAATAAGTATATTTAAATTAGTACATATGGACCATTTTTTAATATAATTATATATTTTATTATTGACGTTAAATGAAGTTATTGTCCATAAAAAAACGGAAGATTTGTACCTATTAACTGCCTGCAGTCGGTCAGTAAATGTTAAGCAGTCATAGGTGCGTTGCACTATTTACGTCTATGTAGGCGTTAAAGTCCTGTCAGTAGGACTTCTAGTTTTAAAATCGTATTTATATATATTATTTAAAGTATTTGTGGAAAATATGATTAATTAAATCATTCTCTCTCTCTCTCTCTCTCTCTCTCTCTCTCTCTCTCTCTCTCTTTTATCGAAAACAGTTGATCCCCGTTCATCTAGATATGTTTGACAGACAGGTATATCATTATGGCGACTACATATGACAAGATATGATTTATTTTTCCCTCATTCAATTATACAGAGAGATTAAAAACTACAGCGTCCAATGCTCTCACACTAAAAAGGTTTCCCAACTTGGAAATAGTATATAGAGCCCAATCAAAGCAACTTCTAGGCCATGTCCCTCCAACTATTTGGATATTCTACACAGGCCTAGGCCCTGGCCTAAGCAGAATATTGAAAAGGCGTTCTAGGCCAAAGATAGGACCCAATTCAACTCCTATTATGATACTTTATTCTTTAATTAGTTTTTATAATATGGGTAAACAATTAACGGATCAGAAATTTCCCACAACCTTGACTGAAAAACCAACAGTTAATCAAACGATTAAAATTTAAGCTGCTTATTAATAAAACCTTGGACATAATAAAATACATTAAATGAAAAAAAAAGGTCACGGAGAGTCTAGAAATGCGGTTATGCTAACAATAACAAACTTTTTTTAATATAAATTGCTGAGACTGATCAAAATCCAATCAAACGTAATTGATAAACATTAATGATGAAAAAATCGCAAAAACGTCATCATTTTGCTATTTTTCGAAATTTTACCTCAAATGTGGATGAATATAGCGCCCATACCAATAATCCTTTAAGAAAGCTTTACATAAAAAAAAAAAAAGAAATGTAGAAAAATGGATCCACGAAAATATTAAAATTACCGGAAGATTTGCAGGTTAACTTTATCCTATATTTTTTCCTCAAAATATGTTTGTCCCCTCTAATTAAAGATTCTAATCGCTGAATATGCAATTAACTAGATACTTAGGTGTCTATCTGTCAGTATATATGTATATAAATATATAAAGATAGATTGATAGTACATAGTACAACAATAGATAGTGTAAAGTACAACAATATATGTTTAAAGATAAATATATATAAATATATATATATATATATATATATATATATATATATATATATATATATAAATATATATATATATATATATATATATATATATATATATATATATATATATATATTTATCTTTAAACATATATTGTTCGAAATGAAATAAATTTAAAAATTTAAATAAAGAATATAGGGAACTGTTATACCATACCATTAGTAATATTATCATGTCGAGGATTGGCAAAACCCTCTTTATCTAGACATAAGATGGGTCTCTTGGTATTTTTATTTCTAGATGACTCGAAGGGTACATCTAGAAATAAAAATACCATTTTATACCGCCTTTCACTTGACATACCATCACTAAGGGATAGCCGATTAAAGATGATATACAAAATATTAAAAAAATAAATATATATAAATTTTTTAAAAATATTTTTGATATCATTTTTGATATATATATATTATTTTTCAAATGATAATGTAATTAAATAAATAATGCTAAGATTACTGGATTTTAATGTTATCAGTTCCACCGATTGCAGCGACTGAATAATTATTAGCTTTAGGACTCAATTTGAAAATAATAAATGCTTAATTCGGTAAGCACTTTTTGGATTCTTTCATTTACTTTTCTTTTTTTTTTTTGTTTCATAATCATTAATAATAGGTATGATAAAAAAAAAGAAAGATTTATAATCGTTTTATCGTGAAAATTCTTATTTAAAAAATATCGCAGTTTAAAGCATCGGGTCAGAATCACGTACTGTACCAAAAGTTAATGGCTGCAGGTGACAAGTTCCAAGAAAAGGGTTGAATCAGACTGAAGTTCTATAATTTAAAATTAATTATCTAACAGTGGTGTTTTTTTTATAAAATAATTCCTCTCATGAGGCGTGTGAACCTTGAAGACAAGCTAAGACCTGCCATTTCGATTTCAAATGAACGCACTTACGCCAAGCATTTACAAATAACACACAGTTCGCAGGGTTATTTTTTCCACGTCTCGACATTTCTCAAAGCGGATATAAAGAAAAAAGATCGATTTCTTCATGACGCTTCCTACATTGCGACTTGACTCGGAAATCAGTTCGCATCCTCTTCTTCGCGGCCCCTGAGGACAGCCTGCCCTTAAAATGCCAATCCTCAAGGAGGAGTGACAACTTCACACTACCTGCCAATTAACTCCGAGAAGCTGAGGTAGTTGCCATCTTTTTTTCTTACGATTCCGTAAATCTAGCGCTCCCCTCGGGTGCCAACTGACGCCTTCGTTAGCTGACCATCTTACATACCAAGTGGCAAAACGCCTTACACACAAACCAGAATGGCGGAGAGATCATTTGGCATTAATAAAACATCGACTACACCTAGTTGTTTTTTTAAATGACCCGTTGTTGCCTTGACGCTTGAATATTTATTTAGCTAACCATCGATGCTAAATGCTAAATCTCTGTACCAGAGATACATTTTATAAACTTGAATGGAAAAAAAAAAAGTAAATGTACCGGGAAGTCAAGTGATTAGCTACAATGCTGAACCAATCTGATTTTAATTTTTTATTGCAAAAACTTAGAAGACCTTGTCAAAGTAACTATCAGGGTTTGACAGACTAAGAAAGACAGACCTAATCGAAAGAACTCGAAATGTAAGAGAATAAGTCAGGCGGTTTAAACACAGTGCTAATCATAAGTTCTCCCAAAATTAAGCTCAAATGAAATTAAATGAGTCCACTATTAGATTTTGAATAAATAGCAAACTTATCCTAATTAAACTTTTAAAGGAGAAAGGCATTATGCATTTAGTAAAATTGGTAAGTCCGGACATATGTGTTGTTTTTTTTGTTTGTTTTTTTGTAACAATGGATAACTGAGTTTATATTGGCCGATTATGTAGTCTTTCCCACATTATTTACACCATCCATATTACAACCGATGTTAAAGTTGTGCCCGGTCATGCCCCAAAAGAAACAGCTATTATATCCACAGGCAAAAAGCATTAAGAAAAAAAAATATGAACTTGTCTGGTTCTTGTATCAAGGCCATAAATTAGCCACCCCTACCAGTGCTTACCGGTTAAACAACTCAGGGGCATTATGGTACAGATTCACTCATTAAAATAAAAACAAAAATATGTCTAAAATTAACTAATATAAATAATAAATATATTTACATTTTTTTTTAAAACAAATTTTATAGCTGATTTTGACACCACAATCTGTACAGTCACGCTTCAAAACCGACTGTAGCGCTGCATTAAAAATAATATAAGAAAAAAAAAAAAAAAATCTGTCCTATTACAACCCGTGGAGGTACTGGCTTCATTACTTGGTAAGGACCGTACTGTTTCTAGGACAACGTTTGCGCAACGATGTGATTCGGCCGAGATCACGCCAGGAATTTCCCCCAATTAAGGATATCTACTTTTATAATAGAGGCTGGGTCATAAAGTCTCATTGAAATTATTTTATTATTGTAGAAATATTATTAATTTTTGACATATTCTTATATTATACGAAACATGAGACAAAGAGGAAACAGATAGATCTCGTTCGACTTACCAAGTCCTCCAGTCTATCTGGACTCGTAATCGACGATTTATTGTGATTTCATTGAGTACGATATCTTGACTTACTAATATCCACGAGTTTTATTAATCAACAGTCTGGTTTTGACACCAAATCGCAGCATTACGCTTTTTATTCATGAAACACTAAATGTATTAAAAATGCTGACAGAAAATTATTTCCTCCTCAAAGACCTTGTAAGTAAATTGCTTATGAATTGTCTTGTTTAAGATAAACTGCTTATCGTGATCATCGAAACACCGTTCCACAATTTTCTGCGCATGTAGGAAGGAAATCGTGGGCAATAATTTTGAACGCACGGAATAATTTAAAAAAATAATATTTATTATTAGTGGAAACACCCTCAACAATTCAACATATTAATAACTCTTCCAGTCAAGCTAAACTATCTGAAGATTCTCATACTTGACAAAAAGAAGAAAAAAATCTTTATTTTTCCCAAAGAAAATGTATAACGAACAAATAATAAGTCAAGCTGGCCTAATCGTGTAAAATATAATAAATCAAACTAATCAAAACATTAATCTAAGTTCAATTGAGACATTTTTGATTTATATAATCGAGAAAAAAAAGTATATATATTTTTTTAAATTAATCAGAAATACAATCAATAACAATTAGTAGTTAAATATAAGTACATATTAAATATAAAATATTAGATTCCAAATAGAAGTAAACTCGAAAAAAAGATTTATGACTTTTCACAGGCATCAGAGGACTGGGTATGAAGAAAGTGAAGATCGTTTCTTATCCATTGCTACAATTATAACATCATCTGTGGTCATTATAACGTTATTTGCTTTCAACTGTCCGAGATCATATTCTCAGGCATTCACAAATGTAACTTGCTTATTAATTTACTCATTAGTTATGTCTGATACATAAGATAGAAACAGTTTAATTTCAAATGCAGGTACCTAATTAGGGGTTACAGTTACTCTGACGAGGAGTTGGATTATGATCTCATTAGGACTAGATGATGGGGTGGGGGTTGTCATCCATATGTTAATGCAAATTTAATAAAACACGAAGTAATTTTATGATCATTTCCATTTAAATTTAAAACGATAAACTCTTCTTGAGTTTACAATGGAACAATAGCGATATGTTAATAATAATGCAAAGTGTCCACATGTTTTACAATGGTATGCGGCACAGACGAAAAAAAAAATATTATTTATTATCAATTATATATTGACTTTGTATAAATTTAAATAATTAATTACCTAATAAGGACCTAAATGTGGGACAGTCCGACCAACTCGGGGACGTCAGGTCACCTTAATATAATGATATGCTTCAACTTCATGTAAACAGGCTTGTGTACATACATACTATATTGTATGTTGTTGTATGAACTGTTGATAAAGTTTAGTGCGTTAGATTTAGATCATAATGCCCTTTAATGCTTGTCACATCCTGCTGAAGTAATTTCTAAACCCATCATTCAGATAGACGCCATTCCCAAAATTGTATTTCTTAATTCTTTGTATTGTAATATTAAAAGTTTTAAGGAAGATACTGTGAAAAAAAAAATTGAACAATATAGGCAATAATCAATGGTGAACAATGAAAGAGAACATGTTGTAATTGTTTAATTATTTGGCACAAATCATTTATAGAAACAAAAATTGACAAATGTAAAAAAAAAAATATTTTTTTGTTTTAGGGTTTGAATCCGTAAGTGCTTTTTAGCATGTTCCAAATTATAATTAAAAAAAAAAAATTAGTTTAAATTGGTTGGTTTCATGGAATATTTTAAATTCGAATCGCATAAATTATAAACAATTAGTTATATGCTTTAAAAGTTAAGATGCTTTAAAATGAATGAGAAACTGGAACATAGGCATGCAAACTTTCGTGAATGCAATAAAAAAAGAATTGTTCTGTAAATTATTTAAAACGTTATTTTTTTTTTTAAATTACTAAACGTGTTGAAGCAGATACCATATTAATTAACATATTTATGAAAGAAAATAAATTTTTAGTTTGTTTTTAAATTATTTATTTATTTTCTTCTTTGAATTCAATCTATTAATGTTATAGATTATTAATTTAAGTTACATTGTAAATTTTTACGAGTAACAAATAAATTGTACAGTTATAAATGTAATCACTCTGTATTTATTGAATAATAGACGTAAACAATACAGTTGAGAGAGAGAGCATTAATGAGATAAGAGAGTTAAGGCCTCTTGTACTATTTACCAGTACGTAACTAACCAGGCACTGATCAAGACGCTTCGGGATCGCCACTGTCGACGAAATTTATGTCTCCGAGGAACTTGGGTGAATCAATATTGATAACAGGAGGACATCAATGATCTCGCTGACTGCGAAACCGACTGCTGCGTCTTTTCTGCCCGTTACACGCCAACAATATTATAATTACAACCTTCACGGGCATTATTTTTATTGCATCGGTTGCATGCAACAGGTCAGAACCATATATTATTTTTCTCTTATCTCTCTCATCAATTAATCATATTATATTAACCGAATATAGCTATTTTTATGAACAGCTCTAATATTTAAATTTTTCTATGGTCATATTTTATTATATTAATTTTAAATTATTCCAAAAATTTAATAGTTCAGTTTTTAGAAGTGATTATTTCTTTTTTTGTTTAATAATATAAATCTTTTGTAATCTAGTTTATTTTAAAGATAGCAATTAGTAATACTAATAGTTTAGAGTTCCTTTTATATTTATATATATCACTATTAAATATGAAACTGTTATAATAGATTGAATTCTTCCAATCAGATTAATTATCCTATATATATTTCATTATCTATAATATATATTTTCAGCACTTATTTTCACAGGAAATCCATCACAAATAACTACAACTTAACGCAGGGACCGGCAAAAATATACAGCGTTAGGAGATGTCTATGCAAGTATAGAGCTCCGCGCGCGACATTTGGTCCTCCGGGCCGGATCCTGCGTTTTTGGTTATTTTTTATTTCCTTTTACATTTTTCAAATTATTTTTTTTTTTTTTTTGGAAATTTTTTTAATTATGTCTGAATTACCCCTCGAAAAACGGGCCAAATTGGTTACGAAACGTTCGAAACGTTGGTTCGAGGATACGTTTACGAATGCAATACTATTTATGAAAACTTAATGAATCCAATTCCCACATCGAATGTTACGCCTATCAAAACCACTGCTGGATACGTTACTCAGGCACTAAATATGTCCGTGGCCTCTATGGTTCGACATAGACTCCCCAAAATTTGTATTCCGAAATTCGAGGGTGACTTATTGGACTGGGTACGCTTCAGGGATATATTTATGTCAATAGTCCATAACGAGGGATCGCTGACAGAGATAGAAAAATTCCACCATTTAGTCGGGTCCTTAGGTGGTGAGCCTCTTCGCATAGTTTCGTCATTCGCGCTTGCCGCAGACAATTATGAGCATGCCTGGAAGGCTCTCGAATAAAGATACCATAATAGGCGAATATTAGCAGCTGCTTATCTTCACAAGATAAAACAATTTAGACCTTCTAATCTATCCTGTTCTAGTCCTATCTATTTACGAGCCTTTTTGAAATCGGTGGCAGATAGTTTCGCGTCTATGGCCAATTTGAAAATTCCCGATGAAGCGGATTATCTCAAATTGCAACTTGCGTTAGACTGCCTGGATATGGAAAATCGGAAGCTATTCGAAGAAAAGCAGACCACTGACTTTCCAACTTATAATTCATTAATAGAGTTTGTTCAACAACGATGCAAGATCCTGGAGTTATCGGAACCCCTCAAGACTATTCGACGGATTGATAACACACCACTCAATCCAATAAGACAACCCAAGATCTTGACGACTTTTGATCAGAAAGGTGAACATTCAAGAGAAGTAGAGGAAAAATTGTCTGTTATCCGTAATTGCTCGAAATACAATAGGGGCCATTTACTGTACAGATGCTATGAATTTAAACGTATGCCTTATACCAAGAAAATAGAGTTTGTTAAATTCAAGAAATTATGTTTGAACTGCTTGAAGAGAAATCATCATATCAGTAATTGCCCATCCAAATATAATTGTTTTCTATGTAACAAGAGACATCATTCTCTTATGAATGACCCTTCGGTTCCTAGAGAAACATCATCAAGGACCCATGAGACTGAAGCAACTCCTGTAACCAATTCCTCCCCTGGTTTAGTGGGAACAACGGCTGGCGGGAATAGTGTCTTATTGGGGACTGCTACTGCCCATATTAGAGACTGGCAGGGTCATTTACACACTATTCGCTTAGTTATTGATTCTGGTTCTCAATTCTCCATCATAACCGAATCATGCGCTAGAAGGCTTGGACTACCATGGAGACCGTCTAAGCGACTTTTGTCTGGAGTCGGATTGATCCACCTTCCAATTACAAAGGGAATAATCACTTGCACATTGTCCCCTCTTAAGGAGACCTCAACAACCATTAAATGCAATGCACTAGTTATGTCACAAGTAACGTCAAATTTGCCTAGCACAACATTAAACGCATGTGTTCTCTCTCATTTCGAGTCTATTGAGTTGGAGGACAAGGCATTTTGGGAATCAAAACCTATCGATTTTTATTAGGGTCAGATTTATTTTTCCAAATCATTACTTCTGAACCAGGCATCAAGTTAGCTGACAATTTTGGCACCTTCCCCACCATTTTCGGACATGTGGTGATTGGAGTTCCACCTTCACAATTCTTTCCATCGACTGAGGTGTGCTTATCGGTAACGGAGAATCATCTTTCAGATGCCCTTCTAAGAAGCTTTTGGGAAATAGAAGAGGTCCAATCCACTTCCTATCCGCATCCATATGAGGTTGAATGCGAAAAATATTTTAACGACAATGTCCAACGGCAACAAGATGGAAGGTATATGGTAGCTCTACCATTACGTGATTCAACCAAGAAGTACCCTGAATCTCGATCCTTTGCTAGTGCCAGACTTCTCAATTTAGAAAAGAAACTTAGCAGGCATCCAGCGTTAAGAGAAAATTATCACGACTTCATAAAGGAATACTTGGAACTCAACCATATGAAGGAAGCTTCTGCGCCATCAAGCTACGTCATTCCCCATCATGCGGTATTCAAATCCACGGACAATGATAAAAAAATAAGAGTTGTTTTCGACGCCTCCATGTGGACTCCTTCTGGTTCACTTAACAATAACCTAATTGTCGGTCCCAAATTGCAGCAAGATATTTCCAAAATACTTTTGAATTTTCGTAAACATCATATAGTAATATGTGCTGACATAGTCAAGATGTTTCGCCAGATTTTGATTGTTCCAGAACATAGGGTCTATCAACATATACTATGGCGATATTCTCCAGAGGATGCACTAAAAACATACGAATTATGCACATTAACTTACGGCCAATCGTCCTCACCGTATCTAGCCCTTAGAGTGTTAGCTCAGCTAACGGAGGACGAAGGTAAGGCATTTCCTATGGCAAGCCAGAAACTTAAGACTGATGTTTACGTGGACGATATCATAACTGGAGTGGAAACCTATGAGGAAGCTAAAACGTTAAAGACACAGCTCATCCAGTTATTAGAAAGGGGATGTTTTCCAATTCATAAATGGGCTAGTAATTCAGCCGAGTTCATGAAAACTGTGCCGCACGAAGATCATCAAACGGACTTGTGTATTCCGCACGACGAATTGACAACCAAGGTTCTTGGTATGCACTGGAATGCACAGACCGACTGCTTCCGCTATAACGTAAACTTAAATACAACCAGGGCAACAAAACGCTCAATGCTATCTACCATTGCACGACTGTTTGACCCCCTCGGCTTTCTAGCTCCAATAATATTTCCAGCAAAACGTCTGATACAATGTCTTTGGTCATTAAAATTAGATTGGGACGATCCCCCACCATCGGGCATTGTAGAAACATGGTCTGAATTTCTACAGCAATTGCCGAGTGTTGAGAAAATTAGTATACCACGTTGGATTCATGTAGCAGATAGCGAATTGACATTGATGGGATTCTGTGATGCATCGGAGAAGGGCTATGCGGCCGTAATCTACTTACAAGTCACCACTGCAAATGTAAGCACCCACACCTACTTGCTTACAGCTAAGACTCGAGTGGCTCCGAAGAAGATTATATCAATTCCTCGACTAGAGCTCTGCGCAGCATGTTTGCTAACTAAATTATTCAGATCCCTATCGGATTTCTGCCACTCTAGCTCGATAAATAATATACTCTTCTTCACTGATTCAACTTGCTTGGCTGCGGCTTGCTCCCCAACTACTTAAGACTTTTTTAGCAAATAGAATAGGTTACATCCTAACATACACGGAGCCACTCATCAGTGGCATCATGTGCCATCTCGACAGAATCCTGCCGATTTAGCATCAAGAGTTCTTCCGAACGAACTTGCCGGCTGTGCACTATGGTGGCAAGGTCCGAACTGGCTCCGCGAATTCCCTTTAGTTATCCCAATAACTCCACCTGCTGTTCAAAACTTGCCGGAACGTAAACTATTAGGGCAGTCTCTAATCACTACTCATAAACCCACAGGGTACACAATATCCTTCATCGAGTCATTCTCAAAATTCCCAACATTAGTTAGGACATTAGCTTACGTCTTGCGTTTTATCAACAATGCAAAAAACAATAATAATAAAGTGTATGGACCATTGTCTGTGAATGAACTAGATCAAGCCACTTTCCATTTGATACGAGAAACTCAGCAGGAATATTTTCAAGAAGATTACGACTTTCAGTGTCATGAGGCCATTTCATCTCGCTTCAAAATGTTGGCAGTATTTAATGATTCATTTCAGATCCTTAGGGTGGGCGGCAGACTGTCCAATACGTCATTACCTTATGATGCCAAACATCCAATATTACTTAGCCCAAAAGCCAAACTTACATCTCTTATCATCGATCATGTCCACCGGACATATTTTCATGTAGGTTAAGTCCGTTTGATGATCTTCGTGCGTCACAGTTTTCATGAACTCGGCTGAATTACTAGCCCATTTATGAATTGGAAAACATCCCCTTTCTAATAACTGGATTTTTGCGGTTAAGGGCCTCATAAGAACACGAATTTGGTCATGTTTGCAATGGTTCAAGCTGAAGGCCAAACCGAATAATCCCTTCATGGCGGATCTTCCTATATCTGTAGTTACTCAAGGTCGCCCGTTTATAGCTGTAGGAGTGGATTTCGCAGGCCCGTTCAATATCAAACAGAGCAATAGACGTAATGCACCGATCAGCTAGGCATATTTATGCTTATTTGTATGCATGGCAGTTAAATCTGTCTATTTAGAGCTCGCGTCAACACTCTCCACGTTTCTACGTTCGACGTTTCTGGCTGCCTTTGACAGATTTGTTGCCAGGAGGGGCTTACAGTCGGATATTTATTCCGACTGTGATACTAACTTCGTTGGGGCAGCTAGGCAGTTGAAGGAACAGTACCAATGGCATGAAAACAATACTCAAACAGCGATTTAGCATCATACCACTGATTTAGGAGTACAATGGCACTTCAACCCCCCAAGTGCTCCTCACTTTGGAGGACTCTGGGAGGCCGAAGTCAAGTCTGCCAAGGCGCACCTGAAACGTACCCTAGGGGATTGTTCATTTCACTTTGAGGAGCTCTCTACCATATTCGCAAGTATTGAAGCGGTAAAGAACTCCAGACCTCTTTGTCCAATGACATCTAACGCAGAAGGTTATGATTGTCTGACACCCGGACACTTCCTCATTGGTTCTGCGCTTACAACCCATCCCGAAAGGAATATAACCGATATAAATTCCAATTTACTAAACCGATGGCAACTTATTCAAAATTCAGCTCAAATATTTTGGAAACGTTGGTCCACAGAGTACATACACACCCTTCAAGCTAGAGTTAAGTGGATAAGCAATACACCTCCTATGCGTGTAGATGATTTGGTGTTGTTACAGGACCCTCACACTTCACCCCTTCGTTGGAAACTTGGACGTGTAGCAGAATTATACCCAGGTCGTGATGGTATTGTTCGAGTAGTCACGGTTAGAACTTCAGAGGGCATGCTAACGCGACCTGTTCATCGGATTGCTCCTCTGACACCGTTAAATCAGAAGGAATAAAATCAATTGATTTTAGGTGGGGGGTATGTTGAAGCAGATAACATATTAATTAACATATTTATGAAAGAAAATAAATTTTTAGTTTGTTTTTATATTATTTATTTATTTTCTTCTTTGAATTCAATCTATTAATGTTATAGATTATTAATATAAGCTACATTGTTAATTTTTACGAGTAACAAATAAATTGTACAGTTATAAATGTAATCACTCTGTATTTATTGAATAATAGACGTAAACAATACAGTTGAGAGAGAGAGAGAGCATTAATGAGATAAGAGAGTTAAGGCCTCTTGTACTATTTACCAGTACGTAACTAACCAGACACTGATCAAGACGCTTCGGGATCGCCACTGTCGACGAAATTTATGTCTCCGAGGAACTTGGGTGAATCAATATTGATAACAGGAGGACATCAATGATCTCGCTGACTGCGAAACCGACTGCTGCGTCTTTTCTGCCCGTTACACGCCAACAATATTATAATTACAACCTTCACGGGCATTATTTTTATTGCATCGGTTGCATGCAACAGGTCAGAACCATATATTATTTTTCTCTTATCTCTCTCATCAATTAATCATATTATATTAACCGAATATAGCTATTTTTATGAACAGCTCTAATATTTAAATTTTTCTATGGTCATATTTTATTATATTAATTTTAAATTATTCCAAAAATTTAATAGTTCAGTTTTTAGAAGTGATTATTTCTTTTTTTGTTTAATAATATTAATTTTTTGTAATCTAGTTTATTTTAAAGATAGCAATTAGTAATACTAATAGTTTAGAGTTCCTTTTATATTTATATATATATATATCACTATTAAATATGAAACTGTTATAATAGATTGAATTCTTCCAATCAGATTAATTATCCTATATATATTTCATTATCTATAATATATATTTTCAGCACTTATTTTCACAGGAAATCCATCACAAATAACTACAACTTAACGCAGGGAGCGGCAAAAATACACAGCGTTAGATGTCTATGCAAGTATAGAGCTCCGCGCGCGACACAACGCAAATTATATAATTTGTAATTTTAGACGTTTGAAATTATAATAAGTATTTAGAAACAACACATAAAAAATTAGATAGAGATCGGACAAATAAAATAACTTCTAAGGAGATGATTTTATGGTCAATGCACTGTAATTATACTTTAATAATAGATGAGTATGTTGGATATATTTATGTTGTATATAAAAATAATATAATGAAGAGATAGTATGAAGACGTATACTGCACCCACGCTTCTATCCCAGCCATTGTCTGAGTCGGGAACAACCCGTGATTGTTGTGTCTTTGTGCCTCCACCGCCCGGTCATTAGGGCTGTCCGCGCGTCATGATAATCATACATGTATCAACTTCGCTTCATAAATATTCAAACTAGTAGAAAAAATATCTTACGTACCATTGCAATTATTTTCCAACAAAACTTGGATTTGACCGTCGTCTCTTCTAATGTTCATCACCGTACATATTAATTTATTGCTGGATTCCTCTTTAGTTAATATGATAATATCATATTTTCGTCATATGATTAAAAAAAATAACAAAGTTAATCGTATATGGCGCAACGATCCATCATTGAATCAGGGCCCCACTCCGAAAACCTCCGCCATCCTTCTCTATCATGTGCAGCAGCGGGCATTATCAGACCATCTGAATTTGCCACCTGTTAATCTTCTTGTTCGATGAAGTTCTATGAAATTGAATTGTCCATCATGCACTATATTTTGCCATGCTTGATGGAAAAGTGGCGCAGGTTGTTGACAAAGATGTCATCGGGAAGCAATTATATAGTATGTGGTGCCAATTAAATAATTTATCAAGACTTGTAATGAAGTCCTCAACGGAAGTTCTGGATTTAGGCATCTCTCCGTTACATGTTCGTATTCGTTCTATGGAGAACATCCCTTTACCATCTCGAATTTAAACCTTGAAAATATTTTGCATGAAAGAAAACACTAAAAGTACAATCCAAAAATAAATACAGTAAAGATTCACCGGGTACAAGGAACAACCGGTTGTAACGCACATCTTCGGTCGCGAGAAATGTCATAGCCATAGAAGGTAAAACCGTATATAATGTACAAATCGATTATAAAGAACATATTACAGGATCCTTTGAGCTGTTTTCTTTCTGTTAATGTAAATGAGAGCAAAGTCCCGCATTTTTTTTTAATTGTCAATAATCAGAAGTAAATTTTCCTCCAATTTGATATTCAAGTTTTCGATTGGGATCTTATCCACAACCCTTGAAAATATTAGTCTTGTGTGATTATTAACCGCAGTGTAATTTAGAATTAAAAAAAAAAATTGTGGGGCTTTGTCCACAAAAAATGGGGCAAACCCCTGCATCGCAGGGTTTTGTCCCAATAAAGGCACACACGAAAAACAAATAAAAGACAACTACTTAATGAAATTTTTTTAATTTTTTTTTATAACTACATAAATCTCAAAAACTTTAAAAAGCTTAAACAAATAAATTCGAAAAATAATTACCTATTTTGAGTTCAACGGACAGTTATCTAGAGCTTCCTAATGAACAGTGAAATTAGTTAAGACCTCTGAGAAACTTGCTGCATTATGACACCTTGTAGTGCTTATCCTAATGGGTTTTGATAATTTGAGTACGACGTCTATGAATGACTCTTCATTGGTTCCTGTAAATTTAAATGGACTTGGTGGTTCAACACCTTCGTAGCTTCCGTCATGATTTGATCCATTTTGTGACGAACTTTTATTACAGCGTAGGCAATGGCGAGCACTGAACCGACTGGTAGGCTCTGAATAGTCACTTTATTTTTCATTGTACAAAAATCGGTATCAGAGCTACTCTTGAGAGCTGAGAATTCCTTGGCGGTGCGAGGAATTGTCCCAAAACAGCTCCGGAAATTTGCACCATTGGACATATTTGGAACGAAGCCTTCCTAAGATGTTTGTAAACATATTGAAATAAAGGTTCACTCACAAAATTGAAGCTTAAGCTGAAGCTAGTACACACTAACTTTTCCAAATAACAACAGACTGCCTGGAAGCCAATTCTTAAACCAAATTCGTTCTCTCCAAAAACTCAGTGAGTGGCTTTGACCCCGCCTTCCATATAGTGAATATGAAGTGAGTGAAATAACTCACTGCTCTCAGCTTCCAAATTAATTCTAGAGATTTCACACGTTTCGAACTCTACAGTCTTTGGCAACGTACACTTGAATATCAGTTTGGTTTTAATTACGCCTTGTCAGTCATGCTCTGTTGAGGAAATAGTTTGAAATAATTTGTCAAATTGAATCGGAATATAGTGCGAGCAGTCCCGCGGGTGAATGGAAACGTCTCGCTCTAAAATATCGTGATTTTTTTTTTAAACAAAGAAAAGATAATTGAGCAATTCAACAAGTGCCATAAAGCTGAAGAAATACGAGCTTCTCAGCACAACGATTTGGACACTACAGTTTATATACAGATTTGTGTTTCTATTTTTATGTAATGATCAATCAGCTTGAAATTACTTTTTTTTTTTTTAAGATCTAGAAGTGTAGAGTATAATTGGCAGAAGACGAACTATACGTACTACGACACTCAATGTATAAGAAATTATAATTCGCCATTTTAACAAAAACGTTTTTATCTATAAATTTTATAATAATAATTACTATTATTTTATAAAAAATTAGCCACAGCTTTTTATTTAGAGATAAGATTAAGAGTTTTAAGTTTACAATGATAACGATGCACAAATAAAAACATTGCAAGTTTAAACAACGTTTTTTTTTTTTTTTTATTGACTAGATGAAAAGTCATAATTATATATAAACATGATGGAACAAAAATACAAATCATTGGAAGGAGCAACGCTATTTCCTTACATACTAGGATTCATGAAACATTTTTGAATGATTATATCTATATCAAAGAAAATTAAAATTAGAAACTTACTAAAAGTTAGTTTTTAGAGAAAAAATGACTGAAAGAAAATCGGCTAAAACTTATTTTAAACAGTATACAAAAAGGAAGATTTAAATAAAAAGTTATAAGCTATATCTATATTTTTGTTGAGTGCCTAAACGAAAAAAAAAAAAAAAAACGTTTGCAACCTTATCGGCAATTTGAGCAACTAAATCAGTGTAAAGTATATAATACACTTAAATGTGCTAGTTATACATTCAAATAAATTTATAGACACACTTTTCATAAATAAATAAACAATTAAAAGACTTATAATTAGAATTAAATATATTAAGTTCAGAAGAGTAATAAACGAATTTTAAGTAATGGTGATTCAAAAATGCTTCATTACTGCGCGAATGATTCGGACGAGGTAATGACGCGCGTTGTCAACTTGGTTATAACATTTCCACGTATTTTACTCGGCCGAACAAAAATGAAAAAATCTTGTTCGTGCAAACTTTCTTATATCTCACGGTAGTCTTAAATTATAATGAATGCAATAATTTGAAAAAGTAGCGTAGTAATGATAGCATTAAATGTATGCGTTATATGTACGTATTTTACTTCGAAAATGCGTTGATTTAAGCCCCGTAGTTTTAAGTCCGTTGCCCGTTGATGGCTGGTCCTTCAGCTCAGACCTGCCTCTGTAATCTTCGACATTTTTTTTTTTTGCGTGGCAATGATATCAAAATGAGTGGACTATGTTTGGAAAATACATCAGCATAGAATTAAAAAAAAAAACTATGATTCAGTATGCTTAAGTTATCCTTTATGAGTATAAATAAATTCCACTAACATTTACCGTAAGTTAGGAAAGAAAAAAATACATGTTTACTAGAAAACTGAGAGTAGGACAGTGCGTTGTAATGACAATTTAGTACTCTGAGAAATTATAAAATCAAAATATCCTATAATCTTTTTATTTTTACTATTGTGTTATGAATAAATGTTTCTTACCCGTATAGCTGTATGAAAAAAAGTCAGGTGAGAATGAACTAATTAAGCAAAACTTGCAATGGACAAAAACATGACCGTTAAATGGGAATCATCCGTATGTAATATTCAGATATATCGAACAATTCCCTATAAGTTATACCAGTACAAGTTATATACAAGTTATATATGGTACAGTGGATATAGCGGATACCTTTTATAACTGATAAAATTTGACGGTCCCCTGAAGTTCGTTATGGCACGTACATATTGCATAGATAACGGATTAGAGATTATATTACATTCAGAACTACATATTTGAATAGAGAGTGATATGTTTAATTTCCATTCAACTTTCTCTAAAATAGTTATTTCAGTATTTCTTAGCATCTGTTCATAATAACAACAAATATGTTGTATGAATCTTGTAGGAAATTTAATACTATACAAGATTGGTCATAATGTATTTTGCACTAAAAAAAAAATAGTTATTCTAATGGCTTTTCCGAATATTTCAACATGTTTCATCTAAAACTTGCAGGAAATATTGGTCTCTTTAAAATTGGTAATCATAACTTATTGCCTAAAACACTCTGGAAGCGAGTTACTGAGGAAATACTGAACAAATTTATGTTATAAGCAATTTTACTTGGTGTGTGTGGAGCTACACAATCTCCCATATCTTAGAGCGTATTTGCAACTAACTGCAAATGAATGCCCTCATAAGCAAACAGGCAATTAAGTCTCTTATAGATTAGTGAATACCTTACCCATTTGATTGCGCATAATAAGGAATATTCGTCAATGTTATTCCTTTTTGACCTTGAAAGGAAGACAACATATGTTAATGTTATTGTTAAACTAAGAAGGATCTCACAAATTAGTATAAGAAAACTATGAAAATTTGGAAGTTAAATCAGAAAATGTTTCTGTGAAATGTTAAATTAATAAACATTTTGAGTACATATGCATTGAGATACATTAGGTAATAAGGATTCATGGTCGAAAGGAAGGAGGCTGGTATAAAAATACACCAACAGACAGGGAAGACACCATTGTTGTATATGAACAGATTCTCTATACATCTACGTAAGTGATATTAATTAATTATTAGCAATTTTGCACTATATTAATAATAAGATAACAATAAAAATCCATTTTAAGTGGTTCAGCACTGATTTCTTGACCACCTTAAAAAAAATTGTACTTTGTCGGTTCATTTTTTGATGTTTTGGTAGTTGCTTCTTACATCACCTTTTTCACGACGTTTCGAGAATTTTTTTTCCATCATCAGGCCATCTCAATCAGTTGCGTTATTATTTTTTCTTATTCCATTTTTATTTATGTGTATTAATATTTTTTGTGATAAAAGTTTAAAAAAAAATTACATGTTTTATAAGAAATACTAAAACTTATCTGTTCACTGTCACACAACTTATTTGAATTGGAAAAAAAAAAAATTATTGCATCTGGTTTGCCACTGTCGACCACTTTTGTTTCAGGTTTTCAGTAATTTGAAGAGTCCCCGCAAACATGCCCCGGTTTTCTAAATTATTCATTACTGGATTCTTTTTGTCCTTGAAAATAAATTGTATTGTGTTCAGTCCATTCTTGCCTAAAAATCAAAGCTCTTTTTTTGCCTACGTAATATGTTTCTGTTTGTTGCCAGATTTGCCAAATCAGAATGAAAAACATTCAGTTATCATAATTTTCAACGGAGCTATGCGTTTTAGAGACCCCTAAAAAAACAACGGATTTTTGGCCATTGGTCTGTCTGTGTCATGATTATCTCTTGAACGGATGGATCAATTTTATTCCACTTTTTTTTCAAATTGTAGGGTTTTGTCCCCTGATGTCTAAGTACCTAATCGGACACCTTGTGCGCTATATCCGAAAAACGTGTTTTTTTCTATAGTACAGCCAAAATGGCTCCAACGATTTAATAGCTAAAATCATACACATAAAACCCATTTAATTTTCGTATATACATCGTAAGTACATAGTACATTGAAGCTAATTGAATTCACAAAAATTTAAAAAAATTAAGAGGGCGTAATTTTGAAAGTTATATTACTCGCTACTGACCTTGTATATAAATTAAGAATACTCTTGAGAAGACAAAAAAATAAATAATAAAAAATAAAAATAAAACCTCAGGATAACATGACTTATATAACATAAACAGAAACATATTAGATAGTAAAAAAGGGCTTTGATTTGTAATGTAGAATGTACATATTTGTGCTATGGCTTATAGAATGTACTAAACACAATGCAGTTTACTTGAAAGGTCTGGGACAATTCAGTGCTGAGTAATCAAGAAAACCGCACAGGTTCGAGAATTGAAATATATTACTAAAAAACTGAAACAAAAATAGCGGCTATTTAAAAAGTATTTTTGAACTACTCAAACATCAAGGAATACCCACAAAGTATGAAGTGGTCAAGCAACCATATATTTTTTTCTGGACCGCTTAGCGAATGGACTGACTCATAACTAACATTATTGAATACATAAAAAATTGCATTTTTAAGAAACGGACAAAATGAGAAGTACGCTAATACTCTTGGTGGCTTTGCTGGTCACATTGGGATTTTGCAAGGGAGAAGATGCGGTGAAAGGCATCTGTTGTCAACCCGAAGCTGAAGAAGTAAGAGAAATAGTAGCCATTTAATGGTTTTAATCGGTAGACTTTTAATGCATAGAAAAGTTTTAGATTTAGATTTTGGGTCTTACATAAGAAGATATTGATACAGATAAGAGGATATTGGTTCAAAATATTATAATAATTATTTGTTCATTAATTAACTTTATAATTTTTTTTATATGATTTCTATGCTAATGCACATTTTATTCTCTTGATTATAACACCTTTAAAACCGATTATATATTCGATTCCACAATCTATGGAATAATATATAAAAATTTAATATTGAACATGATTGCATGTATTGCTCTTTTTTGAGGCGGTGGAGGGTTAAATTTCACGATTTTGATTTTTGTTGCATAAAATTGCATATTTGTATATTCCTAAATTTGATAATTTCTAATTTAACAGTGATGATTTTTTTAATAGTATTAGATGATCATAGGGTAATATATACATTATAAATAGCCAATACACCAAAAAATGAAATCGTTAAAATAAAATTTAATTTAATAAAAAATAAAAACTTTGACTACGGAAATAACTTTTATTTCTTACAACTCTATTCGTCCTAAGGGACGGAATGTACTTGCATATCTACTTGAAAATATTGGTGGGTTGTTAGCGATATTGAAGCCCATGAATATTGAACCTGGGTTGTCGGGTGCCTTCCACTATGCGTTACGGTTCCTTGCATGTGCAATCCGTCCCATTCATCTGAGCATGTCAAAATACAGAAAGCTCTTTGCATCTGTAAATGTAAGCGCATAGAAAGTAAATTATTGTATCGAGTAAAGAAATCTTCATTTTCGTCTGGGTGTGGAAGGCACCCGACTACAGCATCAAGTTTCAATATTCATGGGCGTCAACTTCATTAACAACCTACCAACGTGTTTAAGTAGATATGCAAGTACATTCCGTCTCTAAGGATGAGTAGGGTTGTAAGATATAAAAGTTATTTCCGTAGTCATGGTTTTTATTTTTTATTAAATTAAATCTTATTGATACTTTTTCGTTTCAGAGCGAAATACGTTTGAAAATTTTTCTTATAACTGCGTTCTAGATATTTACAAAATTTAAATGCCTGTCGAGGATAAAACTGAGATGCTATTTTTCTTGTAATTTGTTTTTATCATTTACGAATTGTGTGAGTAGTTTCTTCTTATCGTTCTGGAATGAAAAAATAATCCCTAAATAAGATAAATAAGATCTTTTTGACTATTTTATTGCAAGTATTTTCTGTTTTTTTTTTTCCATTGTCTTAGAACGATTTGAACTTGAACTGCATATCGGTAGCAGATATTACTAAAAGACTGCATCTTTCTTCGTCGACAAGCACTCTGTCGATATAAAATGATATACGAGATCTTTTGAGTTAGTAACTACAATGGATAGGGGTAACATTAGGAGAGTTACGTGATTATATACAGGTCACTGTCAACTGAATAAGCACCTCCACAACATGGGACTAACTGAGTCACCGACATGTAGACTATGTGGGATGGAGGACGAAACGGCTTTCCACATAATCTGTGGATGCGATGCTTTGGCAAGGGTGCGGTACCTCCACATTGGTTGTGACCGGATCACGGACCCGATGAGTCTACTCAGATTTGCAAAGGCTACTGGCCTGTTTTAAACGGTTTAGGCCAGCGCACAACAGGCTTTAATAGGCCGCGGTGCAAACATGCTGGGATTAAAAAAAAAAAAAACTACAATGTAAAAAAAATAAAGTAAGAGTATTATAGATATTTTAATTATGTTTTCTCAATTATGGGAAATAATATTTCTATAATTATTAACGTTAGCTACATCTCCTTCCAGGCAAAACATATTCTCAATAATCAAATAAAAGTAATTAAACTGTCTAGAAAACAGAAAGCAGATTATCGAAATCGGACATGTATTAACAAAGATAAGGCACGTTGCACTTGGTACCCATGTTACCCATATTTAAACGCTTTAATTTTTTAAAAGTATTCCTGCTAGATCACCAGGAGTAATTTTTTTTCTAAGTTAGAATTAGAATTATAGATGGATATTCCATCCCTGAAATGAAACTCCCTCATCCCTGAAATGCCAATTTTATGAGCTAATATCACATCCGCTTGCTGTCACGGGCTGAAAGACTGCTGTGGACATAAAAATAAAAGATAAGAAAAAATAAATTAATAAATTTACTCCACCAAATCCAGGAGGAAAACTGTACATATTCCCATGAAAACAAGATCGCCTTTAATTAGTTTTTCGAATAACTAGAAAACTAGAAATCTCCCCCAATATTTAAGACGATATTTTGAAAAAATATTAAATTTTCTAAAAAGCGAAACTACAACAAAAAAAAACAATAAAAAAATATCTTTATCGGACCGAAGATAAAGCAAATAATTCCAAAGCGTTGAGAAAAATCACGGGAGAGGACCTTAGTTTTTATTTTTTCAAATAACTCGAAAATCATACATCTCCCAGAACATTCATTTGAAAAATAAATAAATCCACAAAGCAAAACTTGAAAAAAAATACAGCTTATTTGAATCAATATTAGCGAAAATAAAACAAAGATTGCTTATGTTGTACTTCGCGAACAAAACAGTTAGGAAAGCCAGGTGAGAGGACACCAAACTGGATAATTTAATAATTATTTTATATTTATTTTGCTTTTATAACAATAAAAAACAATTTTGAATTGTGCTTTAGTTGTATATCTCTTGGTAATGTTATTTAGCCCCGCGATTCCTGCTGCTAGACAGCCACACTATTTGATTTATTTAATATATAACATTTTGAAACTATAATTTTTTCTTGAATAACTGCAATAATATATTATTTCAGGGTCTGTCTCCACTAAACAATCTCCCGTTATCGGGCAGAAAACAACGTGATGTTGATGACTCAGAGAACTCGCTAAGAGCGCTTATTTATGAAAGGAAAAAGCGTGGTATTATTGGTGGTGTTGATGAAAAAGAAAACTCGCCAAGAGCGGCTTTATATGAAAGGAAAAAGCGTGGCATTGTTGGTGGTGTTGATGAAAAAGAAAACTCGCCAAGAGCGGCTTTATATGAAAGGAAAAAGCGTGGCATTGTAGGTGGTGTTGATGAAAAAGAAAACTCGCCAATAGCGGCTTTATATGAAAGGAAAAAGCGTGGCATTGTAGGTGGTGTTGAGGAAAAAGAAAACTCGCCAAGAGCGGCTTTATATGAAAGGAAAAAGCGTGGCATTGTTGGTGGTGTTGATGAAATAGAAAACTCGCCAAGAGCGGCTTTATATGAAAGGAAAAAGCGTGGCATTGTTGGTGGTGTTGATGAAAAAGAAAACTCGCCAAGAGCGGCTTTATATGAAAGGAAAAAGCGTGGCATTGTAGGTGGTGTTGATGAAAAAGAAAACTCGCCAAGAGCGGCTTTATATGAAAGGAAAAAGCGTGGCATTGTTGGTGGTGTTGATGAAATAGAAAACTCGCCAAGAGCGGCTTTATATGAAAGGAAAAAGCGTGGCATTGTTGGTGGTGTTGATGAAAAAGAAAACTCGCCAAGAGCGGCTTTATATGAAAGGAAAAAGCGTGGCATTGTTGGTGGTGTTGATGAAAAGGAAAACTCGCCAAGAGCGGCTTTATATGAAAGAAAAAAGCGTGGCATTGTAGGTGGTGTTGATGAAAACGAAAACTCGCCAAGAGCGGCTTTATATGAAAGGAAAAAGCGTGGCATTGTTGGTGGTGTTGATGAAAAAGAGAACTCGCCAAGAGCGGCTTTATATGAAAGGAAAAAGCGTGGCATTGTTGGTGGTGTTGATGAAAAAGACAAATCGCCAAGAGCGGCTTTATATGAAAGGAGAAAGCGTGGCATTGTTGGTGGTGTTGATGAAAAAGAAAACTCGCCAAGAGCGGCTTTATATGAAAGGAAAAAGCGTGGCATTGTTGGTGGTGTTGATGAAAAAGAAAACTCGCCAAGAGCGGCTTTATATGAAAGGAAAAAGCGTGGCATTGTTGGTGGTATTGATGAAAAAGAAAACTCGCCAAGAGCGGCTTTATATGAAAGGAAAAAGCGTGGCATTGTTGGTGGTGTTGATGAAAAAGAGAACTCGCCAAGAGCGGCTTTATATGAAAGGAAAAAGCGTGGCATTGTTGGTGGTATTGATGAAAACGAAAACTCGCCAAGAGCGGCTTTATATGAAAGGAAAAAGCGTGGCATTGTTGGTGGTGTTGATGAAAAAGAGAACTCGCCAAGAGCGGCTTTATATGAAAGGAAAAAGCGTGGTATTGTTGGTGGTGTTGATGAAAAAGAAAACTCGCCAAGAGCGGCTTTATATGAAAGGAAAAAGCGTGGCATTGTAGGTGGTGTTGATGAAAAAGAAAACTCGCCAAGAGCGGATTTATATGAAAGGAAAAAGCGTGGCATTGTAGGTGGTGTTGATGAAAAAGAGAACTCGCCAAGAGCGGCTTTATATGAAAGGAAAAAGCGTGGCATTGTTGGTGGTGTTGATGAAAAAGACAACTCGCCAAGAGCGGCTTTATATGAAAGGAGAAAGCGTGGCATTGTTGGTGGTGTTGATGAAAAAGAAAACTCGACAAGAGCGGCTTTATATGAAAGGAAAAAGCGTGGCATTGTTGGTGGTGTTGATGAAAAAGAAAACTCACCAAGAGCGGCTTTATATGAAAGGAAAAAGCGTGGCATTGTTGGTGGTATTGATGAAAAAGAAAACTCGCCAAGAGCGGCTTTATATGAAAGGAAAAAGCGTGGCATTGTTGGTGGTGTTGATGAAAAAGAGAACTCGCCAAGAGCGGCTTTATATGAAAGGAAAAAGCGTGGCATTGTTGGTGGTATTGATGAAAAAGAGAACTCGCCAAGAGCGGCTTTATATGAAAGGAAAAAGCGTGGCATTGTTGGTGGTGTTGATGAAATAGAAAACTCGCCAAGAGCGGCTTTATATGAAAGGAAAAAGCGTGGCATTGTAGGTGGTGTTGAGGAAAAAGAAAACTCGCCAAGAGCGGCTTTATATGAAAGGAAAAAGCGTGGCATTGTTGGTGGTGTTGATGAAATAGAAAACTCGGCAAGAGCGGCTTTATATGAAAGGAAAAAGCGTGGCATTGTTGGTGGTGTTGATGAAAAAGAAAACTCGCCAAGAGCGGCTTTATATGAAAGGAAAAAGCGTGGCATTGTAGGTGGTGTTGATGAAATAGAAAACTCGCCAAGAGCGGCTTTATATGAAAGGAAAAAGCGTGGCATTGTAGGTGGTGTTGAGGAAAAAGAAAACTCGCCAAGAGCGGCTTTATATGAAAGGAAAAAGCGTGGCATTGTTGGTGGTGTTGATGAAAAAGAGAACTCGCCAAGAGCGGCTTTATATGAAAGGAAAAAGCGTGGCATTGTTGGTGGTATTGATGAAAAAGAAAACTCGCCAAGAGCGGCTTTATATGAAAGGAAAAAGCGTGGCATTGTTGGTGGTGTTGATGAAATAGAAAACTCGCCAAGAGCGGCTTTATATGAAAGGAAAAAGCGTGGCATTGTAGGTGGTGTTGAGGAAAAAGAAAACTCGCCAAGAGCGGCTTTATATGAAAGGAAAAAGCGTGGCATTGTTGGTGGTGTTGATGAAATAGAAAACTCGCCAAGAGCGGATTTATATGAAAGGAAAAAGCGTGGCATTGTTGGTGGTGTTGATGAAAAAGAAAACTCGCCAAGAGCGGCTTTATATGAAAGGAAAAAGCGTGGCATTGTAGGTGGTGTTGATGAAAAAGAAAACTCGCCAATAGCGGCTTTATATGAAAGGAAAAAGCGTGGCATTGTAGGTGGTGTTGAGGAAAAAGAAAACTCGCCAAGAGCGGCTTTATATGAAAGGAAAAAGCGTGGCATTGTTGGTGGTGTTGATGAAATAGAAAACTCGCCAAGAGCGGCTTTATATGAAAGGAAAAAGCGTGGCATTGTAGGTGGTGTTGAGGAAAAAGAAAACTCGCCAAGAGCGGCTTTATATGAAAGGAAAAAGCGTGGCATTGTTGGTGGTGTTGATGAAATAGAAAACTCGCCAAGAGCGGCTTTATATGAAAGGAAAAAGCGTGGCATTGTTGGTGGTGTTGATGAAAAAGAAAACTCGCCAAGAGCGGCTTTATATGAAAGGAAAAAGCGTGGCATTGTAGGTGGTGTTGATGAAAAAGAAAACTCGCCAATAGCGGCTTTATATGAAAGGAAAAAGCGTGGCATTGTAGGTGGTGTTGAGGAAAAAGAAAACTCGCCAAGAGCGGCTTTATATGAAAGGAAAAAGCGTGGCATTGTTGGTGGTGTTGATGAAATAGAAAACTCGCCAAGAGCGGCTTTATATGAAAGGAAAAAGCGTGGCATTGTTGGTGGTGTTGATGAAAAAGAAAACTCGCCAAGAGCGGCTTTATATGAAAGGAAAAAGCGTGGCATTGTTGGTGGTGTTGATGAAAAGGAAAACTCGCCAAGAGCGGCTTTATATGAAAGAAAAAAGCGTGGCATTGTAGGTGGTGTTGATGAAAACGAAAACTCGCCAAGAGCGGCTTTATATGAAAGGAAAAAGCGTGGCATTGTTGGTGGTGTTGATGAAAAAGACAACTCGCCAAGAGCGGCTTTATATGAAAGGAAAAAGCGTGGCATTGTTGGTGGTGTTGATGAAAAAGACAACTCGCCAAGAGCGGCTTTATATGAAAGGAGAAAGCGTGGCATTGTTGGTGGTGTTGATGAAAAAGAAAACTCGCCAAGAGCGGCTTTATATGAAAGGAAAAAGCGTGGCATTGTTGGTGGTGTTGATGAAAAAGAAAACTCGCCAAGAGCGGCTTTATATGAAAGGAAAAAGCGTGGCATTGTTGGTGGTATTGATGAAAAAGAAAACTCGCCAAGAGCGGCTTTATATGAAAGGAAAAAGCGTGGTATTGTTGGTGGTGTTGATGAAAAAGAAAACTGGGTAAGATCTTATATAATAAATTTTAGAAATGAAATACTAACAATTATTTTAATATTAACGCTGCCTAATTGTATTTGTGATATTCTGTTTAATAATGAGTTATTTTTTGCATATTATATGTTTGAATAGTTCTTGAGTTTATGAATATTTCTTAGTAATGTTATTATATATATATATATATATATATATATATATATATATATATATATATATATATATATATATATATATATATATATAGGTAGATAAAAGAACTTTATTCTGGGACTAGGTCCGTTAAGAATATCATGAAGGAACAGATAAAACAGCAACATTATCTGGCCATAAGACTACAAAATGCAGCCCAATTAATTTTTACAATATCTTCATAAAATAAATAAGCAAATAAATAAGTTTTTTTTTATCGAAAAATATAATTAATTTGAACGAAACAAAAAAATAGAGAAAAAAAAAACAAGAAAAAAGTAAAGAAAAACAGAGAAAATGAAAAATACAAAAGTAATGAATTGATTAGCAAAGTTGAAGTTTTTACATTAAAAAACTGTAAGTGAATAACAGTTTTTTAATGTACAAACTTCAGCCGCAGACGGTTCAGAGGTTTGCTGTTGAGAATTCCTGGACGGACTAGGCGTTTTTTCTCTTACCGGGCCTGACTTTTTCCCATGGTCGCATTTTTCACAATAACGCGTCTTTTTTTGTAACTTAAGCGCCTCTATTTCCTTATCATTGAGATTACAGCATTTGCCGTGAAAAATTACGCGGCAATTGCTGCAGCTCAGGTTAAATTTGTCCTCTCTCGTTACAGCACCATTGAGTTACACAAATTGAGCACTGCACCATTATGACAGATAAATAATAAACAGTACTCACAATCGTGTGTTTGTCAACAGTGGTGAGCGTCAATGGCCTTAAATCCTCTGTGCCTTTGGGGATTAACTTCCTTCCACAGCCCGTAGCACTGTTATGATTACCTTCCTTCCACAGCCCGTAGCACTGTTATGATTAACTTCCTTCCACAGCCCGTAGCACTGTTATGATTACCTTCCTTCCACAGCCCGTAGCACTGTTATGATTAACTTCCTTCCACAGCCCGTAGCACTGTTAAACTGGAACTTTCTTCGCTAATTTCGGCTGAACCGTGAATATTGAAGTGCGTGGCTACTGTAGATTTGTAATTGATTGTGTGGTCAAAAAAGGCAGCAAAAAAAAAAATGTAAAATAACCAAAATGAGGTTTTAAAGAAAAAGAAGTACAGTTACGAAGTTGACTGGTTGCCGTCTGTGGCCAGACTGATATATATTATTATTATTATTATTTTTATTTCATACAATCTTGGCTATTGCCAGAAACATTCACCTAGCCGGACCAAAGTCAAGGGTTAGGTTCAAATTTTAAACTATATTTAAAAACTTCCTGACGATGCTTGTTGTACTAAGGAGAATTGCTTTCAGCCCTTCCTCCAGTACTTTTTCTCGCAGCTTCAAATTCTTAATTGATGTGATGGTATCGTCTGGGATGAGCCCATTGTTGGATATTATATTCGGATACACCTTTATATGCTCCAGCCTATAAAGTTGCCGTAGTTCCTGGCACAACTCTTGATATTTTCTTATCTTTTCTGAAATTGTTTTTTCGATATTATCATCGGTTGGAACAGCAATATCGAGGACATAGCCATTTTTTACATTTTGATCAATTAAGACTATGTCCGGTTTATTATTTACAATTCTATGGTCAGTAATAATGGAACGATCCCAGTATAACGTTCTGTTTTCAGCAGACAGCACCGGTTTCGGCTCGTACCGATAATAAGGAGCCTGGTCAGCAATCATGTTATAAAGTAAGGCCAATGCTTGGTGGATAATCTTGGCCAGGTTATTGTGCCTCATAAGGTATTCTTTACCTGCCAACGCTTGGCACCCAGATGATATATGCTGGATAGACTCAATTGCACTTTTACATAGGCGACATCGGTCATTGATGTCTTCTCCACATATGAATTTTCTGTAAGCGTTGGTGGAAACTACCTGATTCTGAATGGCTAAAATAAACCCTTCCATTTCAGGAAATAAATATCCTTTTTTTAAGCCAGATAGTAGAAGCATCCCAGTTTATTCCTGATTGTGAAAGAGAATGGTAAAAGCGACCATGTAGCGATTTATTTTTCCAATTTTCGATCAGAATTTCTTCGGTAGGATACTCTTTATGCTCCGATGAAATTAAGTTCAAAGCTGTGTATCCATTGTCCAATGTTCTTATTGCTGACCACAAAGAAGAGTTATATTGTAGAAAGCTGTATTTTAAGTTATTTTCTTGCTCTCTGCAGCTCCTTAACAGACAAACAAGCCCCCTTCCTCCTTTCTTTCGTGGCAAGTACATCCTTTCAATTGAAGATTTGGGATGTCGTTTTCTAGCTGAGGTAAAAAGAACTCTTACTAAACGATTCATTTCTTCAAGTTCCGTGTTAGACCACTTTATCACGCCAAAAGTATAAGTCAGTACTGGAACAGCCCATGTATTAATTGCTTTAATTAAGTTGCCAGCTGACAGATACGTTTTGAGGAGTTTTCCAATCCGTCTTTTAAACTCTTCTTTAAAATTATATTTATTATTCTTCTTGAATTTCAATAGTTGGCCAAAACCTAAATATTTATAAGAGTCTGACTCGCTCAGTTCTTTAATTGTTGTATTATTAATGAGCTCCATGTCTGCTTTATTCGTAATCTCTCCCCTTTTGATATGGATGACAGCACACTTATCTATTCCTAGAGTCATGCCTATATCATTACTAAATGACTCTACCATCTGGATCATGTTCACCAATTCTTTTTCACTTTTAGAGTACAATTTTAAATCATCCATATATAGAGCATGAGAGTGGGGCACTGAATCGTACGCCTTTTGATAATCTATCCAGCCAATAGAGGCATTTCTCTTTTTCTTTGATATTTGGGATGCTATGAACGAATCGATTACTAACAGCTCCTTACATCCTTTGGCATCTTTCTTACATCCTAATTGCTCTTTTGCGATGATGTTATACTTGTTAACATGCTCTGTTATTTTACAACTGATCACAGATGTTAATAACTTATAAACCCCATTTAAGCATGTGATAGGCCTATAATCTTTAGGATCAAGATGGTCCTTTGCTGATTTAGGGATTAAGTAAGTTATTCCTTTACAGAAGTCTTCAGGTGGAATTATATTATTGGCTAATAATTTTTGGTAATAAGAAGCTAATACTGAATGCGTACTAGTAAAATATTTTAACCAGTAATTCTGAATTCGATCAGGTTATTATTATTATTATTATTATATTATATATATATATATATATATATATATATATATATATATATATAAACAAATATCTCTATTTATATATTGTATCATTGTTCTTCTTTAGTGAACCTCCTCTTAGGGACTGACAAAGATATTGGCACAATGTAACAATAAATTATTGATATTTAAATTATAATATTTCTCTAAATTATCGAAAATGATATAGTTATTATCCCCAGGCACATTCTCTCGGTAATGGTGAAGAGTGATATAGATCAACGATAAAGTCAAGTATGATCTAATTTACTTATTAGTACCACCCCTAACCTGTATTTTACAATTAATGTTTCTGATTATTTTATTTTTATTTTTTATTTAAACTATACTAATCCGATCAAAGTTTCAATAGTTTTCAATTTAATATATTTATGAAAAATATTATTTTGCCTCACGATTGAAGCTGCTAGACTGATATTATTTATGATTTTTAATTTATTGGTTTTTAGAACTATAAGATTTTCTTAATTGTCTAAAATAATACTTCTGCAATTAATTATTTCAGGCACGTCCCCGTCTTGGCTATGGTCAAATATAAGGATTTGATTGAAGGAAAAAGCGTAATGTTGAAGAAAAGGGGAAGCTAATTGATTTCTAACTACATATTCATAATAAATTCAATATTAAAAACTTTTAAAATTATATAAATATATTAACATTAACATATGCCGCACACACCTATGTAAATATCTATATTTTTTTGCACTTTAGTTTAATAAATATCATTAATATCATGATTTTTTTTATTTATTCATCATCCCTTCTCTTATCCAGAATTTCGCTTTACTCGGAATAGCTGGTCACATAATGCCGGATAAATGAGATGCTATAGAATAAAGTTTCCTTAATTATTTAAAATTATACTTCAATAATTAATTACTTCAGGTTGTGTATCTCGGCAATGGTCAGCTATCGGAATTAGATAGAATAATAAAGCGTGAAGGTGATGAACGAAAAACCTCTGTAATAACATTTTTTTTTTTTGTGGTATTGAACTTTTTCACAATAATTTTAAATGAATATTCTATAAAGGAAATGAAGAATTGCGCATGTTCTGAGACAAAAATCCCCTTTGTAGAATACAATGGCGCTATCTGTGGTGAGGTGGTGCAACTTTATTTTATTTTATTAGCCTTGTTTTTATCTAATAAATAAAATATTAATAATCACACTTCTTTACGTTTTTAATTTTCTTGAATAATGTACAATAATTAAATTGAAGCAAGGGAAAAAATAATGCACAACGAATCCCAGCCATCCTTTGAAACTGATCTACGATGTTATACATTTTAGGAAAAGACCGGATCTCCTTTTGAACAGTAAGCGATGGCTGTTCAAAAGGGGATCCATATCTTTTCCTCAATTCATAACCAATTTCGTTATTCAGCATTTTCCTTTGCTCATGTCTATGAATAACTAAGATAAAGCAAAGGGACGATTATAAAAATGAGGAGGTACACGAGGTTGCAAAGAATGTGACCCTAAAGGTTCATGGTCGAACAGGAAGGAAGCAGGTATAAATGAACCGATAAACAGCGAAGACGCCGTAGTTGTTTAAGATTCTGCGCACAACTCGGTGAGTTAATCCGTTGAAGATTTATAATAGATTATCTTTAGTCATTACTGTACTTCAGGTGTTTAAAATTATGAGCATTCCATCAAAAAACTTATTGTTTCAAGAAAGGACAGAATGAGAAGATTTTTAATACTCTTGGTGGCTTTGGTTGTCACCGTTGGTCTTTGCAACGGAGCAGCTATAGAGAAAGGAAATGAAACAACAACAACTGAAAAGGTAAATTCGAGTAATAGTTCGATAAAAACATATTTTATAATTAATCAATTATCTGATCAATATAGGCAGTTGGCATTATTAGACCTCTCGAACCTTGAACTGTCACAAGCGAGATACTAATTTTAATCAGTAACTATGCACCTCCGATATGCAAGATATTTTTTGAGCTCTTTACGTTCCCAGATGACCTGAACTAACAGCTACATTTAACTTAAGTATGTATTATCTAAAATGGTACTGAGGTTTAGAAAAAGGGAGATCTATAGATATTGGGAACGATGACTTAAAAAAAAAGTAATGATAAAGGAAACCATAAAACTATTAAATGAAACGAGATCTCGGAAAATTCAAACATGTATAATACATGATAATGACATGATAACGGCAATGCCGAAAACGTTTGTGCGTTGAACAAATATATTTTGATTGAGTGAAGAGAAAAGAACATATAAAAAAATCATTTTTATCTATTGTACTAATAATATAAGTATATTCTATAATATAATATATAACTTTACTGAATCAATGTCTTTATAAATACAAAACACGAAAAATTGATGGCCTAAAAATCTTTGGTGATGTGGTTAACTAAAACACAGTAAGTTTATTTATAGTTTTGACATTAGCGCTCTTTATTTAGTTTAGTTTTATTATTATTCATTATTCAAGATGAAAAACAAGTAGAATCCCCGATTCAAAATTACAGTTAATAAATGAAATATAAATATTAATGAAATATAAATATTATACTTATACATATGATTGGAAACGGTGAATATTAGAAGAAAGCAAGTTATTTATTAAAATTTTAGAATCTTTGAAAGTGTGTAATTGTATATTTAAGGTTTTGAAACTATAATTTTTTCTTTATTGCCTAAAATAAATTATAAAAAAAGGCTTAGCGAGCATGAAGGTTCGATGTCTATAACATCAATCGCCCCCTACATAACGCCCTCTACCGACCTTCGTCAAAACCCAAGAAAGCATTGCTTCACTTAATACAATCCTCCCTCCTTAATATCGGTCTAAACCTCGGTCGTTCATTCGTTGGTTCAGCGATAATTAGTGAATCGTCTGTCACTAAGTCCCACAACTTTAAATGCTTATTTCAGTAGCGCTGCCATCACCTCAATCATATCTACTTTCTGGGTACAGATCCCGCAGTTCGGCATTGTGTAACCATCAACAATCTCCGGTTGATTCAGACTTCAGTCTAAATATTCTACGCATGAGGAGGGATTCTACGCAGAATTTTTTTCTGGAGGGATTTTAATTTTTTTTCTGGAGAGATTTAATAATAATAATAAAAAGTGCAATAATCACCTAAATGCCTATTATCGCGAAATTCGACGAATGTTTTAAGGATAAGCATGGAAATTGGATCAAACACTGTTGTTAAAAATTAGCCCGCTTGGCCACCCTGACTAAACTGAACTAAATAATTTCATGGAAAGTACTGACTTTTTATAGACTTCTCTGCTTTATTTATATGATTAAAACTGTCCAGAAGGTTTCAGAACATAATTTTAGACATTTCATTAATAATTTGTACGTTATTATAAATATTCTATGTTAAGAACCAGATCAAGGAGTCTTGAAATTATTTTATAATTAACGAATTGCGTTTTTAAAAAAATGAAAAACTAAATCAACAAAATTAATATACATCTACTTAACCAGCTTCTATAACACCTATTGGATTTATATTTTAATCATGAATGTGCCATCTTCGCTAACATAATAAATTAAATTTTTAATTTATTTAATTCCCTTTTTATTATCTTTCCTTTCATAACAACCATACGAAATGGTCATAGACTAACACAAATAATGTTTAAAATATATATACATATTTTGTTCCAAATAAAATGTAAGCTATAATATGTTTCCGATAATAAATTGCTTCAGGTAGAGCCCGCTCCAGCCCGACCCCCAAGCATCTGTCCAGGATCCCTATGCGGAAGAAAAAGGCGTGAAGTTGTCAAAGAAGAAAATCTAGTAAGTTTATGTATTTATAATAAAATAGCTGTACCCGCACGGCATTGCCCGTGAAAAGAATTGCGAGTGAAATATCCTCCCAAAATACATGTTGTTTCGTGTTAAACTTTTAAAAGATAATGTGAGTAAGAGAAGACAGAACTATTGTTCTTATCATTTCTAATCATCATTCATCATCATTCTGCAAAGTTTTTATAAAACTTTTACGAACAACTTTCCAAAAAGGAAAGAAAATATTTCGTAAATTTCCAGAGATTGGATATATCCCCGATCCTTCTGCCTGTGTATTCCACTACTACGCATAACGATATTTTCAAATACTTAATAAAGGCGTTATATTATGTATAAATACCGCATAATTTTAATTTCAATTAATTTTTACATTATTTTCATTAGTCACTTGTTAAAATTTCAACATCATTTTAATTTTTTACAAAACTTATAATATAGTTATTATCTCGATATGCTTTACTTACTTCCAAATCTTCATACTAATAGTCATTTTAATTAACAGCTTTCATATTTTATTATATCAAGTATTTATTGTTTCAATAAACAATTTACTTTATTGTTTTATGTAATTCATAATCTTTCCTTCACTTTTTTCGAATTACTTTAATTTTTCATTATTTACAATATATATTAACATTTTTTTTATTTTTGTACGTCATATATATTTTATCATGATTGTCATTTCTGTTTATTACCATTTCCTTTTACTATTACTGTCTCTGTTGTTTTCAACGTTGTTATCTAGTATTTTCTTTTAGCGCTGATGATGGCCTAAAACTTAGGCCGAAACGCTGGCTCAGAATAAATAAGTTATAATTATTAATGTGTTTGTCATTGACAACACAACCTTAACAACTTCTTCTCTAATTATATCCACAGTCAACAAAACTTATTCCAAGATTAAGGCGTTGTTTTTCCCATAACTCTGAACTAAATATTAGATATCTAGATGATTAAATATGAAGGCAAAAATTATTATTTTAATAATTAATTTTTTTTTTAATAGTTCTTCGCTATAAAGGGTTAATATAAGCGGTCACGACGGCATCTGAAGTGATTGCATAAGTAATTTTGCAATTGCGAAATTAGTCTTTAATCATGAGGCATTTATTACTTAATTCATTACCGGATTTCATCAATGTTGTTGCATTTAATTTAATAGTTTCTGCATCTTCGCCTAACAGTACTAAGTCATCAGCGTACCCAAGCACAGGTATTTAACCACTCAGAGTCTTTTCGGTACAAATTATCTTTCTAATGACGAATTCCAGTGAAAAAACTAAACATAACTGTAGAACCGTATACCTAAAATAATACTATATTTAAAGTGATTCTTTTATAATTAATTATTTTAGGCACACCATGGTCTCTCCACTGGCGTCATTATATGGCAGAAAAAAACATGAAGTTATTCATCAAGAAACACCAGGCCACCCTGACTAAACTGAACTAAATAATTTCATGGAAAGTACTGACTTTTTATAGACTTCCCTGCTTTATTTATATGATTAAAACTGTCCAGAAGGTTTCAGAACATAATTTTAGGCATTTCATTAATAATTAGTACGTTATTATAAATATTCTATGTTAAGGACCAGATCAAGGAATCTTGAAATTATTTTATAATTAACGAATTGCGTTTTTAAATAAATGAAAAACTAAATCAACAAAATTAATACACACCTACTTAACCAGCTTCTACCATATAACACCTATTGGATTTATATTTTAATCATGAATGTACCATCTTCGCTAACATAATAAATTAAATTTTTAATTTATTAATTCCCTTTTTATTATCTTTCCTTTCATAAAAACCATACGAAATGGTCATAGACTAACACAAATAATGTTTAAAATATATATACATATTTTGTTCCAAATAAAATGTAAGCTATAATATTTTTCCGATAATAAATTGCTTCAGGTAGAGCCCGCTCCAGCCCGACCTCCAAGCATCTGTCCAGGATCCCTATGCGGAAGAAAAAGGCGTGAAGTTGTCAAAGAAGAAAATCTAGTAAGTTTATATATTTATAATAAAATAGCTGTACCCGCACGGCATTGCCCGTGAAAAGAATTGCGAGTGAAATATCCTCCCAAAATACATGTTGTTTCGTGTTAAACTTTTAAAAGATTTTGAAGTGAGTAAGAGAAGACAGAACTATTGTTCTTATCATTTCTAATCATCATTCATCATCATTCTGCAAAGTTTTTATAAAACTTTTACGAACAACTTTTTAAAAAAATAAAAGATTTAAGTTCACCTTTATTTTTATTTTTAACACATCATTTATATATTGCATATTTTATCATACTTATTTTTATATGAAATGAATAGGATAGTAAATAATAGTATTACACGGAACATTGATTAACTGAGAAAACACATCATTCAGTACAATACTCCGAATTGCATTGCTGTGGGTATATGGAATGAAAGTAAAAGAAGAAAACAAATGTTCTTTTACAAAAAAATCACTTTTTTATTGTAAAGCTATTATAAATTCGATTTTATTACTTATACAACCAAAGGTTATTAGAAAAAAAACATTTTTTATTTTTAGCCATATTTCTTAAATTTTTTTAGGATTAAAATTTCAATTCGGAAACATTTTCTTAAGGCGCTTGACTCTTATGCATTTCTATGCTTAAATTATTAAAACTCTTGGAGAGGGGAAGGAGGATACTACCAGAACTTTCAACGAAACAACCGGTTACCAATAAAAATTTTGGCAGCAAATATTCCAGGTCCAAAGGAGTGAAAAAATTTCACGGTAATCGACTTCATTGCTTAGAATTTGTGTCATTTCATTTAGACGTTTTCTATGAACAGGATCAAAATGATGATAAATTTGTGAAAACGGCAATAAAAGCTCCACGTTTTTTCCTTAATCTCCGATGTAATTAATAAATGACGCTTTCACACAATAACTTCTTATTTATAAGTTTTCTCCCATTTCTTCCCTAACATTTCAGAAGAAATTCTATAAATGATAGTGAAAACCGAATCAAAATCGACCAACTACTTTTCAAGTTTTGCAAACACAAACATACACAGGCTAAATTTTTATTATATAAAGATAGATTGAATTTTTCTCAATACTTCTGTATCCATGGTTAGTGGCATTATGAAGCATAATCCAAGGGAGGTGAGAGAGGAAAATCCAGAGGGCCCCGGACTCTTGGAATTTGATTTAAATTTAAATAAATTACTTATAAATTACAGACAAAATAATATTTTGAAATTGATGATTGTCCGCGAGGCGCCGCAACATATTGAAAAATTAAATAATATAATTATAAAATTCAGTCGAACGCAATTTACATGGTAGAGCCAAACCAAACTGTCTTATCACGAGGCCACACGCTATACAAAAATAAAATTTGAACTCTACTGATTTGTTTTTTCTTTTAGCCCCGATGATGGCCTAAAACTTAGGCCGAACGTTGGCACAGAATAAATAAGTAATACTTATTAGTGTGTTTGTCATTGACCGCACCTCTCGACCAACTTCTTCTTTTATTATATCTATGGTCAACAAAACGTACTTCAACTTTCTGCGTATTCAAACTTATTACCTGCTATATCACTATGACGGAAGTCAGGACTGATCAATCATATATTTTGCTCTATCCTTTGGTATTTATAACATAATTCTTTACCGGATTTCATCAATGTTGTTGCATTTAATTTAATAGTTTTTAATAGTTTGTATTTAATTAATAGTTTGTACGCCTTACAGTACTAAGTCATAAAGTAGACCCAAGCAAAGGTGTTTGCTCACTCAGAGTAAAACCCTTTTCGGTACATATTATCTTTCCAATGACGAATTCCAGAGCAAAATTGAGCATAAAAGGGAAACCTTGCACCTAAAATCTATATATCTATATTTAAAGTAATCCTTTTATAATTAATTATTTTAGGCACAGAATGGTCTCTGCAATGGTCAAGTGTCAAGTCTCTGCAGTGGCAGGAAAAAGCGTGAAGTTATTCAACAAGAAATACCAGTAAGATACTATTTAAATATTTTTGGAAATAAAATTTCAGAACTTTTACTTTAATACTTGATATTAATGAAGTTTCTTTCAGATCATTTTTTAAAATTTTTAATCATCTAATTTTTGATATTATACCAATCAGAAATAAGTTTCAACTCTTCCTACCTAAATACATTTTTTATTTAATGTTCTTTTGCTGTAAGATTATATCTTGTAAACAAATTTTTTTATTTACGAAGTATTTTATAATGACGCATTTGAACAAAAGAATGATAAAAATTGGAACTTAAATGCAAAATTATATGAGTTTCAAGAGTAAATTTAAAACGCTTAAATAGTATAAAATGCTGCCTTTTTGTTTCAAAATTTTCAAATTATTCTGAGGGAGTGGAGGAATTCTATAGACCCAAATTACAGACTCGTTAAATATTTCTATATTGATATTGCATTACATCATCTCTTTATGTATCATATTTATAAAACACACACACATATTGTGGGGTTAGTTCTATAATTTTGCATCGCACAGAAAGGTTCCATTACTTTAGGCCCAGAGCGTACAACAACTAGGTAACCGTTGTAGACGATCCACAAATGTATCCTTTTCAAAAACAGACCATCAGGAAAAATTCCATTCCATACTAGAAAAGTTTAAATATCTCTTTTCTCAAAGCTCTTAATTGTGGCTGCCTGGTTGAATAAATGTTATTTATTTATTAACAATTTCTGGCTCTTGAACCACTTGGGTTATTTTTGCTCAGTACTAAGCTTACAGACATTGGTAAAAACAAAATGGCATACAATTTAGTTTAAAACTGGAAAGATTTTCAAATTTTAGTATAAATTTCAACTTGTTTAAGAAACAGCATCAATTTTGCTGTAGTCTTGATGCTTTTATTCAAAGCATCTGTAATATCAATCCCGAGTTCAACTTCATCCCGTTTAGATTCACACGCCAAGAGCTTTGTCAAGATGTGCGATACCGTCAATTGCACCCAATTGCTGAAGATACATTGAGGCGGTATACTTCTCGTCATAAGAAACTCGTGGATTATTTTTTAGAATTTATACACGATATATATATATATATATATATATATATATATATATATATATATATATATATATATATATTTATATATATCGTGTATAAATTCTAAAAAATAATCCACGAGTTTCTTATGACGAGAAGTATAAACTAATTACCAATATTACTAATTACAAAATAACCACGGGAGGTCGGGGTAGCGCGCTTGCAAAAGTGCACCTCTTCACAAACCCAAAGGTTGTGAGTTCGAATCTCGGCACCGGCACTACTTTAATTTAATCAAAGTAATAATTCAAGAAATTTATCACCCCTCTCCCTGGGTATGTGAGACCCGTCAGCCTACTGGATACTACTCACACAGACCGGGCGTAGGAGTGATGACCCTACACTGGGTACCTTAATTGTGAATCGCGTTGTGGTTTTCCAGGACATAAAATAGCCGCCCAGAGGTTTGGTCCATGGACGGTCTGCCTCGGGGAAAGAAATATAGGTCCTCGTGCGCCTACTGACTCCGAACAGCC
This sequence comes from Rhaphigaster nebulosa, assembly GCA_948150685.1. Taxonomy (NCBI): domain Eukaryota; kingdom Metazoa; phylum Arthropoda; class Insecta; order Hemiptera; family Pentatomidae; genus Rhaphigaster; species Rhaphigaster nebulosa. The sequence continues at coordinate 71,088,357 of OX411310.1, forward strand.
ATAATCCGTGGATCTAGACCGATTCGTCACTGTCCTTGAACTCGAGTGAGTCGGCGGGAAGGACACTGCCGAATTGGTCCCAAAGGGACCAAAGGGTTATGGAGCAATGGGCAGCCTGCCGCTGCCATGAAAACCATGGTTCGCAGCAACGTGAGGTTGGGTGACCCCCTCCAGACTGTCTGTGCTACCGCAAGCAATAAATGTCTGTAAGAACACCACATCGCGCGGCCAAAGATCTACAAGGTCTATCGAGCCAACCGGAAAAAAAAATAATATATATATATATATATATATATATATATATATATATATATATATATATATATACACACACACATATATAAAGGCATTGTCTGAAATGTTCTAATAATAACCTTTTTGTAATTTATATTCATAAAAATTCCAAACAAAGCCTCCAGTCTCTGAAATCAAAGTAAATAAATAACCAATCAGCGTACTACTGAAGATATAAAATATTATATTAAAATGAAGCATTAGGTTGGAAATTTAATGACATAACTAATAAGATTTATTAGTGGGATGAAAAATTTTATAAAAATAATTTCATAAATAATACAATTTAAGCCAAATTAACTAATTATATTTCTCCGAAACCCAGAATATAATAAAAAATACGAAGTTAATTACCCTTCATAAATACAGACGCCTTTAGGTTTTGTAGTGATACTACACCCGCGAAGTCGTGTAAAACAGGCAGTTTCCAACGAACTAGAAGGGGCAAAAAGAGCTGATTATATACAGCGTAATATTTATTTGAGAAATAAAGAAGGATATATTTATTTTTAACAATTTTATTGTTGCAATGACTTTCTAAATAAACAACTAAATAATTAATACATGAATCAGAAATTAAATTAACTTTTTTTACGCTGATGTGCACAAATGAAATAACCACTGTGGGGGTTGATGAAAGATTTATAAGTTTTTATGTTTTTTCTTTATTTATCTCATTACCTTTAACACTTGTTTTTAAAATTATATCTGAATGATGAGAACGAATTGAGCAGCGTGCACACATCAAAAATAAAGGTCCTAGATTGATATAAGAAAATGTTTTTTTTTGGTTTGTTTTTTTTTCTCAAAAATAATGGAAAATATAGAAACGAGGGACTCCTGAAAAAACCAATAACTTTCTAGCTGAGCTACAGATTAAATTTTTCCAGTTATATTTTGTACAATATTAATGAATAAATTTTTTCACGAAATAATAAATAAAGTATTAAACCTAGGCTAATTAGGTATTATGTTGATAATTTATAATTGATTTTAAATCATAATGAAATTGAAATTTTTAGATTGGCCTGAATAATTTCCATAAAAATATTAAATTAACACATGAACTGGAATCAGAAGGTAGAATTAGATTTATGGTTTTTTTTAAATAAAAAATAATGGTCACTCAAAAAGGTGTGAACGAGGAATAAAAATAGTAGCCAATGCACGTTGAGTTGTATATCTCACCAACCTAAAGATTTTATTATTAACATCCTTGATGCTTAATTGTCAAAGCTAAAAAATAACTAAAACAAAAATACTGACAGATTCCCCGTCAATTTTTTATTTTTATTTATTATTTTTTTTTTTTTTTGATGCTAACAAATAAGGAATTTCTCGTAAACAAACTAAAGTTTTGGCACTAAATAAAAACCACTGTTATTATTGCATGGGAAACAATATAATCCAGGGTTAGTACATCCGCTGCTTCCCTGGGACAAGCCCTCTTCGTGTAAACAAAGGCAAGGACCGAGCGGTTCACCCTATACCCCGGGCGCGTCTACTTATGAGTTGAACGGTTTGCTTAAAATTAATTTTCGACGACCTATCAAGTATAAAGTATTGCATAAAAGCTATTGATTTATTAAGAACTTAGATAAAAATCATAAATAAATTTTTTTTTAGATGGAATTTGATTTCCCAATTTTCCGTAAAGCGACCACCAAAGTATTGTCGTCCCTCCAAACTCTCGCATTGGAATGGCAAGGCTGAGATCGTAAAACATTTTACTCTCCCTCCAGTCGTCGCCGAATTAGGTGAATATAGTCCGCCTTCAGCAACTCCGCAGCGGTTCGCTCTTTCAGCAGCTCCATTTCTTGATTTTATCATTTTTATTTTAGTTTAGTTATTTTTAATGGCGAAAAAACCCAGTCCTTCATTTAGGGAACACAAATAAAACTCAATTTATCTCATCAATTGGGCCATCAATAAGCACCAAAGCAATTTTTTTTTAATTAATTTTTTTACAATTAGAAAAATCATCAATATTTCTAATACTTAGTATGAAGTTTATACATCACGACCTTCACTAAATTCTTTACAAGATCCGCTTCCATTGGTGACTTATCAACAGAGATACAGCAGTTTTTCTAAACCTTTCATTGTGTACTTTTATCCCCATACACCGTATACTTTACTGACACAAAATAAATTATATCAGTTATATTAGAAATGATACCCAGTATATTTCTTTATTTTTCAGCAGGGAGGAAGTGGCTGCAAGGGTCCATTAGCTTCATTGTGCTCAGGAACTGGATAATATAATAATGTAATCTGAAGACAAGGTGAAGGAACTAAAATCAACAAGAAAATGTAAAAAAAAAAATATATATATATATATATATATTTACAAACGTGTAATATTTTTTGTTCATAATGACACCCTTTCACACCAAGGAGCTCAGAATCACGAATTAATGCAAAAGTAATTAATTATTCTTTCACGATAACCAACCTGAATCATCACCCACCATATTTGTTAATCACCTCCACAAAAACTCATTATTAAAAATAGTTTGACAAATTCTAATGCGTCTTCAACATCGATTTATTAGAAATAGAAACAATATTATTGTTAGAAAATAATATGAAAAAAATAAGAAGAAGATAGTTGGTTATCCTAGAATACCAAACATTCGTCGAACCCAAAAGTAAAGCGAATAATTTTTGATAAAACCGTAATAAGGCTCAAATCTTAGCAGTACTTTCCCGAAATGTTTATAGCCCACTATGTCAAAATTATCTATTCGCTTCCATGCGAGTCCTAAAGAAATTAATTTCTTTTCTCTTGGTTCTTCAATTTTTATTTTCGTACAATATAAATATTCCAAAGCAAAACTTTTACGTTATTAGAGATACCAAAACAGAACATGGGTAATGGCTTTTTGTAACGTGAGGTAACATTCACAACGTTAATGACACCGTAACCAAGGTTTCATAGTTAAGTTTTTATTGTTTCAATAGGAATCCCGTGATGCAAGTGTTTTCAAACAAACCTCGGACTTCGTTCTCGAGGTAACTTGTGCATGTGGAAATCCGCAGCTCTTCTTAAACTAGATACTAGAAGAGGTTCGTATTCGGGTTTTCGGGGTATACGTTGACATCTTTGATTGTTGGTTTTAGTTTGAAGCTCTTCATCAACTTCACTATGAAATATTGTTATCAGTGCAGTGTAATTCTGGGCATCATTTGAGTGAATTGGTGGGGACCTAACACGAATAGGTGGCGTTGTACTTTTCTGATATTGGTTGTATTTTTTCAATATTTGAAAAATTCGATATGGGATTAAAACAATTTTTTTTTATGATAACTTCACTTGTGTTGGTTAATTTTCTTGGATCTCTCTCAATATTTATTGAGCTTTTTCGGCCGGTAACCAATTCCTAGCCGCTGATGCTATTCTCAACGAATTGAATTTAAAGTGTAGATTTCACTAGTAGAAGGCTACGGTGCCGCCATTATTTGCGGTTGAACCACTTCACCGAACTTGGCCGTCCCTGTCTCTTCAAACAGATCTTTTTCACAATTGAAGATGAATAAAACCAACTTTTACCTTCCTTGATCGAAGAAATTCATAAAAAAGTTTCACTAAAAAAAATTAACCTTTTGATCTCAATGATCACCATAGGTGTAATAACAATTAATGGTATAGTTTAAAACTAAAATCTTTGAAGCATGCTAATGACTCTCCATGGATAGATTCATTTGTAAAATAAATAAATTAATTTTAATAAAGGGAAATACAATTATTTTAACACTATTAACATTTTTATAGGGCTGTTCTTAGTTTTTATGTTTTGTAGATGTTTTTATAAATTATATATATATATATATATATATATATATATATATATATATATATATATATATATATATATATGTATATATGAATAGTTTCTGATATTCACATAATAAAAATTTTAAGTTGATCAGTATTTGTTCTTATTGTTTCCTTCGATGTGGAAATGTGTCATTTATTAGTTGTTAATTTAATTGTTAAAAGTTGAGAAATGACCTTTTGAACATCGATAAATGCCCAAAAATAATAAAAGCCTTTATCGAAATTCCTAACTCTGATTTTTTTTTTTTAATATTAACTGTCAAAACAGTTTCATCATTCTTCTTTAAAATTTGTAGGTTAAAGAGAATCCACTATTAAAACCATTGATTGAAAAATAATTTTTAAATTATAACTAACAATAACATACAAAGTTGCCCCAATGTATTGACAAAAGTGTTTGCCTTTTCACATAAAGATGGACTTTTTCGATTTTCATACGAAAAGTTTGGTTATATAATATATAATCGAACGTCTTTGGACGGGAAATCATCATATTATAATGGTGATCTGTCAGTATTTATTCATCTACATTGTTTTACTTCGTACATGTTATTCGGTAATAAAAATAATTGAATGAACTTGCATTTGACAGTAGTTTGGAATGTTAAGCGTGAGTAGGAGTACGCAACAGCACATCTTCTTGGCATCAGATCAAATCGGATTTGACAATCAAAAAGATCCTTTGAACAGCTTCTATTAAGCCTTCTGAGGATGTTTTCTGGGCATTTGTTGTCGTAACCATATTAGGTATAAGTTTTTGATTTTACCCATGGAGTTTGTCATAAAACCATCTTATAAATAACTACCCACTCTAAATAAAAGTTGATTAAAAACATGAAAATAAGGAAATCGGTAATCCACTACCACCGAGGAAGGGTTTTGGTATCATTACTTAATCAGGCAGAACTATTCTCGAATAACTTTTAAAAAAGGGGATGATGCGGTCAGGATGTCAGTTTTTTTTCCCAAACCCATTGAAGGGCCAAGTATATACTTCTTTAAAGCTGGATGTGGCTCCACGAGAGTTTCCCGAGTTGATCCATGCTCATAAAAACGAAAATTAATTTCATAATAGAACCAGGACTGGTTTATTTAGAGTTGGTAGTACATTGCATCTGTGACTATATTATGTCTCTCCATCAAATCATAAAAATTAGTAAATGAGAAATAAATATGACAAAAACAAGATAATATGTTATCAGCTATGTTTTTGTTTTTTCGCATCGAGTCATATTTTTTTACTTTATTGTTAATATCAAAATTTTTAATGCAATGTAAATTCCTTTGATTACTAATGACGGTTTATCGTAAAAAAAAAAAAAATGAACACAAGGCGATTGATTTCTAACTTCTTGGAATGACGATGTTAATCACAGTCTTTAGTAGCGGACTGTGCAGGTTATCCTAATTAGAAATTTCGCTGTGAAAGATCTCTGTGGTCTACAGAACACAATTACTGAATATTTACATGAACATGATGAACTGATAAACATTAAAATGAATTCAGTTATAAATCTAGGTATTGAATGTAAATAATAACATTTAATGGTCTGTGGAACTTAATAGGAACTGGTTCGTTTTTATTTAAATAAAAAATAATAATTACCGAATAATACAAAAATGATGGGCTATAATGTAAAAATAAAATAAAACAAAATGGACTATAATGAAAAAAAAAAATATGCACTATACCTAATAATACAAATATGGTTATTTTCCAAATCCTCTAAAACGTTGCAGGAAGCAAAAAGTTTTTGCCAATCTGAGCAAAACTCTCTACGGGCACAAAACATTTCTAGGATACGATTTTGAGTAATTCGCGAATTACTCAAAATCGTATCCTAGAAATTTATATATATAATTATATATATATATATATATATATATATATATATATATATATATATATATATATATATATATATAATATAACCACTTCTCAATATAAAATTCCTAGCGAAATCTAAAAGCCCACTTATAAACTATGGAACGGAAAATCTGACAGACGGATGTTCCGTTCGAAGGGTTAGGTCCACATATTCTTACCTTATTATGAAACAGGTACCACCATAGTTCTATGATTGTATAAGTATTCTTTCTGTCAAAAATATTTCTAAAGAATGCCCTTGCTATATTTTGGATTAAAATAAAATAGGACTGATACCTATTACATCCAAAGCTCTAATTAACAACGATAATTCAATAAAATTAGTACTTAAATTAAAAAAACAAAAAAAAACATTTCGTCTCTAATAAGTGATGGAAGCACCTCTTCAAGAATATTTTCTTTAAAAAATGTTTTTTTATTTAAGTATATATTTACACATGCTTTTTCTAGGTTTCCAATATAATTTCCAAACCATTATGAAAAAATTTAATGATAAACCACGACATGGATGGCTCGGTTTAACACCCATAAAAAAAACTAAACGATCAAAAACTAATCGTTATAGGAGAATTATTTTGTATTTGAGTTATGTGTGTTTTAAGTTATTAAACATTATTCATTTATTTGCTATATATATACATATATATATATATATATATATATATATATATATATATATATATATATATATATATATATATATATATATATATGAATACATATATTTTGTGTAGGCATTTTGTTTATTTTTTCCTTCAGTTACCATTCAAAATTATATTTATAAATTATATTAATATTGATTATTGAACCAAAAAAAAGTTAGATTATAAGGGTTTGCCATCCGGAAGCATGAACATAATAATTCAGTAATTGTAAATTTGTTAATAATACCTTTATTATTATTTTTTCTATTAATACGAATTTATTATTGTTATGATCTTTGTTTGTTCCCCACCCCTTATAGCTGTCTGTCATTTCTTGATATTTTGTTTCTCTACTTTCCTTACCATCTAGATAAGGAAGGGGTTACAAACGGGTCAAATTTTCGAGGTGCAGTTTTCAACGGATTTATGAGTTCTAGAACACCATTAGTCCCAAAAAAAACAGCCATTTGTCTTTATAGTACCTATTGCACTTCATATTCCAGTATAATATAAAGCATTCAGCATTTTTCGAATGTTAATATTGTTTTTTTATTTATTTTTCTTCAATTATGAATCAGCACTTGTCAAGAATTTGTTGACAATCAGCAAATAGTCTGAAAATAATTGGAAATAATGACATGGCAGGAATAGGGAATGATAATACCCAACGACACCTCTTTCATGGCTTGATTCACTTTCATTTGTCAGTTAGGGATGAGCTCTCTCCTCCAGCGCCTTTTCAGTCTGCTTAAATTTATGGGCACCCCAGCTGTAGTCATGCTCTTATCGTTGATAAAGAGTCCTTACGAGTTGGTCAACTGTTGGTAGGTTTATGTCAATATGTAGGGTTTCGTTAGTCTCGTACCAAGATATTAACTATTATTTAAACATAGTTTATGTTACTAGATAACGTACCTATATTAATGTTTTATACGTGATTCAAAATATTTAATAATAATGCCTATAATATATTTAAGTATTTAATTTAATACTTAAGGAACATTCTATTTATTTCTTTTTCAAAACCTCGATGTACCATTGTTTTCTTTTTCTTGTTATTATTTTTACTGCATATACCACGATGCATTCTAAGGTTTTGTTTGTTTTAATGTCTGTTTTTATTATACACTCATTTCATATATAATTCTGAGGTCTATTAAAAGTTATAACTGAAAAGAATGTTCACGAAATAGTTTTTCTGTGCTGCATTTCTTTTGATTGGTAACATAAATGCCTCGTGCGGAGTAAACTATTGGAGATAGCACATCTCACGTCAACAGTTCAACCCAAGCTGAAGTATACAATTTTTTTTTTTTCGAAAACAATAAGGGTCGATCTATTTCAAATAAATCAATTTCATTTTAAAAGATTGCTGACAATTTTCTTTTCTTTTTTTTACCCATATTCAGTGAGTTGAAAACAGATATTCATTTGTGTATATACATATTTATATATATTTATTTATTTTGTTATAGAGCTTCTTACAATTTTAGCAATATTAAAAAAAAAAATTAACCAAAAAACTAAAATGGTCTAAGTGATGAAGTTTTAAACACATATTACAACACAATAAAATAACGTTATCTGAAAATTTTGGATTTTTAAAGCGTTTCTCTCTTGAGATATTTCAGATTGAAAATGCTTGATTTTGGAAAAATCGAAATATTTAAAGACTCTCAGGCCTGAAACTATAAAGGGAAGCAGTATATATCCTAAAATAAAAATTGAAGGTGAGTCTTAGTGTCATCTTTAATATTTTTATTTTAAAAGAAGAGATTTTTATTTTGAAAACGTTAATATTTACCTTTTTCTTTATTTTTTTCAATTTACAATTAAGTAGAGACATATATACTGGACAGAAAATATTGGACATATTATTCTCTTTTACATGGTTTTTGTTTGAACCAAATATCTTCAAAAATCATGGAGCTACACAGCATAACGAAAACCTCTGTAAAATGCAAAATGGGCTGAAACGACAATCCAAAATAGGAGCTAAACAAATAAAAATAAAAATTGGACTTCTAAAAAAATAATGAATATATGTTTTCAACAATCTGAAGATAGATAAAAAAATACATACATATTGTCAGCAACCCTCATTGTTTGATTTGGTATAGATTTCTCGAAAATCTGATACCAGGTCAGTAGAGAGGGTAAAATAAATTTGCATCGCTAAAAATCACAGAACCTCGCCGTTCAGCCGCTATATAAGGTTGGCACCACTTTCGATGAGTACAGTACACCGGAAAACTTACCAGGTAACACACATATAAGCATATATTATATATTAATCTTCTAATGTTATTATATTTTTAATATTTTATTAAAACCTTATCAGAAGTAGATTGGGCATAATTCTCGATCAATTAATGAATAAACAACACATGGAGTCAAAGCCAATCGGTTATTAATATTTAAGCATGTCGGATGTGCTGCTAAATTTAAAAAGCAATAATTTTGATACACTTGGCAGCTAAAAGGACTTTGGAATAGAAATTTCATAAAATAATTGTAATTTTATAATTAAGACGGAGAGGATTTTTCAGATAACCTCCGATAGATGAAAAATTATTATCAGTAAAGTTGAATTTATCTTTTTTTTTTTTTTTACTGTATAAATAAATAAACAAACTATACAATTATAAATATACAAGCTGACAATCCAATGCTTCGCTATTGCTGGATCTAAGTGTGCATAGAGATTAAATGAAAACAACTGAACGTTTGATAAAAATGATTGTAAATCATAAATTGTTATAAATCAAATTAATTGAAGTTCAAAATAGAATTAGTCAAGATTGTGGCAGATTGCATTATTTTCCAATTAAATAAAAGAAATCGGGTCAAATATTCAATTTTCGGTTTTCAAGAGATCTTATGTTTCATAGCACCTGAGTCCAAAAATACACATTTTCAGCCAAAACGATCATCTAAATCAAATCACGTTTTTTCAATGTTCTGCGCATGTTTCTACAGGAAACCGTTTACTTTTTTTTTCTTTATTTTTAATAATCTGAAAACCAGATACAGCGAGCAATTTTTGAATTGAACTATGAATCCAAAACGATAAGGAAAGTCGTGTGAGCGGACACTCCAGATGTTTGCGTTTTATTAGTGTGAGAGTATTTGTGAGGTGAAAAAAAAAAAAAACTGAGGCGACTGGCTAAGAACGCCCTGTTTTAAGAGAATGTGTTCGATTCCCACCTAACATAGTAGATATAAATTTTGTGCTGGTTCAGTGAAACGAATCTTGATATTCAATACTAAGCTAGGAAAAGCTGACAAAGTATAGTAGAGCTTAAAGAAATCCCAAACGTGCTCCCTAGCCAGACTAGTTCCCCACTACCAACCCTGAAATCAGATGTCGAACAATTGATATTAACAAAAAAAAAAAAAAAGCGATGAATGTCGAAGATTGAGGATGCAGGACCGACCATGGTATGAAGAGCACATGCTAAGAATAATAACACTTAGATGCATTCAAAGATTTACAATATTTTTTTAAAATTTAATAACGTGTTACATATTTTTGAACGAAAATGTGAGATTATTTTTTAGATTTCTGTGACATTGATTTTTTCCTTCGTAGACTCCAAAACGAATAGATCGTCGGGCCTAAGCATTAAAAAAAAAAACATCGAATAAAATTACGATTATCTATTGACGATAAGTAACCAGTAACCTCTAAAAACGAACATTTCCACTAATACTTTTACCTCTTGTAGGTACTTCTAGATTCGTACTTTATTATGAAATAGGGCCCTGGCTGTGAAAGTCAAAAAAGAAAATGGTTAGGTTCATATCGTGATAATGTATATATGAATGATTACTTCAATTCAAACGCTAATTTAGAAGGCAACTCCAATGTTCGCTTTCCAAATTCATGAAAAATTATTCCGGAGTCATAGCATTCATTTTATGTACTTAGGAGTCAGTATGAGTAGAAATATTCTAACAAAGGAATACCAAAATTAATATAAAAAAGATATTATGAGTACATTAAAAGAAAATTAAAATATGTTATAGAATCAGCAGTTTTCCCGTCACTGATAAAAATGAGAATAGAATTAGTGATGTGGAACATAGCATTCATATGCTCAACGATTAGTGCCGATGACTGGAACTATGCAAAGAGGGATCTTATAGCTGTAGAGCAGGTAATAATCAGTTATTACCTGCAATAATCAAAGTCTGTTATCTATTGAATTACTTTGACTAATATATTGATTAATGTTTCTAGTATGTCGACAAACCAGATTACAGACCAAGGCCTAGACCTCCAAACATGTTAGTAAAGAGGGATCTTGAAGCAGTAGAACAGGTAATGATCAGTTATTTTCTTCGATAATCAGTCTCTTTTTTATCTATTGCATTCTTTTGAATAATATATTGATTAATGTTTCTAGTATGTTGACAAACCAGATTATAGAACAACGCCTAGACCTTCAAATATGTTAGAAAAGAGGGATCTTGAAGCAGTAGAACAGGTAATGATCAGTTATAGTTTACTATAATCAGTCTTTGATCTACTGAATTACGTGGACTAATATATCGATTGATGTTTCTAGTATGTCGACAAACCAGATTACAGACCAAGGCCTAGACCTCCAAACATGTTAGTAAAGAGGGATCTTGAAGCAGTAGAGAAGGTAATGATCAGTTATAGTTTACTATAATCAGTCTTTTATCTATTGAATTACGTGGACTAATATATCGATTGATGTTTCTAGTATGTCGACAAACCAGATTACAGACCAAGGCCTAGACCTCCAAACATGTTAGTAAAGAGGGATCTTGAAGCAGTAGAACAGGTAATGATCAGTTATAGTTAACTATAATCAGTCTTTGATCTATTGAATTACGTGGACTAATATATCGATTGATGTTTCTAGTATGTTGACAAACCAGATTACAGACCAAGGCCTAGACCTCCAAACATGTTAGTAAAGAGGGATCTTGAAGCAGTAGAACAGGTAATGATCAGTTATAGTTTACTATAATCAGTCTCTGATCTATTGAATTCTTTTGACTAATATATTGATTAATGTTTCTAGTATGTTGACAAACCAGATTATAGACCAACGCCTAGACCTTCAAATATGTTAGAAAAGAGGGATCTTGAAGCAGTAGAACAGGTAATGATCAGTTATAGTTTACTATAATCAGTCTTTTATCTATTGAATTACGTGGACTAATATATCGATTGATGTTTCTAGTATGTTGACAAACCAGATTACAGACCAAGGCCTAGACCTCCAAACATGTTAGTAAAGAGGGATCTTGAAGCAGTAGAACAGGTAATGATCAGTTATAGTTTACTATAATCAGTCTTTGATCTATTGAATTCTTTTGACTAATATATTGATTAATGTTTCTAGTATGTTGACAAACCAGATTATAGACCAACGCCTAGACCTTCAAATATGTTAGAAAAGAGGGATCTTGAAGCAGTAGAACAGGTAATGATCAGTTATAGTTTACTATAATCAGTCTTTGATCTACTGAATTACGTGGACTAATATATCGATTGATGTTTCTAGTATGTCGACAAACCAGATTACAGACCAAGGCCTAGACCTCCAAACATGTTAGTAAAGAGGGATCTTGAAGCAGTAGAACAGGTAATGATCAGTTATATATAGTTTACTATAATCAGTCTTTGATCTATTGAATTACGTGGACTAATATATCGATTGATGTTTCTAGTATGTTGACAAACCAGATTACAGACCAAGGCCTAGACCTCCAAACATGTTAGTAAAGAAGGATCTTGAAGCAGTAGAACAGGTAATGATCAGTTATAGTTTACTATAATCAGTCTTTGATCTATTGAATTCTTTTGACTAATATATTGATTAATGTTTCTAGTATGTCGACAAACCGGATTATAGACCAAGGCCTAGACCTCCAAACATGTTAGTAAAGAGGGATCTTGAAGCAGTAGAGAAGGTAATGATCAGTTATAGTTTACTATAATCAGTCTTTTATCTATTGAATTACGTGGACTAATATATCGATTGATGTTTCTAGTATGTCGACAAACCAGATTACAGACCAAGGCCTAGACCTCCAAACATGTTAGTAAAGAGGGATCTTGAAGCAGTAGAACAGGTAATGATCAGTTATAGTTAACTATAATCAGTCTTTGATCTATTGAATTACGTGGACTAATATATCGATTGATGTTTCTAGTATGTCGACAAACCAGATTACAGACCAAGCCCTAGACCTCCAAACATGTTAGTAAAGAGGGATCTTGAAGCAGTAGAACAGGTAATGATCAGTTATAGTTTACTATAATCAGTCTTTGATCTATTGAATTACGTGGACTAATATATCGATTGATGTTTCTAGTATGTTGACAAACCAGATTACAGACCAAGGCCTAGACCTCCAAACATGTTAGTAAAGAGGGATCTTGAAGCAGTAGAACAGGTAATGATCAGTTATAGTTTACTATAATCAGTCTCTGATCTATTGAATTCTTTTGACTAATATATTGATTAATGTTTCTAGTATGTTGACAAACCAGATTATAGACCAACGCCTAGACCTTCAAATATGTTAGAAAAGAGGGATCTTGAAGCAGTAGAACAGGTAATGATCAGTTATAGTTTACTATAATCAGTCTTTTATCTATTGAATTACGTGGACTAATATATCGATTGATGTTTCTAGTATGTTGACAAACCAGATTACAGACCAAGGCCTAGACCTCCAAACATGTTAGTAAAGAGGGATCTTGAAGCAGTAGAACAGGTAATGATCAGTTATAGTTTACTATAATCAGTCTTTGATCTATTGAATTCTTTTGACTAATATATTGATTAATGTTTCTAGTATGTTGACAAACCAGATTATAGACCAACGCCTAGACCTTCAAATATGTTAGAAAAGAGGGATCTTGAAGCAGTAGAACAGGTAATGATCAGTTATAGTTCACTATAATCAGTCTTTGATCTACTGAATTACGTGGACTAATATATCGATTGATGTTTCTAGTATGTCGACAAACCAGATTACAGACCAAGGCCTAGACCTCCAAACATGTTAGTAAAGAGGGATCTTGAAGCAGTAGAACAGGTAATGATCAGTTATATATAGTTTACTATAATCAGTCTTTGATCTATTGAATTACGTGGACTAATATATCGATTGATGTTTCTAGTATGTTGACAAACCAGATTACAGACCAAGGCCTAGACCTCCAAACATGTTAGTAAAGAAGGATCTTGAAGCAGTAGAACAGGTAATGATCAGTTATAGTTTACTATAATCAGTCTCTGATCTATTGAATTCTTTTGACTAATATATTGATTAATGTTTCTAGTATGTTGACAAACCAGATTATAGACCTACGCCTAGACCTTCAAATATGTTAGAAAAGAGGGATCTTGAAGCAGTAGAACAGGTAATGATTAGTTATAGTTTACTATAATCAGTCTTTTATCTATTGAATTACGTGGACTAATATATCGATTGATGTTTCTAGTATGTCGACAAACCAGATTACAGACCAAGCCCTAGACCTCCAAACATGTTAGTAAAGAGGGATCTTGAAGCAGTAGAACAGGTAATGATCAGTTATAGTTTACTATAATCAGTCTTTTATCTATTGAATTCTTTTGACTAATATATTGATTAATGTTTCTAGTATGTTGACAAACCAGATTATAGACCTACGCCTAGACCTTCAAATATGTTAGAAAAGAGGGATCTTGAAGCAGTAGAACAGGTAATGATCAGTTATAGTTTACTATAATCAGTCTTTGATCTATTGAATTCTTTTGACTAATATATCGATTAATGTTTCTAGTATGTTGACAAACCAGATTATAGACCAACGCCTAGACCTTCAAATATGTTAGAAAAGAGGGATCTTGAAGCAGTAGAACAGGTAATGATCAGTTATAGTTTACTATAATCAGTCTTTGATCTACTGAATTACGTGGACTAATATATCGATTGATGTTTCTAGTATGTCGACAAACCAGATTACAGACCAAGGCCTAGACCTCCAAACATGTTAGTAAAGAGGGATCTTGAAGCAGTAGAACAGGTAATGATCAGTTATATATAGTTTACTATAATCAGTCTTTGATCTATTGAATTACGTGGACTAATATATCGATTGATGTTTCTAGTATGTTGACAAACCAGATTACAGACCAAGGCCTAGACCTCCAAACATGTTAGTAAAGAGGGATCTTGAAGCAGTAGAACAGGTAATGATCAGTTATAGTTTACTATAATCAGTCTCTGATCTATTGAATTCTTTTGACTAATATATTGATTAATGTTTCTAGTATGTTGACAAACCAGATTATAGACCAACGCCTAGACCTTCAAATATGTTAGAAAAGAGGGATCTTGAAGCAGTAGAACAGGTAATGATCAGTTATAGTTTACTATAATCAGTCTTTTATCTATTGAATTACGTGGACTAATATATCGATTGATGTTTCTAGTATGTTGACAAACCAGATTACAGACCAAGGCCTAGACCTCCAAACATGTTAGTAAAGAGGGATCTTGAAGCAGTAGAACAGGTAATGATCAGTTATAGTTTACTATAATCAGTCTTTGATCTATTGAATTCTTTTGACTAATATATTGATTAATGTTTCTAGTATGTTGACAAACCAGATTATAGACCAACGCCTAGACCTTCAAATATGTTAGAAAAGAGGGATCTTGAAGCAGTAGAACAGGTAATGATCAGTTATAGTTTACTATAATCAGTCTTTTATCTATTGAATTACGTGGACTAATATATCGATTGATGTTTCTAGTATGTTGACAAACCAGATTACAGACCAAGGCCTAGACCTCCAAACATGTTAGTAAAGAGGGATCTTGAAGCAGTAGAACAGGTAATGATCAGTTATAGTTTACTATAATCAGTCTTTGATCTATTGAATTCTTTTGACTAATATATTGATTAATGTTTCTAGTATGTTGACAAACCAGATTATAGACCAACGCCTAGACTTTCAAATATGTTAGAAAAGAGGGATCTTGAAGCAGTAGAACAGGTAATGATCAGTTATAGTTTACTATAATCAGTCTTTGATCTATTGAATTCTTTTGACTAATATATTGATTAATGTTTCTAGTATGTTGACAAACCAGATTATAGAACAACGCCTAGACCTTCAAATATGTTAGAAAAGAGGGATCTTGAAGCAGTAGAACAGGTAATGATCAGTTATAGTTTACTATAATCAGTCTTTGATCTATTGAATTCTTTTGACTAATATATTGATTAATGTTTCTAGTATGTCGACAAACCGGATTATAGACCAAGGCCTAGACCTCCAAACATGTTAGTAAAGAGGGATCTTGAAGCAGTAGAGAAGGTAATGATCAGTTATAGTTTACTATAATCAGTCTTTTATCTATTGAATTACGTGGACTAATATATCGATTGATGTTTCTAGTATGTCGACAAACCAGATTACAGACCAAGGCCTAGACCTCCAAACATGTTAGTAAAGAGGGATCTTGAAGCAGTAGAACAGGTAATGATCAGTTATAGTTTACTATAATCAGTCTTTTATCTATTGAATTACGTGGACTAATATATCGATTGATGTTTCTAGTATGTCGACAAATCAGATTACAGACCAAGGCCTAGACCTCCAAACATGTTAGTAAAGAGGGATCTTGAAGCAGTAGAACAGGTAATGATCAGTTATAGTTTACTATAATCAGTCTTTGATCTATTGAATTACGTGGACTAATATATCGATTGATGTTTCTAGTATGTTGACAAACCAGATTACAGACCAAGGCCTAGACCTCCAAACATGTTAGTAAAGAGGGATCTTGAAGCAGTAGAACAGATATGATCAGTTATTGCCTAAAATTATCAAATTTTGTTATAAACTGCATTTTTATTAACTTTTAATATATTGTGTTACTAATTTCTTGATTAATTTTGCATTGTGTCGGCTAGCCAGACTACTGAGACAATGGCCTTTTTGGATTTTTTTAAATATTTAGTATCTCTTGAAATCCATTTTAATTAGTTTTATGCTAAGAAATGTTTTATAAATCAGATTAAATAAGATATTTTTAATGATGTTGACATTTAAGAAATTTTATGTTTTTCATTCATAATGGTATAATTTTATCAATATTTGTTAATATTGCATTTATTTAATGATGTTATATTTAATTTTGTAGTCTTTCTATGGTATCTTTGTTTATCTGTATCATTATACCTACAACTTCGTATTGTGAAATATATTTTCTATTACGTACAAAAAAGCAGTTCGTGATGGTTGATTTAATAAATTATTTTTCAATTGAATATTTGTTCGATTGTAACTAAGAATTAATAATTGTGTCATTATTGAGCCTTTTTTAAAATGTATTTTTGTAAACTAGAGCAGTTTTTAATATAATTTTCCTTTGAGGAAAGTAAATTATCATAAATGAATAAAAGAGATATGTGTTCAAAACAGATTGAAGTTTTACTGTATATGGGTTATTTCACGAAAATAGGGCATTTTGATCAACATGAAAGTACGATTTTAAATTGCTAATTTTATTAAATTTTTTTTTTACTGACCCATACGTTATATGTAAGGATATTGATCCTCTAAAGCAGCATTCATTTATTTGCTCGAATAATGTTATTTAGCTAACTCATTAATTACTGTTGACAAAGGACTAAGGTAAGGATGCAAAGGACTTAAAATGTTAAAAATAAGTTATCAAATTAAAATTAAAATCTTTATTGGGTAATATAATATGACTTTTATGGGGCTTCAAGGTCATATTAAACAAATTATGGTATAACTATCCCATACGACGGAATACATAATACATTTAGGAAAGTGGACATTTAAAACAATTATTCAGAATGGTGATACTAGTGAAAAATGCCACTAAAATGTTCGAACAAATTCTCACAAATAGTCTCCCAATAAATAATTTAGTATTAATTCTTTGCGAAAATTTCAGTTATGCAAAGAAACGTTTCTTAATACATTGAAATAATCTGTGCTAAAATTGTTTGACCTTTTTGAAATTTCAAAATGTTGGCATTCCTGTAATGATTTTCTAACGGAAATTGTGTGATAATGAAACTATGTAGAATATTATGTGAAAACTACAGCTTAAAGCACCCTCTCTCCCTCAAAAAAATAAATAAATAAAATAAGATTTAAATAGGAGACTATCAATTTTACTGTTTCCTAAGTTATTGAACCAAGGTTATGAATAGCCTATATTAGAAAAACTAAAAAATTTAAAATAAAATTTAATTTAGTAACAAATAATAACCCCAACTGAGGAAATAAATTTGATATCTTACAACCCAATTCGCCCTAAGGGATGGAATGCACTTGCATATCTAGCTAAGCACATTGGTGGGTTGTTAGTGAAGTTGACCTCGTATGAATATTGCATCTTGGTGTAGTTGTCGGGTGGCTTACACTATACGTTACGGCTCCTTGCAAGTACGTTCCGTCGTATTCATCGGTGCATGTAAAAATACAGAAAGCTCCTTGTATCTATGTATGTAAAAATACAGAGGTTAAATAAGTGTCTTAATTTTCGTTTGGCTATGGAAAGCACCCAACTATAACACCAAGTTACAGTTTCATGGGCGCCAACTTCACTAATAACCCATCAATGCGCTTAAGTAATTATTAGAGTAAATTCCGTCCCCTAAGACTAATAGGGCTATAAGATATAAAATTTATTTCCGTAGTTGGGGTTTTTATTTTTTATTAAGTATATTTTTTATAATTTAGGTTGCTAATATGATGCAAGATAATTTTATTGCACATTAATAATTGCTTTATGTGCTGATGTTATTTTTCAGATAATTATGCTAACACAATTGTTATTGATATGACTTATAGAATAAAAATATTATTTGGAAGCCAATTTCAACAATGAATCTATGAAATGTGAAGATTTCCCAAAAAAGATAAAAAGAAGAATTGGGATAACACTTGTAGCTTTATGTATTCTATTATTAATAAAGTATTTATTTATAAATAATCGATATTTATTTTTTTAAAGAAAAATTAAAAAAACAAAAACATGCTGTGACATTTTGTTCGATGTGTGAATAGGGATCTAATAAATTCTGTCTTGATATCTAACACGTTTCTTGTCTAGGGTCAGATATAGTGCTTTTAACAATTGTCTTTTTTATTAGTTTATTGTACTGTACTACTGTTCTTTCACACCCTCCTCCTCTATCCCTACCACTTATTTTAGACACATAAGGACCTATGGCTTTAGAGTTAGGATGAAGTCGAGTAGGTAGCATATTGACTAGTATATCTGTATGCAAAACAATGCACCGATTTATAAAAAAAAAAACTACATTCTTAGCATTCAGATCCTTGCGAAGTTCCTCGTTCATTGAATATACCACATTCCTGTCTATTAGGGCCCTAAATGCATTTCTCAGCATTTTATTCACAAATATTTGTAATTTGTGCTTGGAATGCTGAAAGAGACCAGGTTTCTCAGACATACAGCAGTAACGATCTCAACATTGTCGCAAAGCGGGAAATATAGACTTCAGGAAAGGCCTTTCAATTTTAAAAAGGCGATAGGGAAACATTATTCTGACATCCACTTCGAACATTAAATTTGTGCTCGTTACGGTACTAGAATGCACAATTCCACGTATGTATCTGGCCACTAACACTGGTATCATCGACGTTAATTGGGTATTACCTGATTGGGTATTCGGTTGGATGATGCCTGAAGATATAATAGTGGAAAGTTACCACACTTTTTTACTTCTCTCTGAAAGCACTATATAGTCGGTATAGGCTAGCATGTTGATCCTCCTTTCGTATCTTCCCGCATTAGCTGGCAACACACTTTATTAGAGCATTGATTAGCAGAGGCGTGAAGCATTTTCTATATTCCTTGTATAAATAATTTCCTTGTGTATAAGTTCTTCTATAGCCTTTTAAATTTTCTTGTAGAAAGCCGTGACTTGAAATGGCGGATTTCTTGTAACTTTCACTTCGCTTTGGGAATTTTCAGAAATCATATGGTTGTTGGGGAATTATTATAATTAAGAGCTTTAGAAAAAGTTCGATTTATGTGACATGCAAAATAAAAGGTTGGTATGTATTTATATACTTATATACAGACACCGTGGTACCAAAATAAAACGAGATGAGAAATAAATCAAATGAAGTTCTCAGTTATAAAAGGCACATCTTTCTGAAATCTAAAATTAAATCTTTAATTCCCTCAACGCTGTATCGTAATATGATGGTATCTTGAACTAGGATAGATCAATCTTAGAAGTATAGAAGACCAAGTCTATTAGATTCTACCACTAGTAGCGAAAATAAACTTTTGCTTCTTGTAAAATCTTTAACCTTAATGTAAAATCTTGTAAAATTATTAGCGTGGGCCTTTAATAACCATGAGAATAAGATAATTTCAAATTACATGGCATATCTATACATACCTATTGTTGGAAAATCAAGCAGCGAAAGATAGGAGATTGGATATGGCAGTTAATGACCTAGAA
This sequence comes from Rhaphigaster nebulosa, assembly GCA_948150685.1. Taxonomy (NCBI): domain Eukaryota; kingdom Metazoa; phylum Arthropoda; class Insecta; order Hemiptera; family Pentatomidae; genus Rhaphigaster; species Rhaphigaster nebulosa. Next base: position 71,108,552 of record OX411310.1, read on the forward strand.
AAGGTCTACGATAGTATACCTCAGAAAATCTTATAGTATACTATGGAAATCTCTGAGAATAGCTTAATACTACTAATAAGTATTAGTACTTAATATAACTCTGATAAGCGATAATACTATATATATTTAAGAAATATACAAAAATAATAAGTGCCAAATAAAAACCGGCAATTGACTATCAGAAGATTTTCAGAGTAGCAAAGCCGTTATTCAAGAATATTGCACGTCACTATCCATTTTCAAAATATTTATTGATGGTTATTAAAAAAGTTGGATAGGTAAACATAGTTTGATGGGTACCCCAATCAATGGCACGTACTTAAATCATATTAGTTGACGACCAGGTGATCAATGCTCAAGATGATGATGACGCAAGCTATCTGTTTAGTAAAGGACCTATACAAAAATGAAAAAGATGGACCTTTACTAAGGTTTAGAGAAACAATTATATATATATAATTTGAAGACTTATGATTGATATGTTTTTTAGTCGTTAAAAAAATTGGTAATATTTTACAAAAAATATATATTATACTTATAATATCTGTAAGTATAAAAGTTTTACAGTTGTGCTCATAAGAGATGACAATACTCGTAATACGTGTTTTTTCCCAAAATGCGATCAATATTCATAGAAACTAATCACTGTACAACTTGTGTCCTCTAGAGTAAATTTAGAGGGTATAGAATAAACCCTGGAGGTCCGGACCGGGCCCCCCTTTCGTCGGGCCTGGGCAGAGCAGTAATCCAGAAGATCCCAGCCGCGTCATTGGTACTGAAAGCCAGTGGAGGCTGAGTAAATATCCATTTATACATGTCAGTACCGTGTTAGTGCAGTGGCAGTTCCGTGTTTCTTCTGAGGATTAGAATGGAGCGGTTCACACATGTTCGGCGCAGTGCAGTAGACACCACTGATGTCGGACATGCGTGAACCCCTCCATTCTAACCCTCAATCCCAAAAGAGTTGTAATGTATATGGAACATTTGATATTCAGCCCGGGAAGTATAAAATTATACCTTCCGGGCTGAATATCAAATATATAAAAATTTATTAAATAATAAAGTAAAATAAAAATCTAAAACTAATTCCAGAATAAAGAATTTTCCGTTGAAAGAACTTGTTATAATTAATATTGTAAAACATTTCATTTAAGTTTATAAGTAATCAGAACTAAATGTCCAACATTCTAAGTACAGGATTGTTTGGCTTACTTATTTTTTCAGGCTTAATATGATGATGATTAGACGAAACTACTCATTTACTGAGGATAGCAACATATGTGTAAATAACAAAAGTTTACTATCTAGAATCTGACATTCCATTAATTTTAACAGGAGTTAGATTTTTTTTATTTTTATTATAAGAATGCTACTATCAAAAGTGAAACCAAATAACAACATGTGAAAACAATAACAACGCATCTATTTCTAAACAAAGGCCTCTTGAACTGTTGCGACTGATATATTTATTTTAATCTCAACGGGACGAAGATGCGATACTAAATAGAAAACAAAAGAGATATTGATATCTTCGTATAGAAGATTGTGGTCCAATCTACTCCGGTATTTCATTTAATCAAAAAGATAACTCTCAAAATTGTTTTTCACTGGAAACATTTCATACTGCGTAGCATTCGATTCTGTGCGTCCAATCACGAATAGACCATTTATCTATCAACAAAAGCAATAGATACTATGTATATTTATAACTAGCTAACGCGGATAGTGAAAAAAGCAATAGTTATATGCTAATACACCCGTTTACTTTAAAATAAAATTAATTCTTTATTATGCACAATAAAATAAAGAAGTAAAAATATTAAAACTCATACATAAGATATGATATTCATAATCACTAGATAAATTCAAAATAGAAAACAAAACACTTTATCTGCTTTCTTAATCGCTTAAAGTTTATTTTATTGTCCTTAATTTTTAATAAAACGTAAAAATTGATAGTTTAATTAAAATGAATGGAGAATAAAATGGAAAATAAGATAATAGGGAATTCTTTATTTAAAAAATAAATTATCGCGGTTCGTTAGCTTGGCTTAATGATACTTTTTTATTAACGTATTACCCACCGGCCTGCATGTTTGTATGTTTTAACATAAGAGTCGAAAATTATAACAACATATAAAAAGGGATTTTAGTAAAAGCAATTAAGTTATAAAATAAATTATAACAACACATGACTTCCTTGTACGCCTATTAAACTATAAATCGGTGGCTCAAAAAGTGATCCTGAATTTGGTTACTAGTTTCCGAAGATTGCAGTGTCTCAAAAACGACACTCGGCGTCGCGGCATCCATCAATTGGCACACACACACACTAATAGGGAGGAAAACCAGTATTTTACACTAAATTTTAACACTTAAAACAAGTAATAAAAATGTTTAATTGGATTGGAAACCAAATTGCGATTGTAACCTTTATTGTAACCGTTTTCGGTTCACCAATTTTAACCAAAATATATTAAATACATTCACATCAATATAAAAGTCCTATTTACCAAATTTGAGATGTTTTACATTATATTTTAATATAATTTTTGATGAAAGTCTAATATGACCTTCAAGTAAAGTACCGCTTCCGGTTTTCCAATTTAGACCAAAATCTAGTATGTTATTTAAATCAATATATAAGTTATAAATACCAAATTTGAGAAGTTTTGTAAAGTATTTTAATATAATTTTTGATGGAAATCAATTATGACCTTCAAGTAAAGTACCACTTTCGGTGATCAAGCAGTAACCAAAAAGGGAGGTTCACAACTAGATTTTACAACAATCCTAAATACAAAATTTCAACTTTCTACGGCTAACCGTTTTTGAGTTATGCGAAATACGAACGAACGTACGTACAGACGCCACGACGAAACTAGTCAAAATGGATTCAGGAATGGTCAAAATGGATATTTCCGTTGAAATCTGAAAACCGAAAATTTTCGCGATTACAATACTTCCTTTACTTAGTACAAGGAAGTAAAAAGCAATAGTTATATGCTCTACACCCATTTACTTTAAAATAATATTAATTCTTTATTATACACAATAACATAAAGAAGTAAAAATATTAAAACTCATACATAACATATGATATTCATAATCACTAGATAAATTCAAAACGAAAAACAAAACATTTTATCTGCTTTCTTAATCGTCCAAAGTTTATTTTATTTTCTTTAATTTTCTAATAAAATTTCATTTAAATAAATTTCACTTTTTCACACTTTTTTCCTCTTATCCTCCCATTTTATTTACATAATAAAGTTTTCACGGTAATTTTACACTTATTATAAAATTTATTTTAAGGAGAACTTGGTCGGATTGTGCGGCCAATGAAGAAAAACAGAAATAAGTGGAACTAATTTTTTTATTGTTCCCCAACATTTTCATTAAGGCCTAAGTTGTAGGCCTTCATCAGGACCAAGTAAAAAAAGTATGAAAATTAAATAGCATAAAACATAAAAATATGTAAAAAAAATAAAAAAAAAATAGGTAGGCAGATATAAAACGCTGAGTTCTCCTTAAACTGCATATACGGCCAACTACGCCCACATCAAAATTAAAAAGTTTATGTAGTCAACTTGGTTCCACGGGTATGAAGTTGTCATAACAACGAAACGTACACAACTTGGACACATTATGGGGAATTTATTTATGGTTACTGCACCGTTCCTATGGGTCGCAGAGTGTTGTTATAAAGCCTCATCCTCAATGCACTGTCAGTCTAATACAAAACGATTTTTGAAATCGAACTGATAGTTCCTGAAATTAGCGCGTTCGAACATACGAACTCTTCATCTTTATATAATAGTATATATAGATAGAAGATAGAAAGATGAAGTTGTCATAAGAACGAAACGTACGCAGATAGAACACTTTTTCTTTTTGAAAATTTATTTATATTTACTGTTCCGGGTCGTAGCGTGATTTTTCAAATCTTCATCTTTGTAAAGTCTGTCTAACGCAAAAAGAATTTCTTAAATCGAACTGATAGTTCTTGAAATTAGCGCGTTCATACAAACAAACTCTTCAGCTTTATAAGTATAGAGAGATGGTGGGAGGGATGGAGGAACTGCTTATGAGAACCACCGAAAAAAAAAATATATATAAATACTGACCTCATGCAATTTTGAAACCGTTACTGAAGTAAGGTGTATGAAATCGATGAATGATCGCAAGGACATGGTTTTATAATCGGACTTCGAAAAACTTCCAATATAGGAGCGGTGGAGGGGGAAGGGTATTTATTTAATTTATTGGAGGGGATACACACGGGAGATGGAGAGCAAACAGAAGAACCAGGGTAGAGGATTTATCTGCCATCGTCAGGGCGTTAATGAGACAAATGACGGATAGTCAGCCGTGAAGTGTGACTCTCTGAAATATGGCCTATATAAACAGGACCAGTGTCCCCTCGCTATGTCTGGCACTTGGCCATTTCAAAGCTGGATTTCTCGCTTTTTTTTGCTCAGGAAGTGGCGCTTAGTTTCTCAATAGCTACGCTCGTTTTGCTCGTGAACAATAAATTATTTATTATAAGATGCCCAGACAAATCCCCAAGCTAGAACGGATAAAAAATACGTCTTCCGGCGGAAAAAAAATAAGAAAAAAATAAAACTTAGAATTCGTCTAAAACCGTACTATCGGTCATAGAGCCCATTGTCACAGTTAGATAAAATTAGAAACTCAGAGGAAAAGAAGACACTAACAAACTTTAGATTGTAATATAAAAGACTCAATGATCAGGAATATAAACCCAATAATAAAATATTATTTATTTGGCTATGAAGACCGTATAACTTAATCTATGAGTCAAATCAAAACTAATAAACTCGTAATGATATGTTTTTTAAAAACAATAAAAAATAAAAAGCACTCACAGAAAATATAAAAAGAACTGTTCGTAGCTGAATAAAAAATAATGAAATTAGTTGAATATAACGCTAAGTAAAATCAAATTCGAAATATACATTACTATACGGCCAACTTTCGGTAACTCGAACTTTAAGGGAATGAGATACTTCGAGTTAAAAATAGTTTGAGTTATAGAGGTTAGATTTTAGATATTTCGAGTTGTAGAGGTAATATTTTTATTTGAGATTCAAGGGCTTAAATGCAAAAAAAATGTTGTACAGAAAATGGATACCTGATTCAAATCAATTGTTACTTTTTCCATTTCAATTGTGACCATTTCTATTTAAATTCAAATATAACTATTTCCTCTTTAATTGTAGCCTTTTCTACTTCAATCATAAGTTTTCTCATATCAATAGTAACCCAACTGGACATCAATTAATTCTATATTTTTTTTATTATTGAAAAATAATTATTTTAATTAAAATAATGACTTTTGAAATATTTTCGGCATATTCTTCAGACAATTTTTCCTTTTTTTACGAAATTGATATTAAGTGCTAATTTGAAGTATATAAATGTTTTGAAAAAAAAGTTGTTTATTTATTTTAATATATGTATCACTTTTTTTTTTTTTTTTTTGGAAGGGAGGAAGTGGATTTCATTGTGTTGTTGATCGTTCATCAGGTTTTGCTAATTTCGAAATTAGTAACTATCTAAAAATTTTGTTCGGCCACGAACATTTCTACTTCATTAATAATGTGCAAGATTCTAGGTGTCGCTTATATGGATTTCAAGGACGCTATTTCTGCACTTAAAATTGGATTTTCAGTCGCACATGCGCATTTCACTTTTCCGTTTTTGTTGGTTTTCTAAAATATAGGAATCGTTTATTTGGTTTTCAAGAGTTCTAATTCCATTTTATGAATTGGATTTTTAATGGACCATGGAGATATCGAATTACCATCACAGTTGACTTTTTTTCCGGTATATGTATCGATTACTAGCTTTTTAAGGACTATATTTTTTTAATTTACTATCGTATTCTCGATCGCGCATGCGTATTTCCCTTTTCCGCGTTTTATTTGAAATAGAAACCTTTTATTAGGCTTTTGAGGGTTTCATTTATTGAGTTGAATTTTTTTACCCGAACATTCAGTTGAAATTTTTTTTTTTTTAAGCGTCATATAATAATTTTTAAGGACAATATTTTCAAATTTTCTACCGGATATTTGATCGAGAATGCACGTTACAATTTTCCGTTACCGTGGAAGTTTTCTTGAATATAGGGATCGTTTATTTGGATTAGAGGGTTCCGTTTCAGTTTTTTTTTTTAATGCATTTATTATCGAGCATTCTCATTTCGAATTACCATTACAGTTTTTTTTTTGTTTAGGCATCGTTTATTAGGTCTTCAAGGACGATCTACGCAAAAAAAATGTCAAATGTAATGGCAATTCGAAATGCTTATGCTCGGAAAAAAAAATTCAAATCAATAAATGAAATCCTCAGAAACCTAATGAAAATGCATAGGGACGATAAAAAATCCAATTAAAAAAATAGAATCAGAACCCTCGAAAACCTAATAAACGATCTCTATATCATAAAAAAATTCAGTATTAACACAAAAGCGAAATTCGTATGTGCGATCAACAATCCGATAGTAAATTCGGAAATAGAGAGATCCCTTGAAAGACAAATGAACGATAGCTATAAAGAAGAATTTTGCAGACTAATTATTAATTAGTTACTTCAAAAACCTACACCATCACCAAATTGATGAAATCCACACCTTTTCCCATAAAGAAAGATATAAACATTTAAAAATAAATAAACAATTTTTTCCAAAAATTTAAAATAATTGAAATTAGCACTTAATATTGTCTAATATTATTATCTAATCATAAAAAAATTATCTAATAAACGAAAAAATGTCGGAAGAACATACCAAAATTATTTAAAAGTCATTATTCTAATTGAAATGATTATTTTTCAATAATAAAATAGAATTAATTCATGAGCAAATCGTCTTTAAATAAAGACAGTACTTTGCATTGTCGAGGAGCGATGAACTGTATCCGTGTGATTGGTATTTTTAGACAATTTATGTGAGATGTACTGTGTCCGGACTGAATTAAAGTGATCTTATCTTTTTCTGTTGTGATGCCAGAAATGGCGAAACGTTGGCGAGTTAGTAATTTGCTCCTATTTGAGAAAATAGGGCTTTGTTTTGGGAATCTTTCAACAAGATCCTAGCAATAAATGTTTTTTTATTTTTGCTTGTGTGTGTTTTTACCCTTATTATTTAATAACTTAAAAAAAATTGATTAAACATTTAATAAAAAATTCGTGGAATGAACTTCATTAAAAAAAAAAAATTAATATAAAATTTTCCTACTGTTCATAACATTGAACATCAAAAGAAAAGTGAACAGGCTTGTTTTTTACACCTGGGATGATTAATTTGATCTGATTTTTTTTTAAATTTAAAATTAATACAATAGTTACGTTGCTCGTAAACGTCAACATTTCGGGAAATCGATTTCCATCTTCAGAGCTGAAATTAACATTTTTTTATTACATTAAACAATTAGGTACTGCAAAATTTTTATCACATCACAATTAAATTATAAAACTGTAATAATAAATTATAAAATTATATAATAATTTATGTACTAGGAAATATAATTTATTCCCCATGTTGAAAATGATATTAAAATATATTAAAAATTTCTAATAAAATTCGTTTTATTTTAAAATAATTGTTAACTATAACAATCCTTTGTCATGACTCAAGAATGATCTAATTTGCTATATGATCCTATTTATCAATTATCTGTTTTTAACACACTTCCTATTATTTATTAACCTTAGTATGTCTTTTTTTATTAAATTTGTACAAGCAATATTTCTATTTAATTTTTACTTTTTTATTTTATTTTACTTTTTTATGACATAAGGTGTTATAAATCTTCATAGATTTATGTGTTGAGGTTCTTCGTATCTGTTTTGAAATTTATAGATTTTTCAACATTCTTTGTTTGGTGTATATATGTATGTATATATATATATATATATATATATATATATATATATATATATATATATATATATATATATATATATATATATATATATATATATATATATATATATATATATATATATATATATATATATATATATATATATATATATATATATATATATATATATATATATATATATATATATATATATATATATATTGATTCAATGATTTTTCTATTGTTAGTTGTTTTTTATTACCTAGTGTTTTGGTCTGTCAAAATTAAATTTATGTTGTTGCATTATATTGTTGTGTGCTAGTGCTGTAAATTTAGTTTATTTTATGCTTTGGTAATTAGACATATACTGGTTAACTTTAGTTTTGAGTTATTTTTCTCCAATACAAATTTTCTCACAAGTTATACAGTCATATTTTAATTTATATACATACGTAATAGCACGTTTTGACTTAATTACAGCATCATATATATTTTAAAGTATAAAGAACCGGACTGATAATTAATTAAAAGGATAGATAGGAAAGAATGAACTGCAACCGGTAGTGACTACTAAGGGCTAATGAAGAGCTGAGATAGGGATCCAGTCTAATATAACTGCTCCAGCTATCAGAGCCACCATCTGCTGGAGTTCCAGTCTATGCAAACAGTAATTGTCTCCAGCCTGGTCTAGTCCATTATGTACACAGGTATACAGATTTATTATACTTTATAGTCTCAAAAATGTTTTTGATTATTGTCCCTCTCATCTCTCAATTCCAATGAAAGTGGCTAATAACGAATATTGGCCATTGCGAGTAATTAGTTTTGGAAGAATCACTGGGATTGGTTAAATAATTGTACCTTACAGTCCCTTCTATCCTACAGCTGTAAATGCCATTAGAAAAAAAGATGCTTGACTGTGGTGGTGATTCCAAATAATAATAAGACGGGGATCGTCTGGCGAAAATATAATATAAAAAAATAAATGAGATACTTTTGTTTCTTTATCATACAACCTGACGTTTCTGCTAAATTATTTAGGCCTTCACGACTAAAACGTAGATATGAAACGAAAATAATAATAATGGCAATGAAACAACATATTTGGTTATTTGAGAATCAACCAATTCAGATTGAATACTCATATTATATTATCAGTGCATTTGCACAAAAAAAAGTTAATATTATTATAGAACTTTTGCAATGAAACAACATATTTAGTTATTTGAGAATCAACCAATTCAGATTGAATAGTCATATTATATTATCAGTGTATTTGCACAAAAAAAAGTTAATATTATTATAGAACTTTTTCGTAAGAGCCATCCCTTAAAGCTTTTGCAAAGGTAACAAGCAAACGGAGTGGCCGGGACGGAAAGGAAGCAAAAATTTTAATTAAGAAAATTATGGACACTATAAAAATGAATAAAGGAAATTTTCTTTCACGATTTTGTAACAAAGTGTGGTCTCTGCATAAAATAGGACTATCGAGGTACAAAAGAAGAAAAGATTTTTTTTTAAAACGCAACCTGAACAACTGATGTTAAACATATTTAGAACATTTAATTCAAGAGAAACACTTTATTTATTTTTTTAAATTAACGACTGTATAAAGAATACAATAAGTAAATGTAATATCTGATTAGTAAAACATAATAGCTGCTTGTGAACGAACTACACATTGGTGGCACTAATAGAAAACATAAAATGTGATTTACTCAAGATGTTACTTTTCTAGTTTATAATATATAATTCATCAATACTATAATACAGGTACTATATATACAAACTATTATTTTAGCGTATAGGGGAGATTGGCAATACCGTGCAATTAATTAATTAAATTAATAAATTATAAATTATTTTTTATTTACTTTCCTAACTCAAATCCGATTGGGAATTATCTGTTTTCTTAAACACTTAATCTCCTACAAGCGTTTGGTTTAGCATTTGGAATATTAAATTTATACAGGTATTTTACAAAAATTTTACCTATGGCTAGGGTAATATTTTGCAGTACAAGGGATGACACAGCGCAACATATAAAGCGGCAAACTATTGGGCTAAAATATAACAATTTAACAAACTAAAACTTTAGAATTTATTTAAAATACCAAAGTCTAAAACGTAACTAAAAATAAAGTGTCAAATCAGACCAAAAAACCAAAAGTTATTTTCCTGAAAAATTAAAACATGAAAAAAATGGAATTAAACAAAGCTATCTCAGCTGAGCCTACTATCAATGGCAATATTCCTAGATGTTCCTTCGAAATTCTTAGGACCAATGCCATCTCATCTTGCGCGGTATTGCCCCGTGACGACATGCTCCATATTTCAATCCTAACTTTTGAGCTTGTACCATGGCATTAGTACCATGACAATAAACTGCTAATGTTAGTTGGTTAAAACAAGTTTAAGAAAGTCTCGATTGAATATAGTTTCTTTGACAAATATTACTATTAACACAATTCTCCCACCTCTATATTCCTGATTCTCTGATTGTATAGCATAAGCAGATGAAAACTAATAAAAATATATGCCAAACTCATATCTTGTTTTTAGAAGCATTATTCTCACACTTAACTCAATTGTAAAATTAGGGAGATTTTCTAATTACTTTTGATAGCGCTGTAATTTTTTTTAATTTTAATTTTCATTGATTTTATTTGCATGTCAGATATTGTTGTCAAAATAGTTCATCGTAATTGTTTCTAGAAAGGAGGATAAACAAAAATATACCAATTTTCAAAAGTGAGTGGGCGTGGGTTCAAGTGAGGAGATGAATGTGGGAGTGAGGATGTGAAAAAAAAATTATTATTAAATTATTACAAAGCGAATGATATAAATTAATTTTAGCCCATTAATAAATCAACTTAATTAGAGATATAGAGATAACATATTGATTAATTAGAGATAACACATAAATTACAAATAACATTTTGAATGAAATACAATTTTTATAACAAATAAAAAGTGAGGGAGTAAGGTTTTTGTGCTTATTCATTGTTTACTGTTTACAGTAAATTTACACCACACAAAATTTCACGAAACCTCAAAAACTATAACAGAGATTCATCAAATATTCAATTTATGTACTTTATTCTACGAGAAAGTAAGGGAGTAAGGATTACGAAACACGAAGCACATTTTTAACTTAACATCTCCCATTCACAGCATGCTAATGGAAGTTTCTCTCAACATCGGTTACAATTTGGCTTGGAGGGGTCAGGTAAGGTTGACCAATTGTTTTCCTAAGCTGTGGAAGGAGGTGAATTTACTTGGCGCACATTTTCGAAAAAAAGTGAGATACTTGAACAAGGGACAAGTAAATTAATTTAACTAGTTGTCAACGTGATTATTCTACGACGAATTCCTTTTTCTTTTCTGAAAATATTGAGCTAGTATGCACATGCAATTTATTTTGATAGCGATAGGCTAGACTTTCTAGCAGCTAAACAAAGTCAATGCAGGAAATTCAAGCAACGAGACATGCGAGGGAATGAGGATTTTGCCGTTTAAACATGTTTACATATGTAAAATTATTATTAACATGAAACAATCTAAGGCCACGCTTTGTCAAAATCAATGAAACATATCTGCCAGGTGTAACTAAAAAGCCTGCTTTCTCCATATGAATGTGATTTCCCTATTTCCGAAGAACAGTCCATATCCCAGAATTTGACAATTTATATTTGTTAACTGTAGGTGCTGACAAATTTTTATTTTATTTTTCTTTGTAATCCTTTTTTTATGAAATACCAAAGGATTCGAATTAAAAATTTCTTCGAAATAAGTACAGTAGTTAGAAACAAGTTTAAAGTGCACAATTTTGATATTTGGTAATTCAGTAAGCATTAAAAGAAGCTTTGTCTTATTTACGCATAGCAACATCCAATTTTAAATGCAGCATAATTAAAAACAAATAAATAAATAAGCATTTACTTTCTAAGGCCACAAAAGCTATGTGAGATCACGTAGCTCCTATATTGTAGGTTCGATTCACGGATAGGTCATTAAAAAGTTTCAGGCAAATTTTTCTTTTTTTATCAAAAATTGATTGAAATATTTGTAAATTAAAAAAAAAAAAAAACAGTTATTCTTCGAAGAGTTTATTCGGTAACACTAATTTTTCATGGAAGGATCTTAGATAAACACTCAACCCTAGGCCCTTGTTTCATTTTTCCGCTCAAGCTCGGTTTGCTAATATGTATCCTTCAGTGATAAATAAATGTATTTTCCACCCTTGTAGGCCTTGTAAAGGAGCGCGGGATAGCTTCAGAGATTTATGAGGCTCGTATATCTCACCGATGTAACAGTGAATTCATACTCTGTTTCATTCTTAGTTCCATTGGAATCTGCCTGTCATTCCTTTATTTGATGGCACTTCATTAAAAGGTTTTAGCAATAATACAGATTGACCTATCGCTGTTTAATTTATAATTCTTCACTCATTTAAGGCTCACTAATACAGAACGCGATCTGTCGCGGCGATCTGCGATCTTTTAGTATAATGCTAGGGCACAAAGAAGGCGATCTGGAATGCTGGAATGAATGACTATCTATACCACTATACAGATCACACGGAACTCGTTCTATCGCAAGATTGGCCCGGGCAGCGATCCATTTTTACAAAATGATCGCGCACTTGAGCGATCTGTTCGGTGAAAAACTGAGGCACTCCCATATAAAAAGTGAAAAAAATACGCGTATTTGTTTGGTATGTAAAATAGATATTTTTCCTTCGATATTCGATATTCTTATAATATCGAAATAAAATAAATATTATAATTTGTAAAGTTTTGGTTGAAAAATTTCAAGACTAAACAAAATAGCAGCATTTCCTCTGACGATTCGCTAAAATGGCTAACAAAAATTAATAAATAAGAACATTTTTAAAATATTATAATTAATGTGATTAACGTTTCGGAGTCAATCTTCAGGACATATTACAGTAATTAGATATAATAATATCGATAATTGGTTTCTGATAATATAGGAAAATCGATATTTTATCTTCGATATCATCGATAAAACATTTTCAAAAGAATTAACTTAAAACAATTATAATTTATAAATTTTCTATTGAAAATTTTTAAAACCAAAGAAAATAGCAGCATTTCCTCTTGTTATTTGCTAAAATGACTAACAACCAAAATGGAAAAAGATATAATAATTCATAATAATATTATTGCCAAAGCTTAGCAGGCCACAACAGAAACTTTATAATAATAATTAGATATATTTGTAATTATATTACTGAAGTCGTAGACGTCACAAGTGAACTGAGGCGAAAGAGATTTATGAAAAGTCACGTTCGTATTCAGCAGGTTTGAGTTGTTATTGGAATAAAGAGATGCAAAATAACATAAAAATCCTGGAATTGGAAAGATATTATATTTATTAATAATTAAATATTTTTTTTTTTAATTTGAACAAATTATAATGTTCCGGTATCCCTGGAAACAATGCCAGGTTCTATATTGACTAATACTTTAATAGCAGATTTTTAGATTACTTCGCGAGATCTACTGTTGAAGAAGTAGGTACGTAGGTACCTACTATTTAAATGTGAGTTCTGCTCTTATGAATTACTAGTTTATGAATAATTTATCATACTTTACTAATTTAATTAATTTATACGATACATCGTGATAGTTGTTCCAAAAGACAATACTTAAGGGTATATCCATAGGTTTTAATTTTTTAGTTTCCTTCCCGAAATAGAATTTTTCCAGTAGGAATGTAAAGGGTTAATGCAAGAGTTCTTGTGAAGAGATTTCTATTTAAACCAGGGGAAAGAGAGACAAATAAAAAAAACACAAAGCCACCCCACGTTTTTTATACGAGAAAAAACTGGTGCTGGAGGAATTTCGATTAGAAGAGATAACAAGAAAATAAACAGGATCCCTTATGGGCCAGTTATTCCGTGGAACGAGATAATGATTTCCGTTGAACAGGTGTAAGTGTTCTAATTACATGCCATTCTTTCTGTTGACCTTCGGAATTAGTTTTGATCCAGTTGATGTTGGAGGGACCTGGAATCCTTTCTACTATCTAAAGCTGGAGAAGTAACAGGAGTGTTCCATTGAAAGTAATCTTAAATTATAATCAATAAGTTTCAGGACCCTACTAGGCAAATAAACCATTTTTCATTTATTTATTTTTATGCACAGATAAAAAAAAAAGGAACGTTTTACGTTAATCTTAGTTTCATCGATATTATTATCCTATTAGTTAGTATTAATTAGGAGTGATGTATCACATGTGGGAAGTATTTTCTGTTTTATCAATCCTGAGGCACTCTCAAGCCATATCTAATCCATCATTAGTTGGAATAAAAACCTGGTGGCTATGAGAGAGTATAAATGCTAAAAGATTATGTGGTAATCATCCTGCTTATAACGAGTCTCTGTGACAGATTAGTTTGAACACATTCTCAAGCCATCAAGAAGTTTGGACCGAAATTCTGACATTCAGAATGAATAAAACAGATCGTTTTGCTGTTTTATGGTGACTTACCATTGAATAAATTCCAAAAAAAAAAAAAAAAAATTGTCAATGATGATAGCCAACCACCTTCACTTATAGTATATGTGAACTAAAATATTCTCAATAGGGATACAAAATTCATAATATTTCCAGGCAAGTGCTTGATATTTTAACTACACATCAAGTAATTTTTCTTTGGGATGAAGGAATTATTTTAATTTTTCGATTATTTCAAGCATTTTTTTTTTTTTTATATATATATATATATATACAAACTCTTGATAAAACTGATTCAAATACTTTCCTAATGAATACCGCCGGCTTCAAATTGGAAGCGATGCCGATCGAGTTTCACGGAGTTATCAAGTTTATCTGGGAGTGTAATCTTCAGCTCCTGACTTGGCCGTAATGAAACGGGATTCCTGACGAAGGTGGAAACGAAAGCCTCCTCATGGTATCAGTTAGCTCAGAGGAGATAGGTAATGAAGCCGAGGCGTTTCATAAGCTACGTGTTTCGTGGACCACGTTCAGCTCACTACCTCAGTCACGACTCATCTACCAATTTTCAATAATTGCTTCTTCATATTTACCTTAGCTAATAGTAACTGCTTGTTAAATATTAATTAAATTCTGCAAATAAAAATAACCTTGAAACTTGTTTGAGACGAGAGAAATTTTTCAAATAATGATTAAGAAGTAAAAAAAAAAAAAAATTCAAGCGTTAATTAAAACCTTTTTTTATTATACACACTTTTGGTATTAATTTCACCTTTCAAATAAAAAAAATTAAAAATGACATAAAACCACACGTAATTACAGATGCAACAACGATATATTTATTTAATTATTTATTTAATGATCTGATACTTTTATATATAATATTCTATTTCAATATTAGAGTTCTATTATCCTAGAGTTAGGGTGAAGAAACTTAATTCTTAATAGTTGAAAATTTTCAATACACCCGATTCCGAGCAACACTGCTTTCTGCATCTGTTCCAAACTGCTCATCAGAGAGATCCAATTCCTAAACTGTGTTCAGAATTATCTTCAGGATCAAGCCATTAACAGAAACGGTCAGTGGCAGAACTCTTATCTTAACAAACTTATATAGACGCATCAGTTCTCACTCAGAACCAAGGGCGGTATTTAAGCAATTGCAATGCAATCAACACGCCGCACATTGCGGTAGCCTGTGGACAAAAGTCGAAAATGCGAATATTTTTTCCAACTTGTTTTGCTTTAGTAATACTTTCATAGTGACCTCTGTGGTATGAAATAGGAACTTTTAATCCAATATTATAAAAACGAAAGATAGAAATCATGTTTGAACAAGTGGCAGATCGTATATCTGTCCCAACGAAACAATTTCAATTTAGTTGATCCTTCTTTCATGCTAAGGGCACATCAACTTCAAATGAATTTTTAGACTGGAAGGCATCGAGGAAGATAAGTAATAACCATTTTTTTTGTTAATACTTTTGAATAACATTTTTTGGTTAATATCTTTAAAGAACATTTAAAAAAAAAACTTCAAGTAAACATTTTTCAATTTCGATCCAAAACATTCTTAGTTTCTGAAATATTTTGATTTAGTAACAATTATGCATCATAAATATACTAATCTTTCCTGTTTTAATCTGCTTTGAATGGTTCTGTGTTTGTTTGTTTGTTTCAGAAAACTATGATTGGTATTATATGCCGTCTAGTATACATAATGTTTTATTTCATTAGAAGGCTTCCCATAAAGTCATCACAAAAAATAGATTGAATCACACGTGGAAGAACAGTAGTGCCAGTTCCAATGCTGATCTTTTAAATCAACTTTTAATATCTTCGGACCCTCCTGCAAGCAGGAAAGCGAGCAACTCAAATTCGAACGTTTATTTAGAGGACATTAAAAAATATCTTGTGGACGATGAGGACTCTTCTCTGAATTCACTCCAATTTGAACTGGAGAACTTATCCCCATCTACTTATACTTGAAGAAAATACTTCAATGAGCAGCGACTCATTATAATTTTTCTGATGTAATTTAATCAATTCATATTGTAAAAAAATTGTTTGTGATATTAATTATTAGTTGGTTAACTCTAAAAAAACTTTTTAGAAAGATTTTTTTTCAAAGATCCTTAATAGATGGTATTTTAGTGATCAGCTCGAAGTTTTCTTTAAAAACCGGCCAAGAATGACTTTTGTCCACTTCGACCGTAAGAGCGCCGCACTGTGCGACGCATGCGCGCAGAGCTTATGAGTAGAGCAGTGCATAATTGGATAAATTGTAAAACGTTTCCATAGAAATATAATATTATGCAAATTCTATTTCAAACAGATGGTTAATATCAATTTAAAAAAATACTTCGACATAAAAAAAACAACAACAAAAAAAAAAAAGATTTCGCTGAATAATTGCCTATGCTCTGTTTACTATGTTTAGAAGAAAGTTTGAAAAAATGTCATGTGGCAAAGTAGTAACTAGGGGATAGGGATAAAGTTTCTGGAGGAGGGCGAGAGAAGCGTAAAGCAAAAACGCTTGTATTCGGGCGCAGTCATCCTTAGCTACGCCACGGCTTCGAACCAGATATTTTAGATATTTTCGGCAAGAACATGTAATCGTCTGAAGGTACTCTCATTTCTATAATCTTTGTATATTTTTCTTCATAAAATAAATCATTTACATCGTAAATGTAAAGTGTTATGGTGGTAGTAAACCAAGTATTATTATTATATTTTACTTTTTTAAGATTTACTAGTTAACCATGGTAGACCAAAAGGAATAACATCGTAGGTGATAACTAGATAATATAATGGTACAACTGATCCATCCCGGAGCACCAGGTAAGCAAACAGAATAAAACAGGTTAACAGGTTCAATTATACTCATTGAGAGTCCAGTTTGATATTCTTATAACATGAATGTATTTTGATTTTTTTTTCATAGCCCTTTTTTTTACCTTTTATTCTGAACAATTATAATTTTATTTGTACTTAATAGCCCTTTCACTGCTCATATAAATTTTAAGGTGTGCTTTGATCTTAAACAAATAAAGTAATTATTTACTAATAAATTGATCATATTAATTAAGTAAATTTGATGTTCGGATATATTCTTGGGCTCACTTTTGGCTAGAATTATTCTTACGTTTTGTCGACATAATCGTAACACTTATAACTATTAATTATTCATCTGTTTACATACCGGTTCACTGGACACATGAAGGAAAATTTTATTCTCTGTTCATACCTGAAACATAAAAATTTTATTAAAATTTTGTAAACTGGTATAGAGAAGAAAATCAAATAATTTACATTGATAGTAACTGCTATGATTGATACAATATTTAAACTAGAGACTTGCTATAAACTTTGCAGTAATTTAGAGTATTATGAAATTAAATGAAGCTGCTATGAGTTAATGGAATAATTGTTATAAATTAAATTATTAACTACTATACCTTCTTTTAAAAAAGGAAGGTATTAACAATAAAAAAATTAACAATTTAATATTTTTTATCTTGTTCATTTTGAATAATATTCTTTAATGTTTTATCTAAATATTGCAGAAATACATTGACTGCAATTTTTATTTCAATCATTCATAAGGCAATTTTATTCCTGACAGTTTGATAATGTTCAATGGAAATTTTCTAAATTTACTATATTTTTTCAACAGATACTTGAAGCATAATTGAATACTACCAGTGAGTGCTAAAAATCATGCCACCATTGAGCTGAAAATCGACTATATTCACCTGACTTGTCTCCAACTGACTACCATTTTTTTTTTATCTTGCCAAAAAGTTTTTTCGAACAAGGGATTATCCCTTGTTGGGGGTTGAGAGAAATGTATTGATGCTAGCGAAAGTTATTTTGAATACACAGAATATTGTTTTTTAAGTTTACGAGTATATATATGATAAGTTTTTTTATTTTTTTCATATTTAGGAACTAACATTTCATATGTTCCAGCTCAATATTAAAAGACACCAGTTGGTCAAAATGGCTAAACTCAAAAACATTGTGTATTATTTGTAAGCTATGAGTACTGGAAGTGATTAGCACGCAGTATCCCATCTTTAATCATAAAAACGATTTCTTTATCTTCGAACAATTTCCTTCAAAAATGATCAAGTACCACATGTCTCTATCACACCTTTACTCTCTCTCGCCCTCTTTCTCCTTATTTATATGAAAATTTATGTTTACACACATTCTTTGGTTTTTAAAACTCAATCGCAAAATAATTATTAACCCATATTTTCAAGGCCGAGATGAACATTTTAAAAATATTAAAGCGGGAATGAGTTTGCTGATATATGACTAGTGGAGTTGATTTATTAGATCCATTCAACGGACACACCCTACATTTAAATCCTTAAAAAATATTCCACTTCATCAATATTTATTAAGAATGATCGTTTAGAGAAAATTCCAATTTATCATTTAAATATAAACATATATAAGGAAAATAAAAAAAAATTATTAGCCCAACAGAAACAATTATTAAAAAATATTCTCCTTCTAAGTATCATTGTAATTTAGTGAATGCAAAATAATGAATATTTTTATAATATAACAAAATAAAAGTGGTTATTGATTAATTGCAAGTATGGACAATATAGGAGTCAATTTTGTAAGTTATATATTTATTTTAAACCAACAGAATATAGATGTAACTGTTTACACATATATATTAATTTTTAATGTAATTTAATGTAATATTTTGAAATTGTTTGAAGTGTGATAATAATGTTCATTAGAATATTCATTGCATTGTAGGTTATATTCTTGAAGATGGGTCAATAACCCGAAACGTTGAATGCTGGAGTATTGTAAAAGAGTATTAGTGCAGTTGTAATGAAAGATAGATGAAATAAATGTTGACAAGTTTTAATAATAGTTAATAAAAAAGTCTTCCTGTTTAAAATTTGTTTTTATGATAAAAAATAATATATTTTTAAATTTTATTTTTCCTTCCAGATTGTGAGGCTTTTGGTTTACAATTTTCAATAATGGACCTTAGTAATTGACCAAGAGAAAAAAAAAATTAAGACTCCCCTCACAGCTTCTACAATTGGTAGCTTACAAATTCGTAGAAATGTTTTATAAAGTATTTTTACACATGTTCCTATGGAATCCGTTTTAACTTTAGGCATTTGATAGATCGAAAATTTTTGTTAACTAAAAGATAATCTAATGGTCTGGGTTCTATACCAAAACAACAAGGAAAGTTCGTGTGAATGGGAACACCAGATTTTTTTAAAATATTGTAACAAAATATACCTATTTTTTGAATGGGTGTTCTAATAGTTAGTTCTTATGATTATGTTGATTGATAATAATATAAAATAATTCGTAACACAACACAACTCTGTATTTTGTTACGTATAACTTATAACCTTCTTATCAATCAACTTAATCATAAGAACTAACTATTAGAACATCTGTTCCAAATAAATATATTGTAGCAAAATATGTCTATTAGGAACAGGTGTTATAATAGTTAGTTCTTATGATTAAGTTGATTGATAAGAAGGTACACGTAAGAAAATACAGAGTTGTGTTGTGTTACGAATTATTTCTTTCTCTTAGAACTTCACCTGTATTGTAACAGTATTTGAAAATAATGAACCATTGTGTTATAATTTGCACCTTTTTTTACTTTCAGACCATTCTTCACTTTATTTTTTGTTATTTCCTATTTGAAGAATCTTCTTGATTCCTGAAATTCTGGTCATGCTTAGAATTAGAAATGAACTAGAATAAAAAAACAATTAAAAATAGAAAAAAAACAACTAAAAAATAGACTACCAATATAGCTGCAATAACAGTTTCAGCAATTTATTTTAAAAAAATTTTCACCAATGTAAATAAAATATATTCAGAATTTTTTTTTTTTTTTT
The DNA here is from genome assembly GCA_948150685.1 of Rhaphigaster nebulosa. Taxonomy (NCBI): domain Eukaryota; kingdom Metazoa; phylum Arthropoda; class Insecta; order Hemiptera; family Pentatomidae; genus Rhaphigaster; species Rhaphigaster nebulosa. The sequence continues at coordinate 71,128,833 of OX411310.1, forward strand.
TTTTTTTTTTTTTTTTTTTTTTTTTTTTTTTTTTTTTTTTTTTAGTATGATCAATTACTCACTGTATTAATCTACAGTTTATTATTGATTATTGAAATGATATTAAATTTTATCACTTGATTGAAAACTATTTACCTAATCCGTTCATTTGTCTTAAAAGTTAAAATTTCTACAACATGAGGTGATTTATTTGGATTCCAATACTTATTATAATATAATTTTAAAACTATCATCAAATAAATAAAAATACATAAATACTCATGGTACAGCGCATGGTGGTTCTTCGAGGGCCGAAAAGATATCTTCAGGTTTCTCTTAATTTAATAAAAACAATAGTTCATTAATATAAAAAAAATGATGGCACATATATCAAATCAGCAAATGATAAAAATTTGTTTCATTCTTCGATTTTATTAAAAATTCTTTTCGGAAGCATAAACGAATATTGTTAATTTTTTTTTTCTCACAGATTTCACTAGTTGTATTTAGTTCGATTTTCTGATTTCCGACGAGCAGATTATACAACATTTTTTATTTCATTCCTATAGTTTGGATGTATTAATTCCACAAAGCGGGAAGGTACCTGTTTTATTTTAAATAAAAAAAGTGGGTTCTCCTTCTTAGTAGCCAACGCGATCGAAATTTTCCAAGCTGAATGGAAAAACTTAGGAACTGACGCCCGAAGCTCAGGCTAGAAAAAACGTATGGCCGGACGAAACGCCTGCGCAGTAGCACAGTTATCGTTTCGATATGACGTCACAACACATAAACGGTTCGTTTATAACTTCTCAATTCATAGAAAATTGAGTATGCTGTTCTATATACTTACTATATATATATATATATATATATATATATATATATATATATATATATATATATATATATATATATATATATATAAGAATGATATTTAATTAATAATATGCACTTAAAAGCTGCTGGCAATGACATATTTCTCTAAACCACTTCCTAGGGTCAGTAGATTTCTTCAGATCATTATCCCACAGGGTTCCATCTAAAGAAAAATATTTTCTGCAATAACGGTAATCCGATGGCAGAAGTGATGGCAATCAAGGTGATTTTCTTGACAGTAGAGCTGAGTTTTTTCCCGACTTACGGTCGAAAGGGGAAAGAACCAGAGTGCTATCGGATTTGACAGGACATCCAGAATGGTACCATCTAAGGAGAGATCCTCCACGCTAGCAGTGGTCATCAATGTCTGCAGAATTATAATTCCTCGGCGATCCCGCTCTTTTGATCTCATTCGGAATTCACCGCGGCTTCCAGGCTCAGCGGAATGTTTTAATGACACCGACGCCAATTTGATTTACGGCAGTTCTGACCTTATATGAGGGGCTGTGTTGGAGAGAATATTGTCTCATAACGGCGCCAAAGAATTTTTTATTACTACAATAGTGTTTTTTTGTAATTCAGGTATATGTGTGTGTATGCAAGTGCTATTTTATAATTTAGGCAAACATAGGGGGGAGGAAAGGAAAAAATAGGAAACTTAAACAATTTCGAGCTCAAATTTATGAAGATAATGGATGCAGAGCATAGAGAAATAAACTATTTGTTACTGTGGAATACTACAATCTTTCATACAACTGCTGCTAGTAATAATAAAATAAAATAAGTAAATAGCAAATAAGTGAATAATTGGGAGAATGAAAATCAGAGCATTGAAGAAAACTAAAATTATAATTTAAAAGCGGTATTAAATGCAAATACAATTACTGCTCAAAATTTCTACTAAATATTTTCAATTATTTCAATCATTTATCAATAGATATCAAATATTAAAAACTAATTTTTAGGTGATTTTGTAAATATCAGAAATATAAGTAAGGCATTAATAAACTAAAATGTTTTATAAACGCTCAAAATTCTATCAAAAGCCACGCAAAAAAACCAAACATAATAACATAAAAATTACTATTAGTATTTTGGATGTATTTTCATTAAAATAATAGATTAAAACAAGTTTTCAGTTGGAAAAAATCATTTTTTTTTAACGTAAATTACGTTCCTCAGTTTGAAGTAACATAAAATATGAGAAGCTTTCGGCGTCGTTTTTAAACGCTCACGGCTCCGCTTTTATGAATGCTACAAAGCAATAATTACTATCAATCAACAGAGAAAATGTGCCATTAGAGATTGCAAAAACAATTTTTGGATTTGGACTTAAGGTGGAAGTAGAGTAAGCGAGTAAAGTTGACCAATTAAATGTTAAGTTTATGGCAGTAATCGCTCACAACCATATAATATATATACTCTGTAAGTAATCCTACGCCTTTATAACGCCGCGGTCGACAGAGCCTCTGTTTTTTTTTTCATCTCAAGCATTTTAGTAGATATATATGTACAAAAATTACTTATTTCTACATGGCTAGAAACTACGGCCTTGCTAATATGACTCTTTGGAAATCTCGCTTGGATAATACTTTGAGATCCACTGTTTAAATCATTATTGATTGAAATTTCCATATCATTAAAAGTTATAAATAATAAATGAATTATGAATTGAATGGACTCGAACTTAAAAAGAAGAAAAAGATTTTCTGAAGAATATAAAAAGGAAATCAGGGAATTTCTCCATCGCTGGTTATAATATTGAGCTATAATAATAAATTTCGTTTTTTTTACTTAATAGATGCTTGAAAACCAAATTGTATACCTGCAAATTGTTTATTTAAACAAATTGAATTACTCCCTTTTGCATACATAAATAGTTTCTTTAATACCTCCCTTAAACGAACTCCAAAATCTCATATGATGATATACAGTTAAATAGTCCAACAGTAACCCACAATGAGGTTTGGAATTGGTTTCGGGACAATGGTAGGAATTGATTTAGTATGACGAATGGGATCCGTAGAGGCTGTGCTATTGATATCGTACGCATCTGTATCAATCATAGCCTGTCCTGGAAGGTGTAGGGAAAAATATATTTTTTTAATTTAAATATTTATTAATATTCAAATTAAAATAGAGGTCCAAAACAACTTTGCACTTTTATTTTGAAAAAGTTCTTGTTGTAGATTAAATTTTTTCTTAGGAACTTTTTTGAAAAAGTTCATGCAAGAAATTTATTTTTAAAACTTTTATTATAAGTTCTTACAAGAACGTTTTGGTCAGAAATTATGTAGTAAAAGCTATTTGAGAACTTTATCATAAGGACTTTTATAATAAAAGTTCTTTAAGATCTTTTTTATACAAGTTCTATATTAAAAAAGTTCTCGTTATAGCTATTTTAAGCTATTAGATTATAATAAAAGTTCTCATTATTAAAGTTCAATAAAAATTCTGTAGGTGCTTTAATTATAATTAAAGCAATTTTTCTATTGAAATTAAAAATTAAATAAAATGTAATTGTTTTTCTATTTGTTCTTTTATTTCGAATTTTATTTATTATCTATATTTTTTGTTAATTTTTTTTTTAATGTTTTAACAATAGGTTTCTCCCACCTCCCGAAGATCCCTCTCAAGCTGTGCTTCTTAAGTATGTGAAAACTTATATTTGAGAACTGATATTTAAAATGTTCTAGTAGGAACTTCTATTAACAGAACTTTTATCAAATACTTTAATTATGTAAGTTCTTAAGGAACTTTCTATCAGAAATTTCTTCTGTATTTTAACTTTTATGTTAGTACTTTAATTTTAAAACTTATTGTAAAACAGTTAAACTGAAACTTTTTGAAAAAGTTCAATAACTGTTTCGAGCCCTGAATTAAAATTTATAAAAATAGGAAAAAAGTGGTTTTAAGAAGTAGCCAAACGTGAAATCCATTATAAAGGAGACAGGACATAGAGTTGCATCTTTTGATATTACAAGGCTAGAAGATCTCTCATCCAACTCATTATCAGCATTCTGCGTTACATCTGGGTATGTCGGTTATGACGCTATTTTTTTCGTTTTTTTTTTGTTTTGTTTTTTATAATTTATAGTGAAACTGTTTATAATTCAAGCAAATGAGATTTGTGATAATAAGTAAATATCCATGTAAGGATTAGTCAAAAATGAAGTGTAGCGTCATCGTTAATAGTCTTAACAATCAATTTGATTCTTTACTTTAACTTTAACAACAGTTTAATATTATTTTAGCTGCATTAGGTAAATTTTACGTACATTACTGTGCTGTTTTTTTTTCATGCAATTTTTTTACAGAAAACTAAAGGATGAATTATTTATTACTATCTAGACAATTTAAAATTTTTAAAGATACAAAAATATTTTTATCTTTACCAGAAATATAAATAAGCTATGCTAATAAAAATGAATTGCGCAGTTAAATTTAAAGCAGACTGGCTCATCGCTTATTTTATAATCAGATGAGTCATCGAATTGTAAAGTTCCTTTGGGTCCCAGCCTTCCAACTTAAAAAAAATAAAATAAAATACATACTCGTTCAATTAAAGTACACATCGATGTGAGAAGAAAAAAAAAATACTCAAACCACTCCCAATGAAGCTTACAGGACCTTTGGCAGGTAACATTCAAAATAAATTATTCCTGATGGGCCATTAAAGCAATTCGTAAAAATACTTAAAAATTAAGAAAAAAAAACTAATTACATCTAAAATTGAAGACATGAGAGCAAGAAAGTGCTATGTAATAAATTTTCGAAGATTGATAATTTCTTACGATTGGTGTTAAGTGCTTATCTTCGCCTTGTAACATTAACAACCCAAGATTCTTGGTTAATCGCATTATTTCTCAGAGGATTGGATCGATCAAGTCTTTAAAGGCTGGTTTCCAGGAGTAAGTTTTTTGATCAAAACAGTTACTCCTGTAAACCAGCTTTCAAGAATTAAGTAAAAAAACTTTATTTGTCATTTTCTTGTATTATTTATAGAACGTTACAATAATAATAAACATAACATATAATAAATAATAATAAACGTAACAATACAATAAATTGTCTCCTCCACCTCCACTCTGCCCAACCCACCCTTCCATATGCGATTACTAATAGGCTTTCGGGACCAACTAGTTTTAACAGGTATGAATTTGGAGACTGTTAAAAACATTGGCTTTTTGTAGCGGGACCCTCCCTCCCTTCACGTTTCCTAATTATAACATTAATCTTTATTTTGGAATAAATATACTTTAATTTACATTTTAGTTATAATGTCACTAAGCGCTTCCACAAAACTAATAGCTCGTGTAATACAATCCTCTTAATTTATTTGTATTGTCCTTAGTGTAGAAAAATACTGCATTTAAACGAAGTTTGATTATTTGATTTAAACCCCTGTGATCTTTAAAACTTTATAAAGATAACTTTCTTGGGTGTGGTAGAGAAAATCTTTTGGGAAGAGTCAATAATATCAACTTGAGTACTCATCCCCTCCGTCTCCCCTTGGCCGAAAAAAATATTTTGAATTGCAAAAGGAAATCAAGAGACATGGAGTAGGGAAGCTTTTGAAGTGCTGAGTGGAGTAGGCCTGAGTTGGGAAATGATAAATTGAGCCTTCAGCAAGTTCTTAATCTCCAAAGTTGTGCTAGCATCTCGACAAGAAGGGACATTAGATATTTATGTATGCGGCCTTGTAACGACTTTTAAATTAGTATCCCATTAATCTCTTACCCCTGCCTATATTTTTTTAAAGACATCATTATCAAATTAGTGTGGGAACATTACCTTCATAGAAGAGGCGCCTCTCCTTTCATAAACTGTAAGGCAATTTTACAGTGAAATATACACTTGTCCTGTTTTTTCAACTTGTTATATTGTTAAAGATTTTTTTATTTTATTTTTTTTTAAATAATTTATCTTGGCGTTTAGATAAATTCAATGATAGTAAATTATTAATCGATTTATTTTTTTCATCTATTTCCTCCAACTTCATGAGTCATTGGGGATCACAGTAAATAAACAACTGAGTATTTGTTGGATATTTTCGGAAGATTATAAACAAAAGTATCAAGTCTCTCAAGTCTATGTTGACTTTCCAAAGTTGCAAAGTGACATGAAAGTACTACATCCAAAGATTGAGTCTGAATTGGGTATCAATATAACTAATTAATAAAAATAACAGGGTGAAATATAGGTCGGGTATATGAGTAGTCACATGTTTTGGGTTACTGAAGGAATTCTATAATATTTTAAATTGAAACGTTTTTCTTTAAAAAAACAAAACAACATATCCGGTAATTTTAATAATTTATGTTTCTAAGGGTACTTCATATAATATATTATTTGATTTTGAGGGATGGAAAATCCAATTTGAAATCGGACAAGGCGTAAATTGCAATAATTCCGACATTCTCAACGTGATAATTAGTAGAAAAATAGTAGAAACAAATTGTAGCAACTGTTGAAAAAAAAAGTATAAACGTGCCGAAAAGTGGTTTTTCCACGTTTAAGATTTGAACAACTTCTTCTAATAATAAATAAAAAATAGTGTTTAAAAAGACGGAAAAAATAGGTTTTTAACAATGGAATTCGGTCAAGAACTTTTCGTAAAAATCGAGAAACAGCCATTTTATTACAGAGCTTGCAATCGTCGCAGGAACTTGTTTTGGGAACTTAAATTGTGGCTATTGTTATGGTCTATCTACAATAGAACTTTACTGGAAAAATATAATAACTTTTTCCGGGAACTGAGAAAATATAAAAACAGGTGTTTCAGAAAAATAAAGATTTGAGGAAGGGTTAAAATGGTTCCAGAGCGATTTTTCAAAGCGCTATTCATTCTCGATGAGTTTATCTACAAGTATTTTTTATTAGATGTATGTGAGGTTCGATTTAATACATAAAAGACGCGTTTGAGAACATCGTGCTTTTTCTCGCTTCGGCCGCTGGTGGTAGCGTAGGGGGATTGACAAAGTGAGGGAAAAAAAGCCTCTCTGACGGCGGAGCTAAGAGCGTTGGACAGTGATAGTGAGAGGCTTCCCCTTCCCTTCGTCAGTTCTACTACGCTACCTCGCCTCGAGCGGCAGAACCGAAAAAAAGTACGATGTTCAAACGCGTTTTTTAGGTATTAAATCGATCTCATATATATATTTCTTGAAAATAAGACTGGAGAAACTCCTCTGGAATAAACAGAACTTTGAAACATCGCTCTAAGACCATTTTGGCTCTTGTTCAAGGTTTTTTTCGAAAACACCTGTTTTACATTTTCTCCGATTCCAAGAAAAGTTAATTTTTTTGCATATAAATTTATTGTAGATAAACCAAGTATCCCTCTATAAAAACTGGGTGCGCCTCAGGATGGTATTCCGACCTCAGAATCGATTCAAGATTGGTATAATGGAAAACATTCTGTCCCATCCGGACTCGAATCTGGGCCGGATGTTCAGTACTCACTATAGCAGCATATTATTAGTCCTGAAGATGCCTACATTCGAAGAAATGTTGAAGGGTTCGTAATTACCTCTGCGTTGAGAAACATAAGTCTTTAGTATAGGTATCGTTATAGAAATAATCTTAAAAATTACATTATGATAATATTCTCAAATTTAGAGTGGAATCGACGGTGGAAAACTACTCAGAAAGGAGCTACCTTGAGAAAATACTTTCCCAACGTCCATTCACGATTGAAGGCCAAATGGCTCCTCCCTGATTACTGAATGTCGCAATTTCTCACCGGACATGGGGGATTCCGTGCCAAGCTCCATGGCTTCGGAAAGGACATTAATCCTCTATGCCCCAGTTGTGGAGTTCAAGAAGCTGCTGAGCACATCGTCACTACCTGAACCGCGTTTGAGGCAATAAGAACCAAACTACAGAGGAAAACCAGCCTCTATGTCACCACAGACAGTGATTTTCCTCAATAGGTTGTCAGAAAAATTACCCATGCTATGTATCCTTTGTATACAATTGGAAGGAAAGAGTGGAACCAATCTATTTTAATAGATTCAATTAAGAATAATGAATACGCATAAGGATGAAGAGAATTCATCGGTAGGTAGTGCTACCGAAACCCGTAATGCCGAGAGGCAAGGTAGGTTGAAAAATAAATAATAATTTAAGGTTTTACTTTTACTCTTTATTATGCTTTGTCTTGAATATGAAATAACACCAAAACATAATCTTATCAACAACATCTTGGCCATAATCGGTTACTCAATGTGAACAGTTCAGCAGCTATGCTCCGTTCAGAGTTAACGTGATAGCCGCTTTAAGTACAGACAGAATCAAATTTCTTATGTTCACCAGGTCACCATTGGGTATTACAAGTCAAGAACAAGTATTACAAATCAATGCCATTACTAGATACCACGAATAACTCATTCGGTGATAGTTCTCTTCAAGTAAAATTTTAGCTAATGTGTGAATACAAACATCAGGTAAAAAAAAAAAAGTATGCATAGATATATAGCAATATTAAAAAAAAAAACTTGCGGTGCCAGTTTACGGATGAAAAAATGCAGATGTTATTACTGCCTACAAATCAGAACACTGAAAGCCAGAATTTTAAGACCTCAGCAATACCTTACTTAGACCCGTAATGATAATGATGATGACGATTAAAATATTTCTGAAGACATGCTGATCCATAAGCCAGCGGTAACGGCCTCTGAAATAGCCTCAACTGCTGAACGACTGCCATAAACCAATTTCCAGATAACAGTCCATCAACCGAGGCAAGAATAGCCGACGCACGGCAGAATTGAGGAGATTTACTCGGACCTTCCCTATTTATTGCAGCTATCTCAGCTTATTATTATTGTCCCTTCATAACGGCTCTGTCACAATAAACTCTCGCTCTTTATTATTGCACAATCTATTGTCTGGATTCGAGCCAGTCTCTCGGAAAAAAAGGCATTTCTCCAAGAAACGGGGATTCCGCCCGCTCAGAATTCTGGCTATGTTCTCTTATGTATATATGAAGAGCGGTTGAGTAATGCTCGGAGGAAGTTACAGCGCATCTAATGTCGGGGAGACTAATGACTGCGATATCCTCTAAAGGGCTCTGGCAACAAAAGATATGGTAATGAGTGAAGAATACAGAGAAAACCATTTATTTCCTGTGGTACTTCTCGTTTTGCGAATGCTTTCAGCCTATCTGCAAACCAGTATGCATAATCAAAACTTGGGTTGTATTCACGGACAATATGAAGTAGTTATCGGTCATAAATAAATAGTACATTTTAAAATAAACGGTGAATGCACATTATAGATATTCCTGAAGCTCCAGATTTACACAAACAACACAACATCCTTTTCGGTATGAATTTATCGTTTCGTGTCACACGGTTTTCTGATAAAGGAAATACATTGTTTCCGGTGGTTTCGACTTTCACATAACAAACTGATCTTGTAAATGGAGTATAATCTGTAATCGAAGTGCTGCGGTTGAATGGGAGTAAATAACTGAGATTAATAATTTTACTTGATTCTAAAGATACTTAATAAGCTTTATCATTGACTAAAAGCCATATCATCTTAACCTGATCAAATTTCAAGACAAGCAAGTTATACATTTTTTTTACGAATGCATCACTTTACCCCTAAATGACAATGCTTAGACAAATTACGAATTTTTTCATGTATTTCAAGGAATTCATCCGAAAATGGCGACGATACCCTAAAACCTCGCTGAAAGCTGAAAATAAGTAGGATGAAACACCTACTTGGTAGTAACACTCAACAGTCAAAATGTTGCTGAAAGCAGGGGAACAATAAGTTAAGACTATTTTTTGATGAAGGATTGATAATATTTTCCTGAGATATAAGAATATAGCAAGCTTAATAAGACACTTCCCGATTTCTGTCAAGCTTTATTAAAAGTTTACGCTTTATCTAAAACATAGAATATGCGTCTTATATAGCTATAATTAATGTAGTTAACAACATAACTATTTTATTCTAAATTATTATGTTATATTGTTTTAGTAAGTAAATTTATGAATTAATACATCTGTATGTTCTAACTGCTGTTATTATTAATTATTCTATGTGATATTTATACTGTCTTACTTATAAAGCTTTCAAATTAATGAAAATAAGAATTTTATTTTCATTATTCATTATAAAAAGTCACTATATTAATCACTATAATAATTAATTTTATTTACTATGTCCATGTTAGCCTTCTCCAATCACAATCAAATTATTAAATTATATTCCACTAGTCAGCATTTAATTATTAATTTCCATTAACCTGATTATGGTAATACATTTTTTTATCTCACACAAAACCTGGGCTGATGACGAAGCGAAAAAGTATAAAGATAAAGTATAAATTATATTCAAACTAACATAATATATTTTAGGTCTATGTTTTTTTTATTCTGACCGAGTCGCAATCTGTAGATGAGATAAGTTGTGTACGAAAATGGACGCCAACTTCGATGAAACTTGGGCAATATCTCAAACGTTGTCAGAAGTAGGGATGCGGTATAAGCCTATTTGTCAAATAGTAAATAAAAAAAAAAAAAAAATATATCATAAACTTACAACTTGTCAAGATAAATCCGTAATCCAGTTTCAATAAATAGCCAGTAGAGGTATTCATACATTTAAATAAGAATCTCTTTAATAAAGGAAAGTCAAATTAAAATAATGCGACGGACAGAGAAATTTGATAATTATGGAATAGCTTATTATAGCTTTGTAATAATTTATGAATTTTCACTGCCATTAAGTTTATTAAATTTGTTCTATATTTTTTTCATAAATATACAAAATATTTCTGAGAGAAAAAATAGTTCTGAATTCTGAATTCCAGTGGTTTCGAATTCGTTGATAGAACGCTTATGTACTTTTAATCAGTTGGTCGATTTTCCTCAAATGGATTGCCTAACGATAATTATAAAAATAAAAGTTTTTCATATATTTTATAAAAATATTTCATTGAAAAAGTTATTAGAAGGTGCCCAGCTTCTAAAGGACTTAAAATAATATTCCCTAAGTGTTATGTTTTATACATCTCAGATTTCTTGTTTGCTTTTCTATGAGAATTGAGTAAATTACAGCTTAATCTAAAAATTCGTACTCACACTCCTTCAGCTCACATTTGTAGTAGCTGTCGCGAAATTAGAAACTTGAAGAAATAACTTCGGCTTCCCCAATCCTTCTTTGATTTCTCTTGCAACTTCAGAGAATGTTTTTGTTATGTAAAATGAGGCACCTGACTCTGCCATTGTAAAACATGGAAAATTCTCATGGGATATAGTTATGCGGGTCATAAGTTTCTAATTTCCTGACGGCAACTATAGCACGTGTCCTGTTTATTTGTTGTTTATTATGCATTATCCACTTCCATCTAATTTCCTATCTTTTCCGCACCCTCCTGTTCTCTAGTTTTTAATCAGATAATATGTCCTACATAAAAGATTAAGTTTTAGTCTATTATTGGACTGCAAATTAATAATTTTTATATGTATACCAAATGACCAGTAATAAAATTAACAAAATTTGATTAAATACCTAAAAAATAAATTTATAGATAAACTTTTGAGGATTCCAAGATCTGCAATTTTATGATGTTTCGCATTGATTTATAAATTTCGATTAACGATCTGAGAAAAGGCGACCGACCAGCTAGCTGATTAAAAGTACGTGAGCGTTATACCAACGAATTCGAAATCAGAGGAATCCAGAGTCGTTAACAACTACTTGACACTAAGAATTATTTTTCATATTTATCAAAAAAATATAGAACAAATTTAATTAGCTTAATGGTAGTGGAAACAGCCGAAACGAAGCGGGAACAGGCAGTAAAACCAGAACCATTAAACAAATGCCTAACAATTAGAGAAGGTATAAATAAGATATATATAATATTTCCAGGAGAGCGGAAGGCTGTAATGGCCTAATACAGAGGTCGTAAATATGCCAGGGAGGTAATGTAGAGGTCTGGGTTCGAGTCTCGTGAAATAAGGGTTCTGGGAGCTGGCCAAGGCTTCTGTAGAGTCCCTGCTACTTGTTGTATCCCATTATCCTTCATAATGTCTTCACTTTTTCTATTCTTCAATAATATTTTTTCAATATTGATTTTTTTTTTTAATTATTCGAAAAAACAAGTCATTTTTTCTAACATGTAACAAGACACTTCATCGCAATATCTGGCATTCGTTTTATGAGTCAACTTATTAATATTATCCACGGTTCTTATTCACAGTGTTTCGAAAGCATGAATTATCTGCCTAAAAATATCACATCATATCTGAGGCAGTATTTGTTTATTTTTGTAATGACTTTATAATTTTTTTAAGTTGACGTTTTCTAAAGGTAAACTGTTTGATTTTTTATTGAAGTTTTGCGATGAAAATGTCATGACCCCAGATAAATTTTGGAAATTATTAACATATTATTATTATTGTAACTATAACCGCAATCAGGTCACCATTCTGCTGCTTTTCCCACACCTACTTTTCTGGCGTCATTTTCAGCATAATTTTCAATAGCCTACCACTTTACAGCACCATGAAAATGTATCAAACCCGTTCTTCGAAATTGGTTTAATTTTATCACTGTTACAGATTTGTATATCGTCGACCGCGTCACAGATTTTTTTATTAGTTCTTCGCCACAATTTTCCTCTGATCGGTGAAAAAGGGTCTAAGATTCGACGGGAATTTTTTTCTAAAAGATTTTTTGTCTTCCATCTTGAAGAGTTCTCTACACGCGATGTTTTCGAGCCATAGCACCGGACGTATCAGGTTTCTATGTATTGAGATTTCCTTGTTTATATTGAGATCAAATTGGAGAAAATAAGATTTCATATTCCAAATTTACATTTAATGACAGACATTATTTTTAACTATTTTTAGCATACGATTAATGACTAATTACTACTTATTTCTACCACTGTTCTATCGTCACAGGTTGTTGTTTGTACCTTCTGATACAAAGTAGATAAATTCGAATACCTTTTCAAACAAATATAATCCGAATGGATCTTTCACTTCAGATTGTCTGGATGTTTCTTCAGAAATCATTGACATATTTATTATAATCCTTTGACATTTATTTCGCAGGCCTCATTAGGGCCTGATTTCGGGCTTATGGATCCGTTGATATACAGGTTCATTTAACATTATTCTAATGTTTAAAAGTAGTAGCTTTCAATGATCAGATTTATCAGCTAGGCCCCGTTGATTATTACATTAGTGCAAAACACTATTAGATATTGTTTGCGATTACCTCTTTAATGTGGGTACTTCATGCTTCAGTGGGGAAAACACACGTTTGTTTAAAGTGAATGCAGGGCATACCAACACGCAGTATGTATTGGTGAAGAAACTGTAGTTCCTTGGAAGGTATTGAATTCATGGTAAGTTATGGTGAAAGGTTTTTTTTTTCCTTAAATTAGGTTTTTAGAAATGGACTTATTTCTGTTAAATCTTAGATATGGTGTTATGAATGATTTGTGCCAGTAAGATTTAAAAAAAAAAAAAAATTGACATTTTATCGGGCAAACCATGACTATTCATCGGTACATCCCAAAAAAGTATAATTTAATAAACGGTATGAGATGAATTAAGGAGAAAATTGAACAAAAAGTAGTCGTCTAACCCTGATAATGGGAAAGGCAGTATTTAGTTCCATGGCCCAGTAGAACTGACAGATCTCATCGCTTTATCTCAAGAGCAACTTCTTGTAGCCGCTAACTCAGGCTGACGCGGGGCTCCACTGCTCCTCTGATATTGTTAACTCCGGAGCCATTTACGCACGATATATTTTATCACAATTTTATCAAGATATATTCCGCAAGTTTTTTTTAGCTCTCCTTAGGCGGTATATAAGACCCGAGTATATTCGGAATTTATATTACAGAGCAATAACATAAAACTCATTTAAACATACTTATTAAAAATTACATACGTTATATAAAAATCATATTGTTGATAAAATCGATTATTAACAAAGCTACTAGAATTTTATTGATTATCTTAGCAGAAAAAACACAGTTACTTTTAAATATTATCAGGTTTTTATTGGATGATTCATGAACAATAACCTAACTAATAACTGAAATTTGATGTATAAATTTATTTAGTCCATTTATGTTGTTCTTTCACCAGTCATACTATTTTCGTCATAAAAAATTCACTAACAGGACTTTTGGTAGAACGCCTGGTTAGGATTTAATTGATTCTTTATTTCCTGGGAAAAATGCTACCCATCATATTTCGATGTCCTTTATTCACTCAATTACTTCTACACCACGTTTCGGACCGGTTCGTCTATTTTCAAGTATCTACTTTCCAATAAATCTGAATATATTCAAATATTACAACAGTTAATTTCACATTATTATATAAAATAAAGTGAATAAAGGCTATTGAAGTATGATGGTTTGCTTTTTTTCAGAAAAAAACAAAACAATTAAATTAAGATTAACCCGTCGGAAAGACAACGTTTAAAAAATACAAATTCTGAGCCTCTCAAATTCCAGTAAATAACTAAGCTGTAATTTTTCGTAAATTCAGGCATTTTCAGTTGTTCATGGGTTTTTTTTTTTTTTTTTTTGAAATTCATCAAAGTTTCATATTAATAAGAAATGTAGTAATTTATTTATAATTTCTTAATTATCTCTATATTATAGGAGGGTCTATCTAATAGGAAGTTCTAATGAAATTAGAACTTATTGCCCCTAAATATCTCAAACCAGATGGGGGCCTCTGTTTAACACACCACGAAGTTCGCGCCAGATCTGAGACATCCATCCATTGGCAAAATTTTCATCTTAAACTCTGTTATGAAAAATTGTTAATTAATGCTTCTTCGTTGTCTTGTAGATTTTCTTTCAACGATAGTAGAATATCTTAATTCTTTCTTTATAATGAGCATTTCGGGAAATCCAGTAGAACGTATTTTACCGTTTTTTAAATGCCAAAATTTTCGTAAGTTGGTAATTCAAGTTATGGCAGTAAATTCTATGTACAACCCTTGCACGGCAGAGGAAAATCTTTTCTTTACTCGATTTCTTGTTCAAAGTCTTCCATTTAGGACAGTGGCTGTTTAACTCCCTTAACTTTTATACATTTTCTTATCATAAATTTAGGATTTTCAAATTTGTCTTCTTAACGGAATTTAATTACTATAAAAGAAAATAAACAAATGATAAGTTTGTCTCTGATTTCAAATCGTATTTTTGTCTTGTATATTCAAATAATATGGTAAGCAAATAAATATTTTTGAACGGCATTTCTTCGAAGGGGATATTGCGTTATTATTTATCTTAGGATATGAAAAGAGCCAACCCCACGCACTGCTTCGGGCAATGCCAACTCACTCACATCAGTCCAGCAACCACCCTAGAATAGGGATTTTTCGTTCTTAGTTATAAAATATATATTAAATACTTGATTATATTAATTTATTCCAACCTGTTTGAAGCTTCTAGGTTTTTCAAAGACAAAATTAGAACTTATTGCCCCAAAATATCTCAAACCAGATGGGAGCCTCTATTTAACACACCACGAAGTTCGCGCCAGATTTGAGACATCCATCGAGCGGTTATTTTATTGTAGTTGTAAACTCCTTGGTAGGAGCGGACTCTCCCTCTCTCTCCACATATTCTCCTGACTCTTGGAGGCTAATGATTTCATAGTGACGTTATCTCTGCCCATTTAAATTTATGTATGTAAACGCAATGTTGGAACTGCGAGATCCTAATTTGTAAGTGTTAGTAATTTGTTCTATTTAATTTCTTCATCTTATATTATCATTTATTATGCTTGTTTAGTCTTTCTGTAGAATAATTTTCCCGTCAAATTGTTCGTTTATAAAATATGATGATCCATTTATTCCTCGACACTTTTCTTACTTTTATTCAAACGTTCTCCGAAATTTTAATTCAATGCTAATTGAGTTAATCTTTATCGTATTTATTCCGATTTATACTTCGAATCAAAGATTTTACGACCGAGGAACGCGCCAGCAACAAAGGGAAATAGACCGTCCGGCACCCATCCGTGATATATTCGAATAGATTGTACTTTAAACAATTAAATCTTAATTTAATCGTTCATAGTAGTGAAATTTGTTTTAATTTTTAACGGCATACAGAATTAAATGTTTTAGTTCTTATTGTTTTGTTGGTCAAATATAGTAATTTTAGTTTTAATTAATAACGTTTTTAAAATAATGATAGAACTTAGTATTTACTTTCTTGTACGAAGTAAAGGAAGTATTGTAATCGCGAAAATTTTCGGTTTTCAGATTTCAACGAAAATATCCATTTTGACCATCCCTGAATCCATTTTGACTAGTTTCGTCGTGGCGTCTGTACGTACGTACGTTCGTATTTCACATAATTCAAAAACGGTTAGCCGTAGAAAGTTGAAATTTTGTATTTAGGATTGATGTAAAATCCAGTTGTGAACCTCCCTTTTTGGTTACTACTTGATCACTGGAAGTGGTACTTTACTTGAAGGTCATAATTGATTTCCATCAAAAATTATATTAAAATATAATGCAATACTTCTCAAATTTGGTATATAAAACTTGCATATTAATTTAAATGACTTAATAAATTTTGGTCAGAATTGGCAAACCAGAAGTGGTACTTTACTTGAAGGTCATATTACACTGTCATCAAAAATTATATTAAAACATAATGTAAAACATCTCAAATTTAGTAAATAGGACTTTTATATGGATATGAATGCAATTAATAGATTTTGGTTAAAATTGGTGAGTCGAAAAGGGTACTTTACTTCAAGGTCATAATAAGCTTAAATCAAAAATTATATTTAAATTAAATACATAAATCATGTGTTTCGGTAATAAAGGTTAAAAACGCAATGTGGTTTCCAATCCAATTAAACATTTTTTTTACTTGTTTTAAGTGTTAAAATTGAGTGTAAAGTACTGTTTTTCCTCCCCGTTTGTGAGATTAACAAATCTGCAGCATGTGAACAAGATATTAGTTGAGTGAGTTTTTCCGCTTAAAATGTCGAAACAGTCGATTTCCAATGCTTTATCCAGTGATATTGACAGTTTTATTGTTGTCACGGAACATGAAGAAATATCTTGGAAACTAGTTACTTACTGAAGGAAAACGACATATAATAACGGAATGAGACCTCTAGTAACAAGAGTGTGTGCTTTTGTGTGTGTGTTTCAATAGATGGATGTTGGGACGCCGAGTGTCAATCTTCGGAAACTAGTAACCAAATTCAGTATCACTTTTTGAGCCACGGATTTATAATTTAATAGGCGTACAAGGAAGTCATGTGTTGCCCACACCAGATATTTTATTCAACAAATATATTTAAAAAATCATTCTATATCTTCTTCACTTCGAACAATGAGAAATTTGAAGGTATTTTTTTTTTTAACAAATTGATTTGGTCAGGTGGGTCACACAGATCCGTAGCGACCTTCTATGCGACTCTAAAGTTTCTCTTAAAGATTACCAAATGAAACATTATTGCTACTAAAATATGCTCATAAATAAAATAAATATCGGTCTATACAGTAAGTGCCTGCAATATGGTTATGGTCAATTCGCATAGCAAATTCTACCAAAATCCACTAACTCGTCGAGAAACTTGAAGAACACCTAAGTCCTTCCCGTCTCATTAGGAGACCTTCTTAAAGAAGAAGCGTTATTGCCCGATAAGGAAGCGGGCATGAAGAGAAGTGGTGTAAGAAGGTGACTTTAGTGTTAGAGACGTCACTAAGTCATAGCGATAGTATCAGCCTGCATAACCTCCAGCTCTTTATCTTTCCAGGGTTCCAGCGGCCATTATATTCCTTAAGGTCTTATTAGTCCTAAGTCTGTTAATGTCTTACTACCTGGGAAGGGTTTCGGATGTAAAATGGAAATATTCAGCGGATAGGAGATCTAGTAACCAGATATCGCTTGTAGTAAGATTAGAGGTATTAGATATCTTAAAGTGCTCCAGACGATTCTCTTAGGTTACCGCTTATATAAGAACCTGGAAGAAGGTTATTTCAGTCTATATTGTGACCCTATTTAACCAGAATGCCTCTATCTGCATTCATTAAAATCGAAAATTACCTACTATCAAATATGATAAATGATTAAGACGTAACAAAAAAAAATGGTTTTGTGTCAAAATTAGGCGATAAAATAAAATGGTTCAGGATTCCGAACAATCAAATTTCGTATAACTACTATATCATCGGAAAAAGTATGAAATCAAGTTTAATATGGTTTTGATTTAAAGATATTTTATTATTGCTTAAATTTTATTCACAACAATTAATTGTTTATTTTTTCAAGTGTACTACTTCATAGTACACACTATTTTAAAAATGTCTTATATGGACACCGCATGGCTTCCTTGTACACCTATTAATCTATAAATTGGTGGCTCAAAAAGTGATTCTGAATCTGGTTACTAGTTTCCGAAGATAGCAGTATCCCAAAAACGACACTCGGCGTCGCGACGTCCATCTAATGACACACACATACACAAGCTCTTGTTTCTGGAGGTCTCATTCCATTATTATATGTCGTTTTCTTTCAGTAGGTAACAAGTTCCTAAGTTCTTCCTGTTCCTTGACAACATTAGAACTGTCTATATCACTTGATAAAGAATTGGAAATCGACGGTTTCGACATTTTGAGCGGAAGAACCTGCCTAACTTATATCTTATTTTCCTACTGCAGACTTGTTCAGCTCACAAATGGAGAGGAAAACAAGTATTTTACATTAAATTTGAACAATTAAAACAAGTAATAAAATTGTTTAATTAGAGTGGGAAAAAATCGCGTTTGTAATCTTTATGACCGGACCATATGATCTCTGTATTTAGTGTTAACATGCATTAACTAAGTTTATTTATTATGACCTTTAAGTAAAGTATCCCTTTCGGCTCACCAATTTCAACCAAAATCTTGATATTATTTATATTAATATTAAAGTCTTATTTACCTGATTTGATTGAGATGTTTTACATTGTATTTTAACATACTTTTTTGATAAAAGCCTAATATGCCCTTTAAGTAAAGTACCACTTCTGGTTTGCCAATTTTGACCAAAATTTATTAAGTTATTTAAATTAATATGCAAGTCTTATATACCAAATTTGAGAAGTATTGCATTATATTTTAATATAATTTTTGATGGAAATAGATAATGTCCTTCAAGTAAAGTGAAACTTCCGGTAATAATATAATGACCAAGAAGGAAGGTGCACAACTAGATTTTACAATAATTCTAGATTCCAAATTTTGTCTTTCCACTCCTAACCGTTTTTGAATTATGCGAGATACGTACGTACGTACAGATGTCACGCCGAAACTTCAAAATGGATTCAGGGATGTCAAAATGGATATTTTCGTTGAAATCTGAACACCGAAAATTTTCGCGATTAAAATTATTGCTTACAAGGAAGTAAAAACCCTCAATGAGATGAAAAATGATTTTTTAAATCATTTTTGTCTCTGTTTGAAAAGTTGAGATATCACAGTTACGTAGTTATACACTTTTGTTGACGATATGTTGCTTTGTCTTGTAGTGATGGATTATCTCTATTTAGTTAGTCATTTTCAGCCTCTTGATGTAAAATACGCTACACCTGGTTTGCAACTATGAGAACCAATATTTTACAATCTTTCGTCGTCGGACCTGGAGATATAAAATACGAGTAAGAATTTGTATTGGAAACTCATTACTAAAAAAAAACCAATTGATAACCATTTCTAAAAAGTAAAACTTCAGTTGTATAGTTAACAAATCGGTATATTTAATATACACATACGTGAAGCTGTCACGAAATTAAGAACTTCATGGACTTACTTTGGCTTCCTAAATCCTTGTTTGAAATACCTTAAAATCTCGGAGAACTTTTTTGTTACATATCCTTCTCCATTATGAAAAAAAAAATATTTTAAAAAATCAGCAATGCTTTGTGGTAATTCAGGATATAATCGTGCGGTTCCGAAGCTCCTAATACTGTGACGGCTAACATGATAGAATATTAACTATAATAATGATATCAATATTAACATGACATAATATGTAAATTTAAAATAAAATAAAAGTTTTTAACATCCTAATGTAGACTAAGTCAATTAATATTCCTTAAAGTTTTTTTGGTGTATTGGTAGCAAATCTCATTACATATAACATCGTCAAATAATACATGGTGGTAAACTACAACAATCACAATGGTGGTGGACTGAGCAAACAACTTAGGCCAGAGTAAGTTGCTCACGTAATGCTAATAATATCTTAAAATTATTTTTTAATTTAAATTTAATGTTTAATAATAAAAATTCTTTAGTGAAATAGTTTTTGCTGAATTTCACTATCGCATATTGCTTTTGATTAAATAGAATAGTCACATAGTTCCTTACCTCACTCCCTTCTATTAGAGCATGACAGTGGTTTTGAACTATGTTAGAAACTTGGCAAGCTTTTATGATGGTTTAATAAAGTCATGCGCTAGAAGGAACAATTATTTGAAAATTCGAACTGAATCATATTAGCCAAAAATAAGATGACCAGAATAATACCAACAAATAGTAGAAACTATTAAATGACGTTTTATTACGAATTATATCCCTTCTTCTGGCATTCGATAAATAGTTTCTACTATTTTTTTTTGTTGTTATTCTTCACCAACACCCGGACCATTTTTTTATTTATTAATAATAAGGTCAACTATCATTGTATGATAAAATATGTCAAATTTGAAAGCGAACATGATTACAACACTTATTTCCATAATAGTTCTCATAGGTATGTATATAAATAGGTAAAAGAATGCTTTCAAATATTTTCATATACTATAGTAATTTAATTATATTTAACGATTCAAATCCCATCATCAGAATTTTTTGTATAGAGCTTCCTTTTGTCTTTATTTCTACATTGTTTTCCTGTTCCACTAAATAAAATTAAATATAAGCTTTGTAAGTATGCACTTATCTTTGTATGCAGATAACATTAATTCCAGTATTTTCCTATATAAGTTGCATTTAAATAAGCGCTTCATTTTTATTCTCAATATTATTTTTTTGTCTTAGTTGCACAGTGGCTTATTTATTGACTATTGCATGTATTTCTAAATATTTGAAAGTAGAATCAATTAATTAAAAACATTATTTTATGTTTATTGTTATCAATAATGTTTTACTATACAATGTGTACACATTTATCAAATTTTTATTTAAAAAAAACAACTCATTTTTCGTACTTTTTAAATTTTTACCAAACAATGTAGAATGCACCATTTGTCTTCAGATAATATTCTGCGGTATAAAATAAAAAGACGCAAACGACAGCTCAATATAAGCCAATATATCGGACAATGAGCAGAAGGAAACTGTGATCAAGGCTACCAATATATTTACCGGAAGGGGCCAATTAAAAGGATCAATGATCCGGGTGTGTTGGCGGCCCTGTTTGAGGGAGACCGCTATAATGGCTATTTATTTCTTTTATCCTCCGCCGCCGGTTTGTAAACGTTATTAGAAGATTACAGGCGGAGGTAGGATTTAAAAAATAAAATAAAGCTTGGAAAAAAACAAGGTTAGCGTTGGGAATATTTCAAATGAGACGGTAATTACGGACATTAAAAGTAAGAGCTAATTGTTGCGCGTTGATGATGCCTTACTAATTAGGGGTTAATCACTAACGATGATTTGATAGTTCAAACTAAGCTGTGAGGGTAAGTATAAAGTACTTAGCGCTTTTCGTATGGAATCAGGTCTGGACTTGTGTTATATCTCAGTTGGTCTAATGCATATTTACAACTTGTACACCAAAACTTATGCTCCAATCTTGAAAACTTTTACATCACCTATTCTTTACAAAAAAATAATCTGTTTAAGGCAACTATAGAGTATAATATTTATTTTATAGTTTGCTGCTTTATTTTCCAAATGAGTATTATAGTATACATTTAGTAGTTGGAACTGATAGTAAGAATAATAATCTACTATAGGTAATACTTGAACTTGAACTTGAATTTTAAGGTATTAACAGTTAGTCCTAGCTTCCTAGCAGCATACTCGAGGGCAAGGAAGGCTTCTTCTATAGAAGTTTTTGATCTCCCAACAATTCCGATGTCGTCAGCATAGCCCAAAAATTGTACCATACGATTAAAGATAGTTCCACTTGTCTAGATCTTTGATTCGGTTATAGCTTTTTCCAAAACAGCATTAAAGAGCAGACAGACAGAGGAAATTTCTTGTCGAACGCCATTATCTGAGGTAAATTCTGCAGATAGATCTTGTTGAGCACACACTCAAAATTCATCATCGTCAGTTTTACCACGCGGATAAGCTTAATAGGCATATAAAAGCCTTTCATTGCCTGATACAGTGACTCACGTTAAATACTGTCGTAAGCGAACCTAAAATCAACAAATAGATGGTGCGTTTGGATTTAATATTCGCTTCCTTACTCTATAATAGTTCGTAAGGCAAATAACTGATCTGTAGAAGACTTACCTCTACGGAAGCCATATTGTTATTTATTCAGGAGGCTTTCAAAATGAGGCAGCAATTTTTGGTACAATATATTTAAGCAAATCTAATAGGCGCATGGTTTACAAATTTATGGTTGTTGCAAATTTCAAATTACTCAGACAATTATTTATTTAATTACTTATAGACTTTTTTTTTCATCCAACTTTGATGGAGATACCATGTACAACATGAACGGACAGAGTACAACTCTGGAGTTAGTAGGTTAATCTATCTTAAACAAATAAATAACTAGTATTGTAAAAATTAAAAAAAAAATCCAACATAGGCATTTCTCCAATAGAAAACAGAGGAGATAAAATGCCTGGAAACATACTTTGTTATGCATAAGTTAAATATGTGAAAGAGTACATTAAATCTTTCGCCAAATACAGCAACCACTACTCCCACTATCTCAGAAAACGAGCAATTATATCGAGCTCCCACAAGAAACAAGAAAAACTAGAACTAAAGCCAAAGAAGTACGAGGACTTGCAAGATTGCCTCAGTTTTTATTCCTCTGTGAAACCCTAATTTTTATAATTCATTGCAAATTTGCCAATCAGGACAACAGGAGTTGTGGAGACTATGTCCGATATTGAAGACCTTGAAGATTTAGATGAAGGAGATCGAATCATGGACAGCGAGTTAGAGTAAAAATTACTTATAAGGAATTATTGAGCTATTCAGTAACAAATTTTCGGATTTTCAACAATTCTAACATCATCAGAGAGGATTTCACTAATAAATATTGTAAATGTAAATTTATGAAATTCTAGTTTGGCTTTCTGTACTCTGATTTATCTCTACAACTTAAATACTGCTGGATGTCAAGGGGTACGAGTGACACTTTTTATCATTATACGATGGTGTTTAGAATTAATTTTTTTCAAAAGCATGTTGCTCAATATTCAATATTCTTTAAACCGCGTTTTCACAAAATGGTGACATTGTCACTCTCACTCCTTGGCTTCTCACCCCCTTATATATTAAATATAATTAACTTTTTCGAGCAAAAAGCGATTTTCAGGGGGGAGAGGATATATAACCTATGATTGATTAGCATTTTCTCCCTTAGATGCGCATTTTTTTTATGGACGCGGAAATATCCCCAAAGAAGAAAGTTCATATTAAACCAGAGTGAGGAGCATTTTTTCCCGTTTGATGGATGGGCGGCTTAACGCATCATTAAGAAATTGCCAAAAGAAATCGGAGGTTTTCTTTTCTATCGGCGGGATAGATTTTTCTTCTATTTTCTTATTTATTCGTTTCAAAGTCATGTCGGATATTGCCACGGGGGGGTCGTTAGTTATGGGTTGTCGAGAAAATAACTGAGCTGTAAATACCAGTCAGTCCGAATGATGGATTGGCTGATTTGTATGGGCTATCAATAATATACAATTGATGACAAGTGCAATAATATTTTGAGGTGTTAGACATTTTTTGTCTTATCATTTATCCGTATAAGAAAAAACAGAACAAACACCCGTACTAATGTTTTCTTGACATGAACCTCAAATAGAAATTGAAGGCTCACCGTTCTCATTGTTTTGAACACATGATGCAGCCTGCTCTTATTTTGTCGGACAAAAAAAAAACTAGTAATAATTAGGCGATCATTAATTTTAAAGAAACACTAATCGTCGAAAGATTTTTATAGGACAATGGCAGGTTTTTAATGCATTTACAAAAAAATTAAAACAAATAATAATGAAGAGGTTAATTTTAGATTTTTCTCTGTTAAAAATCGCGAATTTTTATTCTAAATGTTTTAAAAAAGTTGTTTCTTGATATTATTTTTTTATTTATTTATTTTAATTCTAATTATATGCATTGCAGTATTTACTGATGGAAGAGTATGACATAAAAAAAAATGAATAATAACACTAAAATAAGAGTAAGAAAAAATATACGACTCTGCTTCATCATATTATGTACAAAACAAAACATAATAAACAACTGCTACTACAACCATGAAGTATGTAATTAATAATACTATTACCCAGACAATTTATGACTTTATACTAATGGCATAAGTCATGAAAAAACACCGGTTTTTTTTGGCTATTTTAAAAATAATTTTATTTCAACCCAATTTTTTTAAATATTCAAAGTGTACACTGATGTGTTCTATGGTTTGATGCAATGTCGAGTCGGATCACTTCAAAATACCTTAAAAAATGATAAAAGGTAATAGATGTCATGCCCGACACCTGTATTTGTATATAGACAGTACCTAAGTTGTTACTTAATGTATAAAGCATAAAACGCGAGTGGAAATTTTCGAGGACTAAAAATTTGTTCACTTCTTGCATGAACACAGCTACTACTACCTACCTTCGGTAGCGAGGAAGCAAATTAAAAATAAAAACCTGGTTAATTATTAACCATTTGTTATGATCTTGTAATTGTACGATATGATGGTTCAGTTCAACATGACAGTATCTGTTATCAGGTTTTTCTCACTTAATCCTAGCCATAAGAAAGTAGTATACATTTCAGAATAAATCTATCTTACAATAATGGAGACCGGATTATTAAATTATTCGTAGCAGAAGACTGTGGAGAAGGACTAGATAGGGGATATGGCCTTATAGGGCGGACCACAGCTTTGTTCTGAATAAACAAAGTGCTAAAACAAGGAGCCCTGTTTGCTCCGGGGCGCTAAATTTATTCCCTGGGCGGGTCCACCCATTGCTTAATATGCAGATCCCTGGCTCTGTCTCTATTATCTCTCTGATTTAGCGCCAACTGTTTTACGAGCTTTTAACAGATACAAAAGTTCGTATAGCCATGAGATATTATTATTATAGTTTGATGGCTTAATAAAGCTATAAGGCTGCCGCACATAGCGCACTACAGGTGGCTCCTAGCCGGGCCATCATAAAAACTGAGCGGGGAATCGTTAAAAGTTATAGTTTATAGCCCTCAGAGCTTGTGGCACCTGTCAGCACAAATCAACGCTTCGGCGATACCCGTTTTTATGAAGATATTCCTAAATAATCGTGAGGTCTTTATTACTATAATACGGATCAAACATTAATTTATTTAGAAAAAAAAATCAAACTGAAAGGGATGACAACAAAGACCTCCCTTCTTGTTACCATACACACACACATATGTATACATATATATATATATATATATATATATATATATATATATATGTGTGTGTGTGTGTGTGTGTGTGTGTGTGTGGGTGTGTATAGATATAAATGAAGAGAGAAAAAAAAAATGCTTACTTAAATACAAATCCATAATGATTCATAAAGTTTACAAATTTTAATAGCCCAAGGACAGCAACATAGTTATTGATAATTTCGTTGTCATTTGGATCTCAATAATTACATTCTTTATTCATTATTTCGTTGATTGTTTATTTATATTCATGAGCTCCAAACACTTGATTCATAAACGCATTTTGCAGTTAGAATTTAGAACTTAATAACTGCGAAATAACAATATTAAAGTAATCAGCATTAAGAAAAAATAATCTATAGAATGTGGGAATAAAATATCTACCACTGACCTACACGAAATTCTTTCATTGCTCCTCAAGTTGCAAAAAGATCTCGCAATACCCAATCATGGACAGAGTATCGTAAAGCATTTGATTCAGTTGAACAAAATTTGCTTTTCTGAAGTTTTTAAAATCTACAAAGTAGACCAGGCAATAATAAATTTAGTGGAACGTCATATGAACAGCTAGAAAGTGTCATTCTGTACACCAGATTGGAATGCATTAAATTTCAATGTAAATATATATCTATAAAATGAACTGTAATCTCTTGCATCCTGACTTATGCTTGGCACTCAATTCGCTTAGCAAATTGTTGTGAAGGAATACCAACTAATTCTGAAACGGAGCGCCCCTTATTCGTTCTACATGGACCATCTTAAACTTTAAATATGAGGATGAAACGAGAACCCTTTGAAAGACTTAAAGACGTTCAGTGAAGTCCTGAAAATGCATACAGGAATAGATAAATGCGCGGATTGAGAAGAATCTATCTGTTTTTATGTATTAAATAGTAATGTTATTATAATATCATTCTTAAATAGAACTTTAGATGTATTAGGCGTTTAAATTTAGGCCCATTTAGTTTAAACCCGAGTGGAGTATTGTTCAAAAATGTTTTTAAATAAATTACATTACTATAGTGGCATGATGGCGTATAGTCTATTAAATAATAAGGTAACAATACGTAGGAAGAAAAAAAGGAAAGAATTCCCTATTAGATATTTTCAAAATTACTTTAATAAGGCTGATAAATTTAGTAAATAAAGAGCCTAATTACATGAATACATTTTGAAAATGCTAAATTATTACAGAAACGTTCTTGCCCTGCACTGCATGCTGATAAATGTTTCTAAGCATTGGGTTGGAACAAATGAAATTTCATATCCTACGACAATGTGGTAAATGAAACGAATTTTGGGCTTTGAATCAATAAACTCGAGAAATGGAAATTTTAACTCGTTTTAATTTTGTAATATTTAGTTTTTTAAAAATTCATCGAGCGCTTTGAAAATATGATTATCAGTTAGAGAAAAGTCAGGTGATTACAGTGAATGTGCTAGAACTTTAATTTTTAAATCTCGTATTTTTTTTTAATTTACAAAGAAATCAATGGTCGGGAAGTGCCCTGAAGACTTATAGGCTCTCTCCTGTCGACAAGGGCTGGAACTTTTTCTTAAAATTTTTCATAGAATTTATATATTTCTGAGCTGTAAGAGGCACCTGTAATAATGTCCCCATTTTTTAAGCTTAGTTTCTGGTCTTCCACGTGATTCATTCTTGAGACTTGCATTAACGGATTGAAACCTAAAGAACCACCAATATACAGTTCATTCATTGACTCTGCGATCACCAAACGCCATTCTTCGAAATGCTTTGGAAGCATTATTTCCAAGTTTAAATTCATATAATAATATAACGCCTTATTCCTACGATTCTATCGGTGACAAAAAATCACAAAAATACTTCAATACCTCACATAATGATTTCATCAAAATAAACACATCTCGCATTTCATGCGTTCCAACTCAATGTAATGCGTAGCCAAAAATACCTTCTAACCTTTCAATCAAAAACGTTACCTCCTCATTAAAACTGTCATTATGTTCCTAATCGAATATATTTTTTACTTTTTTTTTCTTCGTAGCTAATACCATAGAATAAGAGAACGAGAAAGAAATGATTTTTTTAATTTATTTATAAAAGTTTTCTCTGTTAAAAAAAAATTAAAGATAAAAGACCGAACGGTACCAAGTTTAAAATCGATTTAGTTATTTTCTTGTCGAATCTGAGATTGAGTAAATGATTGATGATGAAAGGGTTGACGCAATTAAATAAATAATGATGAAAACATATCTGTATCTGTTATCATCTCAGTCATGTTCATATACATATCAATGGTCAACTTCACAGATGTTAATAAATAAGATCATTAATTTCTTACCTAATTGGCATTTAGGTCTTGGCCCTGTGGCCAACTTTATCAATTTATTTTTAAGTATTCAGTTGTTTTTATTTTGCTCCCGCATCGCTTTTTAATTTTTACATTTCTATGTATTAATTTTATATATGGATGATCAACCTCACGATCAACATTTCACAGATGTTGTCAGTACTATTTGGTCATTACGCCACAACGAATTGGAAACTGTTGAAAAATGTCTAACCTACATTACATATCTGTTTGCAACTAGTGCTTTAAAAACATCAAAGTATCCTAATATACAAAAATACAAAGCGAATAAATAAATAAGAAATTATTGGATGATAAAAAAAATTGTTAATTTTGAAACTATAAAATTTGCACTTACATCATCTGTGAGGTTGATCTTCCATATATAAAAAAAAATACACACAAATGTAAAAATTAATAATGAATAATAGCGATGCGGGAACAAAATAAAAACAACTGAATACTTAAAAATAAATTGATAAAGTTGGCCACAGGGCCAAGACCTAAATGCCAATTAGGCAAGAAATTAATGATCTTATTTATCAGCAGTGACAAATTTTAACAGCCCTTGGAACCGAGTGTCAAATATGTTTATATAGTTAATTTCTTTCCTCCTTGGATCTTATTAAATCCATTTTTTAAAACTATATTTTTCAATTTAAAAAAAAAAATCGTTAGTGTTTTACCACCTTTCCGAATAGATTTTATAAAATGGAAAAAAAAAGAAGATAAAGTTAGACGAACCTTTTTTTGAAATGCTACATTATTACTAATATTAAATTATGGTTTGACGTTACGATAACCTAGGCAGGGACGGATTAAGCGGATTGTTAATGGTACAAATCAATAAACAACAAAATGTTGAATTTATGGCCCCTAAGTAGAAACTTTTTTTATTTTGTGGAAGCCCCGAAATTTTTACCACTTAGGGCTCCCACCTCGCCTTACTCCGTCCCTGAACCTAGATCGGAAGAATAACAAAATAATATTTTTCTGTAAGAATGAAAATTTCTTAATGGAATAAAATACTTATCTAACTTTTCTCTAATTACAAAAATGTTCCACTCCTAAAGTTAACATAGTTACGTTCTTAATTAAAATTGTAACATACTAAAAAATCATCCTCGCATTAATTTTTTTTTTCTTAATTCAAACGAGTTGGGGGAGGAGGGAGGGGTTTCTTGCATTTATTTTCATTTTTTCACTCTAGACAAATACTATTTGCATTACACCCAATGGAAAGTACCTAATTTGCAGAAGACGTGCATGCCACAGGAGGGTTTCTCGAACTCAGGGCCGATCTATGACTGATGTAACAGAATAAATAAATTATCTCCCACAGCCGGACTCGAACCAAGGTCCAGAAGTTCGAAATAAATTCGAAAAATGAAAATAAGAAAAATCTAGTTTTTGGAAATATCACAGGAAGAAATTAAGCTAAAACTTTACAAAACCTTAGGGCATCTCTATTTCATGACTGGATACCTCCATTTATAATCGTAGGATCATAATGTAAAATAAATAATATAATAAAATAAACGTAAAATAAAATGGAAACAACCGCAGATATAAGGTAAATGATATAAGATAATATTAACAACGTCATCTATGTTATAAAATAAATGATAATTACTACAAAAAAAAATCACATACGTTAGTAATGTATGTTTTTTAACAGTGGATTTCTCCGTTTTATGGGATCAGATATTAAATTGTCTTTTCTTTTTTCTTTTTTTACAGGAAAAACAAACACACTGTTATTTTTTACTTTTGTGACGTTACATGTTTTATGTGGAATAGTTCTATTAATGATAACAGTTTCATACAGTGCAAAAAAAAAAAAAAAATTACTTCTCTAAGTATTTATATACGAAAATAAAGTTTCGAGTGTTTGGTTTTGAACATCCCTGAATTTTGAGAAACGTTTCAGGTTTGAAACTGATTAGGAAAGGCTAATGAATTTCGGTTTATTTAATACGCGTCTTTTATTTTCATGCCAAGAATAAAAGTTGAACTGGTGAATAAAAAAAATATTGAGCATATTTTTAAAAACCTATTTACAAAATTTTTCAAAAACTATACTGTATTAGATTTTGTAAAACTCTAATAAAAATTGTATTTGGTAATCAATGTCATGGTCATGATCAAATAGAAACGAAATCTTAAGTTTTGGTTGCACGGTGAAACGTTTCTTCCAGGCTATAATGAACTTTGCAATTGGTAATGCGTAGAACATTATCTGGAACTATTACTATGATAGTGATCTTTGTGATCGAAAAATCAAATTTAAATGGTTTGTGATTCCCCGAATTATAATGATTTAAACTGATAATTAAAAAAAAACAAAATATAAAAATTATTGTTATGTTTCTGTTCTGACTTTACCATAGACTGATAATCGACAGTTTGATACTTGACTACGTTGAATTTTTTTTTTTGTAAGTTTTTAAACAGCTTCAACATAATTTCAGGACTATTTGTATAGATGTTATAGATAATATCAGAAAATAATTTAAATAAATTAGGTAAAAAAAAAAAATTGACATAACCAGTCTATTTCATATTCCTACTACTTTTCTTGAAAAAAAAAAGTAAATATAACCTTAATTTTTCGAAACCTTAAGTTCGAATTTTTTTTTTAAAATTAAAAACAACCTGGTTAAAATTTGCATATAAATGGAATAAATTTTCGTTAATTTAAATAAAGAAATAACTACAGCGTTTCTAAAAACAAAGAGCATTTTTTTTAGTTGTTTTTTTTAAGGAAATTTAGAGAAGGGAAGGCACAAACTAAGCACAGAGAAAGAGCACAGCACAATATTTTTATTTTAAATTTTCCGAGAATCAATCGCTCTTCAAGTAATTTTCAACAATCAATGCATATTTCAAAATTGTCTTTGACTTAGTAATCATAAAAGATTTTTAACAAGTTTAGTAGTTAGTACTTCTAAGAAGGTTGATTCAGAAATAAAGTCTGAGCAGCTAATAAATAGTTTTTATGACACATTATTCATCATAGACTGAAATAAATTTTAGCTAATTGACACTAATTTTGATACTTTTATCCCGTCATCTTTTCTTCATCATTTTTATAAAACAAAATAAAAAATCGTATATTTCATTAAGAAAAAAAAAATACGTAAGAAAAAATGTATTTTCCTGATTTTGAGACCTCTAATCTTATATTTATCAAGGTGTCGTGTTATTAGCTGAAACTCAGAATGATAGAGTAGGGAAAACAATTTTTTCTCTGCTTTTGCCTGTTTTCTATAAATAAAAATGTTTTAGTGTCAGAATATCGACGCTGTAATATATAAAAAGGTTTTGACTGATGGTTATTAATAGACGACCGATTAATATCGGGATAGGGAAAATATTTAATAAATTTCAATCTCTCCGCCAAACAATATTAATATGAAGCTTGAAAATGGCTATAATTTAATCAAATTATAATCGCTGTAATTATAGACGCTGTAATATATAAAAATGTTTTGACTTATGGCTATTAATAGACTACCAACTAGTATCGGGGGATAAGGAAAATATTTAATAAATATCAATCTTTCCGTCAAAAAATATTAATATGAAGCTTGAAAATGGCTATAACTTAATCAAATACGTAATAATAAAAATGTGACAAAATACGCAATTTACTTCTTTTTTCTTTATAACTTGGTGAAAATATCTTTCCATAAAACAACACAAAATAAATAAACAAAAGATAAATTAGAATAGGGGTATTAGAAATTACCGTAAAGGATCTTGTGTTTGTCTTTTGAAATGAGAGACCACCCCGACCTTCTGAGACATCTCAAGTATATCCAACTTCCATCTAAGGTAAGTCATAATTGTATGAAGATTAAGATCTCATAGATATATTAAGTTTTTCATATAATAAATTAAGTCTTTTGTAACGTTGTCGATTATATCATCCAAGACCGCAATAATTGATTATTATATTACTATTAGATCCAAGTGTTGTTAAATTAGTGATCAGTTAATTGGTAAGTACGAAAGGACCATTGGAAAAGAAACCCAATTTTAACATTTCAGGACCAAAATAATATGATTGTTCTTTTTGTTATAAAGAATTTTTAATTTTTTAATATCATTCTTTTAAGAAACCTAATTTATGCCGATAAACTATAATCATGCCTTTTTCAGACTGAACCCAGAAACGCAGATGCCATTAAACAATTAACATTTTAGATATAGATTAAATTGAAATTGATCCGAAATCAGAGCGGTGAGCTGATATAAGCCAGCGGAACTTTATATCATCCTTATCGATCGGTAACGACTATCGTTTAAGTTCCATTTTATTCCAACTTTACGACCGCCGTTTTGTTTGTTTTATTCGCTTTAGGGTCCCAGTTCCTGGCGAATATAAAATCCAGTCGAATCTATTTCTCAGAGGGAAAAGGAAAGAAAAAAAAAACTTACTTTATAGTGCTACATGATCCCATTTTAGAACGAATCCAATTAGCTCTATAAAATCGGGCATAACTTTTTAACAGGTTTCTATTTACTATTCTATTATAAGTATAAGAAGGCACATGTACGCAAGTTGTTAAATGGAAAACAGAAATCTGCTGAAAAGTTATTGGTGTATATATATATATATATATATATATATATATATATATATATATATTATATATATATATATATATATACACCGTTTTTTTTCTTAATCCTTTCAAATAAATAGGTGCATTAAGAACTGTTATACACGGTTAAATGAACTTGGGCATTTTTCTTTAAAGAATTTGAAATTGTTATTGAAATTGAAGAGGTTGAATAATTATTTAAACTAAAACAATTTCACGTTCTCAATTATAGGACTATTCTCAATTATAGAACAATTGAAACAATGGCTTGATCATTTTTATCTTCGAAAAATGAATTTACTACTGTATCTGATTTTCAATTTTGACGATGTGGTAAAAAGTGATTAAAGTAATAGTGACAGTAGTACAGTATGTTTGATAATCAATAATCAAACCACAGTTTACTATAATTTCAATTTGATAGTCGGGATTATTTTATTTAATAAAGGACTATAGATTGCACAATGGATGTCATACAACTATCGATAAATCTAGTTGTTCAACTTTTTACAGCTTAGCAATAACTTAGATTTATGGTAAACTATGTATTACAACTCTTCATTAATCAATCAAAAGTTAACATGAGCCGGTTGCTCGAGTCGAGTAAGTGCAGTCATGGATTTAATTTAACCATAATTATTAAAGGATACACTATTCCTAAACTAAACGAAAAATATTTTAAGTTCCTGTTTAACCCCAAAGCAGAGTAGTTCTATGTTAATTTTAATCTTGAGCTATCTCTGTAATCCCAGACTAAAGGGTGAATCAGAATAGGCTCAGTTCAGGAATAAGCCCAACTTCTAGCCAAGCAACCGACTCTAAGTGTTTGGTTTAAATCTTTAAGCATTTAGCTACCAAAAAATATAAACTTTTTATATCCAAAAGAGTTTTGTTTGAAATATGGCATTCGCTGTATAAAAAAGATGTTTGTCCGTTCGTCTTCATGTTATGAAACAGAGATCAGTCAGATTTCACGAAGAGATTTACTAACTGCGGGCACTAGTATTAAAAAGTACTTTCCTCCGCCTGGAAGTTTCTAGTCAATGGTTCTGCAATTCCAGCTCCCTGTCCCGCTAATGTTCACTGGACTAGCTCACTTCTAAGTTCCCTCCAGGAGAAATATATTACTGCAGTAATAGTTCACATTCTCTTGATATATTACCTATCTTCGAGTAGATGAAGTTGGTTATGGCTGTAAGTGAACACCATTATGTGATGTTTGTAATCTTTAGAGATGAATGAATGGAACTTTAGAATAGTCAACATTGCACTTAATAAATTATAAAGTTGAGTTATTATATATCTGAAGTTTCAAAAACTCGTTTTCAAATGCAGTTTTCCTCAGTGTGTGTCACCTACAAGTTGGGTCGTCAGAAATCATAATATTTTTCACTAAAATTTGTCTTAAAACAATTTTATTCCATCAAAATCAGAGGTCCCGTTAAGAAAATTTAACAATACTCCTAAAATATTAACAATTTTATTTATATATTTTGACTTCATCTCTTTATTCGTACCTGTCGCAGATGAGAGTGATAAACAGAAAATATGATAAAAAACAAATAATCTTAAAAAAATAATATATATATAGTTCTGGCATTATAGGCATGGGGAATGATAGTACCCAGCGAAACCAGGTCTTGAATTAGTCCTTTAATTCAGGAAAGGAGATCTTTCATCCAGCTCCTTATTCGTCGCCTCCTATATGTCAGCCGTATGTTTCCTATATCGTTTATTAGTCTGTTGTTGTGTCCGTGAAATTTATTAAGAAAACTGGAATAAAGAGTGCGTATGTGATAGTCGATAATTGGTTTTGGTTCGGAAGGCGTTATACGTAGTCTTGTTGTTTACGTACCACGGGACTTCTGTTATTAGACTGAAAATAATGTAGTTTCTGTGAGTCTTTTTTTCTTAACCATAAATCTATGGAGTTTAAGTAGGTAAACTAAATACTTGTATGTATTTAGTTTGTGTCTAATTTTCAGTTTTGACGATTTAGGAAAAATATAATTTAATAATTTAAATTTAAAGATTTTAATTTTTCGCATATCGTCCCTATGCAATGATGGTTTAATTTAATTTTCTTTTTAATTACTTTTAAATAAGTGAATTTAGGTTTTTATTTTAAAAAAAAAAGTATAATTTGTTTTTAGAGGAAGAACCTCCAATATTACTTTATGAGAACATACATATATATATATATATATATATATATATATATATATATATATATATATATATATATATATATATATATATTAATATTAAGAGAATTTATTATACTAATATTAAGAGAAATATATTAATAGAGCCTTATCTCATTGCAGGAAATTAAAATTTAATTAATTTAAAAAATAACAAAGATATACTTATTCATAAACAAAAAAAAATCATTAAAATGAAAATGGAATAAAAAATTAACACTAAATTCAAATTTTAAAAGCTTTTAAAACTAAGATAAAGTTGAGAAAGAAAGGAATGGGGCTTGATTCATGTTTAAATCAATTTAAAAGGTGCATCAAATAATCTTTTATTTTTACATTGTACAGCATGCTATTTCTTTCTTTTCTTTTTTCTTTTACTAATGTTTACTAGATCATTTAATTACAGAACTAAAAAGATAAAATAAAAAATATTTCATTCGTTGGCGGTCTTTTGGTTAGTTGAACAACATGTTGGTTGGTAATCTAGAAATATTTCAATTCATATTATTTAAAATTAATAGCATATTAATCAAAGAGGTTAAAATATAATTATTAAATTTTAAAAAGTGTATCATCCTTCATTAAGTTATGTTAAACTAATTTTCAGAGGTTCAATTTAATTTGAGTATATACAGAGGTATACTTGCTGGATAGTGACAAAAAAGATGTGGACATATTGATCATATGTTTTTTTAAGACAAAGACTAAGATGATCTCAAAAAATAATAATAAATAAATAAATAAGGTTATTTATTTTATCAAATATAAATATACAGTTTTTATTTTCAGATTATAATTTAATAGTCAAAATAAAATAAATTGCTCAACTTTTAATTTAAAAGGACATGTTTCAATCGATAGTGAAACGAAAATTACAGTTCCTTGAAATGTAGCTTAAGTTACTATATTATAATGGACAGAGCAAAAGAAATTTTGAGTCAAAAGCCTATTAGAATTTACGTAAGAATTAGTTTATGTCCAAAATCACAAATTATCTCCTCCAACAGCGGTGTCATAAATACGCTGTAATTCACTGATATTTATGAATTACTCTGATATGATTTATGGTGGCCATATTTTTCTATTTCAGAATATTTCTGCCTCGGGAATCGCTTGGCGTTTACACGCTATTTGTCTCTTACGGCTTGAGTTGGATGGCGTGTCACAGGGCCATGAGCTCTTCCTTCATATTTATATTTATTGTACACGTCCCTTTTACCTAGAAATGAATGTTATAAGAATCCGAGAAGAATTTGAAAATAAACGTACCATGTACTCGAATAACGCATCATTTAACATTAGTATATTAAATAACCTTTAAAAACCGTATACGAATGTCTTAGAACAGGGGTTACTAACCGAATATTTGGCTAAGACATTACTAACGTTTAGAAAAATTCGAGCAAGCAATGGTTTCCAATCTCAAACAAGGTCAAACAAATAGTGAGCTTGATTATTATGGGAATATAAGGATCCTTTACAGAAACCAAGTGAGAATTAGTAGCAACATAAGTAATAACATCTATTACATCATGCCCTAGATTCTTCACGTATCTTCTTGAAGATGCTTGAAGAAATTTGTCTTTCGCAGATAAGACACTGCAAAATGAGACCAATTAAAATTTTCGAAAAGTCCTTCATACCCTTTCCTATCCTTATTTAATTCATCGGACGAGACAGAATCTAGTGTGGAGGCCTGCATTCCTCGCATAGTTGAAATATTCCTTACTCCTGCCTGAACTACTCTTTGTGATACCGAATCCTCGAGGATACCTTGCCATTTGCCTAAGAGGGCACGACTGGAGAGCGGTGGAGGGAGGACAGCCTACTTAGAACGAGCTGGTTTGGATAATTATAGGTACAGGGCTAGCATTACCCGCTCCAGATCCTATCTCAGGTCGTGCTTTCTCATCCGAGATACAGCGATGTATACATCTGATATTTTCAGGCGGATTCCTGAAGGTCTATGTGCAAACGGTTAGAAAATATTGTTTTTTTATTTATTTTAGTAACTTAATAAATAGATATTGGTTCCGTTACTGTACGTTATGTATACACACGACATACATACAAATCCGAGACACTGACTGCTACCTATGCTGACGATACAGACATTTTAAGAGTATACCACAACCCCAGATTGGCCTCACTGACTTTACAAAATCACTTAATGCATTTACAAAATTGGTACTCGCTTTGGAAAATACAATTAAATCAGCGTTCACACATTGACGAGACAAGTCTCACCAGTTTATATCAGCGACCACCAAATTCCTCAGACGAATACAGTACGTTCTCTAGCATTAATATTCGGCCTCGGGCCCACACATCGAAATGAAAAGGAAAATCGAAACAAACGACTGAAATTATTGTACTCAATTCAAGTTGGCAAGCAACATCGTCTTTAATCATGAGCTGGTATTGTATTTGGTGCAAACTATTGTTAATTTAACCCAGTGATGTACGCAGAGGGCGGGATCAGAAGAATATTTTGCACGAAAAGTACTAAAAAATATAATTTTCATACCTACTAATAAAAGATTCGTATTTTGAGTAAAATTGTTGGTAATTTTAAAAGTAGTTTTTGATCCTATTTTCATGCTTATTCTTAAAACTTACGCTAAATTTGGGTTATTACAAGCCTTTGGGTGATTATTTGCCTTCTTCTTGTTAAATCCCCCCCCTTAAAAAATTTAAATACTCTCCCGAAAAAAAAAAAATTCTGCGTACGCCTCTGATTTAAGCAATTTATTCATTCAGCTCGACTTATTTCGCACTTTTGCTCTCCTCTTAGGCGGCAGTGCTGGAAATTATTCAAACAAAGTAATGTAACTAATTATTAATAAGGCGTGCTCAGAAATGAAGCACACGGTAAGGTAAATGATATTCTGTTTTAATGAGTTCCGACGTTTTGGCCTACGTAGTAAATCTTCATTAAGAAAAACAAGATAGAAGAATAATAGGAAAGAGAATCTTCCTGATGAAAATAAACAACTCAGACCGAAACGTCGGCTCATTTTCAAGCAATATATCTTACAGTGGGTTTTATTTCTGAACGCACCTCCAACCATTTTCTTCTTTGCGTCTAATTATTTATTATCTTTTCCTTATGATGCCTGGATGAGATTATTCTTCTATAAAATATTTCTCATCTATTTATTATACACATTATGGCGTATATAAACAACTCAAAATTCCCGAGTACCTTAATTGTGATATATATATATATATATATATATATATATATATATATATATATATATATTTAGGCTTTTTTTTTCTTTTAAATGATGTATCACTTCATTTACATAATTTATGTAATTGATGACTTATTTTACATAATTTATCAAAAAACATTATATTTAAAAATAATTTGGTTTTGTTATATATTATATAGGGTAAACAATAAAAAAAGTTTCTCAATTTAATAAGTGCATTTGTTTATCATCACATTTACCCTAAACGAGCATTCATAAAACATATGAAGGTAGTTGAATAAATAAATTTAAACGCTATCCATATAAATTTAATTACAAATCGATTTTTTAATTTTAGATCAAAAACTTAATTAATTATTTGAGATAAAATGGAATAAAACGTAAATGTATACTTTTCCGGATCATTAGGGATTTAATTCCTACTTTTATACAAAGGTCAATGCTTTTAAGCATAATTTAAAGACCAGAAGTAATTAACAGTAGACCTATCACTTGCAAGGAATTTTCCAATATCTAAAATTAGAATAGAAGGATAATTAGGCATCGCATTGAGGAAAATACTGGAATTAATTCAGCTAAAATACGAGTTGATTTATTAATTACAAATAATTGTAAGATTGCATGTAAAATCTTATTTCATAGTTATAGTTCAAGTGTTATAATCATCGAAATTAGGCCAGACACATTTCGTGGTGGCTTTTAATAAGAAATTCATAAATGAAAAAAAAAATCTAAAAATGATTTGTGGTATTCAGGTATATTCACAAAACTTATTATTTAAAATTAATAAAAGGTCAAATATTAAAAACCTAATACTAGTTCATATTAATAAATAAACTTCATTAAAAACTAGTACAATATTTTTAAAAAGTATTCAAATTGGAATCAAATGTCTCTTGAGGAATCATAATAAGAATTGTGATAATAATTAAGGTTTTCAAGTAAAAAGGGTTCATAATTTTTATTATCCTGAGAGTATACCTATAGCAATGATTGACAGTACAATAATATATTTTTAAATTAGATAATGTGAGGTAAGTGCGCAATAGATTTTACGAAATTCGAATTTAAATGACAGCCAAATCTTTATTTCTGAAGCTAGATTTAATCTCTATTAAAAAAAAAAATACGATTCTGTTCAAATATTATATTCAAGCCCACGTTTTAATCACAGCCATTTTTATGTGATCGATATTTTCAATTTAGTAGTCCCTATTACGCACTTACCACTCACTACCTTAAGGAGTAAGTGCGTACGAGGTATATGGAAGACTCATTAGTCATGCAGCAGCAGTTGTGGGGCGAGTGCGAATCAGATCTATAGATTATTATACTGATGTAATAATCGAAAAAATAATACTCGTCTGGGATTCACATTTTACAAATTTCTTTGAGTCATGAAAGTGGAATGTGAAAGATAATAGAAAAAATGTAATAGAAAAATATAATAATTTTTTTAGTTGGCATCCGCATGGTGGTATAGAAGGATCAATCAAATTAGGGTTTGATAAATTATTTGCCACTTCTATAATTTTGATTTTATTGAAAACTAGTTTCGAATGTGTTATACATTCATCTTCAGTTTTAAAAACACACAAAGATTCAATAATAAGAAATTCAAAATACAGTTTGGTATTATTATACATATTAAATTAAATGTAATATGAATTAGTATTAAAAAACATTTATGAACTTAATTAGGACAAGAAATCAAATACATGTTGGTACTCTCCAAGATTTAAGTAGGTTATATCAAACAGAAAAGTTTTTACTGGTTTGTTCTCGCACTGAACTAGCAGTGAAAGAAAGTTGGGGTGTTTATAGGTAAACCCCTAAATCAATTTTTTATTTCAATGCCCTTGTCCATGGTTGCCTTGGCCAAACATGACAGCAGTGGAAAGTGTACACCACACGCACTCACTAATCTTCCTCAACATTATATATGAATATGTATATATATATATTATATACAAATAAATACACATATATATATATATATATATATATATATATATATATATATATATATATATATATATACCTATATGGTCGTTACGGATACTATGTGTTACACCAGAGATTAGTTTTCTGTGGCATGAAAATTACTTTCTCATGATTACTATATTGTAATTAGTAAATAGATAAAAAAACACTGTATATCTACTTGTAAACTGTTCCCTTCAACAATTATAGATATTGGGTTTTCTCAAACACCATCCAAATGAAGAAATACGCTCGATTTCCTCCTTAAAACATTATAAACATTGTACATAACATAAAAATATGTTTAGATAGTTCATTTTTCTTAGTAATACATAGCCATTGGGACCTAGCCAACGTAATATCCATGCAGCAAAGGAACCAAAGAGAACAGGAGTAAGCAACTTCTAACATTTATTATGAAATAAATCCTCTTTATTATCTCTTTTGAAGCCCTTCTAAAAAGAGATAGTAAAAAGTCAGAGACCCACAAGTTTAAAGCGACCAGCAACTGGCAGCGTTCTCTATGCTTGTTTTTTAATATTAAAGGTTCAAAAGATATATTTCTAGTTTCCCAGTCACCGAGGAGCGTATCTTCTAAAACAGGCGAGATAGGTGCAATGGTTCCCTATTGATATACAACTCGTATTTTATGTCTACCGGGAGAAAAAAAACACTATTATAGATAAGCAGGCAGAACTGGTATAACATGAAAGACGGATGGGACATGTTATGAATACAGATCTGAAGAGATTTAAGGAGAAAAATTAAATTTTCTATCTTGTACACTGTTTTAAATTTATGCACGACACGAAATGACACAGAAAAACAGAAAACATATCTTGCGCTAAATACAACGTAATTAAACCCATTAACTGATTGAATTTTTTTCCATTTTTATTTTTCAAATTGTACATGAAATAAGTCGCATAAATTTTAAATTGTTTCTTTAAATATATTAGCCAAAAAAGGGAAGCTTGTTATAAATTTGTAAAAACATACTATATATAAAACTGTTTACAGAACTTTATGCAACATGTAGGCCCATAACTTTTATCAGTGAAATCATTATTAAAAAAAAATAATTTCAAATAGTGACTAGAGAAATTGACGTATGTATTCATTATATATTAAATTATTATATAGTAAATATATGTGACAATTCTACATATATCATTCAACCAGATCTTCAAACGTTATATTAAGGTATAACAATATGATACTGTTGGTTTTTGCCAACTCTATTTGTTTGGGGCATTCCTCGAAAGCAAACAAACTAATTATTATTATACTTATGCTGGTCCAGGTAATTACATGTGTACAATTAACATAACTTAAAAATAATTAGTATAAGGAAGAAATACAATAAATACATGCTAACACCTTAACGGAAGGAATGGTGTTCTATTTCGTAAAATGCTGAAATTGTAGTGGCGCCAGATTAGTTTAATATATCTTTTGAGCTCATCTTGTCTCGGATGATTATTTATATAGACTTATTTTTATTTATATAAATTTAGAAGACTATATCTTACACCCAGTGTGTCATTGTTTTTCGTACTTCTTCCACTTCTTCTTTCCCTTCCTCCATCAACCTTTCAGAGTGAAGGAGCCTCATTTGTACAGACAGCAGGTGTCTTTCTTCTGGCTTCTCCAACCTTGCGGAAATACTCTCCGTACTTAACCCCAGACCATTCTCTAACAGTAACGGCAAGATCAATTTAAAATTTAAACTTTTAGCAGTAGATTAATGTATTTTTATATCATTTATAAGTGCACAATTTAAAGGAGATTATGATTTAAATATTGCACTGTAACAAACAATTCAGTGGTTTCGGTGCCGGGGTTTAATACAGGCTGGTTAAAAACGAATTTGATATGCCCTGAATTCAAACATGGCATTATTTTTTTGGCTATGAGCACAAATTTCTGAGATGTAACTTTTTAGTTTGATATATGCGACACTATTTTCAGTGAAATCCAGTTATCAAATAAAAAACCTAAACATAAGAATTTTTTATCATTAAAATATTATTAAAAAATGTTAAAAAATATTGAGGATATTGTAGTAGCAGGGCAGTCAATGATGGGGTTGTAAACGGAAATGATAGAACGGCCAGAATTGACTTGAGGGCTTTGTTTGGACTAGTTAAGAGACAAACATATTAAAAGTTCTCGGATCTAGGAGCAGAGGCAAAAGGCGGAGGTCGTGTTTTTCGTATATATCTCGAAAACAGGTGGTCCCAGCTTAAAACATATTATGTAAACAATTGAAAAGCATTAAATTATCAACAAGAATATTTTTATTATTGGTTTTCTTATCTGTTATAGTTAAAGAAATATACGTACTTAAGAGTAGCAAATTTGAAAACAATATCATTATTGACTTAATAGCAACTTCACCGTTTCTTATTTTGAATATCGCATATTTCTTAAACTATAACAGGGACGAGAAAAAATAATAAGAACATTCTTGTAGGAAATTAAATGATCTTCAATTTTTTATATTAAGTGTTATAAGTTGGGACCAACCATTTTCGAGATATATTAAACAAAAACCGAAAAATATTGCCATATCATTCTCTCTCCTCTTTTTGTCTCTGCTCCTAGATCCGGAGTCTTTTATTACGTTATCTCTTAACTGGTCCAAACAAAGCTCTGAAGTCAATTTTGACCGTCCCGTCATTTCTGTCTACATCCCCCTTATGAACATTCATTGGCTATAGTATCTACTAATATAATTACAAAGAGTAGTGAAAGAGGAAGAAGCCATAAAAAACCAAATTGTTGCTGAACACTTCGGAAGCTTCTTTTCTATGACATTCTTGAATATATTTTGGAATAGTCCTTTTTAAATTCCAGCAGTAATCTACCATCATGCGCTTATCCAATCTTCCTCGGTAACGTTCCTCCATAGTTTTAATATCCTAGTGAAATCGTTCATCTCATTCCTCACTTGTGCCTCCAAAATTTTCAGGGAAAAGACCTAATTGGCTGTGTAAATAGTGCACCTTAATGTTAAGGATTAAGGAAGTTATTTGCAAATTTTCAGCGCCTCATTTACCAGTTGGACATGGTTTTCAGCTTTGCGTTTTCTCGGAAAATTTACGACAATTTTAATAAATGAAGTCTAGGATTTTCACTCAGCCCCATTCATGTAATTGCAATAGCAGAATCCTTAATGAATTAACTAACCTTATTTCAATTCTACAATACAAATACAACAAATTACGTTTTATGTTAACTTTGTAAAAGAAATGCTTATTTCTCTGCAATAAGCATCTGCATCTGGACGGCAGACGGTTAATAAGTAGGATCAAATCACCCATACTGAATTAATACGAATTAAATACCCATGGATAGAAAAACACATTGATAGATGAGTAGATGTATCTAAAAAGGCAGATTACACATCGGTTCTAAAATCCTAGGGGTAAATTTTTTTTTGTAGTCCCGTATATTGACGTTGTGGTATCAGATAGCAGTCTTCATGAGAGTTGGCAAAAAAATTCGAAAATATCAGAATCTGATTGAGGAATTGAAGCACAAAACATACATTTAAAAAATAAAGGTTTTGCCGTTGATCGTCTCTACTACCGGCTTATTTCCGGAGATCACCTATAACACCATCAAGAACTTGAGCCTTACAATAAACAGCTTGCAACAGATGAAGAAAGCAGTATTATGTCTGCTGTCGGTACTACGAGGATAGTTAGGAAATTTATGAATATTAAAAATTGAATTTTAAGGTCCGAGTAGGACAAATGCCGAGAAAGTCGGAAATCCCTTAATGATAATAATAACATAAAACGATGCCATTATAACAGTAACGAAGTACCTGGACCGAAGTCTATATACTCAAAAACTAACTCCATTCCGCAAGGAATCCAATCACAAATCATTGGCTGAACATTGGTAATTTATTCCTGAGCACCCCAGTATAAAAACCACCCCATCCTCTCAAAGTAGAAGACCCAAAAGGCAAGAGATAATCCATCAGAGACATCTATAACTGGAGGTGACCCAGCGATAATTACTGCTCTACCAAATTACAGCGCCAGGGCAGTCTACGATAAAAAGACCAATAAATCTTAGTAATGACTTTCGTTTTTAGATTACTAGTCTTATCTGGAACCTGTTTTTTTTTCTTTAAAAACAATTTAATAAATAGCGAAGTAACAGGTCGTTGGCTACTGAGTGAATAGTTCGATAAGCTGGAGAGATAATTAAGAAGATAATTATTCATTACATACTTACACAAGCACACACACAAACACCTGAACACGGCCTGCAGTGTGGGCTGAAACGTCAGCATTCAATAAATAGTCCATTAATTTTCCTCCATTATTACCAATTTCTTTTATATTACGACAGTGTAGTAAATATTATACTAGTAAATATTATTGTCAAATCACCTAAAGAAGAGAAAACATGATATTCATCCAATTTTTTATTTATTTATTTTGTTTTATTTTTATTCCTTGAGATAATTGTTATCCTTAACCAACTTCAGCGTTTCAGGAGGTACTGAATACTCAAGAGAAAAAAAAA
This sequence comes from Rhaphigaster nebulosa, assembly GCA_948150685.1. Lineage (NCBI taxonomy): Eukaryota > Metazoa > Arthropoda > Insecta > Hemiptera > Pentatomidae > Rhaphigaster > Rhaphigaster nebulosa. Next base: position 71,173,223 of record OX411310.1, read on the forward strand.
AGAAGAAGAAGAAGAGGGATTTTTTAAATATTATTTTTGTTCTCCCTATTTCCGAAGGACTTAGTTATCCGAAACTCTAAACCGGTTGTCGACGAAACTTAATGAGTATGTTGTGGTATTTACAACGTAAGTTTCAAAACCAAATTATATATGATTGCTCACCTCATCAACAGTATTGGTAGATAGCCTAATAAGTTTCGTTACCTGAAACAAACATGGGATATGATTAGTCAACAGAAGAATAAAAGTCATATTGATAAATAAAATAGAGAATGACTTATTTTTTTTTTTTTTTACGTTCGTTAATTATTCACTTTTTATCAACTCGAAGTACTTTAATGACATCTTTAAAAAAAAACCTGTACCACTACAACCCACGAAGGGTCTTGGATTCACCACTTGATAGGGATCGTACTGTTTCTAGGCCAACGGTTGTGCACGGAGGTGATTTGGCCGAGATCACGCTCAACCGCCAGCATTTTCCCCAATTAAGGGTACCCCCCTTATACAGACTGGGTGAACCCAAGGAGGGTCCCCCGACCCCAGAGGGTCGATTCAGATCTTATAACGGAATAAATAATTATCTGCCACAACCGGCCTCGAACCCGGGACCTGGAGCACAGTGCTTTACCACTGAGCTACTCCGCTCCTTATGACTTCTTTTACTATGTGTTTAAAATTTAAAAATAAATAAAATATTAAAAAATAAAAGAAGCCCGGCACTGGTAAAAGCTAGATCAAAATTTTCGATTATTTTACGTTCTCTTCAACAGTTAACATAAGTGTAAGACCAATTGCTGTCAAAAGAACAGGACTTTATTAACATGGCGTTTTGAAAGCATGCATTACGTAATTATGCAAACATATATTATTTCTATTATACGCAATCTTTCAAGAAATATTGCAATTTAAAAGAAATTTGGAAATATCTTGCGGAACAAAATTTGCCTGTCCCTCATGTTGTGATAGGACGTGATGGCTGAGAATGATATTAAATGGAAAATGATCTTTCAGGCCCCAGAATAATTCAAAAAATGAACGTAGATGTGTGCTTATGATCTACTTGCCAAGTAGGTTAAATAATTGAATAATTTATATATATATATATATATATATATATATATATATATATATATATATATATATACTTATGGGGGTCAGGGTGACCGAGTGGGTTAACGCGCTTGCAAAAGTGCACCTACTCACAAACCCAAAGGTTGTGAGTTCGAATCCCGGTGTCGGCACTACTTTAATTTAATTAATTAATAAATCAAGCTATTTATCACACCTCCTCCCTCGGGTATGTGAGGCCCGTCAGCCTACTGTAGGCAACTCACAAAGACCGGGCGTAGAAGTGATGACCCTACCCCGTGTACCTAAATTGCGGTGTGGTTTTCCAGGACGTAAAATAGCCGTCCGGAGGTTTGGTCCAGGGACGATCTGCTTCGGGGAAAGAAATATAGGTCTGCGTGCGCCTGCTGACTCCGAACAGCCATTACCCATGGATCTTGACCGGTTTGTCCCTGTCCTTGAACTCGAATGAGTCGGTGGGAAGGATACTGCCGAATAGGCCCCAAAGGGACCGGTTATGGTGCTACGGATAGCCTGCTGCTGCACCATGGAAACCATGGTTCGTAGCAACGTGAGGTTGGGTGACCCCCTCCAGGCTGTCTATTTGAATTGTTTGCAATCAATACATGTCTGTTTGAATACCACATCGCGCGGCCAAAGGTCTCCATGGTCTATAGTGCAAACCGAAAAAAAAAAATATATATATATATATATAATTTTACATTTCATTAGAAGATTGAGATTTTAGGAATTGGAGAAATAGTTGATGTTTGAAGGAAGATAGGGAAGAGGCTTTACAAAAAACAAGAAAAAAAAAGAGGTGATAATATAATACTTTAATAAAAAAAATTTAAAAAAATGAAGTTGGTAGTCTATTTGGTTCAACGCCCATAGGAACTCCAACTAGGACAGAAATTACCGGTTATTCCTGTTAATATTAGTTATAGTGGGAATCTTGAAATTAGTTCCGTCGGTATGCACGGAGTACAGTCCCCACAGGCTTGGCCACCACGACTCAAAAGGTTTGACTCCTACTAATGTATTATTGTTCATTTCTGAGATACCATACGAACTTACATACAAATTGATAAAATTTTTGTCTTAAAAACACGTAACGTATATGGTAAAACGTAAAAGTGAGTTCCTAATGTCTAATGTAGTTAAGTGTATGTTGAGTAATAAAACAACACACGATGACATGCGAGAAGTGGGATTGCGGAAAATTTCGGCATTAAAGAGGTTATTGCGTGACGTATTTAAGATTTACTGCACTGAAGACATTTATGCCTTGTAAAAGTAAAGTCATTATTCTGCCGCTGAATATAAAATTAAAACTAAAAACAGAGCGACCGGTGAGTTGAGTAACGCTCTGAACGAGATGAGATCTTTTAGGAAGGAGGTGACTTAATAAGGGAGGAGCAAAGAGCCAGCTCACCTAATAAGAGGGAATCGGCAAAAGCTTTCAGGAGATGAAGTTGCACCTGAGAGCTTAATTATCAAAGAGGCCAAATAAAAGAACCGCAAGCCCCCACCATTGGGTAGGTTGGTCCAGATCACAAGCATCAGAAGGTAATTGGTCGGGAAGGATAGGACTCAAACGGTCATGGTAAATATGCTTGGAAAAATATTATTTGGTATTCTGCATAATAAAAACTCTGATGATCCTTTTAATCTCAACTGATTTATTTATTATAGCTTATACTTCCAACGTTTCCCAAATAGAACGTAATTTTTATTATGAAAATACCCCTATTCTACGTTGAAAGAATAATAACGCCACTTAAAGAAAAATGTTAGGGTTCATTTATATCTCTGAAAATATTAATCATAATGTAAATTTTTAATCAGTTTCAAAAAATTTAAACCATCATTTTTCGTAGATTCTGAGCATAATTAATATTCAATAGTTTGGATATGTCAATACAAAATTTAAAGTACCTATACTATATCATTTATGTAATTAATAAAGCAATAGCAGATAAAATATATGAGCGAAAATAAACTGGAACAGGTTTTATAATGGTTTAGTTTTTAAAAAATAGAATATAATTAGAATAAAATAAGAAATATAATTAAATTATTATACAAAGGGAGAAATAGGTTGTTTATTAGAATATATAAAACTAATTAAAAGATGTTAATTAAATAATAATATAAGAAATGAAAATGGTTAATTTTAATTGTAAATATAAATGTTAATATTTAAACACTAAATCATACCGATTAGGTTAGCATCTGGAAGTAGGTTTTATGACTTGGACATATTTGCCTGTTAAAAATTTAATGAATATTGACAGGAAATTGTAATAATACAGCTAGTAAGGTAGTGTAATTGTTAATTTATTAGTTGGTATTTTAATAAATAAAATTAAAATTAATTATTACACTGTTCTGCACACTACCTTCAACTGAAGTGTTATTTTTTTATGTTCTGAGGTATGCTAAACAGGAAATTAAAGGCAGAAAATCTCTATGAGGCACCATTTTTTTGTCAAATTTGTGTTTTGGGTCAAAAAATGAGGTTTTTTCAACATCTTGAGCATTTTTGTATCGTTGAAAACTTCAATGAAAAATGAAAAAATCTATTTGATTTTGAAACTATTACAATGTATTACAACACGAAAAAATTGCGAGAGCAACAGTTCGGCTTCAAGAAATTGTTTGGCCTTCAGTCAGAAGTATTATGCAGGGGTTCAGTTTATACCTGCCTCTTACGCTCAATCGCGATGTCGTCCCATTAGCCAGCAAAAGAGTTAGCAGACAGGATTGTTGAAGAGAGGAGAAAAGAAAGGAATATTGTTTCTCTCCTGGAGGGCTTCCCCAGGTACCAGAAGCAAATATTAAAAAGGGGATTTTGATGTGGAGCCACAAAACTTTTTAAGGACCTAGATTTCAAAAGAAAATTAAATGAAACTGTAAAAAAAAAGCTTGGTCTGCATTTGAAAACATGTGTGAACAATTTTCGTGCAACAAAAGAGCAATAAATAACAAAGACATTGCTGAAGAAGTTGTCTCTTTTATGATATAAAGCTATGGGTCGCAACATGTCATTAAAAATTCATTTTTTGCACTCCCATTTGAATTTCTTCCCTCCCAACGTGGGAGCAGTTTCAAATGAACATGGAGAATGGTTTCATCAAGAGATTGCCCAAATAGAGAAATGAGAAGATGGTTGCTTACTACTGTTGGACACTACAATGGGATACAACCCCATGAAGACTATTAAAATAAAAAATATATACATTGACCAGGCATAAAGTTATATTATGTTCAGGATTAAATATTTTATATATTATAATTAGGTACAAGAAAATTAAATAAATAAATGGAATAAGAAAAAAAAACAAACATGCTATTTCAGTTTTTATTCAAAAACAACCATTTTCTCAAAAATGGTGCCTGATAGAATTTTTTGGACTTCAAATTCAAATTCAGCACACATAAAATATAAAAATCAGGAAAAATTTCTCTTTTTTTTTTACAGAACAGCGTTATTGGAGCTGATGTTGAAGAAACACTTAAATACGTAGCACAAAACATTTTTTTTTGTTATATTTAAAATTTTATTCAACGATTAATATAATTATACATAGACATACAAATTAGTTTGTTTACTGTTGCTTTTTTTTTTGTTGTAATATTGCAATCTGCCACCTATGGACACAAGGTTCTAATGCCCCGCGTTCACACGCTTTATTAATAGGACTAGGACGTAATATAGGCGTAAACTAATGGGCGGACGTGTAATGACTCCTAGGAACAGGAATGGTAGGCAGAGGAGGCCAAACAGTAATATATAGCCGATTGTCATTCTATAAGGCTATCGACACTTGTATCTAGCACCAAGAGGCTGTGAGCTTATAAAACAACTCCGAGATTCACGAGCTTCCAAGGGATCACTTTTATCCGATTATAATATAACACTACCCGCTACTTACAGCCGAGGATTTTGCTTTATAGCTTAATAACTCTTCAGTTTTTAATTGGAAGTCAGCGCTCAGATCCTGACCCGTGAGAAATCTTTATGAGATATCTGCTCCTGGTAAATTGGAAGCATTAAATCGAAAGGGATTTCAGGTCACGTTGGTGACAAAAGAAAAGTTTATTTTATATAAACTTCGAAAACTCCGAAAACTAGAATAGTTGTAAAAATTTATCTAGATTTTAATGACGCAAATATCTCCAAACGAGTGCATGTTCCTCTGAAAATAAGACACATAGTTGGCAAACTGGTCAATTGCAAACGGAATCGTATGCTTTAGAATAGTCTATTGAAATGAGAAGTAGTCTATAGCCTCATCGCACTTTACGTTGTTTGTTACATCATTCTGGAGTTTTAGCGAAGAATGTTCACTGTTCATTTGATATTTAACCCCATTTTGTTCTAGCGTTAGATGAATACTAATAGCATAATTTATTATAGGAGATTTATTAATTTATTTGTTGCCTGTATCCTATAGTATCGCAACACTTCTTAACTTCTTTAATTCTATTTTATCCATTTTGAAAATTCCAACGTATTTTCCACTTAGAACATTGGTCATATAGCTCCCTTAGTTTTGGTTACTGTTGTTCCCAATAGTCCTACCAAACATTCCAAATTTGCATCTTTATTTTTCCTAGAAGTCATCTAAAGGAAGACTGTATTAATGAAGATTTCCGGTTCCAAAAAAAAATAAATGAAAAGAAATTGTCAGCTTGTAAATGTTTTGTAAGTGTAGCGAAACGATTTTTGGGCAATAAGAAAGATGAAAACTATAATAAATTCTATAAAAACCTTAGAAATGCATCATTATCATGTCCTTAAAAGTGAATTTTTTACACTTCCATTTGTATTTTTTCCCAGAAAATTTGGAAGCAGTAAGCGACAAAAGAGGAGAGAGGTTTCACCAGGACATCAGAACTATGGAAAACAGATACCAGTAATGGTGAAACCAATCTATGATAGGCGACTGCTGCTGGTTTTAAAAAAGAGATGCATTAAGAAAACACTAAGTGGACGTTTTTTACAACTAAAAAGACAAAAGGCACGTTCGATTCCGTAACAATGCCCTATAGGGATCCGTTTAGCAACACTTTATAGCACAACATACAACAGTCTAACAGTTTAAGTCCATAGAAGAACTTTGAGGATAATTAGGCAAGCATACCAGCATACTTATATAGCATACTAAGGATATACAATGATAGCGACATTCCAAAGGCAAGAAGATTGCAGAAATGGACCTGGATAAGAAATTTCACTTCACAATCTTTTAAAAGAGAACAAAGGGAAAAGATGTTCCAATGCAATTACTCCCATCGTCCGTATCACCGCATACCATACCATTGAATGCTAATTGTCGATATGATTTTGTGGCATCGAAGGAAAAAAAAAAATACTTAAATGAAGTTTCTTATCAATAATGCGTTCCAATGTTTAATTGTTAGAGACACTAAAATACGTCTAATATTTGCAGCTTAATAACTTCCATTAAGTCACAAACTTATCACAAGACATAATAAGTTAGGTATTTATTCAAGGATGCATTTTAACCTTCACACTCTGGCTAGAAAAGGTTGCCAACATCAAAGATAACCTGTCATTCCTGCCCTAGTTGGAGTACCTAAGAATATTAAAAATACTTATACAAAAAGAAAGTATAGGGAGGTTAAAGACTAAGGGATAATCGGGAATTGTACAACAGAGAGGAATATATAGAAACAGGGATGCGAAAAAAAAAGTGAAATTTTTCGGACATGTGGTCAGGATGGACAAGAACAGATTAAATAAGCAAATATTTGATAAAGTGCTTGGCCTCGAAATTATAAAGGATTACCCCGAGCAGATTAAGGTTGAAATGGCAAAACTGGGGATAGCAAACGAGGATTGTTTGGACAGGGTTCGAGTCCAGAAACAGGTTAACAAGATGAGAGTCCCTGTAGAGAGGAAAGAACGGAAGAGTGGTGGGAAGAAGTGGTCGGAGAGGCAGACCCAGCACTACGAGAGGATGAAGGAGGTAGAGAAAGAAAAAGAGCAAGACGGAATGATTGGCGTGGTCCTGAGGCGGCCTATTTCGGAAAAAAAAAATCAATAAATTTATCCTGAGGAGCCTTCTAAGTAACCCGAGATAATGTCATAGTAAATTAATAAATTTAATACTAAACTCTAAAATTCTGAACTTAGCTGATTGTCTAGCCTAAACAAAATAGAAGAATTGAAAGTAACCAATAGTAGTAAAAGAGTGAAACATTTTTGAGCAAAACATAAGACGGAAAATCGAATTTAATATGGAACTTTAAGAATGGTACTCTGTCGGTTCACCATAAGGTTTTTCAAATGTATTGAAGTATATACAGTACTTAAATTCGACAAGCAAGAAGTTTGAAAATACTAAAGTTTTACAGAAAAAACAACAAAAATGCCAGTGCTCTATACACTAATAAATAAAAAAAGAACCGTATAGAAAGTATGAAGGATGCAAGAATTTAAAAAAAAAATATATATATATTTTGAGAAGAGATGTTTCATAAATGTTCATTCGAATAAAACAATAGTCTTTATAATGATCATTATCGTTAACGTTTTTACTTTCCATCAGTAAATATGAGATATTTAGTAAGGGAATTGTGAAAAATTTCGAATCCGCGTTTTCAATGAAGATACGAGTTTCAAGGTCCCCTGATTCCAAATAACCAAGTTCCGCAAAATGGCCTGTGTGTGCGTGTGGAACGTATTCAAGCTAGAGATATGCCTGGGATACTACAGCAACTTTTTCGCCAAAATCGACCTACCCGGAAGTGCCACTTTATGTAGTCGATTTAACAATTTTCTCGAAAAAGGCTCTTACTATTTTGATCAAACACGTTTTACCAATGTAAAAATTAATGGTCTTCAATATCAGCAAGGTCTTATCCTCATTGAAATAGAATGACAGGATTTGATTGCCGAATCTTCCAAATGGCTTTCTGTAAAAGTACTTTTAATTATGTTCATTTGAAAAAAATAACCGCCTCTCATTGTTAGCATTATTGAAGAATGGATAAATACATACTATGAAAGAACGCTATAATTAACTAAAGGAGAAAAAAAAAAGAGAAATATTTTCTCAGGTTGGGATACAAACCAGAACTAAGAGTAGTAACATAGATGCATAATATACTGTTGGAAAGCTAAATATTTTAGAAAAATTTAAACCTGATATATAAAATCGTAAAAGGTAGACGAGAGAGATGAAAAATGCATAAACTTAATTGATTTTATATAGATAATTCTCATTTATAATTTATACTTTATTTGATGGAAACTTAATGTTTTCATGGAAACTAAATAAAAAATTATTTTCAACTTGATAGATCATAAATATACAGCGAAATGGTAATAATAATTCTTTAAAATTATTTTTAAAAATGGATAATTATAATAGGGTGGTCAGATTTTTTTTTAAAATTTGGACTTAAAAATTATGTAATCATGTTAAATATAAATTAAATCAATATTTTTTTATTTTATTAAATAGAGTTTCAACAACTTGGGTCATTACACCTAAATTAGAAAGCTATAAAGATTCTTTACTGCGGTTTTGACAGTACATCATATATGCTAATTGCATAATTAATTTTATAAAATTGAAAATAAATTACTGTATGATTATTATAGCCTAATGAGGAACATGACAACTTACAAGGAAAACCCATGCAAAACTCCCACCACGTATTGGCAGTAATTCATCCTCAGTTTCCATAAACAATGTAGTACCGAAGACAGACCATTATTTAAGAAGACATCATTAACATAGAGATGGGGACGGATACTATGTTCAGGTGTACAGCGACACCTATCCAAGGGTGCAATGATTGGTGGAGCCTAGGGGACAATTCTCTCGATGGGTTGGCCTCTACGGCCTCACCTCTGGGTCAAACTAGTCTATATTAGGAAAGTGTCCACCTTGTTCTTCAGTAGCATTAAATACATGTACACATCATTAAAAAAATAACGCTATATATCTTCAATATAGACGGTGAACATGTATTCAACTAGTCTTCTACATAAGTATGTAGGCTACTTATTACAATGTTATTAGACTAGGAGAGTACAACGATCTATAATAATTAGCTATCCTGGTCTTTATGGGACGTGTCCCAAAACTTCTTTATCTTTACGGACTTAGTTATGATCATATTTTTATGAAAGAATTCTCATAATGCAATGACCTGGTTCCAGATAAGTAAACCGCGTGGATCAATTGTACAACTCAAAACCACTTAAAAATGTCTTGTGAAATGTTTCGAAAAAACATTAGTTCAGCAGATTTTTCAGACTTAGCTCGATGGTAAAAAAATTTCAGATAAACTAAAGCTCCGAAATATCCGATTCCATTATTCAAAGAATCTTTGAAATAGTTTGAAAATCATTTCTACAGAGCCACTTAAAAAGTATTTTTATTAACTTTTTAAGTGGCTCTGTAGTTCATACCTTTGAAATATTCAAAAATTGAAACTCAGATAAACTTTTTACATATTTTTGATTGTTTATAAGAATATATAAGATACTTTGTAACTCAAAAGTTTATAGAAAATGCCCACGCTCAGTAGAGAAGGGATGGGTGAGGAAAAAAAAAAAGGAAAAAGTAGATAAAATGAAATCTTTTGTGAGCGTCACGTTATTTTTTTGGCAATAACGAAAGCCCGTGTAACTTAAATACCTTTTTGAAATGGTTTGGAAAAGAAAACGATAGCGAGCGGTCAGGGTTCAGCCTACGTGCCTGTATTGGCCTGGCTCTGTCCTCTGACTACAGCTTCACAAGTAATAACAAAAAAATATTTGTAGATAATACAAAATAAATTGAGGAGCTTAACCAATTAAACAACATTAATACTTAAATGTAAATGTATTAGACTATCGATCTAATGTAATCCAAAATAATCTTTTTCTAATGAGACAAAAAAAAAATCATACGTATACATATTCTAAATTTAAAACTAATTGCAATATTTAATAATCAAAAACAAATAATATATTCCCTTTTTAAAAAAATTATAAAGATCCTATGATTCTAAATTTATTGCAAGCTATAAAAAAAAAAACGCTCTTCCTTATTGCTTCAACAAAAAAACACGAACCTCCGAACAAATTAATCTTAACGAAATAATTTTAAAATAAATTATCAGACTCAATGAAATGATATAAAACAAAACGGCCAGTGTCCTAATGTCCATGGGATTGAGTATCCGTATGAACAAAACAGTCGGGAGACCAATTATCTGGCTCTCCCAACCTTACCAGCATTAATAAGTCCGTCGAGCGCTGACTGACGTCTTAGAATTCCTTCAGGATACCTCCCGGCTTTTTCTTGAAGTTTTTCGGGACGTAAGATCTCAGTTCTGCAATCCAGTTCGGTTGGCAGCTCTCGGGACGTACATCTCCATCTCTTCCGGAGGGTCAACTATCCTTATCTTCAAAATGTGCGCCGGGTATCGGTGCGCATCCCCCACCACTACTTAAAGTTATCAGGTGCAGTCAGAGATTATTTCCTTTCAATAAAATTACAACCGTAACATTTTCAAACCCTTTGAGTATTCTACTTGTCGAAGGGACTTTACATTAGTATCAGAGTATTTGAAAATAATACTGTACAGGTTAAAACGGGATTGGATTTTAGAAAGATTTTTAAAATTAATAATGTGAAGGAAGGGAATGGATGGCCAAATCTAGGCTATATAAATCACGCATTTTTTTCTAGGCTAAATTGAAAAAAAATCTCATAAAAACTAAGATATTTCTTCTAGAATAGGGAGAAAATGTCTGTTTTACTCAATCAGGTTATTTTAGGACTGTTGGCCCTTTACAAACCTCAACCAATCTTCTTCATGTGACCCAACTTAACCATTCTAACTACTCCTAATCCTAATTAACCCTAATTTTTATTAATCTTGATTAATCCTTATTAACTTCTCTTAGAATTTCGTATCTGAACATATTTTCTCATTAAAAAAAAAAAATCAACAGACGTGCATTATCGTGCGTGCTCGAATATGTTCAAACTTATAATTTGAAAATAGAGGAAGCTAAAGTGATTAGGCTTCCTTGTTTTGAGAATCTCACAACATAAAAGGAGTACAAATATTCAATGAATAATCTACACAGTTACAGACTTTAATATAGTTACTTAGTTTGGCAATATCTCGTGTTACTTAATTGGGCTATAGACCCCAAAGAGATGGGGTTTAACTGGGAACTGAACAGACGAACTTGGTTAAGACGCTGAGAAACAGCCATTGAACTTACTTAAAGTTTTGTTCTATTGATTGTGGGGGATTCAAACAACCGCTGTCCACTCTTTAGTACCAAATTGTCGCTCCATCTTGGGTTGATGGTTAAATTTACCATAAAATAAATCTACAAGATTATATTTATCGTATTTTTTTGCTGGAATATTCACTATTACAGAAAACTAAGAGATATGCCTATGTAGCACTGTTGGATAAAAGGTAATTTCAATTACAGTTGCAATTACTGTAATTTAGAAGAATTGGTAGTATAGCCGTATTTTAATTGGTCATTGTAATCACTTGATGAAAATGTAATTGTAATTGCAGACCGATTTTTTAATTGTAATACTGCTACCGATTTTTCCAAATTACGATAACTACTAAGCAATTGCAATGGTAATTGAAATTACGATTTGTCCACCGATCTGCCAATAATATCTGATTTAACATTCACCGGAAATATCAATGTATTGTGTATGCCATTGCCATCTATTCTTTCATATTATATTCCAATCATTAATAACACTCCCGTCATAAGACCCAAACTCCAAATCATTATTATAAATACATTTTTGTATTGTACTCCAATGGCTCTAAAAACTAAATCTTTTTATGACATAAGAAGGTCCATTAGGATCTAACCATTGGATTTAGGGCTTTCTAATGCCAGAAAAATGTGTAGTTTTTAGAGCAATTCGGGCAAAATATAACGATATATTTAAAAAAATGATTTGGAGTTAGGATCTTTTAGCTTATCACGGCAGAACATTGCAACGAAGTCATTATTTTCTTATCTTAAATCTTTCCTGATCCTGGTAATAAGAAAATAATTCTGTATCGAATAAAAGTGGGAGATCCGATCAGCACTTGCACCGGGCGGCAGAATTTAGAAGGCGGCAAATTTCTAGCGAAATTTTATTTTTAGATTAAGAAAAAAAAAATTGTTTCTACTTTTTGATTGTTTTTACTTTAATTCAGTCAATAAAATAATTAAATGTTATGAGATGATGATATTTATTTCGAAATAAATATTACCTAAAATACTGTTGTGAAGCTGTTCACTTTGAATTGGAGAAGAAGGAAGGGGTGGCAAAAATAAGCTTCTCCCTGGATGAAATTCTATTTAATCCAGCCCAAATACAGAAGGAAGAAAATACTTACCTAGTACAGAAGGAAGAAGTACTTATACATTTGGAGCAACTCATTTAAAACTAATTGGTAAAGAGAGTATTTCGACATTAATCAAATTGAGTGAGTTCGGGGTCATAAAGTGTTCCAGTTCATTAATATTATTAAATATTTCCGTAGTCATATAGTAGTAATTAGCAGAACATTGGGAGATGCTTCGTTGCCAAGAAGCAATATATATCACACTGCCAACATATACTACCACAGGACTATGTACACTTGTCACACGGATGGCCCGCCTGCCACATGATATCTTCCACCTATGGATGTTTGTACTTCATTAGAGGAAAATTCATTAGTAGTTTGTGAAGCCCAGTCACTAACTAACTAGTGAATAATAAGTCCATCAGTTTAATTAATCACAAAACAATAACGTTCAATGAATCCTCTTACAGTCAAATAATTAGCTCGTGCAATCGGTGTTTGAAATTAAAGTTCTGTTTCCGTCAGTTGATTGTTGTATATAAGCAGAGATATTCTAAACAATCACTTCTCTAAATATTCATAAAAGACATCATTATTTTTTTAAGCAATATTGTTTAACATTCTCTGGTCAGAAGGTAAAATAGCTTACAATTCATGAGTATAGGTACTTATATTTACTAAAATTTACTAAGATATTTATATAAATTATTTTAATTCTATTTCAGTTTGGTTGTATTTTATTTACTTTTCTGCTATTTATAAGTTTATCAATTCAATAAAAACTCTCAATTTCTTTTGAATTAATTTTCTAACATTTTAATTTGGTTGGCATATTCCGAAAACTTCAACTATGGGGATTTTTATAATTTTAACTGGCAAGATTCAAAGTGAGATAAATGTTATATTTTTTTCTTCAGATTATTAATTTCTGCTTGAAAACGTAAATATTGTCAAATGAGGTGGTAATCAGTGTCTTGTAGTTTGAGATTAAGTAGGCTATGATTAATATTAACTCCAAAAGCTAGACCTCTTATCCACTGGTCGTATTTTAATAATTCACATTCATAATTTTTGGATTCTAAAAAAATTATAATTACGTTCAACAATTCAACAATCACTGGAAAGCCATCAAATTTTTGTGTGGGAAGATAGATCGGCGATTAAGCTACTATTTTTTTTAGAAATTTACGTCATTGCCAATGAATATCTCCACGTGCGCGTAAATAATTTACAATTTTTGTAGCATTCTATAAAACTTGCCCAATATTTAGAGCTTTGGAGCATAATGTTTGTTGATGAATACCAAAATGAAAGATTAATCAGTTTATAATCTTATCATAAGACTAATGAGAGATTGGGACCAGGGCTAGACCGCGTTATATTCGAATCTGCGGTATAAAAGCCGCGTTGTAACGAAGATCCACTATGTTGGTAAGTAATCTTCTAGTGGGCGGCAGATGTCATTGACATGACCAATGGAGGATTAAAATAAAATCTTGAGATGCAGTCATATATCTCATTACATTACAAAACAGGTTGTGTAGTATAAAATCCAAAACACTTCAGAGTCTGATTGAACTTCAAGAACAACAAATAAATTTATTTAAACGGTGGCATAATTCCCCATAGAAAAACAGAAATTCAAGTTTTGTATTATTTTAGGAGTCGCTTTTTTTTTTTATAGGAAACGACCACTCAAAAATTATTCAAGGTAATTAATTTATAATTGCACCATCGCAAAGTGCAAAATTTCCTTTAAGAAATATGGTTTGCCTTCACTGAATCCACTGTAAGGGGGCCACTACCGAAAGGTTTTATATAATTTTTAAAATCACACTTTTTTTTTTCTCAGCCTTCCGCTGAAGAAGAGTTATTCCACTTTCTGGAAAACTTTGTTTCGTAGAAATGGAGTTGATGTTTCATCTTGGATTTGTCTAGAATTGGCAGCAGATTTGCCAAAAAGTGTGGTATGGAATTTAGGTTTCCCCCACAAAGAAGTGTTTTGGAAGTAAAATTTATTAAATTCACTTTGATTCTACTGAATAAATTAATACGAAAATACAGGATAAAAGCTTCTTTTTAACTAAAAAACGAAACTTCACCGAAAAAACTTCTGTTATTTTAAACAAAACAATTCTGAGATTAAATATGAAATGAAGGTAAAAAACGTATGTATGAACGTAAAAGATTAGACTATAGCTGAAGCCGGAAACCAATTTTCCGAATAATTAAGCAAAGCAAGATGGCTGTTCGACTTCGTAGTGCATTCTTGTTTATTACCTTATTATAAAGTTTCTACTACAGTCTATTCTTGAAGGACCGAGCATTAAGAAACTCTTTAGGATTCACTTTGATATTAATAAGTATATGGGATTCAAGATCATAAGGTTGTTATGTTTTGGGACAGAAACATAAAAAGTTAAAAGTCATCCCTGAATATATCTCTCCGGAGGGTACTGTCTCCATAGAAGTGGCTTTAAAGCAGGGAGAGAGCTAAATCAGAAGGACCAGACCAGGATCAGGACATAAATCGGAGGTGAATCATCTTGCCTATATTCCAAAGCCATTATGTTAGAGCGGCTACGTTCCCATTATATACTGCTCACCTCCTCTAGGACCGGCGGTTTCTCTTCAACACCGAGTCGGGAGAAAAACCTCTTTCCACAAATTCGGTTAAGAGCAGCATTGATAAAGCGATTTTTCAAGAAAATATTTATGAAGTTAGTATCAAGAGCCTCATAATTTTTCCTGAATGGTAAGAAGTCTAGAGATAAAATATAAAGATGATAAAAAATGTTTTATAGAAAGAACTCCTGTAGAAAAGGATATTGATGAGTAAACACGAATTTTAAGACAAAAGATAGTGCTAAAGTTAAATGTTCTCCTTCTTAAATTATGTTTCAAAGCTCAGAAACAACTTTTGACTATCCATCAATGAAACGTTAAATTTGATTATTTTTTTTAAATTTATCATGAAATCTTTCATGAAGCATTGTTTCAATGATTATTAAACCCTTCCTGATTACGACTATTTATTTATTATTTTGATGAATGAAATTATAAATCATAGAAATAAATAAAATAGAAACATAAAAAAATAAAAAATATAAATAATTTAATTGTAATAAAAATCAACATTATTTCTTTATAATTGTTGTAATTATTTATTTTATTTAATACATTAATTTATAATTGTTGAGTACATGCAGCACCATAATGTGTCCCGCCACTTACAGAGCCACTGACCTACAGCATTCTTCCTTATCTCGGATATCTTCTTGTAGTTTAGAAGTGGGTTATAACGCAGGTAAGAAAGTAGATCACTCTAGAAAGATATTTTTCAGTATCCTAACAGTTCGGCAACTGCTGATCATGAGACTTCCAGGCCTAGCAGTAGATACAAATAGTAAAATTCCTAAGAAAAATAGACAGAATAGAGGATGACATCTTCCCGTCTTGATTTTTGATTTCAAGTATTCTCCTGTGTACAGGTTTTTTCATTTCTCTTAAATTATACTTGACCCCATTTTTCTTCCCTTTTCCCTTTATGCAATTTACTTGATGTGTCCACATTATCGTTGATAACGGAACAATCAACCTTCGAAGCACTAGATCCCAGAATTCTAACAAACCTCCTCTCATAGAACCGAAAAGAAAGTTTGTTCTTTCCTAATTTATTTATGAACATAAGGCCTACTTCATCCTTTCACACCTTCAGATTGCACATTATCCAACCTTCCTTAAAAAAGATACTAAACTAAATTGACCATATAGTTTGTAAAATTATATAATTCTGTTACTTTTAATCCATACATATGAACTTAGTATCCATTAATTATACCACTTCTTTACATAATATATCGATAAATATTAATTGAATAAATCAACTTTCACAATCCTCTATTGTTGGAACTGAATCTCAAAAGTCGTTATTTTATAACTTTTTAATCTGTCTTTTGACCGATATGTTTAGATTAAGATGTTTGTTCCACGATTGAAATACAATTAATTAACTTTATGCTGGCATGAATAAACAATTAGAGGACTGACCCTAAGTTGGACAAGGTATGTGCGGTCAGGATAAGAAACTAGCTATAGGAGTAAGAACAATAGCTAGCAAGAAACTTCAGGAACTCTAGATACTAGCATAGTGGATTTGGTCGGGTCGGTGCACCGTGAAGTCCTCGCCTACCGCCTAACAGTTTGCAGATAACTAATCCATTAAACCAACTACCAGATAAGGAAACCGCGAGCTGGAAAATTTACCGAAGCAACAACAATTCAGATACATATTATTTACTGAGTGGTTTAGTCGGTAACTTACAACATTCCATAACTCTTAAGAAAGAGCGAGGCATGAATTTTCATCTCGAATCGATTATAGTTTTCATTATGCCGAAGTTGGAATATTTTTGTGCTTTGATTAGAAAAAAAAAATCGTGATAAAAATATTATATAATATAAGGAATAACCGTGAAAATAGTTTTTGGAATCAGTAAAAATTGTAATAAAATTATATGGAACAAGAAAAAAAAATTCTGGTTGGAACAGACCTAGTTCCTTATGCAAAGATAAGTGGAGCATAAAGCATATATATATATATATATATATATATATATATATATATATATATATATATATATATATATATATATATATATTGATGTATGTTTCTTAATAAATAGAAATTTAATATGATGACAGAAAAAAAAGTATAGATGAAGACAAAATGAGCTTAGGTTTGCACGAAAAAGTTCATTTTCTATTATTTTACTTATTATTTTTTTTTTTTTTTTGCATTTTCATTAACACTAATCAAAAGTAAAGAAACCAGTGAATTTGCAAAATTAAAAATGGGTAATGTGAAATGATAGGCACGAGAGAGAGTAATATCCAGCGGCACCTCTTTCGGTCTTAATTTCACAGTTTACAGTCAGGCAAGGAGATCCCTCATCCAGCTCCTTTTGCAGCTTTCTGCGTATGTTATCGGGCATGTGGGCACCAATTCAGAAACGAACCAATTGGGAATTTGCCCAATGCGACAGTATTTAAGAGGAGAGAGAATTTAAGAAGCGAAAATTTGAGGATTTGGAAAAATAAATTGCTAATCTAAGGTAATGATTTTATTTTTAAAAATACATAGCAAATCCTATGATTTAAAGCACAACAGAAATAAGTGTAATTTACGGGCGGTTATCATAGAACAATGCCATGGGTATATTCTATATAATTATATATGAATAAATATAATATTTTTTTTTCTCTAGGCCTTTATTCCTCAGAATTAAAAAAAAAAATCTGTAAAAATGTTTACATATATTTATTTTCATTTGACATTTCGATCACAATTGAAGAGTTTTATATCAAAAATTAATTTATCCACTTCTCAAAAACAAAGATATTTTTGATGAATTAATATTCTACACCCAAAAATTATTCAGCTTATTTCAAATCTTAAATTTTCCTCTGCCAAATTGGTATTGCACGTCAACATTTTCAATAAAAATTTGCCTTATCTCCATGAGAGGTCCCCTAATAATTTTGCGTAATAATTTTCGAAAAGTGGATACATAAACTTTAGATAGAAAACTCCTTAATTATCGTAATTTTCAAAGCTTTTCATATTGCGATTTCACTTACAATAAGTCTTGGTTGAAATATTTTAAACTATCCATAAATATGGGCAGTATAATTAAGTATAATATGGGCAGTAACATAATTAACAAATTCTTTTCATAACAAACAGGTGATAATTTTTGTAATAAAATTGTTTGTAATAAAATAATTTTAATTAGTTTATGCTTCCAGTGACTGAAAATGTAAAATATAGTATTTTCTGCATGTAACATAATACCATAGGTCTCAAAACTGATAAAATATATATTTTATTTAATTAGAACTACTAATTAAAATAATTATATATATATATATATATATATATATATATATATATATATATATATATAATATATTATATATATAATATTTATAATATTATATATTATATAATATATTTATATTTTATAATATAAATATATAATAAATATATATTTATAATATTATATATTATATTATAATATAATATAATATTAATATTATATATATATATATATATATATATATAAAATGATACAGCAGTAACAAAAATATTCGATAGTAAGACATCAAACTTTCTCCTCTGAATTCATGCGCTTTATGTTCCTTATTGAAAAAGAAAAAATTAAGAATATTGTATTGAAAATTACCGTCAAAATGTTAAATTAAAAAACAAATAAATTACATCAAACCAAGAGGTTCCGTAGCATAATATGAAAATTAATGTATTCTCTGGGACTACTAAGTATCTGAATACCTTTGATTTTTTTTAATTTATCTAATCATTTTTACTAAAAATGACTACCTAGTAGCTAGAACATACTATTTGAAGCAACCAAAATATTAAATTGTATACTATTTAATTAGGTAATATTAACAACGGACTTAATAAGACAACTATACTTTTTTATTTTATGCAATAGTAAAACAAATTTTACCGAAAGAGGTACAACAGAAAGAATTTCTTTTGCCAAAGTCGGTGTAGCGTCATTAAGGGATTATTAGAAAAATTAGTATGCTCGGAGGTAAGGTGGTGGGTGCACTTTAATTAACTACAGAAAGGAATGGTAGCTACCTACCCTCTAGCGAGGTTAATTACCTAGTTAGGAGGGGACTCTCACATAAATAATGATAATAATAATGATTTATTGTAATTATAACTAATAATTTATCAAAAAATATACTAAAAAATTACCTTGTCCATAAATCTGAATAAGTAAAAAATTTCAACATAGCCATAAATCGTTAGCTTACACAATACGATAAATTTTCGACCTAGAACAATCATAATCAATCAATGCATAAGCAATTAATACTTCGAAACTTCTGAATAGGAGTAAATTAGAGATGAAAAGTTATTTGTTAGACATGAGGGAGATTCACATTCCTAAGGTATGTCCATAACTTGGAAGGTCCCTGTAAAAAATGAAAAGATCATCTGCTAGGTTGCCCAAACAAATGCGCAAGAAAAAACAAATTTAATGTTTCAATTGTTTATCTCGGCATATTTAAATAATATGATTCAATGAATCAGAACCCTTAATTAACTAATAAATGATCCCGTTATAGAAGAAAACTTCACCAATTAGAGAAAATCCAAATATTAAAGAGCGATCAAAAATTTGATTAAAAAAAATCAGAATGAAATCATAACCCTTCAATACCCAGTAAATAATCCCTATATTAAACATAACGAATCCAGCAATAATAGAAAATCGAAATGCGCAATGAAATATCCGACATTAAATTCGAAATTAGCTTCCTTAAAAACCTACTTTCTCCAATTTTGGGCTAAATCGGACGAGCTGTTTTCGAAATATAGATGTGTCAAGAAAATACGTTTGCGCATACGTAAGCGAAAGTGGAGGATAAAATTGATACTGAACACTCTTCATCCAATTCATAAGCTTTCCTTCAACTTTGGACCAAATCGAACAAGCCATTTTCGAAATATGGGTGTGTCAAGGAAACCACATTTTCCCTTGCGTAAGCGAAAGTAGCGAATAATGGAATTTGATAAAATTAATATGGGACCATCCAGTTACCAACACGCACAATTCAAGAAAATTTCATCAAGTTTGGACGGGTATCAGGTGTTATACCCGTCAAATAGATTTGACTATGGCCGGACAGGCACGATACCAAATTTGTTTCTTGATATCTATCATTTTGCACCACTGTGAATTTTCGATTCTGAGAGAATATTTTTTTTTCAATTACTGCATGTATATAAGGCTTCTCTACCGAAGAGGAAGCAAAATAGAATATCGACCCAATTGGATTGTAACATTCTTGACTTATTTTGCATTTATTCAGATATATATAAAATGAAACACTTCATGAGATATTTCAAAGTTATATGAAATACCTTTGAAACGCTGAGTCGAAATTTATTGTTAATAGAGCCATAAATACATTTGCATTGTACTTTAAAATTCTAATCTGGCCATTTACAATATAGATTAAAAAAATAAAGACTGTTCTGAAACCTATCTGGCCTACAGGTTTGGACTTCATGCTTCCGCCTTATTCATGTTCTTTCTCCTTCCACTTCCCGTTTCATAACGTCCAAACCATATCAATCTTTCTCCTTTGACAATAGTTCTATTAAAACAAATGTATATAAATTTCGTTGAAATAAATACCATTAAGCAAATTGGACTTCACGAGTTCACCACTCTCAGGCATTTGTCGCACCTTTAATGGCTACTGAAGGAGCGGGAACAGGAATACTCTAGGGGCACTTAGCCCACTCCGTTAGCTGGGATTAATTTCTGCAATTTAAAAATAGAGATGATGGAGTACATCGGAGTGGAGTCATAGAACTAGCGACCCGGCGACTAAAGTGGCCGCCGGGCTGGACATAAATGTACACAGTTGCATGGAATACATCTCAAGATGGCTGTACACCGACCTCCGTGTTAATGAGTGGTTTATCACGCAGGAGAGCTCTATATATCAAACAGCCTTCCGGAGCAGAAGTATTGGATAGCCGAAGATAGCTTCGCCTGCTATAGGCATTTCAGTTTAACTGGAGTCCTTATTCCGAGTATGGTTGCCGAAAGGTAGTGCTGCTGCAAGTGTGATATTTTGATATTATAATATTAATAATATAAATGGATTAAGTAACGGTCGCGCCAGGTACTGTATAATAAGTGGAAAGTAGAGTCTTTTCAATGTGTCGCGGGTAGCCAAACCAAGGACAGTAATCTACTTGTAAAATAAATTTAGGTGTTACTATACAAAATTATCAATTGCTAAGATTTTGACAAACTCCTCGGACGGACTGAAGGGTATTTCATTTTTCGAAAAGAATCTAGTGCCAGCCCTGAACTCAGTAGTGGACTATCCTAAACATATAAGATTTTCAATAGGTACTGGATCATATTTGTTTTTGTTATTTTCATTTGTGAGCGTAATTGAGCAGCTTACTGCATGAGAAAATAGCAGTCGGGTATGAAATCCATATCAATCACGCTTTGCATTCATGAAATAACCAGATTGGATGGCTATGTCTCTTTAATTGTTGGGTGGGACTAATTCATTTTTTTTTTCTCTAACTTAATCACTAACATACCAATCTAATTAGTGGAAAAAAAATTACTTTTACTTTTATAGTTCTATATTTGATTTTATTTATTATATTTTTTTATTATATTTATATTGAATATTATATTTAATTTTGTATAAATTTCATTCTATTTTCTTATATTTCTTTTCTACTATTATTTTGTTTTATGTTTAATATTTTACTATTTATTTTCAGAAGATACGCTAAACTTTAAGCAATCGATGTTGACAGGAAATCCTCCATGTTCGTCAAGAAAACCCATTGAAACCCTAATTAAGTAATTGTGTTACCATGTTGAAAAAACTACACCAAATGAAATGAAGTATACGAATAAGAAGAGGCAGAAGAATTTCATTCCATACAAACATTTGTCAAGCATTATATATTTCAAAAATTGAAATTGCCCTCTAGAGAATCAGGATTTTTGTTCAACTTTCTGATATTAAGATGAAGTATGAATTATCATATAAATATATTAGGCTGTATCTAATTCACGACTTTTTATTTACAACGTTTGGGCCAAATTTCAAGGCATCTTCAGATACATTCTAGAACGGGCTCAAAATATATTAAGTTTAATCATAATGGCATATAATTGATAAGGGTTACACCAGCGTAAATCTAACATAATAAGACTCAACTGTTGTCAATGACGTTAATCATAATCAGAATAATAAGATTTTAATGTATTTTAACTAAATTCAATTAATATCTAATAATAATTATATTATGATCAATTAACCAATTTCATGTGAGTGTAATTATTGTGTTTTATAGGTATGTTTATAAAAATAATATATACAACGAAACATATCATAAATGTTAGAATAAAACAAAATCTGTCAATCAAGAATATCGTGAAATGTTTGTAATTTTACTATATTTTGAGTCCTTTCAAGAATGTACCTGAAGATGACTGCAAATCTGACCGAAATGTTTTAATTATTTAATTCATTTGGTTTTCTAAGTGTAGATTTTTTAAAATTTTAAGTGTAGATTTGTCAAGTAGGTCTAAAATAACCTGAATTATAAATATAGTTTAAAAGAATTATTATTGTCAAAATTTCTGTTTTTCAGTAAAGGAATAACAAAAATAATAAGAAACTCGAAGATAAATAATTACAAAAATGTCTGTTTTCCTGTCAATTGTTTCAAACCGATCTCAAACCCAATTTCATTTTGATCGAAACTTAGCATTGTTTCTTCTTAGTAAAAGTTAGTGATAATGTTTTTAAAAATCACCAATTACCTATTTTTAGAATCCAGAAATGCCATAATAATGTTGTTTATAATTTGGTTCAATATTATTTTACTTTTTATCAATCTTATCTGCTGGTACTATATACCACGTTTGTACAAACTACGTGTTTACGATATAAGATATATATGTTGAACTATTTATAGCAATTCCATTGTGAGATACATATTTCAACATCCTGTGAGATATAGGAAACGATATCTCGCTATCCCCTAACAAGACTTGTCAATATGTCAAGGTAACACGGCCCGACAGGCTGAGCTAACATTAGAATCCTTTCTGTTTCTTATTTTCGGTTCGGGAAATATCATTAGCTAAGAAGGGAGTAGGAAAACTGTTCCATATAGCAATTCCTTTTGTATTATAGCAATGAACATTGTTTCATTATACTATTATATAGAAGAATTTGAGTTTCTAATTACTAACCGCTATAAAACCAATCTTTACCAAATTTTTACCACATGATCTTCATGGTTTGCGGTAGTTTTAACAATAGTAAAATCTATCGGTTTTTCATTAAAATGTTATTAAAAAAGTTATTAAAAAATTTTTAAGAGAAAAAGTGTCCAAGTTACGTAGTTGTGTCATAGCCATGGCAACCTCATACCTGAGGAAGCAACTTGACTAAAAAAACTTTTTAATAAGGGTGAAATTATTGGGTGAAAATTTTATTGATGTTTGGATAAATTTATTGCTGTTGTGATCCTGTTATTTTTATTATTTTCTTTTTTAGTGTCTCCGAGAAATGATGTTATATATATATATATATATATATATATATATATATATATATATATATATATCTATATATATATATATATATATATATATATATTTTATTATTTTAAAGGCTACTTTGTATTTTAGTGGGCTAACACTTAAAAATATGGGATATTGTATGCTGTATTGTCATAGTGAATTAGTTATGTTTGTATAGCTGTTTCCCATGTTTTTTACACAAATGAAGTGTTTTGTATTTATTCCCAGTGATTAAAACCCGTGATTAAAACGGGCCGCCACCACCGAGCAATTTAAAAAAACAACTGAAGCATTGCTGGCCGAAAGTGCCACTAAATTAATAATAGAAAATGGATCAAGGCAAAAAAGATGCTGCAGCTGAAAACCTACGTAATGCTGCAGTAAGGAGAAGAAAATAGCGAGCCAACGCGTCATTACAATTAACTTAAAATTGAATAAAACAGTAATTATAAATTACGTGATCAAAAGAAATAATTAATAATATGTAAGTAAATATCTAATTTAAAATAATTAATATTTAACTTTCAATTGTATTAATTTAATCTATACACGTACATTTAATCTACTCAAATCTAGTAGTAGAGAAGCATTCCGGGTCAGCTAGTATACCTATATTCTAGTAATCAGTTTTATGTAAATTTGCACCTAATATTAAATATCCTATACACCATTATAACAAATCTTTGTGAAAATGATTACTAAGTGGACAAGAAACCTAATTATCTCAGCAATCTAGAGAGAAAATTTGAATTTAAGAAAATTTGAATTTAAGGAAAAAATAAAACCTGCAGGTTTGGGATGAACTTCATAAAAAGTCCTATAAAAAAAAAAAGCACAAGATATAATTTTTACTATATCTTTTATGATATATATATATATATATATATATATATATATATATATATATATATATATATATATATATATAATTTTAATGAAAATATATTTTATATAATTATTGTTGTGAATTATTTTGATAGTATATTTTTATAAATTTTAATGATATATAATTTTTTAAGATAAATCCTGGAAATAAATTTGAATTAAAAAAAAAATTATAGTAAACCTAAATTTTGTAATAACGCACATAAAAATGCTCATTAAAAGAAGCTTAAAATGTAATTTTTTCTGTTAAATTTGAATTTTAAAAAAATTATAGTAAACCTAAATTTTGTAATAAAGCATATAAAAATGCTCATTAAAAGAAGCTTAAAATGTATTTTTTTTCTGTCGAATAACTTTTAAAAAAATTAAACAGTTTTCTACTTTCCTATTCCTCCCCAAAAGATACATTAATTATTATTTGAATATTAATGTGGAATATGCATCATCATTCATATTCATTACCAACCCCTAGGAAGGAATATTATCTTTGAATGTGGACGCACAGAGAATTCCAGGAATTCCGGAGAACAGATCTGGTGCAAAATCGTTTTATGTAAACTAGCAGCGTTTTTGCAAGCTACTTATTAACTTGTCAGAAAATATTTTCAAGGCATCGCAGTAGAAAAATAAAAATTAAAAAGAAGTGATTAAAAACAATCAGAAATTCTTATCACAAATACTTCAACGCACATAATAAATTGAGTTTCGTGTTTGAAACTGTTATGTTGTAAAAAGTACTGTTATAAATATAGCGTGGGCCTGATTACTCTTTTTCCGAAAAAGTTTTACAAATATGCATTCTTCGTTAACCCCGATAAATTTTCGCAAATATTGAGAATTTCTTTTCTTTTTTTTTTTTTCATGATCAGCAAACAAAGATTATAGGAATGATAAAATAGTCAGATAAATCGTAAAATAGAAAGAATGACCAAGTTATCTTAATAGGCCGCAAAAAAAAAAAACATTGCAACAAAAAAAACTAAATTTTCAGCGAGCGAACCTTAAATTTTTACAGCCCGCAAATAAGTTAGCGACGAGACCTCTGGAAACTAAAGATTTACGCAGATCGTAAAAAACAAAAAAACAAATAAATTAAATAGTAAAAAAAATCAAATTGATTCGACATCGTGTAAACTGGTTTTTCAGACATAATTTATTACCAATATATCAATAAAAGAGAGAGAAAAAAATATTGGCGAGGTGAAAATCTCTCTATCATCGAATAAATACAATTTGTATTCCTCGCTGTTTCCTCCGAAAATGCCATGTAAACTCGAACGGCGAGCGGTCAACTGACTCAGAAACGTTTTCGACGTTCCAGCGAAGCTATTAAACGGGGCCTGGAAATCGTTAAAAAGTTGGGGGCGTAAAAAAAGAACAAACTGGAGGGAGTTGTTTACTTTTTACGGGGGCGATCCGATTTATAGATGAACACAAAATTGTTATGTACAGTTAAGTTAAAAGCTGCGTCAGGAACGGTAGTAAAGAGTTAGAAAAACCTTCAATTCACATCCACAATTTAATTGTATAATTCTTTTTTATAACTTACAGTAATTTCAAAAATTGTTAATGTACGTATCCACAAATCTAGGTCAAAGAAATAAAAAATATTAGTGTACTGTCGACCACCGGTTTCGATAGTACACTAAGTACACTAGGAATTCATTGATAGCAAGAAGGGATAGCATTTTTCCCGATACATTCAGGAAAGTACATAAGAGCAACTGTAAGATAAAAATAGTAAAAATAAAGAAGTACTAAAAAGTTTTAATTAAAATTTTCATTAGCAATTGATTTTCAAGATCATTTTTATGTATTTTTATTTATTCATTAGGGCAAAATACTTTTAAAATTCAATCAAAGTACAATCTATACATACATATATATTTAGATATTTAAATACACTGAAAAACGGAATATCTTAATATTAATATTATTTTCACACACATTTCTAAAGCAGTTTCACGAAAACTTATCAAAACATTTGATTATTAAATAACCTTAAAATACATTTCGTAGTAGAATACTACAGAAAAAAAAATTAAATTAAAAAAAATGTCTGTCAAGGCTCAGAATTTTCTACCATTAGCCGGCCTTAGCAGGAGTACCTCAGGATTCAGTACTAGCTCCGCTGCTCTACATCATATATGCACACGATATTACTAACAGCACCGAAACTCTGCGACGTATGCAGACGATACAAAAATTTTAACAAAAAATCAAAATCCAGCACACGCCTCACAGATTTTACGACATCATCTAACAAAAATTTATGATTGGTGAAAACTTTGGAAAATTCGACTTATACCAATATACCAACAATTAACGAACATATACAGATCCACTACAAACGATTTCACGATAACTTACACGGACATCCTAACACACTCATACAAGAAATGGCGACAACCAACATGCCAGACAACACCCGCAGAAGGTTGAAGAGGAGCTGGATGAGGGATCTTCTAGCCAAACCATGCACGATAATCACGACAGAAAGAGGTGCCGCTGGATACTACTCTTTATCATGCCTTTCGTGCCACCATAACATGTTGTTTGTCAGCACATTCACTGGCTGTCTCATCGACAGGTGTGGAAATAAAAAATAAAGCCCCAAAAAAACAGGAATATTTTTATGTATTCATATATAAAAAAATAGGTGTTCTCTAATATATATAGTTGTTTATACTTAATAATATAAATAGATGTAATTGTAAATTGAATAAGTGCAAAAATAAATAAAGGGGTCCCAAGATAATAGTCGCTCTGTTCTGTAATAGCAATGCTCTCACCTTTTTGCTGTGTAGGATATTTAAGTTGGAAATTTATTTGAATTTATATTACAATGCAAGTGGTGGAAATAGACAGGTGTGGAAATAAAAAATAAAGCCCCAAAAAAACAGGAATATTTTTATGTATTCATATATAAAAAAATAGGTGTTCTCTAATATATATAGTTGTTTATACTTAATAATATAAATAGATGTAATTGTAAATTGAATAAGTGCAAAAATAAATAAAGGGGTCCCAAGATAATAGTCGCTCTGTTCTGTAATAGCAATGCTCTCACCTTTTTGCTGTGTAGGATATTTAAGTTGGAAATTTATTTGAATTTATATTACAATGCAAACATGCAAATAATGTGTCGCCATTCTCTCTGCGTAAACATTAAACTTGCCTGTTTTAAATGATCATTCTAATTTAAATCCATTTGAATATTCTGTCTATTCTTTCTGGAATTGTAATCGTTTAGTACAAACAAGAGTAAAACTAACGGGAACTCTAGAATGTGGAATGAGTTTATGAATATCTTTAAAAATGAATAGCTTACTTTTATCATCATATATGTAAAGTTATTTAAAGAACGTATATTCCTCTAAATATTAGTGACAAAATTTCTTAGGACAGTGGTATTTTTTTTTCAAGATAAAAATTAAATTATTTAAGCAGTGCATAATCCGATAACTAATAAATGTAAATATAAGTCGATCCCCGATAAAACGTAAACACACAAAAATAAAATTTCTAAACATCTGAAATATTAATATAAAATGTTGAGCTAGCCAGCCAGATCTCTGTTTGCCTTCGGATTGTTCGATGGAAAACAAGAGGTTAGGCCTGTGTTTGTTCTTGACCTGACTAAAATTTACAGTCTGTTTGTCAGCGTCAACTAAGTTGGACGGTATTTCCAGAATTATATATATACATGTATGTATTTGTAAGTGTGTGAATAAATTGTATATCAAAAAACATATAGAGATAGCACATCCAATGCGTTATTCCAATAATTTCACTTCTTACTGTAGTCCGTTTATGAATTATTTACAAATCCAACATATTTTCATTATTTCAAAAATATTATTTTAAGTGCTAAATTAATGCTCTAATATCATTATAAAAATCTTTATTAGTGTATAAATATCGAATAAGTAATATAATATAAGCTTCCGACAGTTATTGTAATTTTAATAACGTAGTCCGAGAACTCAAGGAATTTTATTTTAACGTAGTCCGAGAACTCAAGGAATTTTATTTAACAATTAATGGACAACAGCAAAACCCTTTTGACCTTGGTCATACATCCCTTCAGCAGCTTGACTGTGTGTAATTTTATCATTAGAGTAAACTATTTTGGATATATTTATTATCCTTAATATTTAGTCGTTTTAGTGGTTCTTTTTAATACCTTTCTGTGTATCTTCAGTTAGTTTCATATAACCGATCAGCTGTTAAAATCAGGGATGTCCAGAGGAGAGCCAAAAATGTAAAATTTTTGGAGAGAGGACGGAATGTGGTCATTCGAAGAAGAAATGGTGTACCGGATTTGTGCCAAATCTTATGTGTACCACAACTAAAATTATATAAGTTATGCATTGTATTATAAAATAAAAATGAAAATAATGTAATTTGCTCATAAATAATAATAAGAAAGGATTCACGTTAAAGTGTTTTTGTTTTTTTTGGTAGGGTTGCTTAGTACTAGACTAATGGGGGCTTGGTACTAGATTTTTTCCAACTTCTCAAAACATATTCTCCGAGTGTTTCTGTTCTCTCGTTTATTTTTTTTATTGTTGTGTTATATGCATACTAAACATTCGTATGTTCCTTAAATCTGAATATGTAAAAGTTAATACAATTTTACTTTTTATTAAAAATATAATGTAAAACTTAAATCGTGAATGATACGGGAAATAAACACTTAGGAGACCAAAAAAGATGAGTCACTGTCCGGTAAGATCATGGGGCAGATAACTGTATTATTTACATATTTATATAGTATTTACAGGTCTATTTACAGCTTTTGAATACACCCTCGAACTAATCTAACAAAAATAGAACATGACATTCGATAAGCTATGATAAAAAATAGCCCAGCTTTTATCTGTTCGATTTTTAATGGCTACGGGCCAAATGCCCGTGTACAATAAAACAAGAGAGATGTAGAAATATAATGAATGACCATCAGAAACCTGGAAGCGCCGTCGTCCAAAGCTTATTCTTGTAACGTATCAGCTGATGATGTAAGCAGAAAATACGAAAGCCTCTTTAGAAAATTAATTTTCGGCTGTAACACGTAACTCAGTAATCAGCAACACGTTAATACCGATGGTCAACTTCACAGAAGTTGCAAGTACCAATGTTATCACTACGGCACTAATATTTTTTAAATTAAAAAAATTATGATATACACAGCATATCTCTAGCGTTATAATAAACATCAAAGAAGCAAAATTGAAAAAAAAAAAAAACAATGATAATTAATAAATCCTTATTTATTAATTATCTTTTTTTTTCAATCACAGGATGCTGTCAAATCTTATTTTTTTTTTTTTTAGCGAAACTATAAAATTTGCACTTATAGCATCTGTGACCATGGTTTGTCATTTTCTGAGTGTTGAAAGACTAATTTGTCGGACCAATTATAATTATATTATAATTATGTAGGTAATTAATTATTTACCTTAAGACAGGTTCAATTTTTTTTTGTTATTCTGGTATAATTTTTGCAAATATTTATGTAATAAAACACTTATAGCAGCGAATTTTTTTCTAGGATATTTAAATATAGACCAAAAATAAATAAAGAGATATAACAATTTTAAATCAGATACAAAAAATATATGACAACATTATGCAGATATATTAAATAAAATTAACATTTAATTATTATAATAGAATCTTTAAATAAACAAATAAACAGCTAAAATAAAGGTGAATTAAACCTTCAAAGATAAACAAGCTGACAGAGCCCTGTCCAGTCATGAAGAATGTAGAGTAAGGACATAAGTATTTTAACAAGGCAAAAGTTGACTTTTTCATTTTAAAGAATTTTTATTAAATTACAATTAAAACTACTACAATTTAAATGTTTTTCAGCTTATGAATCATAAAAGAATAATATAATTCTGAGAAATATTAATTAACATAATTGACGAAGAAACTCTAATGGATTTTTTAATATATTATATATTTGAATGATGAGGACTGAAATAAAATGATTGATTAGGTAATATCTTTACTCATTTGATGAATGTATATATTTTCCATAATTCTACAATATAATAATTTTGAGCCAATGTATCATTTATCAATGTAATATAATATAATGCTTTATTTATTTTAAAAATGCAATTGATATTTGTAGATTGGAAACTTGAAAATGGGCCAACTTGGGCGTTGTTAATGATACAAAAATAAAACACTTTTGAATATATGAAGGGTTAAATAATTCCTTGAAAAAATAATAGAAAAGTAATTAAACAAATTTTTGCGGTTTCGAATTGTCAAACAATTGCAGATTTTTAATTGCATTTTTTTCTCCTTCCAATCCCCAATTTTCTTACTTCTCGATCAGATACCCATTTCATAGTTTACATATTTTATCCTTCTCCTATACACCAGATACATTTTAAGGTATTTTAGTGAAATTAATTTTATGGATACGTTATTACATCAGTGACGGGACTCAGTTCTGATTGTACCTTTCCTTGAAATTATAACTTCTTATAACTGTATTTAAATGTATCATCCCCTTTCCTAAGCCACTAACTGGAACAATAAACAATGGATTATTTTCCAAAAATATAGATTTATGGTTTCTCCTTTTCCCGTTAAAGGAAACAGATTTAAGGTATATCTTTTTTTTTTTTGTGATTATTAATTTGGATTTTGTTACATTCTAATTACAAAATGGGTAATAAATAAATTTGCTATCCAATGTAAAAATTAATCTAGTTAAATTTAAAAATTACAGCATGGATATTTTGATTAAAAAAAAAAAAAAAAACTATTATTGAACATTAATTTTGCTTAACTTTGAGACTCAATATGAGGTATGAAATACAGAATTTCTAGTCTTTGTTGAGTATCAATGTTATTATTTATTTGAAATATCAATGCATTGAAAATGCAGCAACTAACAAATAATGTTCAAGATTTTTTTTTATCAAAGGTTATGAAGAAACAATCAAATATTACAAAACAAATTAGAATACAATGGTGTAGTTCATCACCCTTTTGACGATTTCTAAAAGGCTTTTGATTCCATTGACCGCTAGAGACTTTATAATATTTTGATTGAGCACGGATTACCAAAGAAGTTATTAAATCTAGCAACCTTACCAGGGTTGCATTTTAAGGACTCTGAGTAATTTTGTAATGTCTGTTATTAAACTGAAGCATTATACGAATTTAGTTTTTTTTTTCGATAGTCCCTTATGAAAATTTAATTACAGTGTTACATTCTAAGATATTTACAAAGTTTTGATTAATTTTATAATTATTGTTTTATATATTTATAAAAAAAAAGGGTTCATATTAGGAGTATTTTTTAAAATTATATTTTTTTAATTTTTTTGCGCCTCAGTATATATTTGAGCTATACCCTATTATGAAGAGGTGGTATTATGAAGCTCTCAAATACGTTTTTAATTGATAATAATGAGTTGATATTAGTTATTTTTAAATGCTCCATTAGTTATCCAAAACTGCTCCATGAATCTAACCTTTGGTTGACAAACAGTACTTCAGTTTCCAGAAGGAGTATTAAACATAACTTTCACGATTTCTTTTTTTTTTTTTTTTTTTTTTACATATATAAAAACAAGTTTATGTAACAAAAAAATGGAGTACATGAGTAATCAGACGCCCTATATCAGCAGTGCATGTTTGCGTGCATCCGTATCTGCTCAGTGTGTTTACAAGAACGGAATCAAAACATTCAATTAAGACTAAGACATATAATTAACTATATGAGAAGATATAGTGGGAGCTGGGAGCCGCTGGCTATTAACGGTCAGATTGGAAGTAATAAATAAACTCGGAGCTGGACCTTGCCGCTACACCCACACCACACCACAGCAAACCACAGCGCAGCACAGCACAGCTCGCCTAGATGTGTTCAGCGAGATCCTAAAATAGGCAACCATCGATAAGGCAGCTGTTTGCCGAGAGCCGTAGAGATTTAGTGATAGTAAGCTTGAGTCCTATCTTAAACTCTGCGCAGGCTCCCACGGATGTTGCGGATTACTGTCTCATTAGACTCTTAATACCCCTATAATTAGCCGTATTAATCTGCCGACGCTGAGGCATTGCAATTTTTGAAAACACGTTAAACTAAACTACTCAATTATCTACTAATTGCACAATTATCTACATAACCTCCATTTTTGCTATTTAAGGAGTCATTTTTAGCATTCTGTTCAAGCATCATGGCGAAAAAATTATTTTTCAGTTGTTAGAACACCAAAATAATATTATTTGGCCTCGTATCACTCATTTTTTTTTTCATTTAACAATTATTAACAAAGCTATCGTGCTTATTTATTCATTATGAAAAAGTCTAACATTTATATGAGCTGTTAAACTGATTTAAAAAAAATCAATCAATTTTCAACAAAAAACACCATTTATGGATCACCTTTTTGAAAACAAACAAAACAGGCAGGAGTCTACCATTTGCTGTAAATGTGTGAAGATCAATTATTTAGGGTACCTTACCCAGAATATTATTTATTCAGTTAATTAGCTCATAAATATAATAGATTTAAAAGAAAACAGAAGATACAGAAAAGTCCGAAAATGTCTGCTATAACACAATGCTATTATATAGTATACCTACAGATACCTACCTATAGGTATAAACTATAGGTCTTCTACTGGAACTAGTATGATGCCTCAAGTGAAAAAATCTATTAATTCGACTTCTTTTTTTAAATTTAAACGAACTGCGTACTTTTGCCCCATCGTATGTGGTTCGCATCGGAAGGGTTAAGAAAAATTGTAATTTCGCTGCTGATAATTCTCTAATGAAAGGAGCACTTGGAGAGGATTTAGTAAATATTGTAATATATAAACTCCAGGCAAAATCTCGGGTAAAAAGATGGGCAATTATTCTAAATATCAAAAAATAACAAAATTGGCTACTGTATTGTGTATATATATTTGAGCTGTTATAGAAACACAGGAAATCATTAACGCAACAACACATTTGGCTGAGGGTTGTCAGTTTTCCGGACGATATCCGCGAAACAAGGGAAGAAAGAGGCAACTATCCAGTGAGAGGCATTGAGCCACTCAGAGGGTGAGTGTATAAATCTAGAGCAGATTGGCGAGGTGCTTTGGGCCACTGCCATGGCCCCACGCCCATATCTCCCGCCCTGTCGCCCCAGCCCCCGCTCGATCTTTAACCTAGTCCCGTTTAATCTCAATATCTATCCTGTCTTAAATTATGCTTCTCGTAAAAAATAATGAATTCTTTCTTTCAAAATTAAAAATAAAAAAATTAATATAACTCCATTATATATTCACACAAGTTCAGATTATTTTAGAGGTCTTAACTTACAAATAAGCTTCGGGCTTCGTTACCTACTTTGTAATGTATCAATCATTTTATAAGGTGACCTAAACGCTGAAAATAGCAGTTCAAACAGGTGCTATGAAGTAGAGATGTAATTAGATAGCTCAGGAATAAATGATCAGCACAGAACTAAGTAATGTAAATATTTTATTTTATAGACAGAATTTTTACAAACGCCAAAACATTTTGAGTGGTAAGGTCTAAAAATTAAGCAAGCCTAATAGTAAGCCTAAAAAACATAAGATACAGAAAAGTCCAAAATTTGTTTCTATAATACTATATATATATATATATATATATATATATATATATATATATATATATATATATATATACTTATTCTATAATATACAATATATCGGAGGATTATGCTCTCAACAGACTCTTATATTTTATAATAGAGGAAATGTCTATAGGATGAATGACAGGTTTAACTTACCATATGCAAGTTAAAACGCTATATTCTCTATAATAGAGCAGGGAAAAGATTTTTCAGAAATATTTTAATCCTCATGAGCCCAATACAATAAAATTAAGAGATCGTTTTATATAGTGAAACAAAGTATGGAGTTAAGAGTCGAGCAACCCCTGCCGATCCTTAAGGCGGCATAACACGGTCCGATAAATCGTCTTCATACTGCAGAAAATGTAGGTTCCGACTTGGATATTTGTCGGGCCGTGTGAAAACAACCAATTTAAAACAAAACTAAAATTAATATTCAATTAAAAACTAATGAATTAACCTATTTATATCAAAATAAACTTCTATTTTATATTTAAATTTACATTGTTTTAATTACTCGATATTTGTGTGCATAAGAAAGTTTGTTTTATGTTATTTTTTATGTCTGAATCTCTCATCTGATGCTTAGTTGGCATCTAGAAAAGTGGTATTTCCAAATAATTAAGGGTGCCTGTACATTTTTAACCGACAGAGATGTTACAGGTTAGTACTACATTATCATATATACTAGTAGTAGAGTAATGCTAAATGGTTACGGATAAATTAAAAAAAAAAATCTAAATGGTCTATCTATTAATTCTATCTTGGAATTGATATTATACAAAGTTCGGTGATAATGACCTAACCATATGATTTTGATTTCTACGATTTTACGATCGGCTTGATGATTCTTTTTTAGTACGAAAAAAATTAACCTCATTCAAGCTCCATTCGTGGTATTAATTAAAAAGGATAATTGGTATTTACACTAAAGCCAGATTGGTTTCTTTATGAAGCTCAAAATAATGACCACCAAAGAAGGCTGACAGGTATATTAACCCATTCGGGTTTTCTTTACCGGGAAACGGCATGAGAAAAATGCGGCTTCCTTTTCCAGACCCGGGGAGGTGCAGTAAGGAACAGTTATAACGAACAAAAAGTCCCCCGAATAATGAGCAGGAACCATTAATTGGAGAGCATGGAGCAAAGAAGCCTTGGTACCTGAAGAGCAATGGTGTCATGAAATATTCAGTACCTCCGCTGCAAGAAATGGGACCTTAATTTATCTTCAAGGCATTTAAGGCTAATAGGGGTGCAGCCAAAGAAGAGTGTCTCTTTTTGGGGGCGGCTCGCCAAGTCTGTCCCTGACCAGAGGCGAATAGGTGTCATAAATAGTTAATCTGGAGGAAGGTAGGCAACACTGCAGGATTGAGTGAACTATCAACTGATATTAGCTAGGTTTTAATAATAATAAATTTACGAAAATGCTGTAGATTAGCCGGTAATGCTTCGCTAAGTAAGTATTGATAAAATGAACACAATTGAAAGTTTTATAAAAACTATTTTATGTGTAAATTTAGTAAAAAAAATTAGAATTAATTGGAATTAAAAACAGAAATTATTCACCCGTTCAAGAGATAAACGTGACTCAGGCAGATCAATGGCTAATATTTATTTTTTTATTCAGCGGCTCTGTAACGCGTAGAGTAGTTGAAAACTGCACATCGTAAATTTAATTCGATTACAATACCTTCCTTACCCCAGCAGCGTTTTTGTGTCCTGCAGTGCCTCTGACCTGCAGCGGTAGAAAATATGGAAATATGGCTACAATGTTCAATGCGCTGAAAATTGACAATGATGGTCGATGATCGGATGATCCTAGAAACCATGAAGATGAAAAAGGAAAAATTAGGTAAAGATTGGTTATGTAGTTTTCGCAGTTAGACATTACAAACGAAAAACGGTCTGTCCTTTAATATAATGACACAGCCCTGGTTCGCATGGATCAGGTACCCTTTGAACGAATCAAACCAAATTTGAAAAAGTAAGGTATTTTTGGTGTGCTGAAATCTGCCATCGATTTTTATGTGAAAAAATCTATAAGACTAGTTTATTTAATAATTTAATACTAGTAAAAATTTATTTGACCAAAATCTATTATTTTTCAATGCTTATTTTTTTCTTTAATGTACTTTAAAAAAAAAAAAAAGATATGCTGGAAAAACAGTGCCGATATCATTTTTCAATCTCGATAAAATAAAGCGGTTTCAGTATGTTTTATTTTTTTAAAACC
This sequence comes from Rhaphigaster nebulosa, assembly GCA_948150685.1. Taxonomy (NCBI): domain Eukaryota; kingdom Metazoa; phylum Arthropoda; class Insecta; order Hemiptera; family Pentatomidae; genus Rhaphigaster; species Rhaphigaster nebulosa. The sequence continues at coordinate 71,209,600 of OX411310.1, forward strand.
CTCGGATTTGCATTTGATGATTTTTTTTTGTTTTGTAGGTAATTGAACTATCTATCAAATTAGGATTCTTCAAATACGCATACTTTTACATTAATTCTCAAATAAAATATAGATACTGGTAAATTTTATTATTGGAAAACCATTTACGAACCATGAAGATGATATAGTTAACATTTGGTAAAGATTAGTTCAACAGTTTTCGCGGTTAGACCTTACAAACGAAAAACGGACTGTCCTTTTATATAATAGTATCATTATATCGTTTTGAACCTATTTATTGATATTAGTCCTCTCTATGTACATATGATCTTTGTTAACTGGATTACAAGCTTATTTTGAGCTCAGAATGTCAAAAGAGGAAAAAAAAATGTGTCAATATTTACTTTTACATGATTACGGATGAGTTGCGAAAAAGTTTTCTACATGTACAGACGCACGGCTATTTGAAAATGAATCGCGCCTCCTCACGTAAGAGCAGTCTTGATACATTTGTAGAGGAGCTCTAGTGTATATCAACTTGCAAATAGTTCCATTAACGCCATAATTCCACAAATGTCTTCTAATAAATTTTAGTCAATTCAATTTTTTTACCTTAAGGAGCCATAAGCAGAATCTGTTTTATTATTTCTAAAATGAGCCACCATTCTGAGAAGTTCCCTCCTCAGGAATGAAAGTTTGCGCCAGATGGGTTAAAAAAAAGGCAAAAAACAAAACAATATATCAGTACATAAGTTTAGACTGTAGAGATGCATTAGGAAAAGAATTTGAGAAATTCGTACGTAACATCGTAGTGTATATGATTATCGAATCATTTAAAAGGAATATGGTTGAAAAGCATGCTTATAAATTCTACTGTGATTTTTAATAATAATTAAAAAAAATAATATATATATATATATATATATATATATATATATATATATATATAAAAAATAATGGTATATATATTTATTAGTTTTAATGATTATTAAAAATAATAATAAATATATATACCCTTCAAAATTTAAATATTTAATTATATAAATCTGAAGCGTTGTCCAAGGAACCTAATTAAATAAATATTTTAATTTTGAAGGGTACATTTATTTTCGGAAAAAAATGTCAAATAAAGAATTTTTTCCCTACTAATTTTTTTTAACACATAATTAAAACCTGAATTTACGGAATGTAAAAAAGCCACCCATAATACACAAACAAATATTAAATCCGTTCTATTAAATATTCGTTGATATAAATATACAATTATTACTAATTTTTAGATACCATTATTATTAATTAAATGCGACAAAAACATCATACTATTAATCATAGAACAAGAATCCTGTTTTAACTCCAATTCGTGCCCGATAAAGCCCTTGTCCACTTCCATTTCGTATATCAGCTAAATTCGAAATTCGTTTTATAACAACCCGAAACAAATCTTATATAGTTCCTAATCTCTGGCATAAAACGATTTAAGTTTTCTGGAGTCATTTCCTTCGCCGGGACGAGGTCGCAATCTACCTAATAGCCTTTCAGTTGGCCGATAAGGCCTCTTTAATAAATAATCCCTCTACATAACGAAATTAATAGGGCCACACTAGGGAATTTTTTTTTTGTTCTTTAAATGGCTTAAAATAAAAAAAAATTAAACCACTGGACCCAGCTAAGCGTTTTCTAATACCACTTAGTAAAAGATAAGCCGGATCCATAACATTAAAGGGGAAAATATATATAGTGATAGAGATTTCTTTCCTTGAGATGAAATTTCTTCCTTGATGATCCATTACTGGACGCCAATCGCGATCATGTGATATCGAATTCTATTTTATGTGAAATTTTCATTATATTTTCTACGCTAATGATCATATAACCTATTATTTTCAATTCAACTCTTGACTTCTTAAAAAAAATCCAAATTATCGTTTGTTTGAAAAGCATATCATTTTCTGGCAAATTGTGTATTTTCCTTCAACTAAATACTGTTCTTCATAAGCCAGGAATTACATTTTGTACGTAAATGATAAACTGTACGCTTTTTACATTTTATTTATTACTATTTTTAATTTTTAATTACATCTACATCAATTTATACGGCTTTATATAACAATTTCCTAAAAACTAATTTTATTTTAGTCCTTTATTGGCACTTTTAAAATTCGAATAAATTTAAAAAATAAACAAAATGGTAAAATATTATTCAGAAATACCCAGTAACTATTGGTGGCAAAAAAATATTATTAAGAACATAATATTTTGAATTGATTTTAAACAATATTCTCAGTTTATTGAAAAATCAATAGAGCAGAAAAATCATTTATTTAAATGTGGCATATTTATCAGTCAGAACAATTATTATTTGGGAACATTCAAACTGCGATTTAGCTCAACTTAATGTATTAATATATATAAATATATAATGTAATAAAGTATTAATGTATGAAGTATTATATATAATGTAGTATCATATGAAATTAATTATATCATTGATATAGTATTATATAATATGAAGCAGTTCGAAAAAGGCGTAAACTTAACTTAACACTAAAAACTTTTTATCCCCAATTAATAAAACATTTTGTTCAATTTTTATTCCTTATTGAGTACAGTAGGATTTTACATAGTTTATTAACTTTCATAATTAAGTTATAAACTTTAAGTCTTTAAGGCTTCTAGCACACTTCATTGTGGCCTTTACTAGGCCAGAGTGACGACTGAGAGTCGTCAGTATTTGTTGCATACGTCATTAATTGTCGATTTTTAGACCAATTTTTTTTCTCAATATATCATAATCGAGAATCGATAGAGGTGGTGTTTACATCTCATAATAAATTGAAATCTAAATTTCGAATTTTTGTATCTTAAGCCTTTTTCGAAAAACGACGTTGATATATATTCTTGTATTTAAGGATAGCATTAATATGATTAATAATGATTTTAATGTTATAAATCACAAAGCCTATACAATCAAAGAACAAGTTCACTTATAACACTTATTTTTTTTTTACGGTATAGTAACATCTCATTTATCCGGACTAACTGGGATCAAAGGTTATCCTGATAATCGAAAATCCAGATAATCCGGGTAATATGGATAATAAGGAAAATAGAATTCTTAAATATGTAGACAAACCATTCATCACGATAAAACCTATTTATAGCTGGCAATCAATCAATCAATCAGAAATCAACGTCAGCGCTCTCTGACACACTAATAAAAGTTTCTTTTAAATTAAACAATTCGAAATTATTACACTAATTATAATTTATTGTACAAAATTCCTACGAACATACTATTGGATCAAACTTAAAAGCGAATATCTGGCGTTTTCATTTACAGTAAAGTTCTTGCTATCGTAGTTAAAAATAATTATCTAATGTGAACACAAAATGTAAAAAATGTCTAAAAATCTAATCCGGATAAACGGGGCTTTATTATATTCATTTGAATAAATCCGATTTCAAGTAATTTTTTCCGATGCATATTGAAAAAAATATAGAATTCTATTTTGTTTTTTTTTAAATAATACAAACAAAATAAAAACACCTGACCTCAGCCTAAGAATAAACGAATTTATCTTGTTGATGGATAGGATAAAAGATAAAGAATGATCTAATAAATCTTCGAAGAGGATATACAGGTCAACTCATTTCTCCTTTTTTAGTCTCTTAGATAGATCTCAGACAAACTTAATATAGGAATTCATTTTATAAATGCTGCAGACTAATTATATCCATTTGATTAATGAATTAGTCGGATAGAAGCCATTAATAACGACTTGATCGGATGCCGATTCATCAAACTGCCGAGAAACATCTTCCAAGGAACATCAACAATGTTCTATCCACGTGGATGAAAAAAAGGTTTTATACTTCATAGATTCTTGTATTTAAGGATAAAATTAACTTTAAAATCTTAATTAGTATGTACATTTCTATGTTATATTTCATACATAAACTAAGTATTTAAACTAGTTGTGAAACATTGTATTCTGACGAAGGTAGCACAGTTTGGATTTGTTACTTTTGTTCAATATTACCTGAATGTTATGTTTTATACTTTTTTATATATAGCGTTCAAATACTTTGTCAAAGGAATAATAGTTTTGCCTTTCCTAGTTCTACCCGGGATCTGAGGATTTTTACTCATTAGTGTCCAGAACCTATTTCAGAATTGTTCATACTTTTCTTCTATGTCGGAAAAAATACCAAACTAATCTTTCTACCAAAGTGAAATTTGATGTTAAAAGAAAAACCAATGAGGCATTCTAAAACCCACCACGTATGTTTCTACAGGTTGACAGTACACGTTACTGAAAATGATTGAAATTTTTCTATCAAATACATTTTGAAAAGTTGGGTTATGCCTGATTATTACTAGATTAATAACAAACAAAACTCATGTTAAACGAATAGCAATTATTTAAGTAATGATATCTAAGTTAATCCAAAAGTACAGTGGCATGCATTTGATTTAAGATACACTCGCATTTATACATATTAATAAATATTCATTGAAATTTTGATGAGACACCAGACCTTCAGAGTTTAATCTTCAAAACTGAAATTGAGACAGAAGCTTAATATAAACTCCTTACTTACCTAAACCCACATGGACATACTCCTGACAGATATACGGTAAAGCCAAAATGACCCATTTGCAAATACTTCAAATTTTCCAATCCAAAATATTATGACTGCTAAAAAAATAATCTTGGTACGTGGCTGACGGAACTATACGTTCTGACGACATACGCCTGCAGACAGTAGACTACCAATTTGGATTCTGATTTACTTCATAATAACTTACATGACGTACCAATAGACCAATTCAGAAACTGAAGATGATTGACCTACCTTGAAATACAAGGAGGAGACTAAAAAGTAAAAAGGTGGTGGACGAGGGATCTCTTTCCTTAACCAACCACAGTACTCATAGTTATGAATTCAGTTGAATCAAAAGATACTCTAAAATTTCCAATAATTATGAAATCAGACAATTTGATGATCATCTATAAACAGGCACTAATTAATTTGAATATATTACGCGAGAACGTTCGTACGATCCGGAGTTCAGGATGAACATTCCCGCACTTTTACCCTCATCTGCGGTGTTCCTCACGGTGGAGTTATACCGCCTCTCTTGTTTTCCATTTATACGGCGGACATAATATGTCACATCAACAAACGTGCTACCATCGCCGCTTTCACCGATGGTATAGCCGTTTACAGTTGAATCAGTGTGTAAAAACATTGTGCAGAAGTTGGCACTCCTGAACATAAATGTGAATACTTCAAAAACAGAGAAAGGAAAGTAATTTCGATTACTAAAAATCTTTCGAGTTGGTTCAGCCAACGTAGCCCTTCAATATCTACCTTGGCGTTAAGATGGATCGGCATGTGAAACTCTCGGCCCACATCTACAATAAAACAAGGTTCCTAAGAACGAAATCGTACAGCCTCCGAACTTCCCCAGCACTCACTAATACTAAAACTACTAAAGGAGGAGTTCCCAGACCGTGTCACGCATACCACTGGTGGTTCGCAAGGATGCTCCAGGTGGCATGCGAACAAACAAACAAAACTTATAAATAGAATCATATATTTAACACATTCAATTAGGGATAACATTTTTAAAAAAATGATTATCGAATGTATGAAATATAAAATTAATAAAGACAATATAGAATAAATAAAATAACTGTGGATGGTTACCGCAGTGAGAACGAAAACATTCAGTATTGAAGAGGACTTAAGAATCAAGTTGAGCCCCATCAAGCCTAGCATTGATACCCTGATTGTAAATAACATGATCCAACTAAAAAATATTGTTCAAATTTAGTATTTTTGATGGGTGCACTTTTAATGCAGAATTTTTGGTGTAAATCTGACTGTTGCGGTTGTTATGTGGTGTAAATTTCGCTTTTGATTAGTTTCTTAAGCACGTTTACCAGGGACATACGCAGAATTTGTTTTCGAGAGGAGATTTAAATTTTTTTTCGGGCTAGAAATTTAATAAGAAGGCAACTAATCGCATAAATGTCTCTAATTGTCAAATTTGGCGTAATTTGTAAAGATGAAAATGTAAATTAGATCAAAAACTATTGTAAAAATTAGCAAAAATATTATTCAAAATCTAATCTTATCATGATAGGTATGAACATTATATTTTTTAGACCATTCCGGGAGGGAAGGGAGGTCTATCCCCCTGATCTTCTCTCCTGCATACGACACTGACATTTACTCATGAATATATTGTTTTGTTTATTTAATAAACTTTTCTAAATCAACCTATAATGCTAATATCAAGATGCTAATATATAATGATGTAGTGGTACGCCCAATAATCTGAAAAGTGGAAGTGGTACGCACTGCCATAAACTTTGGGAACCCCGATACTAAAGCATTTTACGCCCGGCACTAATTTACGGCGGGCCACTCTTTTCTCTTTTAACTGAAGGCACCCAGAAACACATCCAGCGGTGTTTCTGTGTGTACCAGAACACTATGCTAAGAAAGATGACGTGGTCGACTTCACTGAAGAAACTGAAGGCAGAAGAGCTACATAATATATTTGAGCTACCTACGATTTCCGAATTCATCCGGAAAAGGCTCATCAAATTTCCGGAATAGTTAAAAGCTCTTTCCAACCCTATCTTCAATACTCTGACACCAGCACCGACTCCAGTTTGAAGGCAAAAAAGCTCACTACTATCTTCTACTGTTACAATTCAAGTAAGCACGGGGCTCCGCTTTTTATACACCGAGACGAAATACAGCGCCATCTTAAACGAAGTGTTGACAGCAAACTATGCTGGAAGATAATAATTCAAACACGGAGCTCGTGAAATGGACATAGCTAGGTTAGGCTATTAGTGCAAGTGCATTCCAAAGTGAAAATATACAAATAAAATGTGTCCAATTAAAGAACAGAGTACTTACTATAAACTTCAAAAACTGCTGAAAATGCAGCCATCTACAGTAGCCAATCAATTTGCTTCAGATTATCATGTTATCATACATAAAATAAACAAAAATCAGCAAGTTTTAAACACCCCACCGAATTGTAATATCCACACAAGAAAGTTGTTTTGTGTTTAAGATAAAACACAGACACGAGAGCTTAGTTAAATTTTTGTTCATTATTACTATTTCGATCAATAAAAACAAAAACAATCAATTAATTATGTTGAAAATATTTAATGTCTCTGAATATCATAGCGATTATCAAACAGGCCTGGTTATTGATAAATCCGCTAACCTCTCGACTTTAGGAGATAACGATAACCCCATAACGATATCCCCAATAGGAATTTAATGATTGCAGTCAAAAAGCATCCTTATCTTAAAATACCATCAGAACTATTTGTTTTCTCAATAAAGTTTTAATAGATCGGCATTCCCAGCAATCTATAAAAACCGGAGAAAAATGAATTCAAATTAAGTCACCATTGAGAAACGGATTTTTCAAATCAAAACGGACAATATAAGATCAGATAAACTGGAATTTCTTCCTAAAGTGGAGAGCTCTTCTGGTTCTGGCTAGTAATTACCGAGCCATTACTAAACTTGTAAATTAACTAGGAAAAAAAAAAGGAGGAGAAAGATTCCAGCGGCGGGTGATATAAGTTAGAACAAATAATTACAGGCCGCTTGGGGATTAGGTTGTCCAGCAAGAGTCCTTCCATATTAGGTCATTGCCCAGTCCTACCGTCCTAGCTACCGTTCGCCTTGTCGAAAAGGATCCTTCAACCATAAATTGGGATTTTCATAAATAACATTTAGCTCATATTAAGTGATTAGAGGCAGCCTACTTCTTCCATTACGGTGAAGGAATAAAATTATTAAAAATAATTTATGAATAAAAATGAATTAAAAAAAAAAAAAAAAAAACAGGTTTTGTAATACATAGTTGGCTTACTCTCAAAACCTCTTAAGTCCTAATTTCCTTCTTAAGGGATTTTGTGAATTCGATTTTTTATTTATTCTCCTTAGGTATCTCTTGGCGAAACTAATTATGTCAATATCGCAGATAATGAAGCTAGGCTGCGATTTTCAAATAAATACAATATTTTCGCCAAAAGATAACGAAGGAGAAGAAATAATAAATTAAAATCACAAATCCACTTAAATGGAAAATTCGGACTCAGGAGGTTTTGATAGTAAGCCAACGATTTTTTAAAATTAACACACTTCTCCAAAAAAAAATGACAATTTTTTTTTTTTAATGGAATATAATTGCAGGAAATGTAAGTTTAAATGTACAAGCAATATTTTTATAATTGATATGTGTCTGATTTGTGATTGACAAGTATTTGAACATAATTAGACTAATGTACTATTAATCAATGAATTCTCAGACAATAATAATAAATTCTCAGTAATAAAAATTGTTATTTAATTTCATTAAATTATTTTTCTTTTCATTTCAACTGAAAGAATTTCAGATGGATATTCTATATAATAAATAAAAAATAACCAAAAAAGAGGCAACATTTTTTTTAAAGTTATAATTGGAAGAATCTAAAAACAAAGCTTTAAGTCTGTCAAATAATGCTGTACATATGCCAACTGTCAGCAATTTATATTTGTTGAGATACCTTAGAGTGTGCCTAATTCACACGTCTTCTTTGGACTCTTAATATGAGATGTGCTGTCTGTGGTCTGCATTTATGTGATCTAGCCTATTTATATCTTCATAATGCCTGAATTGGCGAATCGTTAACTTATTAGTTATTCACGAGGGTCTTAAGACTTTGTTTTTTGGCATGTTCCAATTATATCTGAATTCTATATAATAACGACATTTATTTTCTAAAAATCTAAATTCCCATAGCTCATTTAAAAACGTAATTGAGATTTTAAATGTAGAAATGACACGATTACCTTTGAGGCAATCTTCTGATAGGGATAAAATAAGATTTTACCTCGTCATATACTCCATATTATGAACATTAATGAACATTTGCTCACCTAAAACAGAAAAATTACAATTAATAATGAAGAAAGTAATATGAAAGATTCCTTTTTTATCTTATTATAATATGAAAACAAGAAAATTTTATAATAATAATTATTATCTAATTATAATATACTATGGTAAAACAAGAATCTTTAATATAGATTCATCAAGTTTTATATAATACGAGTGAAAGGGTCTTTGGACGGCTTTAATCATTGGGAAAAATACAGAACATAATATTTATTTATCCATTTGTCTTCATTTCAGTGAAATAAATGAGAAAAATACTGCAAACAACAGCTGCACAAACATAATCAAATAGGAGTACAATGGCAATATAGAAAGCAATGACCCGTATTTTTTAAGATTATGAATTTCCTGAAATACAAAGTAACCAAATAAATTAAATTAATAAACATTAACCAAACGTTATTATTAACCTGATAAAGTCTGTGTAGCGAACCTGTTTCCAACGGTATGAAGTCATGACACGCTTACAGACGCGTGCCTACCCACGAAAGTGATAAAAATAAATATTCGCGCCCTGAGTTTTTTCGAGTAAAAATATGGTCAATAATTTATTGAACATAAATTAACTGATGGATATGGCAAAAAAACAACAACATTCCGCGTTAATTTTTACATGTGAAGGAAATTAGGTACCAACCTAAATTTATTATGCAAAAAAGTATTCATACAGTAACGGTTGTCGAGGAAATAACTTCATAGTTTGTTCTCAGCTCACGGTTTTCACTTAATTCATAATATCTTATTCAAATACGCCTATCAAAATAAGCCCTCAATGAGCCAAATGATCCTGAATTGAGGTACGATCCTCCCAAAATGGGTCGTGAATTGAAATGATTCAAGTTATATTCACAGCTTCTATAGTATGAATACTTTTTTTCATGATAAATTTTCATTTTTTTCATTGTTAATTAGGTTAAAAAAACATTTCGGCAAAAAAGGGTCAAAAATCAAGACGATTATGTACTACCTGAAAAGATGAATTATTCAATTTTTGTTGTTAATTAGGTTGAACGGGTTACTAATTTTCTTCATCTGTAAAAATCAATACGGAATGTCGTGTTTTATCATATAAATCACTAAGCATATTTTAACCCGAAAATCTAAGTGTACGAATACTTATATTGAACACTGTAAGTACGGAAGTTTTTGCATATGTAGAAAATTCTTGGACATATGATAAACAAAATTTTTTTCTAACACTACCCGGTAACAGAAAATATTTCGAAATTAAAAATTATTTTTAATGAAAAAAAAATTCAGAAATATATTATTTCACCATTTGCTGCAAATATTAGAAATAATAAATAAGTAAAAATTTCATGATTTTACCAACTTAGTTTAAGGGCTACACATGAAGAGCAAATGGGATTCCTCTGTAAAAACCCGATTTCCTTAATATATTAATAACTATTTTTAGCGATAATTCATTGTCAGTTGTTTTAATAGTCTGCTCCTTATTTCCCATCATTTTTATGATTATTGTGGCATAAAAGGTTGAATGGATTGAACGATAAAGTCATCCAACCGTTGTTTGGTAGCCATTTTTTTTTGGATTTTTTTGCTTTGAATATTGATATCGGAATACACTTAGTTCCAAGCCGGATATGTGCGGAATTAGCTTGGATGCCTATGTGCTAATCACTTCATTAAGAGTGGAGGGCATGATGTGATTTTTCGCAATAATAATTCATATAACAGTAGCTGATAAATGTTTACTCAATCCTGTCCCATTAGAATTGATTTAAATTGTAATTAGAAATAAATGCAGGTATCTGTATTCCAACTCCGCTCTGTTATACATGACCTGATCACAATCCAGCTGAGAGAATGGGAATATATAATTTCATATAAATATTGCCGTTAGAGACAACTTGAAATCACCATGACAGCATATGTGTGTGCTTCCGTGCTCGTGGAGAGTATAATGTTGAATTAATTATGGAACAATTAGTGATAATAGAACTCTGAAGGTATCTGAGAGTGAAACATTTAAACAGATTAATCAGTATGCAAATTGCGTTCGTGAGCAGGCCTAGTGGGTGGGCTGTAGGGATATAGGCACCGCTGGGGGAAAATACCAGCTGCGGAACGTGTACTGGCCCCGTAAGAACTATAATTTATATTCCTTTTCATTTATTATTATTATTATTACAATAAGAATTTCATACCCCTCTCTTATTAAAGTTTGCAACAGGTGTGATCATTTAATCAGTATTTTTTTAATAATTACTAATGTAATTAATAAAAAATATTTATAAACAGTATTTAAAAAATATAATTAAAATAATATAATAAAATATAATATAATTAAAAAATATAAACAGTAAACATCTAAATAATTATTTGGTTGAAATTAAAAGATAAATGATTTTTTTGTCCACTGATAACCGCAGTGAGCGACGAATAGGAGAGAGCGTTTGTGGTTTTATACATTATGAAATTAATTATATTTACATATTTATAAGCAATTGAAATATCTAACTTTTAGTAAAAAATTCATACTTGGAATACGAAAAAGGCACAAATTGAAATGCCCCCAATATACTCTTTCTTAGTGACTTGAAAATTCCTTGTTTGATTTCACATAACAATTTACCTTTCAAGAGCTTTATAGGTTAGTACCAAATAGGCTAATAGGTTAGTACCAAGAGACCGATTTACAAATATTTGTCTCACACCAAGTACTTTTAACGAATGTCCTGCATATTTGTTTATTAAGGTACAGTTTATAGCTGCATTGAGGGTAACTGTCCACAATACTTGCATCAAACATTCTGTCCTTCAGCTCTTCCCATCTCGTAGGCAGTCCGCACGCAGGTTGTCGACAATCGTCAAGGATGCGCTATTTGCACGCTTGATCGTCTCAGCCTAGGTTAATTCTAGGGGAACCGCTAACGGGGCTTCCACCAATCGCCAAGAGTCAGAAGCCTAGTCGTCACATTAGGTGCAGTGAATAAAACTGAGCAAGTTCTCATTCTTCAAAAAACTGAGCAGGTGCTCTGGTTCGTTCTGAATAAATAGAACTTACAAAATGAAATACTTAAATGCTCTATTTTTAATTATTTAAAACCGATTTTCGTTCAAAACTAATTTTCTTTATTACTATTTTGCAATTATTTTAATTATTATTTTACAAAGTATATGGAGAACTTGCTCTACAAATGTGAATTGCTTATTATTATTGATTTGCAGTACCTGCTCACCTTTCTAAGTGAAACAAACGTGAGAATGCATAGTATGTGAGCAGGTACTCAGTAAAATATTGAGTCTCCGAAAGATTAGATTGGCTTCAGTAAAATGCTGATTTACTCTTTCTTTAGTGTTGAACAAAAATCGGTTTTAAATAAATAATAATAGAGTATTTAAGTATTTCATTGTGTAACTTCTATCTATTCACAACGAATTAGAGCACCTGCTCAGTTTTTTTTAGGAATGAGTACGAGCTCAGTTTTATTCACTTCACCTATCCAAGAATGCGATATTTGCAGGCTTGGTTGTTCCAGTCCAGGTAAATGATAGGGCTTCCACCGATCGCCAAGTTTCATTAGCATATTCTTAACATTAGGTGAAGTGAATAAAATTTAGCACGTGCGAATAAAAGTGAATAAAACGAGGTGCGTTCCAAGCGTTGTGTAGTGCAGTACTCAAGCACAACGACTGCTAGTTTTATAGGTTTAATGGAAGCTTCAGGAGTTCTACTAAACGAAAATAGGACGACATTGTACGATGCTGCCCCCTCCAAGTAGGTGTGAAAAACGATTTCCGTTGTTTCTGTGATCTCCTGGATTGTATGTCGTAAGGTTAATATAATAATAAATCCTAATAATCACTACCCGATGAAGAACTAGACATATTTAAAGCGATCCACTGAAAGTCTGCAAACGAGAGAGATAAGAATAGTTTTTCTTATCCACGCTTGAGGAGAGTCAAATCAAAAAATCTCTCACGCATCGCACTAGCAACGTCCCGTTTGCAGACAGTCTAGCTAGATATATAAAAATCTGTACCTACACAATAAATAAATTTGGCAAACAAGTAAGTTGAATGAAGTCGTAAGGCAGAACCCGATGGTAAGTAGTCAGACGTAGTTACCAAGTTAAGATTTTTCAAATAAAAATAATTCTGAGCAATTAACTGTTGTTCAAATTCATTGAAGAATCGGTATTGATGAAGGAATACCAAGAATTCCAATTTATCCTCAAAGATATTGAAAGGGAGATTTATTTATTAAAAACAGCAATCAACGGTACCGTTTTGTTATTAGCCCGATAAAATGTGACGAAAAGATAAAATTTCGATGGAAATTCTAAAAACGTTTACATTATTGATCAATCACTTTTTCGATTATTTAAATTTCTTAATTTAAAATTTAAAGGCGTACAGTAGCAAGCCGGTGGCCACTTTGCCAAAATATATGCAAATCATTCAAAAGCCATCGACATCGATCGTCTAATTTTCAGAAGGAGCTATTTTCCGCTATACTCTGAAAAGAAAGTAGACTCGGGATCGGGGAAAGAGAGGTGCCATTAAATGGTGAAATATACCCGCCCGACGGACCTTGTTCATCCACTAAAATTAACACAGGAATCGCCTCCTACAAGAAAGGGAATATTTCAAGGTGATGTCCGCTCCTTGACGAACGCATATTAAGCAGACCTGGCGACGTCTTTCCAAAACCGGGCAGTCTGCTGTCCAGGCTCCTGATGGAAAACAAGAACGTCAGGGAGGAAGAAATCATAAATAAAGAAGATACGAAGATGGTAAGAAACGGCCAACGGATTAGTAGTCGATATCTATAGCACATCTATTCTCTATTTTATCATCTGTTGATACAGATCATCGGCAGCATACATGAATGGCGACATCTAAAGAAATCAATGACGGGTTTGTCAACACAAGAATTCCTAACGCCAGACCGTTTTATTTTCTATTATTTTTTTTGGAGGGGAGACATGGGGTAAAAAACAAAATCCGAATATGAGAGTAGTAAAATTCCATTTATTGCTTTACTGTTAAGAACATTATGCTCCATTTCGTATATTTATTGGCAAATATTGATAATAAAATAAAAACATCAGAAACCAGTCTCGGTTTCATATATTTCGTTTTTCTTATTTCTTTTTTTCTTTTTCTTATCTTAAACAGTCCAAGCCAAACCGTAATAGTTCAAGGTAACCCAAAACAGCTGATAATTAAAATGTGAATGAATCTAAACTTATTACCAATTAAGACATTAATAGCCATTATTTAAATAGCCAGTGTTTAAATATAAATTTAAATTTGCTTGACCTATGGGGTTTCACAACTCAATCAACTTTACGGAAATAAGAATGAACAATAAACGCGTAAAAAAGTGTTTATTTATGATAAAATTGTTTATAAAAGCATATCCAGTCTAGATTAGTCAGCTTCTGGATACTTCATCCCTTTCACACACTTGACTTAACTTTACAAATTTAAGGCGTCCCTCAAGTAAATGTCAACTATCGAGAAGAAAGGAACTCCAAAAAATGTTCAATATCCTCCAAAAAGTCACCTACGGGGTTTCACAACTCAACGATTCAATTACAGTCAAAACACATTTTAATAGAATGTGCCCTAAGATTGAATAGCTTAAATTAAAATTATCAAATACCAATGACATTATGTTATAAAATAATACTAATTATAATTAGAAAGATATTTTAAAATAAGATGAATCGATTGTCTGGTGGATTAGAACCTCTTAACTGAACCATGAAACGAATGGTGGGCTGCCTACAGGTTATCAACACATTCTAACCAACGTGGGTAGGTAGATCTTAATATATATCGTGGACTCGAAAATAATGGCTTATCTAACTAACTAATGAAAAACATTTTTTCTTTGTTTTAACACCTACTTTCCATTTCTGTTTGGATATTTTGCGGCTCAGATGATCTTATTCAGATTTTTCCTCCATCATGGAATATTTCAAAGCTAAACCATTATACCAAATAATTCAGTTCAATTATTGGGATACAAAGATTGGGTTTACTACAAAGAGACCTCAATTCTCAGGTCAACTCTCAAGTTGGGATACCCAAGCATCCTGTGAAGATCCTGATAGTTTTAGGCTTGTGAAGCGATACTGCAATGTAGCTTAAGTGGTTAACGGAGTCACAAGACTTGAAATGGAGGCGAACGATGAACTTTTCCATTACGTGGACTTGTTTAAGCCGAATCCCCGTATAGCAAGAAGGCAAGGTAGGTAAGGAAAAATCTAAATTTGGACTTCAAAGAATGCTCGAAGACAAAGGATTTCGGATCGTGTACAGGTTCCACGCCATAGTTATCAGTAGTGCACCCAGGGAAGAGGCGAGGGAGGGGGGCGGACGACCGCCCAGAATCCTACGCAACTTGGGGGTTCCCAGTGCCAAAGCGAATTTAAATAAAATACTTATACACTACAGACATATTTATAGTTCATATTGAAGATTGCCCGCAAGGCCCCGCGCCATATACAAAAATTAAATAATACAATTATAAACTACAAATAAATGAATTTTACATGATTGAGTCTAACACTAGGCTGTCGATCGAGACTACACAAAAATAAAATTTTAATAGTTTTTAAATAAAAAAAGTTATAACAATTGGAACTAAAATGCAAAATTATAAGGCGAATACATTTTTTAGAGTAAATTGATGATATAAAATAATGCAGAATGCTTTTATCCGCAGGATTTACAATGTTGCCAGTCTTACTCGTTGTTATTCTTTTTACCGTTGCTGTGAAATTGTTATAAATTTCACATATAATTTTGGGATTTTGTACTTTATTTTCAATTTATTATTTTCTTAAGCACATTTACTGCAATGCATATGTTTAATAAACTTTTGCAAATCAGCATGTGTTGCTATATGGAGACGTACTTAAACAATCTTTATTACAAACATGATAAGATCAGGCAGTGGTAGGCCGAGCTATCTGAAAAGTGGATGTCGAAGGCAGTGACATAAAGTCAGGGAACCTATGCTTTAGACCCACTTGTCGGGCTCGTTTCCCCCCACTATTACCAATAACATTACCAACACCCTCCAAATCTCTTAAGCGAATATGATATCGCCCAGGGTTCTAAAAGGTCTAGAACCGCCATTGATTATTTTGCATGTACATGAAGGTACGAAGGTGTCAATTAAGTACTTCCTATTAATTTTGTTAGTAAAAAATACAAAATCGACTCCAAGGTTTAGTTTAAAAAAAAAAAAAAGAAAAAAAAAACTGTTAGAGGCCATCTTCCTGTTAATTAACTTTGATCTGTAATAAGTCCTATACATTTAATACATATATATATATATATATATATATATATATATATATATATATATATATATATATAAGTATATTCTCTTTTTTAGAAAGCGATTGAACTTGAGCGATCATGGTTTTTTCTTCCTTCGTTTTTCCCGAATTCTTTTCATGCGCTCG